>OY744537.1:7821037-7901037 GCA_963556195.1 Sepiola atlantica | reverse complement strand
TCGTTATATATACATAAATAGATTTAAAATATTTATTAAAATATATATATATATATATATATATATATATATATATATATATATATATATATATATATATATAGATAGATAGATAGATAGATTTGGATTTTTCACTTAGAGAAAACGATTGTTCAGTGAAGACCGGGATTATTCCAATAAAAAAGCTCGATGATACTCGATTACAGAGTACAGAGCATTTATATGTGATTTTTTGAAAGCTTACCAAAGCATTCCGTTCAGGAGCCCAAACAACACCACAGAAGATATTTTCATTCAGAAATCATTTATTTATCATTTTTCAAATTCAAGTGTTTATTACCTACACGTGTTTCACTACCAAGCAGGTACTTGCTTGGCAGATCATCAGGGAAAAATTTAGCACCTTGAATAAGATTAACAACACCCGGCAATACACAATGTGGTGTTGATTTTCTTGGGGTCAGTTAAGAAGGGAAGAAAAAAATAAAGTAAGATAGAGAATAAAAAATATATATAAAAAAATATATATACAAAAATATATATTAAAAAATATATATAAAGATATATATAAAAATTTATATAAAAAATAATAATAAAAACAAAAATATATAATTTGCCTTAAATGCACTCCAGCGATGACAAATAAATATAAAGACCAAACAACAATTAAAACTCCGTTCCCAAATTCCTATTACAAGCCACTGATCTTATTGGCATTCCAGATCTATTCCATCCGAAGGAAAAAACGATACAACTGTCCTTAATGCATGCAGTCGTGTTGTCCCTATTTCCAGGTCCAATTCATTCCTTTTCAAGATGGACTCGCCACAAATATATATATATATATATATATATATATATATATATATATATATATATATATATATATATATATATATATATATATATAGTCTCGGAAGTTTCTCAACGATTAAAACTATATTAAAAAAAAAAAACTAAAAAAAAACAAACTTATAGTCCCAAGTCGTTCAGTGGAAAATCACTCATGTAAGTCAATTTATTTTTTACAGTTATTATATTAGTTTGTTTCTAACACTATTTTAAGGGATCATCAGTTGTTTACCATAATAATTATAATATATATATATATATATATATATTATAATTTCATAATTAAATATTTATATCCACAGACAAGTGCTTGTTATGTCTTATAAATACTCATCAGTATGGCTACGTATACAACGGATATTCTGGACGCACGGTTTGAATTTTAGACTTCAGGTCTCATAATTCAACATCTATATCCATGCACCGAACAATTTAGTTGTACGAATAAGAAGTATAAATACTGCATTTTATCATCACGATAAATTGTCTCTTGTGATGATTCAATCTCAGTTTTTGACAGGGGAGATAAGTATTACAGCTTTAAACAGAAACAATTAGTTCTTTCCAAACACAGACAATATGGGATGGGTGGGAGTACTTTTAATAATTACATATTTACATGCAAAGACAAAACAAGCACTTGTTTCGCTTCATAAAGACTCATCAGTATGGCTAAATATACAACTGACCCTATACACACAC
Organism: Sepiola atlantica; assembly: GCA_963556195.1. Classification (NCBI taxonomy): domain Eukaryota; kingdom Metazoa; phylum Mollusca; class Cephalopoda; order Sepiida; family Sepiolidae; genus Sepiola; species Sepiola atlantica. The sequence goes on along the minus strand of OY744537.1, from coordinate 7,899,483 downwards.
ATGTAAATGCGAGATATATAGAACAGTAGTATAAGAAGCTAAATAATGAGAATAAAAGATAAAATAATTATTAATTCATCAATGAATCAAAACAAGGACTATATAAAAAAGACTTTATAAAAACAAGGACTATATAAAAAAACAAGGACTATATAAAAAAATGATTTTTATATAGTACTTATTTGAAAACAAGTTTTTTTTTATATAGTCCTGGTTTGAATTAATTGATGATTTAATAAATATTTTATTTTATCCAATTTTTATTTTATTCCCATCATTTATGTTCTTCCGGGCACTCTGAGTGACTTTAATAACCAGCAGTACTAATAGCGAAATGCACGATCCAAATACATTCGTTGATTACTCTAAACTGCTTGGGTAAATTTAGCCGCCGATTCGCTATTTACAAAGTTTAATTTCTCCCTAATTAATAACTAGTTCACTATGGCCGAGGGGTTAAGAGTCTTGACTACAAATCAGTGGCGATTTGTGTTCGGGGTTCGCGCCCGCCGACCGTTGGGAATTAGCTTCCTTCACTGAAGATTGCGTTAGCATGAAACATCGATGTCTGTAGGTAATAAATAATTAATATATATATATATATATATATAAAACTTAAAGAATATATATATATATATATATAAAACTTAAAGAAAGAGGCAAATATGAAGACATCATGACATTGTGCTCAACTATGTTATTAAGAGGATATTTATTCATGATATCATACAATTATATGTTGATTCGCCATCTATACCGGTGGTTTCTGGAACAAGCGGGAAATTGAACTGATGGGCTTAAATATCACATCTACGCTTCATCAGCAAAGATTATACCACCTGCTGATGAAGGGATAGATCAGTTTAAATTTCCTGATTGCCACAGAAACCACCAGCATAGATTGCTAATCAGCATATAACTGCATCATATTATATATATATATATATATATATATATATATATATATATAACATGTCTGCAAACGTGTAACCCAAAATGTTTGTACAAATAAAAATGTATCTATTTTTTTTTACATTTCCAGTTCAGATACGAATGTGAACAGACGTTAAATCCTTTTCCTCGTTTCTAGAAACGGATTGGCTAGGTGAGATGAAACTCCTGGACTCGATTCTATTTCTATAGTCCATACATGCCGGCCGAACTAACCCGTCTTATATTCCTGTGTTCATAACTCTTTTCGGACCATATGTTGTGTTGATGAAACTGTTGAATAAAGTTAATATAAATTATAAATGTGTTTGTCCGTTTAACCGAAAAATTGGTGACCCCTTTTTTTTCTTCATCCTTTCAAACAAGACCAGTTAGATGAATACGGACACAGCAACACTATCACAAAATGGTGATCTCCAACAAGCATCTATCCCCCCGTTCAACCTCTACAAATTAGAGACTCGGGCGTGATAAAAACACGCAACCTTCTGATTGTATCAATTTCCTGGACAAATATTTAGAATTTGTGTTAAAATGTTCCTTTCTTCAGAGGAACCGGCTGGATTTCTAACAAGTTGTGATCTATTTCTAAATTGCAAATGAAAAGGCAAATTGATTTCTTCTTTCTTTTCTTTTTAAAACATAAATAAATTTATTTTATTTATGTTTATTATTTTTGACAAAGGGAAGTTTCTTTTCCCGAAATATTAAATAAATGATTTTTATAATCATCCGGACAACACACAAACAGCTAACACCACATTGCTGTTATGTAAGATTTTAAGAAAAAATAAATAGTAAGTCACATTTCGAATTCGATTTATTATTTTTGTTCCTTCCAACTTACATCTTACACGGAATTTCCATTGCCCACAGCCTTTTAAAACACATACTACTATAAATAAATTTGTATTGAAATTACCAAAATGTTAATGTTTATCTATATGAATAAATGAGAAAGATTTTGTTCTGTGTTTACAACAAAGTTATGAATAAAATGTTTATTATTTTTAATTAATGTTTCACGCATTTTAATTAGCAAACTTTGCGAAGTAATAGCAAAGTCAGCTAGCAAATATATATATATATATATATTTATATAAGTCCCTTCTCGAATGGAGATTTTGTATCTGTTTGTCGGAAACTATATTATCACTTCTATTAATGTACTGTTGTACTATCTTTTTAGGGCTTAATTTATCGGATTAACATCCTAATATGTTATTATTTCTTTTCTCTGTTTTAAGTACCGTTCAACACAAATTCCTACCATTTCGTACACTGCAAAAAAAGGGTAGAGAGACGGCTCATTTTCTCTAATATACGCGCACACCAAAACACGTGTGCTTTCCAAGAACAAACTTTAAAAGAGACATTTTATATAAACAGTAAAAGGGACATTTTCCTGTACACAAAACTCAGACTTTCATTGAGGAATTTATACAATTTAAATGCACCACGTTAAATAAATTGTTATGTTTATATGAATTTTGAGTGCTGGCTTTCTTACTTTTTGTGTTGATTACTGGCATATTTTTACTCGTTTTTTCATGTTTAATAAGAATAGAAAACGTTAGAACCCCAACAAATTTGGTGACCCCGCTGAACATTTTATTCATTAGAATTCCAGTTACTCACTCGGATGCTTGGCCTTTTGGCTAAGATCAAAGTGTAGTATCTGTTCCGATGGATATTGCACCCCATAGACTGGTATTGTCTTGGCCTTTGGGGCTTGATTTACGCCGGTCTATGGGTCTGTCCTGTGCAGTTCTAGGAGGTCCACCCTCCCAGGCTTCGCCTCCCATCTTTGGGGAGGAGTAAGTTTATTGCTTACTGTCTGAGGCGCCCCTACCAGGAAATATCGACAGGGCTGCCCAGGCAATTTTTAAACCCCACTTTCCCGACCCGACCTTGGGTCACATCTTACTTGTGGGAGTAAGATAAAAACTGGCCTTGTGCCTAACTCCTTGAGAGGAGTAAATCAATACTCAAACAAACTATTTCAGACTCATGTACTATCTTTCAATGATCAATTCAGGAGGAAGATAGTTTCTCAGTTATGTTGTCATGAGACCATTCACTCAGGCATTACCGCCTCCTTTTTTTAAGGGGGTGGGTAGTGTAGAATCTGTTGTGTGGTCATTATACTATCCTCCCATAGATGACATTCTCCCGTTTTTTTTTTTTGGGGGGGGGAGGGGTAGTGTAGTATCTGTTCTGTTGTCATGATACAATCCTCTCAGGCATTACCTCCTCCATTTTTAGGGGGGGGGGTAGTTTAGTATCTGTTTTGTTGTTACAAGACCATCCTCCCAGACATTACCCCCACCTTTTGAAGGGGTTAGTGTAGTATCTGTTCCGTTGTCATATCCTCCACCCAGACATTACCGCCTCCTTTTTTTTTGGGGGGGGGAGTAGTATACGTCAACAAATAATTGTCACAATCTACTGTTCATTAGCAAACTCAACATTAAACGAGCAAAAATATGGTCCCTCTGGTCGCATATTTTTGATAGTATATAGAATGCAGTTAACTATAGATACGTGTTTCGTCGTTTTTACGACTCATTAGTGTGGCTAGACCTAGTGAGATTCGAAACTGGGACCTCATAATATAGATATATATATACATTTGTTTTCCATTTTTTTTTTACTCTCCTTCCACTACTACTCTCATTTACGTTTCATATAACTAACGCCCTTGATATCGGTAAACAGCGCCCTCTCGATCCGGTGAACAAAGGGAAGTCACTCTAACGACATTGTTTCTTGTTGCGCTTCTGAAATAGTAAGGACAGAGACGTTTATTTGTTTACGTTTTTTGGTGTGATCATCCTGGCTGACGTAAAACAAACCCGATCAACAGATAATGCTGGCACAGAAATCCCTAGCACAGATTCCGACAAGAGTTCAGTAAGTTTAGTTAAAACCGATAATGAAGAACCTTATATGCTTGAAGATGTCGTCCCGTGCGCCGATGTTGTCATTCGGGAATCAGATGGACAGTCGTCGTCATCATCATCGATGCCATCAGTTACGACCAAGGCCGCAATCTCGGGTTACGTGGGGTCACCTGCCGTAAGTTTATATATAAAAAAAAATTCTCAATTTACTTACGCTAGCACATATCTTTTGGTTAATACCAGAATGGAGTATGGTTCTATTCAGTTCCGGGAGGCCATCCTCCAAAGCATTACCTGCAATTTCTAGAGGGAGTGTGGTGTGTGTGTGTTTGTGTGTGTGTGTGTGTGTGTGTGTGTGTGTGGGGGGGGCATTGATCTATTGCCGGTCGCCCAAGGAGCTGCTAGAAATGCCGACGTGTCCGATCATGGCAAATTTTATACCTATCCAGCGTGCCCTCTTTTTGGAGGGAACTGCCCCCCCCCCATACACACTATAAACTGACCTCATGTCTTATATTCTCCGCAGTGAAAGGAAAGTAAATAAACTAATTACATATATATAAGGGTTCTCTGTCCTTAACCAGAAAATTATGAACTTGAGTTATCTGCCCATAGCTTCGTTCGTGACTGTTTTTTAAAGGATGGCGACTATATTTTTCTTGACCGAGTTTTCATTTCGGCGTTTCCTCATGTACGATGAAACTTGGTATATATATATATATATATATATATATATATATATATAGTCTCGGAAGTTTCTCAACCATTAAAACTATATAAAAAATATATATATATATATATAAAAAAAAACTAAAAAAAACTAAAAAAAAACAAAAAAACTTATAGTCTCAAGTCTTCCAGTGGAAAATCACTCATGTAAGTCAATTTATTTTTTACAGTTATTATATTAGTTAGTTTCTAACACTATTTTAAGGGATCATCAGTTGTTTACCATGAAAAACTGTTTCGGGAATTTAAATATATATATATATATATATATATATATATATATGAGTTTTTGATGCTATTAAAAAAAAAAAAACTGAACATGGTTTCAGTACAAAAATAAGTTGCTTCGAAGTAATACCGAAACCCATTTCACTCTAAATAATTTAGGTGACTGAAATAGGAATTAACCCATTTCATCACATTTTAGTTATTTAAAAATTCACTTTGTTATAAAAAATTTTTTTCACAAAATTGGATTTTTTTTCGTCAAAATATTGAAATCTTTATCTCTTTATTTTCTATTTAGAAATCTAACAACAGAATAATTACAACTTCTTACTTTTTATTTCTTTAATAATTCTAAAAATAAATAATGACAACCAAAAGTTATTTGTTCATTAATACAATAGTGGCGCGGTCGAAAAATACTGTTTTTTGTTTTGTAAATGAACCATGATAGTCGACTTTTGCCTATAAATTATTTTTTATCCGACAATTTAAAGGCTTCAAAATCACTTTCGAATGTTGACGTTTTCCAGTTATCATAAAGTAGCCATATTTACCAGGCATTGCCCGGGAGTGTTTTTACTTTTTTGTTGTCCTTTTTTATTTTTTAACCAAATTATTATTTTTAAAAATAGGATTTTTGAAAGTTAAATTTAATTATTACAGTACCGTTTCTTCATAAAAATATTAATTAAAACAAATTGTTATAAAACTATTACTAATTTTGTTAAGGTAGAATGTTGTTTTAATCTCTATAAAATTATTGGATGCAAATAACTTCGAAAATTTTCAATTTTCGAATACATGAGGATTTGAAGGCCTGAAATGACTTTTAACTCGACAGTTTAAATGATTCCAAATTCCTTTCAAATTTAAAAATGTCATGAATTAATTCATATTTTTTTTCCATCTATTAACGAAAGATTGAAATGACTTACATGTATATGAATAATCCAAAAAGCATTGTGGTGGATCTATTGTAATTAAATTAGTTTTTGAATAGGCTTTAAAAAAAGATTTCCTTAGTACTTGATGCGATTGCATTTTTGATTTCAATAAACAATCGATTAATAGGAAATAAAAAAATAATAATGTGTAAGTCATGTAGAAGTGAAAAACATACAGAACCATTGACATGCGAGAAGTGAAGTTGAGCACTTTGAGCGAGATTAAATTGAAGATTCAAATTTAGCCACGTTCTCTCCCTTTAAGAAAATTTGGAACACTGTCTGGATGTCATTACTTGTGTTTACAAATAAAAATCACAAGACGTATTTCTATCGTATTTTGAAAGAATGATCGTCATGACGGCCTAGCGGTAAGAAGCCAAAGTTCAAAATACTGTGATCCAGGATTCGAATCGTCCGACTAGCAGTAGTTACGTCATCCATAATAACAAATATAAGTTTACACAAAACATATATATGTCTATGGATATTAAAAATATTTACTTATTAAAATGATTATATATATATATATATATATATATATATGAGAGAGAAGTGTGTGTGTAAGATCAGCTTTTGCCGAATACAGCTCATCTGAAGATGCTGCTCTGAGCCTCAGCCGCAGCCTCTAGGCGGTACCTGAACCTGAAGCATGCGGCCTTCACAGTGTCTTTCGAAAGATGTCTGATACTAGTTTGATCCTAGCAATCAACTTTTCCTTGTAGGCGGTAGGTTGGTGTCTTTCTCAACTGTGCCCCACGCATAAATGGTCCATAGGGTTACAATCAGGTGAGTTGGGGTCCAAATGTTGGGACTGGTATTGCGTTGTGGAAGTTCTCAGACTGCCACTTCTGGATTTTCCCAGAGGTGTGACATGGAACTGAGTCCTGCTGCCATGCATATGGCTTTCCTGCAGCCATCCTCTCCATGCAGCGTTTGACAACAGTGGATAGAAAAATACACCCATCTAAATTAAGTCTAAGTCCTTTATCGAAGATGCAGAAGCATCATGACGTGACCGTCACTAGAAATACACCTTTGGGTGTATTATGACCATCACAGTTTGAGGAAACTTGGTCTTCATAGCACACGGAATTTTGTGCAGATCGTACGCTAGCCAATGGTTGCTCTGCGCGTTGTGTAACTGGTCCTCAGAAAAACTAGACCATTACCAGCTCAACTGCATATTTAAACTTGTTGAAGAGTTTCTTGACTTTCGTAAGGCAGTTCTCTTGGGTCTTGCCGGTGAGCAGTTGAACCTTGTAACTCTTTTATGAGGAGTAGCGAAGATCCTCATTCAGCGATTTCTTCATAGTTGCACTCTGACGGCCATCTCGCTCACCTAGGTCCGCATTGTCTTGCCTGAATCTTGACACACCTCTTTTTTCAGCTTCTTGTCGAATTTCATTGTGCAAGCACAGTCAGAATGCCTACTATGATCCTTCCTGCTAGCCACTGATTCCAAATCTCCATTGCAATTCTCCAGCTCACATCTCATGGCCTTCAAGGAGCACTGAGCTGCAGCTAAGATTTCCGAATTATTTTAATTCAGTGCAAATAATCGTGATGTAGTAGTAAGTCACTCTCTTTCGATATTCTGGTGCTTTCCAGTCGTCCATCGTCTCCAGCTCTCAAACCCATCAATAGTACACAGAAACCGCTATCCGTTGCGCTTTACCACTAAATGCTTCAAATGGTTCTGAAATAAAAGAATGTAAAAATATTATCTAATTTATCCCAGACACTCTGTACAGAAATCTGTGACTCACTGTTGATTAGCTTTTGTCCGGCTCTTGGCTGGACGTCCAGAAGCATGTATAAATATATTCTCTTTTACTTCATTGGGGATTGAAAAATTTCAGCAATCCTATCACCTTCATCAGTCAAGAATGAAACACATGTCGTAGGAAGCTCTTATCTGTTTAGATTATTTTTTTCGGTTGTAATTTTTTATTCTTATAGAAATGCATACATTAATTTTGAATCTATGTTCAATAATAACCTAGCCAAAATGATCGGTATCATGACCGAGTCATTTATGTAATACCTGATAAATAACAATCAGACTCAACCAACAACCGCATCCCACTTCAAGGACTACAAACCCTCTCCACCAACAACACCATGATCAATCACTCCAGACGATTCATCCTATATGAAAAATGACCGGAATTTCGACCAATAAAGGCATCACTAACACAAACGTCATTGGTAGAAATCTCTCAAGTGATGGCGCGTATGTGCTAATTAATTAATAAACGACTGTATGTTTTTTGATTAACTCCTTGATGAAGGACTCAACTTCGAATGATGCGCTCTGACAACAGTGCAGACCAACTTGTCCTTGTCTCTTCAAATTTGTAGACTCACTTAAATTGTGCTCCAACAGTCATGCAGACTCACTTGCACCACTGACTTCACCATAGTGCAGACTCACTTGCATCACTGACTTCAGCCATAGTGCAGACTCACTTGCACCACTGACTTCAGCCATAGTGCAGACTCACTTGCATCACTGACTTCAGCCATAGTGCAGACTCACTTGCATCACTGACTTCAGCCATAGTGCAGACTCACTTGCACCACTGACTTCAGCCATAGTGCAGACTCACTTGCATCACTGACTTCAGCCATAGTGCAGACTCACTTGCATCACTGACTTCAGCCATAGTGCAGACTTACTTGCATCACTGACTTCAGCCATAGTGCAGACTCACTTGCATCACTGACTTCAGCCATAGTGCAGACTCACTTGCATCACTGACTTCAGCCATAGTGCAGACTTACTTGCATCACTGACTTCAGCCATAGTGCAGACTCACTTGCATCACTGACTTCAGCCATAGTGCAGACTTACCTGCACTACTGACTTTGAACACAATGTAGACATGCTTGCACCCATCACTTCGACCATTTTTGCAGACTTACTTGCAGATGACTCACTTCCAACATGCGAGGACATCCGTTTTGTTAGTAATTTCTCCCAACGATTTTTATAATTAGCATGATCAAAATTATCTCGGGAAAGAGCTTGTTTTGCCCCATTGACAAATCGGTGCTCCTACTAACAACCAGAAGTTAACCCTTCAACAGCTTTGACGCATATGATGTAAATAGACATAATTTTGTCTCTCTTCATGCATCTCCCTTTTTTCAACCAATCAGGTGACATTAAGACACTGTTACGAGCACAGATGTGTGACCAGTATAAAACATGTATTTTTTAAACTCAAGCATTTCGGGTCTTGGCCCCTCAATATTGCCATCGATCAACATGGTGATCCATAACAATTATGACAATACTAACAATCGCATATATATATATATATATATATATATATATATAAGTTATTTATATACTTATGGAAAATGAAAAAGCAAAGCCAAAAACTATATTATTTACGTGTTCATCAACATTTCGTCTTTATTGTAAGACTTTCTCAGGATGAAGAAAAATGTAGAAAAAATCACACAAGCATCAATTTGATTTGCCTGAAAGCGGCGAGCTTCAGGTAGTTTGTGATTGAAAGAAAAATTTAAAAAGTGAGAAGGCAGAACCAAACTACACATTAATCAGCAGCAGTCTATAGAGTTTTTATGAGGTGGGAGGGACGTTCTGGTTGATATGAGTTCATTAATTCGGCCTTGAAAGAAATGTTTCAATTAAGTATACACAGGTGAAAATCAATGCCACGTTTTGAATTAAAAAAGGGAAAGGAAAGAAGGAAAATAATTTCTATTTAAAAGTAATCGCGTGAAAAGTTTTAAAACGCAAAATATGATGCAAAACGAAAAATGTGGCAAAAAAGAGAGATGGAAATAATATTTACTAGTTTATTTATTTATGTGTGAATGTATTTACTTATTCCTATTTGTTTAATTATTTGTGTATTATTAATCACTCAACAATTATTAAATTATTCATGAACATATAAGTATATGCATATGCAATATGTATATATATGTTTATATATTTGTATGTACATGATTCATTCCAAAACTAATTAATTGATAATTATGAATTTTGGGTAAGGCGTCAAAATGTGGGCTATATTTAGTTTCATTAGTATTATGCAAAGGGGGTAAAAAAGGGGGCGGAAGCCCTTCGTAAATATTCAGATACTTCTTATTTTTGCGAAATTTTAACAATAGGTATTAGCCATTAATTAATAAATATTCCCCAAATTTCAGTTTCTTTGAAGTATTTTAAAGGGTTTTAAGGGGTATAATATGAGCACAACCTCCCATTTGAAAATTAAAATATTTCAGATTTGCATTAAATTTGATCCATTATATCTTGATTTAAATATTCGTAAGGGGACATAAAAGTTGTGTAAAACTGTTCTTTTCAGGTAAATGATTTATCTGTCCGGTGACGGGTATTCTTCAAATATATATATATATATATATATATATATATATATATATATATATAGTCTCGGAAGTTTCTCAACCATTAAAACTATATAAAAAAAACAAAAAAACTAAAAAAAACAAACTTATAGTCCCAAGTCTTCCAGTGGAAAATCACTCATGTAAGTCAATTTATTTTTTACAGTTATTATATTAGTTAGTTTCTAACACTATTTTAAGGGATCATCAGTTGTTTACCATGAAAAACTGTTTCGGGAATTATATATATAATTACTATTTCATGTATTTACATAAAATTTTATAAGGAGATATACTTTTTTATGTATCAATTTTCAGTATTTACTTCAACAGTGCTCGATACAGGGATGAAACGCGAGAGCCTCTGTGTAGCTTAATTGCCATAAAAATATTTTCATAACTTATTATATATATATATATATATATATATATAGTAATAAATAGTAAGTTATGAAAATATATTTATGGCAATTAAGCTACACAGAGGCTCCCGTGTTTCATCCCCTGGGGGAATCTTCAGACTAAAATGCATTATATATATATATATAGAGAGAGAGATAGAAGAAAAAAGAGTGATAAATATGCGACGATTGTCCAAATTTATTTCAAATTTCAATTGTTCAATGCAAGGTGCATTCAGTAATAAACTAGTGTTTATTATTCTTTCCTTAAGCCAAGGCTTTTCAAAGATCGAAATCTTATCATCAGAGGAGAAATGCAGATGGATAAGTTGGCTTTCGAAGAAACCAAAGTTCAAATATTTGAAAAAGATGAAAATTATTATTAAAAATTATTAAAATAATTTTTGTTAAAAAAACGTATTGAATGAAAAGAAAAGTTCCGTGAAAAAGATATGCAAATTGTCCAGGTGGTCAATTTCCGTTGAAAAGAAGTCCGGTGAAATATATATATATATAATATTAGCTGTGTAAAGTTTATCCTTTTTTATATTGAACACTCTGTATGAGATGGTGAAATATGTTGTCATATTGTTAAATGTTATATAATTATCTGGTGTCGCATGGTAATTACTATTTCTTGGATGTCATTCTTCTTAACAAAAATAAAATTTTAGCACTAAATCTTGGCACCAACATGACTCATTTGAATGTATTTAATTAAAGGTCAAAAACTGTGATTATTAAACATCAAAAAATATAAACAAATGTGAATATCTGCATTTATTATTAGCAACTTTAGGAAGTACACAAATATGATTATATTTGGTATAAAAATATCATAAAGCTCCAAAAATAAAACAATAAAGAAATTAATAGTTTTAAAAACTAGCTACAATAAAACCTAAACACCTCACTTTAAATAACATCTGCTTCCCACCATGCTCACTTAATATAAAAGTAAAAAAATATATCTATATAATACTAAAAGTCTATTGATCTTGTATGTTTGCAATCAGCTTTCCGCTTTCCGGTTTTCAACATCCGGTTGCGCATGCGTAAATAGCATTGTCTTCAATCTGTTATTCCAATTCCGTTATTCTCTATTATGATTAACGAACGCATGAAATTTTTAATTCTGGAAATTTTTAAACAATTTCATTTAATTTCATCAAATAGTTTTTTTGTTTTCTTCACGGCTAAAAACATTCAACGGGAGGACCTCGTAAAGTCTGTCGCAGTTTCAAAAAAACTCCTCCCTTTTAAAAAACAAAAACAAACAAACAAAAAAACAACACTCATTATTAATATCAGCCATACTAGCGGTCGGTGAACGAAACCACCTCCCACTTTCCCTCATAGATTTCACCACTCCCACTCCCTCTGTTTTCGTTACGTATGCGAGAAAGCTGAATCGGTAAATGCACACATTTCTATTACATTAAATAGTGTTTCCTTTTGTTGTTTTTTAAACAGCAAATACTTGAATCATATGTTTTACACATATTACATCCAAAAAAAAAAAACAATTATAATAAACAGAACGACTCATAGAAATCTATCTATATTCTTTTTTCATTTTAATATACTTTCATAGAAATGCTTCTGTTATGTAAAAAAAACCTATTTTCTTTATGCCACAAGTGTCACGCTCATACATGAATTTCATAGCTAATATAACAAACTGACCCAACGGGTCACGGGTGGTCTAGTATATTATAAAAACTAAAAGAAATTTATAAATTGCTAGAAGAATACCTGTCCCAGAACGGGTAAAATTAATCTCCCGAACAGAACAGTTTTCCACCACTTTTATGTCCCCTTACGAATATTAAAATCAAGATATAATGATACTAAACCTTATGCCTAGAATCCTTATTCTAATTTTGATTGATTCTAGAAAATGTCTAAAAGAAGATTAAAATCAAGATATAATGTTACTAAAACTTATGCCTAGAATCCTTATTCTAATTTTGATAAAAATCCATTACATGATTTTGATTCTAGAAAATGTCTAAAATTTAAGGCTTAAACTTAAAGGGTCTTAAGAAGAAATTGAAATTCAGGGCATTTTACTTAATTGGTGTCTCATGCCTATGGATCAAATTTAATGCGAATCTGAAATATTTGAATTTTCAAATGGGCGGGTGTGCCCATTTATGCTCCTAAAAGCCCTTATTCATCTTAATTTTGTTGTCTATCTCTCGTTTTTTTTTCCAAAGATAACGTTTCGTTGTATTCATTGTATTAATTGTCTCAGTAAGATTTTCACGTCTTTTTTGTTTCTTTATCTATTGTCATACTTTAGTTGCTGAGTGTCAAAAACATTCAGTTAGAAGGGGAGGGGATATTAAATTGTTTATTTATTTCATCCTTGAAAACTACATTTTGAGCTGAAAATTTAACGATTATCTGTAAAGAAGGGGGACGTTGTCCCTATCTTAGGTTTCAGACACAAAATGAATTAACAAAACCTCTTTATAACAACAACGAAAAGGGTTTATTCAAAAAGGTTTCCTATACCGTTTGGTATAGGTAGAAAGAAACTTGGACAGTGTCTGAGAGAGGAAGAGGAAATTAAGAGTTCTTAGAGCTGCCTGAAGTCTGTCAGCAACTATCTTCAGGAGAAGATAGTATTCGCTGTGAGTGTCCAGTAGACAGGGGCAGGAGAGAGAAAGAGAGAGAGAGAGAAAAAGAGAGAGAGAGAGAGAAAGAAAGAGAGAGAGAGAGAGAGAGAGAGAGAAAGAGAGAGAGAGAGAGTGTGAAAGAAGTGTTTCCTGTTGCTTGCCGGGGTCTCTCTGCCGACCGCCTGTGATTCCCAAAGGGGCTGAAGTAGTTCTTCAGCCAACAGAAGGAATCAATACGCCCTGCAGGCTGATTGGTCAGTGTGTGATCTGCTCACTCAATGGGGACATTTTTCAGAGGGAGAAAATAGGTCTATGCTTATGCCTGCTACATTTCTACTGTTAAAAATAAGGTTGTCCCTATTTACTTGTCTCCCAACAAGGGAAGAGTTAGATACGAAGTCGGTTTTTAATGTAGGGAAAATCCAGCTCCTCAAAAAAAAGCACTCAGGATTGGGATAAAAATAAAAATTGGCTCAGTCTAGAAAGATTTCTCTTCACTGACCGAGGATAGAAAAGATGAAGTATAGTATATAGTATTAGAACAGGTACTACAATTTGATTCTAGACAAAAGGCCAAGAAGTGATTTAAAAATAGTGTACAATTTTAACTTTGATAAGATGATAATTTCTCTTTTTTTTTTTTTCTTATCTTTTCGTTTTTGCTGGAGATGAGGCATCCTATCGGATGCCAGACATTCACCAGCTATTTCAGACACTCCAGCCTAGATATCTTTTTAAGATTCTAACCGTCCCTTTAAGTGCAATTGTTTGTATTTCTCTTGCACTCGGTTCACCGGGTATACTCGATAGATAGTTTTTGAAATTCTTTTTCATTAGTCCTGTTGCTCCTATAATTACTGGTATGGTGGAGATTTTCCGAAGATTCCAGTTTCTTTTCATGTCGTACATAAGACCTTTCGTAATCTTTTCCCTTTCAGCTCTGTTTAATCCTGCATCATTAGGGAAACTGACTTCAACTAGGGTTGCTACTTTCTCCCTTTTGTCCCATATGGTCTCTTATTATTTACAGTAAAATGGGTTTTGGTAATTATCCCAAACAACTTATTATTAATTAAAATCATATTTTAATAATAAAAAAATAACATAAAATAAGTTAGCTGTAGGAAGTTAACTGATATATGCAAAACGGGGAATAAAAACTAGTCATATTCAGGTTTTTCCACGTGCCAGGCACAACTCTCAGTTGGGCTCATGTCGAAATGTACATGACTTGCACTCCCCCAGTCTTCTCTGTATCGACCCTTAATTCTGTTCACCGTTTCCAGTCGTAAAGCTCTGGACTGTTGTGCATCATTTTCCAATAATTTACAGATGTTTATGCACCATTGTAAGTCCAGCTGTCTCACTTTGAGCACTTCTGCCTGCGTTTGAGGGTCATGAATCCCTTGGACAATCTGACCCCGAAGAATTCATGCTGCACACTTATCGTAAAAATTGCATGTTTTGCTCAACGCATGAAGCGCGCTGATAAATGCTTCCACTGATTCCTCTTCTCCCTGCTTTCTTGTGTGAAAAATGTAGCATTTATATGTTTCATTTGTATCCCTCATAGTATATGCATCAAAAGCTTGGATTATTTCATCGGGGTGTCTTTGTTCATCGGCTTTTGTGAACTGGAATCCATAATAAACTCTTAATGTCTCATCACCTAACGTATGAAGCATTAAAGCCTTTCGATATTGTACTGACTTCTTCGCCAATAATAATCGCATAGTTCTGCCATTTCCGCTTAAAAAGCTTCCAATTCTTAGATAAATTACCTCCACCATACATAGGGATTGCAGTGGTCTTATGCCAGCCACTAGTCTGTTTATGTCAGCTATATGTGAGTCTGACATTTTTTTTCCAAACACGTATGTACAAATCAAGCAAGAAATAATTATTTACTTATCTGTTTTTGTATTTTTCAAATAACTCTTTTGTTCTCTTTCCTCATCCGGAGTCCTTTAGTATACTGCTGCCACCATGTTGCATGCTTCATTCAGTGATGTGTTTGGATACAAATGAAGACAGAAAATGGATCTATTCGAAGTCATCTTTATTTAGCTTGTTTATTATGCGAATGACAACACCGTTTACGAGTAAACGGTAAAGACCCAGCTTAGTACCCCATGTAACAGACTCTTTCTCTTTCCGGGTAGGAGACCTCACAGTGAGCTGACTCATTCCACAGTGCTCTTACCTACCACCAACTTCTCTCTTGGGACACAACAGAAACTTCCCGGGTGCCCTTTGGCCCTGGATTCGACTTCGACAAGAAGTCCGAAGATTTCAACACGGCTACTTCTGCCGACACATGTGGACTACTTAATGCAACACACACACATACTTACATACATGGACATTGCTTGACTTACACACCTGTGTACTGTAAAAACATGCTTCATATATGAACTGTTTCTCTTTTATTATAAACCGGACATTCCTCATATATGAACTCTTTTCTCTTCCCTACTAACAGGACATTTATTTAGCAACATGTGGACTTTCTCTACCTGTCCTCTTCGTCCTTCTCTTTCATTTCTCCTTTTATACATGTTAACGAAACTGACCAATAAAGTTGTTTTAAATATTAGAATTTAACTTCGTTTCATTTCTATAGGTGTACACCCATCACAACTCTCGCTGACTTTACTCATTGGCCATAATCGAACAATAAAAGTTATATTTTTATATGTAAGTGTTTGTTGTTCTTTTTTTTTTAAAACAGCAGCAATATATGTCAAATCGATTCTGATATTTGTATTTCATTTTTTATTCATTTTTTTTTATTATTCTTTATTTTCAGGTACCTGTTTTGAAATCTTTTCTTGCTGGGTCCCTCAGTGGAACATGTTCGGCACTTTTGTTCCAACCATTAGATCTTGTAAAGACACGGATACAGTCTTCGGGGTGAGTAGGAATTATGTTCTGTCAGGCATGAAAAGAGGTCTAAATATTATACTCTGCTGGTTGGAAACTTGTTAATTTATTGTCTCCGAATAATAAGAATAATCTAAACGATGTTGAAACATTGTAACAATAAAGAGGAAAACTTACCAGCTGAAAAGAGAATGAGATGCTTTGCATGTCGTGCATGCCCATCTACCAGAGTAAAAAAGAGCTTCTCTTCACAATTGTAGACTTTTATAGCTGGGACTGCATATGTGAAGAACAAATAAGCATATGTGGAGACCAACTGAGAATAATGAAAGACGGGTGCAAAGCAGGGAGTCGATTTTCAAAGAGGAAAGAAAAGTGGGGGTGCTGGAAATCTGTTTGACTTTGTAACTCTTTTTTTTCTTACGGTTATATTACAAACATTGATTCACTTGTGTTAAATACCCAATTTGTTGCTGATGAAAAAACAAACACAACACAGCTTTATGGGATACTAGCTGGTTTTGCTGGCTCGCTATCATTTCGCAAAGTTCGCTACTTGAAACATTAATTAAAAATAATAAACACTTCATTCATAACTTTGTTGTAAACACAAAACAAAATCTTTCTCATTTATTCATAGAGATAGATAAACATTAACATTTCGGTAATTTCGATACAAATTTATTCATCTTTTAAATGTGACTGTAAAGAAATGAAAAGAAAAAAGAAATTGATTTTCCTTTTCACTGGCAATTTAGAAATAGATCGCAACTTGTATAAAATCAAGTCGGTTTCTCTAAACAAAGGAACATTGGAACACAAATGCTAAATATTTGTCTAGGAAATTAAACAATATTGTGAAACAACTATTTATTATATTAAAATCAAAACAATCATAAAATTTAACAACAATAACAAATAATAGTTAATTAATAAAATGTCCTTTTTCAAAACCAATATGCAAATTAGTTAACCTTGTGACTGATATCGCATATACATCAGCAGTATATTAAAAAAGATGGTGCATCTATTGTGTGTTAGCATCCGTCTGTCTCAGGAGACAATGGAGTTCTGCGTCTCAGATTTGTCCGTTGCCGAATTGCAGCGTCTACTGTGACTGTTCAAGCCTATCCTGAATCGACAGATGTGGGTGGTGTCTGGTTGCAAGAGCTCTGTTGCAGCTCTCTACTGTCTGTGCTCCCTCCTCACTCCTCCTGCCTTTACAGTTCTTCAGTGGCTATGATCTTCAGCGACGGACTCCCAGCCTGTTGGGTCGATGCCATCTGCCCTCATGTCTAACCATAACCCTAACCCTAACCCTCATGTCTCGTTTGCAAACATCTGCTGGTCTGGAGCCGGTTGCGAGCTCGCCATAGAGAACATTCACCTTGTGAAAATGCAGTAGGCTGCATTTTCTCTAGTAATGTGTATGAATGGCGGACGTTGCAAATGTTAGATGCTCGAGATATCTTTGGTCATATGGGCCACCCAAGAAGTTTGTTTCCCTTTGAGATGAATTAGGTGTCTCATAAAAGGCTGGACCGATGCGGGTATGTTCATAGATTGTCGCCATGATGATTCTCTGTCTGTCAGTTACCTCAGGTTGAGATCTGAAGTGCCTAAGTGCTTGGGTGACCTACTGATGACCAGTGAAAAGACCCCGTCAACACGAAGAAGGAGACGGGAGGGGCAAGAGCTGGCCCACTGTGCATGACAGGAAGTTGGAGGTTTGCTGGTATAGCTGGATCAGTTAGAAGCTTGAGGCAGGTGGAGGCAGGATGGCCCATCTGGGTCTCTTGGCCAAAGGATTGTGGGGGACTTGTTTCAACTTCTCCAGGATATAGAGATCTCGTTTGCAACTCTGTTATTTCACTTAGAGACACGAGTATCTTTTGTAGCATTCAGCCAATAAATTTGTTGCTTGTTCATAAATTGGACTCATGACTTTTACATGGCATGAGAGTATTTGTTACAGAACTGAGTGAGATCAAACAACATCTTTGGACCGGCACAACGTGTGCGATGATTACGGTGCAGTGCAGTGAACGCACAAACAAACGCGCGCACAGACATGTTCACAACCTGACATGGCCAAACCACTGGAGTTGTCGTTGGGTCAGCGAACATGCTCGGGATGTCCGCCTGATCAAGTACGGTCTTATTTGAGATGTGGCCCTGCCAGGTGATTCCTAGAATTCTCCTGAGCTTGCGCATGTGGAAGGTGTTCAGACAATTCTCTTGGCTGGAGTAGAGAGCCTAAAATTCACTGCCATAGAGCAGAGTGCTAAGCACACAGGCCCGGTACACCTTCATCTTGGTATTGGTGGTCAGCATCTTGTTATTCCAGACTCTCTTCGTCAAGCGAGCCATGGCTGTTGCCGCCTTGCCAATACATTTGTGGAGTTCTGCATCCAGGGAGAAATTGCTGGAGATGGTGGAGCCGAGGTATATGAAGTCCTCGACAACATCGAGGGTGTAGTCGCCAATGGTGATGTTTGGGGTACTGCTTACATCTTGGCCGAGGATGTTAGTCTTTTTTGGGCTGATGGTCATGCCAAACTCTCTGCATGTGTGTAAAGTTGAATTCATTTGTAATAGGGCTGTTTTGACTTTACTGTAAGTGTGCGAAATGCGCCCAATTTTGCATTGATTCATTTCAATAAGTCTTTCTTTGTCCAGTAAAACTATAAAATGCTATTTGGTCCGGAAGTGAGTGATCATTTTATGTGAAATTTATATACGTAAATGGTCCCTACACTCTAATATTCTTTATTAATTTCTTTTTATCGTCTACTTTTTCAGGCTGTTTACATGTAATCGCCTAAACACAGTGGAATCTCATTTTTATCTTTAAAGGAATTAGTATACGGTGAAGAGCGCTATTAATACCCTTTATTCATTGTATTTGTACTCGTATAAAATTAAAGTCCTTTTCTATATAAGTAATGACTTTGTTGCCAGATGTCTTCAAGTTAAGGTCGAGTACTGTGAGCATGGAAGAAATTACAGGCTGGTATAACCTGGTTTGTTAATCACATTGATGCTGTGCTCTTACGTCTGTCTTCTATTTCTTATTTCGCTTGAGTGCCTTCATTCCTTATTTAATGAGCAGGACATATTCACTCCTGATATGTTACTCACCTTAAAATAATCTGTTTATTCCACAACTCAGAAGTAAAATTGTTGCCTTCCTTTAAAACATCCAGCCTAGCTTGGCAAAATGTCATTTCGTATTCTACACAAAATCTTTAATAAAATTCACAATCCTTTCTGCCATTGTAAATTTCAATCTATGCCTGACTGATGTCCAACAGTTTTGTTTTATCGCCATTCAGTGATATCTTCCAAATGTGCACCTCTGCATTTCAGAGACTCCAACCGAGAGATCTTTTTGGGATTCTAACCATTCATTTACGCACAATTGTTTGGATCTCTCTTGCACTTGGTTCATCGGGTATATTCACCAGGTATTTTTGAAATTCTATTTCATGAGCCCGACGGATCTTATGATTACTGGAATGATTAATGGAATCTTTCTAAGATTCCATTTTCTTTTCATGTCGTACATAAACTTTGGTATTTCGTTATCCTCTCCTTCTCAGCTCTGTTTAAACAAGCATCATTAGTGACATTGACTTCAACTAGGGTTGCTACTCTCTCCTTCTTGTCCCTTATCACTATGTCAGGTTTCACAGTATGTAGTTGTATGAATTGTAGAGTTATATTGGATGGTTCTATCAAATTTCTGCCCTATCATGTCTACATGTTATATTCACGTGCAATGTGATTGAGCATTTCCTCACTTTATCTACACAGTCTACGCTTGCTATTTTCTTGCCATCAGAGCTTTTATCGTCGTTGTAAAAATTTCTTCTTCTTAATTTTCGTATTGACCAATCTATTTTTTTGCTTATCTTTTATTTCATAAATGTAAGAATTATTTTTCAGAAAAAGACACATTGGAATTATTTCGGTTGTCATGAATGTCCTGAAGCAGGAGAATGTTACAGGATTATGGCGTGGTCTTGTACCAGTGAGTAAATCTAAAAAAACAATTTTCCTATTTTTTCTTCAAATTTTAATCTTGTATGGAAGTGACAGTGATTGAGGAGTTAACGGACTGTGGAATCGTTATGTTGTGTACAAGTTCTTTCAAGTCTTGCATCAATTGGGGAAAATCTGAATCCCTCTGTCCTCTCCTCTCCAAGATGTGGGTTAAATAAAGTAGACTCTCAAGTCTTGTTAAGTTAACTATATTTAACATACCACTCAATAAGTTCCAGGCCTGACATACAGATGGCACCACTAAAAATAAATCCATATAGATTTTATAAAGTACTAACCTTCAAATGGCACGTGTCAAAATTTCAGCTCACTCGGTTTATTAGTTTACAAATAACAGTTATTTACAAATTTCAAAATAATGGAAAAATCTGGATTTCATGATAAAGTATTGCTTTCTGATGGAATAAATACTGCTCAAGCAAAGCAGCAGCTTGATAAGTGTTATTCGGCCTCTGTTCTGTCAGAAACAATGGTCAAATGGTGATCGGCTGACTTTAAACACAGTTGTACAGAGACAAATGATCTTGAATGCTCAAGTCAGCCAAATTCGGCAGTTGTCCCTGAAAATATAGAAGTTTTTTATATATGTTAATTTTAAATGTTATTCTTTGCTACATTATTTAAGAAAAAAGTCACTTGTCCTAAAATTTTGAAATTTGTCCCTACTTTTCCAGATTTATAATCTTAAGTATTTAATCTTTCATGCTCGCATTTTCTAATATAATAAGATATTTTCGTATAAATCTTTATTTATACTAACATTTTGGCTACATATGTGCATACATATTTCAACTATGACCTTATTCAAAATCTAGCATTGCTATCCCAATGACAGAAAAGATTATGAAAAGACGAAAGAATTTTCTGATAGTGGAGAGTTTTTATATGAGAGGAGGGAGAGTTGCGAAAATAAAAAAAGGGGAGAAAGGATATTAGAAGGAAATCAGTTTAAGCCTATAGATACATATATGCATACATTATATATATATTTATATACACACACACATTATATATATATATATATATATATATATATATATATATATATATATTTAAAATATGTATATCGAGGCAGCATTTTTCCTTAAGACACGTATTATTAAAAATAACTGACAATTTTTGTCTGGTTATTTTAGTATTGATCCCTTCAATTTCTGGATTAAAATCTTAATCTCGGAATACCTAATAAATATAGTTTCATATATAAATTTTCCCGCCATAATTAATTATAAATCTCACTCCAGGTCTTTACCTGTTTGTCATTATTCCACTGACGATGGACCCAGACGGGTCAGAAAGTACTCTGGACCAACATGTACATTACGGCAGTTTCATCAGCCAATTTTCTTCCGAGATTAAGATTTTAATCCGGAAAATTGAAGGGATCAATACTAAAATAACCAGACAAAAATTGTCAGTTATTTTTAATAATATATATATTTATATATAAATAATTAAAGCAGCAAAATATAAATGAATAAAATAAAAAAAATAAATAACATTCAATAAATAAATAAATAAAATAAGCGAAAAGAAATAAACAGGAAAAAATAAAAACATACTCACCTGCCTATACGTAGGTATACACATACAACTATAAAAGAAAATCCTGTCTTTTTCTTTAAATTTTAATCTTGTATGAAAGTGCAGGGGTTTCCTGGACTGTGAACTCGTTGTGCCGTGTTCAAGTTCTCTCAGGTTTATGCCCTTCTCACTTATACCCTTAGGAAAAGTATGAATCCACCTGTCCCCTCCGAGCTATGGGTTAAATAGTAGAAAAAGACTCAATCTTTGTTAATATATATGTATACTATATATATATACAGGGTGTCCATGAAGTCTGTGTGCACTTTAAAACATTTATAACTTTAGTTGTATTTGCGATAGAAATAATCTGTAAGAAGGATTAGAAAGATGGAAAATTTTATATAAGTTTCCACATGTCTTCCCTCATTAGAAATATAAAGGGTAATGCGATTTTGCAGTTCACGGAAAACATTTTCCAACTGATTCACTGCTATGCTTGAAATCACATTAGTTATTTTAAAATCTTCTGGTTTAATTGCATACACAATTGTTTTCACATGTCCCCATAAAGAATACAGTTTACTTTTTCCTCAGTTGAAGCTATGGATCAAATTGATTCTGAGAAAAAAAACATTTTTTTTTACTTATCTAAAATTGTTGCAAATTGTGTGGTGAAGAATTATTCAATAACTATACTTAAAACTAGGTACATGAAAGTTTATAACATTTTTTACAGATTATTTCTATCGCAAATACAAATAAAGTTATAAATATTTTAAAGTGCACACAGATTTTATTGACATCCTGTATAAATTCCCGAAACAGTTTTTCATGGTAAACAACTGATGATCCCTTAAAATAGTGTTAGAAACAAACTAATATAATAACTAAAATAAATTGACTTACATGAGTGATTTTCCACTGAAAGAGTTTGTTTAAAAAATTTTTTTTTTTAATATAGTTTTCATGGTTGAGAAACTTCCGAGACTATATATATATATATATATAGTATGTCAAGTTATATTGAAAAGAAATCAATAAAGTGCTCGATCGCAGAAGAGTGAGAGCTAATACAAATACTTTATTTGAAAACTATATGTTACATATTTCAGAATCGTACCGCAGTTTCATCCAGATGTGCTGACTTTTTGAATGTTTTAAAAGTCTATGCCCAAAGGGAATCGTCAGCGTACTGAAATGAGATTAAAAAAAACACAATGAGAAATGGCGTTTGTGTTCAACGTTAAAAAAAACTGAAGTGTCTCTTTGGATAAAGTATATTAGTTGGGATTCATTAAGTTTTATTTTATTTATTATTTATAGTTTTGTGTTTTAAAATTAAAAAAAAAGATTTTCTACTAAGTGCTTTATTTAATTATTTATTTGTAGTTTTGTATTTTTATATTAAAAAAGTGTTGTATATTGAAGACCGTAGGAGATTTTCAGTATCTTGAAAAATGAAAATAGAGGGGGACAGCATTTGAATTCATCGTTTAAAACGGTGTATTACTGAAGTTTACTTTTGAATAAGATACCGGGGTCAATTTTATATATTGGATGTGATTCATTGAGTTTTATTTTATTTATTATTAATTTTACTTATTGTTTTGCATTTTAAAAGGTTTTATTTTATTTGGTGTTTTATTAACTTATTTATTTATTTATTTGGTGTTTTGTATTTTAAAGATCGTCCTGAAAAAAAAAAAACGAAACAGAGGAAGATGACGTCTGAATACATCGTTTAAAACAGTGCATTGTTGACGTGTCCCTTTTGAAGGAAATACTGGGTCAGGGTTAAATATAATATATGGGTCTTAATCGTAATTAAGTTTTATTAAAATTAATTTAATTATTTATGATTGATTTCATTTCATTAAAAATTTAAAAAGTCAGCCCATCTGGATGAAACCGCAGTACGATTCTGAAATATGTAACATATAGTTTTCAAATAAATTATATATATATATATATATATATATATATATATATATATATATACACTATAGTGCATGTGAGTTAATCAGCTTTTTAGTTTTTTATATTGGCCTAACCAATAATTGCCCGAGTGACCCCAAATGAGATCGATGGAAAATTTCAATGGTGTCTTTAGATTCTTTAAAAAATTGAACCCTTACCGAAATTTATTTGAATGTTCTAACATATCGATTTCTATAAAAGACAAACAAACATTGACTTATATATATATATATATATATATATATATATATATATATATATATATATATATATATACAGATTTTTATGTGTGGTTGGTTAGGAAGAAAGTCAGGATGAAGAGCATAATTGGTAGAGTTAGCTGTGTCTGGCCACATCTGACTCAAATAGAATATTGAACAAGAAAAGGATCACCATCCTTCATAAATAAGATTAACATCTCCACTACTAAATAGGAATCAACTTTTTTTCTAAGGGAACACTGGAACATAATGAGAATTGTTTGGTAGGCTGGCTTTTGTTGATAAACAAATGTTGTATCCTGGAGTTCCATTCTAGCAGGTCGCTTGTGGCTGAACACCAAGAACAGGATAGCACATTCTATCTTGAAGCGATCACTTATTGAACTGGTTTGAATCGTATTTTTGGCGCCAAGCTTTGTTGGCGCATATTGATGTCGAGTCTGCACTGTTGCATCCTAACTCTTACGCAGTTACAATTCTATGCGTAGGTGCACGTACGTATAGACAAACTGCGACTCAATCTAACGCAAGATACTGAATGTACATATAAACAAAATAGGTTCCTCATGCAACTGCTACAACTTCAATAACACAAAATACATGCTAAAATATACCTTGATTCTGGGATTGAGTCATGGTTAAAAATATTCTGTTTAAATTGTTCTAATTAACCTTAATTTATAATTAACTGAACTAGTAAACTATTTTCACTTAGCTATCTATATATTTCTCATGCTCTCTCTCTCTCTCTCTCTCTCTCTCTCTCTCTCTCTCTCTATATATATATATATATATATATATATATATATATATATATATATATATATTGATTCGACCACTCTCTGATATTTTTTAATGTCTCTGAACATTTAGAGAAAATGTGACTCAGTGTGTTCGTACACACCGTAAACATGTATGTAAATTAGATAACAAAATAATAGGGCTCTTTACTTCTATATTTCCTTAACGATAATATAATAAATCTCTTTACTTCTATATTTCCTTAACGATAATATAGAAGTAAAGAGATTTATTATTTTTAAGTATGAAAGAAGAATTTCTTAACCTTTTTGTTTCATTTTACTTCAGTCGAAGTTCTTAGAAGTCAAGAGACCTCTTCCTGGGGCTAACACTTGATCTCTATATAAGATACATAGATATTCAAATATTCCATTAAAGTTCTCCTTTACCTCTCAAATGCTGTGTTTGTAAAGAAATTAAAAACCTTAATTTTCTTCTTCTATGTTATAGTATATATTTCTTGTGCTTTGTTGATCTTACCGGATTCCAGGACAAGAATTCATCTAGTCAGGTGGAGTATCCAGCTAAGTGCTGTTACTTGCGGTAAAATTACTTGGAGAAGGTGCACTATTCATTATGTAAGTCAGTGTATAGCCGTGTTGAAAGGATCTTATTTTGTCTTCGAATACTATGTTATTTTGAATATTTGGTCAGGGTTAACTTGTAGGGTGAAGTATCCTCATGTCAGGTTGTCCTGACAAACCCTTGTACAGAGAGACCAAAGACACTTGAGGATTGTGTCTAGTGGGTAATTCAAACTATCTAAAATATGTCACAGTTTATGAATTTTCAAATGAAATCAAAGTGGAACAAATAGTTGTAATGATCGTGACCCAACGGGTCACAGGCAGTCTAGTACATACATATATTACATATATATTCAGGGTTGGAATCGTTTGACTGATGATACGTTTATGTAACTCTATACTAACGAGTGTGAAATAAAAGCGCAAGACTTATTTTTTATCCATAGACATATATATTTATTTATTAATAATAATTATTAAGCTCCTATGAAGTTGAGCACTTTCGAGAGATAACAAATTGATGATTCATAACTTAGCCACGTTGCATGGTTCTCTCCCTTGGGAGATTGAAATCTTTTTAAAATCACAGTACTTGTGTTTACATTAAAAAAGATACAAGGTGTATTTCTCTTGCATTTCAAAGTGTGATCGTCGCGTTGGCCAAATGGTTATGAGACCGGGGTTTATAATACATGGATCCGGGGTTCAAATCGTTTAACCGGCGATACGTTTATGTAATTTCATACTGACGAGCTCAAAATAAAAACGCGGAACATATATATGTTAATAAATAAAAATATTTATTTATTTATTAATAATGAATATATATATAGTTATTATTTTTTTTCCTGCGTAAGCAATTTTTTTACCCAATTCTAATAAATATACATCTAGATTTTATATAGCACTAGCAGGGTGACCCGACGTTGCTCGGGATTGAATGAGGATCACTACTATGTACTTTTTTCACTATGCTCATAGCACCACTTTTACTTCCTTTGTTTTTACTGCTCCCTCCTCCCGTTTCGTCCCCTAATATAGTCGAAAGAAACTGAAATGTTGAAAAACTCTCTGAATTAGTGTCTTATACATATAGTTTAAATTTCATTAAAATCTAATATACATATTTGAAGTTTTAAGTTCATGGGTTCTGTCCCCATGGGTCACTTAGAGGTGTGGGGGGGGGGGCACGTAAATATTCTGCAAATAGAGGGTAACAGAGAGTACGGACCACTTCCATTATTTTCTCCGCAGAATTTTATACATATGATATAAATTCATCAAAATAAGATATATTTAAAGTTTTAAGGGGGTTATGTCTTTATAGCACCCTTAGGGGTGCACTTAGAGATTCCGAAAACACTTCCATTGTCTTCCCCAGTAAATTTTACATCAGAATACATTTTAATATTTTATGTAGATTCTCTTACCTTTCTTTCTATAGTGAACATACAAACATCACACACACACACACACACACACACACACACAAACATCACACACACACACATGGTAACCTTGTCTTGATACTGAATTTTATTTTCTTGTTTATTTTTCAGACGATTACAAGATGTGTTCCGGGTGTGGGCATTTATTTCTCCCTTGTACATACGATGAAGACAAATCTTGGGTATTTATACATGTTATTATTCATGCCTTTCGCCTCTTGTGTTGTTTTGGTCAAAATTCAAATTGATAGAGAATTGTATTGAAACTTAAAAAGAATTGTTTTAATCTATAAATGTTATAGAACAACAGAAAGCGTCATATTGGATCACAGGATAGATGGTTAGAGTAAACTTGAAAAAAATAGGGAGCAACATTTGGAAACTGGGGAAAATTCCCAAAGAGAAAAATGAAATCCAAACCTAAGAAGCGGGACTTCCTTAATTACAAGTTTAATGAAAAGGAGAATAAAAAAAAGACCAGAATAACTTTGGTAAAGGTTTTAATTACAAAAGAAAACCACAACAAATAATAAAGAAGCATTTAAATAGTATTGACTTAACGAAAGAAAGAAAGAAAGAAAGAAAGTCTGACGGACGAGTTCATCAAGTGGGAGGAGGGGTTAAGAATATAATTTACAACAAGTTCACTGTATTATCCTTGTTGATACGCAAATGTGAATTTGCTATGTTCCCAGCCTCGTAAGTTAATTGTTTCATTTAATAATGATTTTTTTTTTTCATTTTATCTCAGTGTAAGTTCTCAGTTCTGGGGCTAACACTTGATCTCTATATGAGATACATAGATATCCGAATGTTCCATAAAAATTCTCCTTTACCTCTCAAGTTAGTAAAGAAGTAAGAACATTAATTTTCCTCTCCCCAATTGACCAGTTAACTATGTTATAGTATGCATGGACGGCGGCACCGGGGTTGGGGGGCAGGGGGGGGGGGCTTAAGCCCCCCCACTTTTAGACTTGGCCCCCCCACTTTACGGTCATCAATAATGAAGTTATATATGCATGTGTTTAACCGCCCCCCCCCCACTTTTTAGGAGAGCCCCCCCCCCCTTTTATAACCGTCCCGCCGGCCCTGGTATGTATTTCTTGTGGTCTGTTGGTCTTACTGGATTCCAGGACAAGAATTCATCTGGTCTGGTGGAGTATCCAGTTTAGTGCTGTTATTAGAGACAACGTCACTTGGAAAAGGTGCACCATTTTTCGTATTAGCCAGTGTGTAGCTATACCAAAGAGATCTTATTTGGGCTTCGAATACTATGTTATTTTGAATATTTGGTCAGCGTTTACTTGTAGGAGTATTTTCATGCCAGGTTGTCCTGACAAACTCCTGTATAGAGAGACCTTAGGCACTCGAGAATAGTGTCTAGTAGGCATTCAAATTCTCTCTCAAAGTGAGTGACTATGTGCATCATAACACCTTTCGTTTTAAAGTGTCTTTTAGCCATCACTATTTCCCCGATACGAATTGATTTCACGTACCGTTTGCGTATTCAGTATTCGTCCTAGGGGACTGGAAGATGGTCCTTTATCACACAGCCATACAACATCATTGTTGAGTCTGACACTGCCGAGATAAATGACTCACTGGTTGGTTTGGTTTGTCTGTTTTATGGCATATCAACCCTTTTAACTTAACCTCCACATTGACCGGAAGTGAGGTTTGTATTCCCAACCCGCACGACAATGCATAAAATGATAACCCTTTATTTAAACTTACTTTTAAATGTATTTAAAAGTTTCAAATGCAAGGAAAATAAGTCATACAAGATCTTGTGAGACTGACATCCGGGTACTGAAACTTATTTTCGTCTAATTTTGGACAGTCATGTTATCATGTATTAATAGGGATTTGACTATGTGATTATGGTAAAATTGGTCATAGTTATCAGTGCTGTCCGCTAGTATTTGCTTAGCTGCTTTGATGGCCAGTTCTGCCTGTCCATTGCTCTGGAGTAGCATGCTTACTATATGCATTTTCTTATACCCAGGAACATGTTATACGACTGGGAATAGAATGGTGCTCCGTCAGAAGATATTTCATCCAGGAAACCATATATGCAGAACTAGTTCTGTAAGATAACATTTCCAGAGCACATAGGAACGACCTCTACCAATCCCATACATATATATATATATATATATATATATATATATATATATGCATATACTGTATAGTTTTTTCCTCAAAGTGCAAAAAAATACCTCTTAGTCTTCTGAAATTGTAATTTTTGGGGTTTGACAGTGGCATCAAGAAATCACTAGATTGTGAGGGGCTATTGTGTTGTATGTTTTGCAGTGTGCACAAGTCAGGCTTCTAACAGATTCTGCCTAAAAGCTCCCATGCTGCTAATTGATCATCAAGTCTCTGACTTCCACTTCCCATCTTCCATCCACATTTTCCCATGTCTGTCACTTTTGATCTATTTTGACAGCTTATTTCCTATCTCCATCCTGTTCATGGACACGGTAAAATATCACATATTTTTTAATTCTTAGTTTTTGTTATTATTTATTTTCAGGTCAGTTAATTCTAGTCCGTTAGAATCTCTATTGATTGGTGCTACAGCTCGAGGTACTGCCGCCACCATCATGCATCCAATAAGTGTTCTTAAAACCAGATACGAAGTAAGTTTTTCCCTTTTTTTTTTTGCCTCAGTCAAATTTATGGGAGGGCGATCTAGTTTATAAAAAAACGTGCCACTCATGGACTCATTAAAAAATAGCAACTATGAAGAAATAAACTTTTCTTGTACCATATGAATAAAAACTAAAAATCAATTACATGATTAAAATAAAGTATTTTATTAATTTTGAATACTTTTCAAAAATATTTCTTTATAGACAGCGTGAATAAAATTAATATTCTCAATGAAGATAAATATTATTATTACTAATACTATATAGTGGACTTAATTTAATATTTTCATCAATTTTTTTCAAATCAAGTTTTTTATTCAATGTTGTAATTCGATGCATTTTTATTAGTGTTTAGGCCTTGTTTAGTTATCGAAAAGCCTAATTAACTATAATCCTTTACATTTCTCCAGATCTCCTAAACACTAACCCAGTCTAATAACGCCAAACCAGCAGTCATAAAGGCATATAGGTTTACTCTCAATACTCTGTTTAAGTCTTTTTCACTTGTTCCTTTTTGTATTGTTTTTCCTTCATTCCTTCTTCTGTCGGTTTCTTGACACTCACTGTTTTATGGAGAAACATTGTAGGTTATTTAGGCTTCCTGTAATTATCAAAGTTGAATTTTCATAAATGCTTGTAGGAACGGTTGTCTCAATCTATACTTTTCAAAGTTTTTAATATGTCATATTTTTGCTAAGTAAAATAAGTATTTTTAAATTATAATTCTTTTTAAACGTTTATTTTGCAGAGTGGCATCTACAATTACAAGAGCATACCTCGAAGTTTATTCGTGATTTATTCAACAGAAGGGAAAGCTGGTAAGTGGATAAGTCATTCATTTGAAATATCAATTACCATATTTGTAAATTATTGTCATGTCAGAAGCTAAGCAGTATATACATCTCTCTATATGTGAAGTTAGGTATGTATATATGTATATTTCTATATATAGGATTCACTCCTAAAATAACAAATCGATACATATGAATTATGGAATATATATTCTTGGCAACACAGTAATGTGGGCACATTACTTTTTTGTAAACTTTACCATTTAAGGTGTGCCCCCCCCCCCCCAAATAACCTTTAAAATAAAGAAGGTAAAAAAAAAATTACCAAAGAAAAGAACTGCTGTACATCAAATTTTGAGTTATATCATGTCATAAAATTTTAACCAGACTAGTGCATACAAATTAGCGTCAATAATATATAAACTCTTAAACTAATTAACTTATTATATTATAAGATGCATATTCTAGGCCATATGTATATATAATATTTTTATTATATATATATATATATATATATATATATATATATATATATATATATATATATATATATATTATTTTTATTATATATATATATATATATATATATATATATTATTTTTATTATATATATATATATATATATATATATATATTATTTTTATTATATATATATATATATATATATATATATATATTATTTTTATTATATATATATATATATATATATTATTTTTATTATATATATATATATATATATATTATTTTTATTATATATATATATATATATATATATATATATATATTATTTTTATTATATATATATTATTTTTATTATATATATATTATTTTTATTATATATATATTATTTTTATTATATATATATATTATTTTTATTATATATATATATATTATTTTTATTATATATATATATATTATTTTTATTATATATATATATATATTATTTTTATTATATATATATATATTATTTTTATTATATATATATATATATATATATATATATATTATTTTTATTATATATATATATATATTATTTTTATTATATATATATATATATTATTTTTATTATATATATATATATATTATTTTAATTATATATATATATATTATTTTAATT
Source organism: Sepiola atlantica (assembly GCA_963556195.1). NCBI lineage: Eukaryota > Metazoa > Mollusca > Cephalopoda > Sepiida > Sepiolidae > Sepiola > Sepiola atlantica. Next base: position 7,868,300 of record OY744537.1, on the reverse strand, counting down.
ATATATATATATATATTATTTTTATTATATATATATATATATTATTTTTATTATATATATATATATTATTTTTATTATATATATATATATATATATATATATATATTATTTTTATTATATATATATATATATTATTTTTATTATATATATATATATATTATTTTTATTATATATATATATATATTATTTTAATTATATATATATATATTATTTTAATTATATATATATATATATTATTTTTATTATATATATATATATATATATTATTTTTATTATATATATATGTATATATATATATTATTTTTATTATATATATATGTATATATATATATTATTTTTATTATATATATATGTATATATATATATTATTTTTATTATATATATATATATATTTTTTTATTATATATATATATTATTTTTATTATATACATATGTATATATATTATTTTTATTATATATATATATATATTTATATATTATTTTTATTATATATAGATATATATTATTTTTATTATATATATATATTATTTTTATCATATATATATATATATATATATATATTATTTTTATTATATATATATATATATATATATATTATTTTTATTATATATATATATTATTTTTATTTTATATATATATATTATTTTTATCATATATATATATATTATTTTTATTATATATATATATATTATTTTTATTATATATATATATATTATTTTTATTATATATATATCATTATTTTTATCATATATATATATAATGATTTTTATTATATATATATATTATAATTTTTATTATATATATATATGTATATATAGATAGATATGTATATATATATATCTATAATAAAAATAATAATATACATATCTATATATATATATAGACATGTATATTATTATTTTTATTATGTATATATATATAGATATGTATATATATATATATATATATATATATATATATATATAATAAAAATAATAATATACATATCTATATAAATATATATATATAAAAATGTATATTATTATTTTTATTATGTATATATATATATATAGATATGTATATTTATATATATTTATATATAATAAAAATAATAATATACATATCTATATATATAAGTATATATATATATATATATATATATATATATATATATATATATATATATACGTATATTGTTATTTTTATTATATATATATATATATATATATATATATGTATATTTATATATATATATCTATTAATAATGGAGATTATGTATCTGTCTGTCTGTCCGTCTCTCTGTCTGAAGCCAAAACTCCATCAGAGTAATATTACTATTTACTTAGTCTGTCAGCTTCTATATTTACTGCTACAAAAACTGCCGCAAACATATAAATGAAGTAGAAAGAAATTTCAAGACGAGACTTCGATTAGAACAGGAAACGTGTCAAGAATCTTAAACTAATACTTTTTCAACTTCCTTATATACTGTTACAAAAAGTCGCTCAGACACTAGACAGGTTTTGCCATTTACATAATTCATTATATTTAAACTTCAATTAAATTCATATTTACAAATATAAACTTATAACTCCGCTAAGGTGATATTAATAAAAATTATTCATACAATTAATTAAACACATTTTATTAAGAAACCAGCGTGTTATTTAAACCATACTTTGAATGGCAAGTACTGTTAAAATTGCAAAGTCATCCTTTCGCCAGCGACGTCATTTTGAGACGATTTTTTTTCACATTATAATTCTTTATTTTCATTACGTTTGAGACAAAGTGTTTTGTTGTAAATTAAAGTTAAGCAAGGCATATCCCAGCCATTAGTAAATGGGTGACCATTTTGGAAAAATAAATTGCTGACTCATTCTACCGGTTCTTCCGGAAGTGATGTCATTGTGAGAGGATTTTTAACACATCATTATTCTTTATATATATATATTATTTTATATATATATATATATATATATATATATATATATATATATATATATATATATATAAGGGAGTTTATTTAAATGGAATATGAATTACCGACTAGAATAAATTGGTGTATGCATGGAATGCGGTTATAAACGAGGAACAAACTATGTAGAAATATTAACACAAAAACATACTTCAAGTGATCAAGCCGAAAAGGGAGAAAGAGGAAATGAGCTTTTGTATCATGGCTTTTATATTGGTTACCAGTGGCTAAATCAACCAATAAGTGATCAATCAATGGGAAACCACATTATCGTCACATGATGTATGACTGCACGAATAGGAAAGACTGTACCTAACAGTTAAAAACATAAAATAATTACGTATTTTTTCAATTTTATTATTTTCCCATGTCTATCATTTCCTTTTCTCTGTTTCAGGTTTGTTTAGTGGCCTTGCACCAACCATTGCTCGGGATGTTCCTTTTTCTGCCCTTTATTTTATGTTCTATTCAGAAATTAAATCCGTTTTACCTTATGGTAAGTTTCACTCTTTCTTGATGTTCATGTATTAGTGTGAAACTATCATCTCTATAGATATCTACTATTTGGTTTCATAGGCATGAGCACAAGAAATTATGGGAAATATTTTGAACAATATATTCCAATTTTTTTGGTGGAATTTCATCAAATTTTGAACTATTAATCGTATAAACATCTCCTAATATCGGAGTTTTAATTAATAGGCATAAAATTCAAAGGAATTATAAGAAATATTTTTAGCAGTATTTGTAATGTCGTAGACTCGGCTCGCGAAACTAAACAATGGGTAAAAAGAAAGAAAAAACATAGACGAAGAGATATACTTGTGTTTTTCCCAGGCGTTCTTTATTTCTGGTATCTATGCAGAGGAGGCAAATCTTGACTGTACACCATAGAGTTTTAAGGAGAAACACGTATGCCGATATTCATTTTCCTTTCAGTAAGGGCTTCCAATGGAGATGCGTTAGTTGTACAGTTGAGGGGGGGGGGTGAACCTGTACTGCCTTAGGAATTGGGACAGCTGGGTTTTCCAGTTTAAACCCTCCACGAGCGGCGGTGGTGCAGATATATTTATTTAAAGTTCTCATCAATTTGCCTCGAGCCACAGAGTTGTGACTTTTCTGTGACGGAATCCTAACTGGGTGGCAACGTCTTTGAATTCCTGCCCTTGTAAGGGGTGCCATTGCCAGACTTGATCATTGCAGGGTAGGCTTGTCTGGCAAAGATTGCATCGAGACGAGGAATAACCACTCTTGCTGACAGTGAGGGGAGTACTTCTACCTCCGGGAACCAGTTGTAATTGCTGATAGTGACTAGTAAGAAGTAGTCTCCAGATGGAAAAGGACCAGCAAAATTCAGGGAGATTTCAGTCCATGGGGAGTGGGAAGTGATGTGGTGCGTATGGGTTCACGGTGGTAATATGTCGCGTTGGAGGCCTGACAGGGAATGCAATTGTGCACTGTCTTAAGTTTTTAGATTCCAGGGAACCAGACCTTTTCACTCACAAGCTGCTTTGTCTTGACAATACCCTGGTGTGCGCGCTGGTCTATGTTGACTTTTCTCTTCTGTAGAGAGGAAGGGATCACAAGACGGTGGCCTCGAAGGATGAGACCATCATGTGTGGATAGGTCCTTTTTTAAAAGTGCGAAGCTGGATATATCTGCGCGTCATTCCAATGACTGTCTAAAAGTGCGGCCATCACTTTCTGTAACAAGGGGTCTTCTTCTGTGGCTAACTTCACCTCTTCAAGTATTACAGATTGTGGTATGGCATATTTCCTGTAAATAACAAATTTTCCCTTGTTAACTATATATGAAAGCTTTTTAATTGCTATCAATTACTCATCAAATTTTCAAAAAAAAAAAATTTGCTTATTTAGGACCAAACATATTTTCAGAACCTGGATTTTGCTAGCCGCTGAAAAGAACGAGTTTAGCAAAGGTCGTTGAGTTTGAATAGCTGATGCCTACCTCCATGGGGGAAGGCATTGGGTGTTTTATGCATATATATACGTATGCTATAAAGAAAGAATAAACCCACAAAACCCCTGGAGGACGTACCGACAGAGATATTTGATAAAGATGGTTGGAGGGAACAAGTAAAGAGAATCTGAGAAGAATTTGCGACCTTATTGATTGGTTTCATAAGTTTTGCTCAAACTCGATCAAAAGTTAAGGTTAATGGTTATTTACACGAAACAAGTACTGGTGACCCCAAGGAAACTCAGGAAGACTGAAAATTGCACCCACCCCTCCAAATTTGCAGAAGTTGTACTCTTTCACAAATATATAAAAGTATACTCGTTCGTTTTTCCCCAAAATCCAACAAAAGTTGTAATAAATGGATCGTAGTAATCACAAGGGGAGATAACTCGTGTTTTACGTATTCAAATGTTGCATTACCTCCCTTCCTAATAGAGGTCCACGCTGAATGTGACAATCAAATAAATATTTTTTTGTTATCGAATGCAAATAAACAAATCGAAGTGATCGCATGGGAGATAACTCTTGCTTTAATATTAAAATTAAAGCAAGAGTTATCCCCCCCCCCCCTACGAAGGTTGGTCTTTTAGTTGTTCTTTTTTTCTGGTGCAAACTATGTAATTGGCTCTGCCGGGTTCAACTTCTATTTAACCTATCAAATTCATTTTGAGAAAGGTATTAACCCACAATGTCCTCTATCTAAAGTTTCAATAAATCATATACAATTAATCATTTACAATAGATGTTTTGTTTCAGCGTTAAATAACAGTAAAAAAAGGGTTGATATGCCATAAAACAGACAAATCAAAGAAAAAACCAAGTTTTTTTTAATGATATATTTTTATTTTTTTCGTTAATTTGACAGTTGATATTTATTTATCACCAATTTTTATTATTCACTTTTTTTTTGTTTCCACATCAGATAAAATTGACGATCGCTACGTACCAGTGATTCACTTCAACAGCGGCATTGTTGCTGGCCTGCTCGCCTCATTCCTCACGCAACCAGCTGATGTCATGAAAACTCACATGCAGTTAAACCCACAAAAACACACCCATGTAAAAGATGTCATTGGTTTTATCTACCGAGTAAGTAATTGGAACTTATTACACACTTCATTATGGAATATCGTATTTCAATATCATCAACATTTTCGAAAGAAGTGCATATGTGTGTGTGTGTGTGTGTGTGTACAAACACACATACATATAGTATTATGAAAATATACATATGGCAAGTAAGCTACACAGAAACGTTTATGTTTCATTCCTGGGGTAAATCATCAGGCGAAACATTTCTGTGTAGCTTACTTACGGTAAACATATTTTCATACCACTAAGCTCTACTAAAGTATTGAGCACTGTTGAAATAAATACTGAAAATCTATATATGTAATATATTATATTTTATAAGATTATAATATATGTGCATTTACATGAAATAGTAAGGTAGTAGATATGCAATTTAATGAATGTTCCAAATTAAAAAAAACAAAACATTTTTATTCATACTTTTTTCTATTCATTTTTTTCTTGATAATAAATTAATACAAAAAAATCCAAGAAAATTAGAACGGCACGAATAAGACTTTGTAGCGATTTGATGACATAAAAAAATGAGTAAAAGCGAAAACTGAAGAGCAAGGAGAAAGAGAAAAGAGAAAAAAATATGTGAGTTAAAAATTTTTTATTTTTATTTATAAGTTTTTAAAAAAAAATTTTTGTGTGTATTTTCTTTATCAAAAGACTAATGGAGGACATTATGAAAGAAGATAACATTTTTAGTTTTGGTTATTTACTTACATAAGAACGCATCTAGGAAATCTTTTCATTGTTCTGCTTTCAAGAAAAGGAAAAATAAGTGAAATGAAGAGAACAATATTGATGTTAACGGTTCTGTTTTTTTTTTGGGTGGGGGTAACTTGATTGGGGTAAAAATTAATCAGAGAAACTTGTTTGAAAACATCTTGAATTTATCATCAAGAAAAATGTGTTTTGAAAAATGGACAGAAACAATTGTATGAATAAACATTGTTTTTTTTAAAACAAATTAGGAACATTTATTAAATTATTGTTTTAAACTAGTAATGTATACACTGTTGAACTATTAACCTAACTTTTATGTTAACTCTCTAATCTCCTGTTAAAGTGTTTTTAATTTCTGATTTTATAGGAAATTTTGAAAAGGAAATATCCTCGATAAAATTCTTGTAATTTTTTTGAATTTTTTTTAATGTGTATCATGATTTTTCACCTCTCTAATAAGATTTTTTCATTTTAATTTTTTGCAGAATTTTGAGAAGGAAAAATCTTTGAAAATTTTTGTGTTATATTTTTTATATGTACCGGTGATTTGTTTATAAGTATCTTTGTGTTTTTTTTTTCTCTCCTATGCTACCAACATATCCACCTATGATTCTTTCTGTCAGCCGATGTTTCTCTAGAACTAAGCTTTTTTGATTTTCTGTAAGATGTGTTGCTATAGGCGCTGATGAAGTGACGTTTTTGACCAACTTTATAAAATTATAGAATGAAATAAAATAAAGAATTTCCAAACTGTTTTGGAAACGATCATACACCATAATGGACTTATGTTGTAATTCTTGGAACAGTAAAAGTAATGCTTTGATTTATTATATATATATATATATATATATATATATATATATATATATATATATATATGTTTCATATTATTTTTTTGTTTATTGAATATATTTATATTGCTGGAATTTGTGGCTAATCTATGGCTTATTCAACCAAGCATTTGTTTGAAAACTGGGTAAATGCTTAGAGTGTTTATTAATATATACTGAGACATTGATTGGTTTTCTATAAGACTTAAATGTTTCATTGTTTAAATGGAAGGTTATATCTACAAAAACTAACTTCTTTTCTATTCATATCTATTTTGCTATCAAAACCTAAGTTTAAAAAATGTGTATTATTCCCTTTTTTAAAAATTTAAACTTCTGCCAGATGTGTTATGAAATATTATGAGACCATCATCCCTGTATATACCAATAATTTCCTTGTTGAGTATAAATATAAGCTTATTAATTATATATTTATTCTAACTCACATACCCCTGCACCATCATGGAACCCCATCGTGACATCAAAGTTTTCAGTTTTTTTTTTTTATCCACATGTTATTACTATGGAACGGTATGGATTTTCTGCAATGTTTTATTTGTTTAATGTCAACAAGAATATTTATATATTACTTAACAAATTCTAAAATATTATCTAGTGTACATTCTTCGATGGACGGGTAAAAGTCCTTTATATCAAATTGTGCAATTTCTTTTCTTATTGATATAATTAAACAATTTTATTGTAGCATTGATATTTTCCTTTAGTTCAATTTCAATCTATTTTTTAATTTTATATATATTTTTTCTAATATTTGTTTTCTTACTTTTTCTATATTGGTTTTTGTAGGGTTTAATAATCTGCAAGATAGTTTATTTACAAAGTTTTCTTTGTGATCTTTTAGTGTAATAAATGGTTTTGATTTAGTTATAGACTTTATTCTATTTTCTAATTTTAGTTTAGATGATTTTACTTCCTTATTCATTCCATTTCGTCTTTTAATTATTTTTATAGAACTTGGTTATTGATTAATTTGTGTGTATTTTTATTGATTTTATAAATCTTTCTAGATTTGTCTGCCATTACCAATATTTTTGAATAGTTATCATTTTTATATATTTTTTCATTTGTTTTGGAAAGGGATATTTACTTTTTTGAATTCTAAAATGTTTATTATATTCATTATTTTGTTTTCAAATTCTGTTCTGCTAATTCGTTCAGTTGGGGTAAACATTTCATAGTTTTAAATCCGTACTTGTTTGTATTTGTGCTGCTATCATGATCATTAAACCGGAAGTAAGTTTTTTCGAGCATATTTTGATGTTTTATTGAAAGAAAGAGTAACTTTCTTTTACCTTATGTAATGAAAATATAATACAAATATATAATTTAGTGAAATAAATTTTAATAATAATAAGGAAATTAAAAGTTATTTTTTATCTTATAGATATGCAGGGTCGGTTCAGATCAGACTCAGCATATCAGCTCTAGTTTGTTGGTGAGATTGAATATATAGAAGCTTGGTGAGCTCCTGAAGATCACTCAACTACGTTGGTTTGACCATGTTGAGAGGAGTGATTTTTAGATAAGAATGTGCAAATACCTTAAGGTGGAAGGCCGAAAGAAAGTGGGATGACCCCCAAAAATAATCATAAAGAATCTTGGACAATGGAATTTGAACAAGATTAATCCACAAGAAAAAAAACAACTAAGCTTCAAGACTGAGATTTCAAAAGAAATAAGACGATAAAAAACATGTTGATGATGAAGTGGTAGTAGTAGTAGTAGTAGTAGCAGCAGCAGCAGCAACATTTTATCCAGAATATAAAATTTACAAACAAATCAAACAGTCTATATTTAAGGAGCTCAACTGTGAAGAAAGAGACTCACTAATGAGCAAAAGAGATTTTCATAAAAAAGGTAGACATAAAAATAAATATATATTAAAGTTTTGGGAAATCAAAGACCCAGGCTTTTTATTTTCGTATATACAGGGTGGGCCAAAATAAGGGTCCTATCTTTAAATTTGAATAACTTGAATTTGAATAACTTCCACAAAATAAAAGTTAAACTCACCAAACTTTATGTGTGTGTAGACTGACCCTTCCGAGATTTTTTGAAATAAACAAAACAAATTTTAGCCGAAAAACACGTCTTAAAACTTACAAAAACTAAAGTATTGTTTTTTACACTGTTTTGAGTTTTTTAAGCAAAAATAATGTTTTCTAAATGAGGGTACGTTCCTTAGGGCTAATACGGCTCATGCTTGCTTCGGAAGGGGTCCTTTACTTATTCTAAAAAAAAAAAAAAAAAAATCAATAAATAAAAAAGTTATGAATTTTTAAAAATAGGACCCTTATTTTTGCCCACCCTGTATAAAGTTTACTTACTGATTTTATTTCATATTTTATTCATTTCTTCCTCAAGCGAGATGGATTACTTGGTTTCCAAAGAGGATTTGTGCCTCGAGCTCTTCGTCGATGTTTAATGTCTGCCATGGCTTGGACGGTTTATGAACAGGTGAGAATTTCTTTTTTCTACAGAAAATTTTAGGATGATTTTTACAGTCCCGTTACTTATGTCTGGAGATTCTTTGCGTGATTTCTTTGTTTTACGTTTCTAAAATTTTACTTACTAATGGGTTATCACTTATCAAGGCCAAAATAATAAAATCAACATTAAAATGACTTCTCTTCAGAAAAAGCATTCAGGAAAAATACCTCCATTCGAACAAAAATAAATTATAAAATTATAAAATCATGGGACAATATAATAACAAACAATTTTTGAAAAAAGTTTTTTTACAAATGCTGGTAGCCTCACTTCTTTAAATATACATTTTTATCTCGTTGGAACTGCACTGCTGCTGCACTACACTCTACACTCTCTCTCTCTCTCTCTCTTTCTCCCTCTCTCTCTCTACATATATATATATATATATATATATATATATATATATATATATAGATGTAAGCTGATGCTGCTGTTTAAATCATTATAGAAAAATGTTTCCATTTCAACAATATTCCGAGTAAGATAAAGTATTTTCTGGAAGGCATTAAATTGAATCACACTTTAATGTTCTAAAGAACATGGTGGCATGATCCACAAAAAGGACTGGCTATTAAGAATTAAATATTGATTTTCTAGCAAAGAACGTATAGATGCCAACACTTTATTATATAGAAGAAGAAAATAAAGAACAGATATACACACTTACATCTATTTTTTTTTTTTAAACACATTTTAGTTGTAATTAATGAGATCAGTTAACAATATTTAAAACTAAAAAATGGTAATAAATTTATTCCTTGATTTGAATATTTATTTTTGTTTATTCAAAAAGAAAAAAAAATCTGATTAAATTTCAAGCCAATATTATAATAGATTTATAAGAAGTTTTTTGTTTTCCTCTTAAGTGTAATATCTGTTCCGATGGATACTGCACCCCATAAACTAGTATTGTCTTGGCTTTCGGGGCTTGATTTACGCCGGTCTATGGGTCTGTCCTGTGCTGTTCTAGGAGATCCACCCTCCCAGGCTTCGCCTCCCCTCTTTGGGAGAGGAGTAAGTTTATTGCTTACTGCCTGAGGCGCCCCTACCGGGGAATGCCGACGGGGCTGCCCAGGCAATTTTTAAACCCCACCTTCCCGACCCGACCTTGGGTCACATCTTACTTGTGGGAGTAAGATAAAAACTGGCCTTGTGCCTAACTCCTGGAGAGGAGTAAATCAATTCTCAACTTACTCAATAAAGGGAGATAATTTCTAAAAATAATGAAAAGGGGAGTAACTCTTCTTCAACCAGTGTTCAAGTTTGCGTGTTTTGTTTATTTTCATGACCCTATTTATTTTCTTCCCACTTCAGCAAGATGTGGTACAAAGTCGGAAGGTGTAAAAAACCAGCTCCCTGGATGTAGTCTAATGTAATACTCAGAACTGATTAGATGGAACTCTGACAGGTACTATCGTTCCAAATCAGAATGAACCTGAGAGTAATGACAACTCAAGTGTGACTCCACATACCGGACCTCTTGGCCTTTTGGCTAAGATCAAAGTGTAGTATCTGTTCCGATGGATACTACACCCCATAGACTGGTATTGTCTTGGTCTTCGGGGCTTGATTTACGCCGGTCTATGGGTCTGTCCTGTGCAGTTCTAGGAGGTCCACCCTTCCAGGCTTCGCCTCCCCTCTTTGGGGAGGAGTAAGTTTATTGCTTACTGCCTGAGGCGCTCCTACCGGGGAATGCCGACGGGGCTGCCCAGGCAATTTTTGATGGTCAGAGTGCTCACCTCTCGGGCGCTGGCTTTTCAACCCCCACTTTCCAACCCGACCTTGGGTCACATCTTACTTGTGGGAGTAGGATAAAACTGGCCTTGTGCCTAACTCCTGGGGAGGAGTAAATAATACAGCTTATATGGAACACTCTCCATTATATTTATTCATGTATTACAAATTTATAAAAAAATTATCAACCAAACATCTTTTTCCAAAGAAAATGTTTTATTATATTGATTGATATTTACCCAATTTTATCTGATATATCTTATTTTAGTAAGCTGTACTGACACGGCAGTCTTTTTACTTTCAGTTTTGTTTTGTTTCTTTTTTTTTGTTAACTATGCCGTTTATTTTTTTTACCATATATTTTTTAAATAGGATTTTGACAGTTAAATTTAATTATTATGGTACCGTTTGGTCGTTAAATGATTAATTAATAAAAATTGTTATAAAACTATAATTAAATTTGAATAGGAATCTGAAAGTTTTAGAAGCCAGAACAACGCAAAACTATTTTTTTTTTAAAATAAATATTTATTTATTGAAATAAACGTAATGTAAGGTCTGTATGATCTTAAACAGTGATTATTTTTTTCAAATGTTCAAATGTGCTTGAAGATGACGTTATATCATCGAAACTAAGTTGATTTTAAATAAATAAATATTTATTAAAAAAAAAAAAATTAATTTCATACGAGCCACCACGCTCCTCCTGATTAGAACATTTGAAAAAAAAAAAATCACCATTTAAGATCATACGGACTTTCTTTTCTAGTGACACCATGACACGAGGAAGAAAAAGAAAAAGGAAAAAACACAAACTGTTTCTATGCCTGAAGATGACGTTATATCGTCGAAACTTAGTTGATTTTAAATAAATAAATATTTATTTAAAAAAAAATATTCATGTGTTGTTCTGGCTTCTAAAACTTAGAGATTCCTATTCAAATTTACACAACGCTTACATCGAGGGGAAATAAAATATTTAATTCATAACTAATTTTGTTAAAGTAATGTCGTTTTAATCTGTATTTATAAAATTATTGGATGTAACAAGCTTCCAAAATTTTCATTCCTTTTATACAGGGTGGGCCAAAATAAGGGTCCTATCTTTAAATTTGAATGACTTGAATTTGAATAACTTCCACAAAATAAAAGTTAAACTCACCAAACTTTATGTGTGTGTAGACTGACCCTTCCGAGATTTTTTGAAATAAACAAAACAAATTTTAGCCGAAAAACACTTCTTAAAACTTACAAAAACTAAAGTATTGTTTTTTACACTGTTTTGAGTTTTTTAAGCAAAAATAATGTTTTCTAAATGAGGGTACGTTCCTTAGGGCTAATACGGCTCATGCTTGCTTCGGAAGGGGTCCTTTACTTATTCTAAAAACAAAATTTAAAAAAATCAATAAATAAAAAAGTTATGAATTTTTAAAAATAGGACCCTTATTTTTGCCCACCCTGTACAGGAGGATTTGCTAAGAATGTTAAAGCCAGACATCACTTTCTATTCGATAGTTTAAATGCTTCCAAATTCCTTTCAACTTTCGAAGGATCATGAATGAATTCATTCTTTTTGTTTTCCGACTATTATCAAAAGATTAAAATAGTTGACTTGTCGTCTCTGGCTTTCGGGCTGGCATCAAAGTGTAACATGTGTTCTCTCCTCGCTCAGAGGGGGAGAAATCTATCTTGACTGGGGCAATTTTAATTTTTGTCCTATCAAGAGTGCTCCATTTTAGGGAGCTGGATATCTCCCACATAAAACACCGACCTTCTGTCGAACTGTTCCCTCGTGAGGAGGCTAGTAAATAGAGACTCCTCATAAAGATTGTTTTATTTTACGCTACTCAAGGCGAGAAACACACACACACACGAAAAGTTGTCACACAATTTTATTAATATAGAGATGAGGTGTATATATTCTCATTACATAATCCCTAACTTAAAAATCATACACATACACAAATGAAAATAAATCAAACCAATTTTCTTTCATATGTTTTTTTTTTTTTCAGATGATGAAAGGTTTCGGACTTTCCACCTGAAATGTCTTCCAGTCTGGCCAAACGCATGAAAAATTTATCTGTGATTATGGTGCTGACCATTGTGAATATCTGTGATTATGTCCGCAGATAATTGGACACTTATGCATAATAGCCCTCCCGACAAAAATATAAAATGACAACAAAACGTTATGTAAAATTTGGTATCAAAAATTAGGGAAAATGATCAATTATTTTCAATGTTATTAAATAAAATAAAATGTTATGCATAGACCTTTAAGTTTTAGAAGCCAGAAACAGTTCAAAATGGCGACCATTTTTAACGTTGTTTACGTTCATTCTAAGAAAAATTCAATAAATTCAGTGGTTGTCTTCCCTTGTTGCAGACGGAACAAGTCCTGGCGTTCAAACCATTGTAAAATTTTTTTTTTAATTTCTAGTCGATCATTTTCCGTAATTTTTGGTGTCAGCTTAGATTTTTTGTTACCAAGTCCTTCGTAATGTTTTGCTGTTACGTTTTTGACGGGAGGCTATGATGCATAAGTGTCGCTAATTGTTGCAGACTCTGTTCTGAGTACACAGCACCTCTACCTCACCAGTGTCTGTGGATATTGACCACAACAAAGATGGTCACGCGTTTTTACAATTAATCTTAATTCTGCAATGTTGCAATAAAAATAGAATCGCTTTGTATAATCTCAAGTTTCGGATTTGTTTTTAAAAAAAATTGTTTTCATGAGACTTTCATCTTTGGTTTATATTGGGGGGGGGTGCAGTTGATTTGTTTTTTATGGTATTTAAATCCTTTGTTTTTTATGGTATGTAAATCCTTTGTTTTTTATGGTATGTAAATCCTTTGTTTGTTATGGTATGTAAATCCTTTGTTTTTATGGTATGTAAATCCTTTGTTTGTTATGGTATGTAAATCCCTTGTTTTTTTATGGTATGTAAATCCTTTGTTTTTTATGGTATGTAAATCCTTTGTTTTTTTATGGTATGTAAATCCTTTGTTTTTTTATGGTATGTAAATCCTTTGTTTTTTTATGGTATGTAAATCCTTTGTTTTTTATGGTATGTAAATCCTTTGTTTTTTTATGGTATGTAAATCCTTTGTTTTTTTATGGTATGTAAATCCTTTGTTTTTTTATGGTATGTAAATCCTTTGTTTTTTATGGTATGTAAATCCTTTGTTTTTTTATGGTATGTAAATCCTTTGTTTTTTATGGTATGTAAATCCCTTGTTTTTTTATGGTATGTAAATCCTTTGTTTTCTTATGGTATGTAAATCCTTTGTTTTTTATGGTGTGTAAATCCTTTGTTTTTTTATGGTATGTAAATCCTTAGTTTTTTTATGGTATGTAAATCCTTTGTTTTTTTATGGTATGTAAATCCTTTGTTTTTTTATGGTATGTAAATCCTTTGTTTTTTATGGTATGTAAATCCTTTGTTTTTTATGGTATGTAAATCCTTTGATTTTTATGGTATGTAAATCCTTTGTTTTTATGGTATGTAAATCCTTTGTTTTTATGATATGTAAATCCTTTGTTTTTTTATGGTATGTAAATCCTTTGTTTTTTTATGGTATGTAAATCCTTTGTTTTTTATGGTATGTAAATCCTTTGTTTTTTTATGGTATGTAAATCCTTTGTTTTTTTATGGTATGTAAATCCTTTGTTTTTTATGGTATGTAAATCCTTTGTTTTTTTATGGTATGTAAATCCTTTGTTTTTTATGGTATGTAAATCCCTTGTTTTTTTATGGTATGTAAATCCTTTGTTTTCTTATGGTATGTAAATCCTTTGTTTTTTATGGTGTGTAAATCCTTTGTTTTTTATGGTGTGTAAATCCTTTGTTTTTTTATGGTATGTAAATCCTTAGTTTTTTTATGGTATGTAAATCCTTTGTTTTTTTATGGTATGTAAATCCTTTGTTTTTTATGGTATGTAAATCCTTTGTTTTTATGGTATGTAAATCCTTTGATTTTTATGGTATGTAAATCCTTTGTTTTTATGGTATGTAAATCCTTTGTTTTTATGATATGTAAATCCTTTGTTTTTTATGGTATGTAAATGCTCATACAGGCTCTGAGTTAATGCAATGTTTGCAGCTAAAGAAGATCAGAAGAAAATGTTTTTCAAAAAAAAAACTAAGTCAGGTGAAATTTATTAAGCTTAGCTCAGTTTCTTTTAATTGTCTTAGTTTGAACTAACTAGACAGATGGATCTGATGGATAGATAGATCAACACAAGAATAAGAGTGTACAGAAAGGCAAAAACTGATTATTTTCCTGATAACAATTTTAATGAAAACCTGTTATGGTTGAAACTCCCTCTTGTTTACTTGCTGAGACAACATTTTGAGGAAATTCTCTGCAAATTACAGCAACACTAAAAAGGCAACCAAGATTTGCATCTTTTAATTATTGTGCAATATTCGCTTTGGAATCTAGAAGGAAATATTTCGAACGTCGAACGCCATATCGCACTGATACTCCCTCTTGTCCTGCAACAGCTGTTCAGTTTTTCAGGGTTCCGTACATAACATGCTATTTCATCTGGCTGTAATGTTTTTTGATGGCATTGCACTGCATGTTGCGAGTCAAGAGTTTCGCCTCAGACCCGGCTTCAATTGCAACAAAGATAGTTTTAGCAAATGTTTGACTGCAGTTGGTGGCTTCAGATAAGGCTGTGATATCACCATGTTCATCAGAATTAAAACGAACAACATCAATTAAGAAAGTAACACCTTGGATGCGTTGTGCACTGCTAGTATTATTGTGTTGCTGTAAAATGGGTTGACTGATCTCCATTGCTATTGATGAAACTGTTGATGTTTTTGGTAGATATTCAGCTGGTAAATTCCAGGATTTCAGTATTGTTTGACCAATAGGATTTTCGAACAGCTTTCAAAGCCGATAATATTTCAGAATGTTTGCTTGTGAATTTCCATCAGTGAAGTAACGGAATACTCTTTACTGGAGGAGGTCCTTTTGATATCTCAACTGACGTACAGTCATTCTTGCAAGGTCAATCAAATCTGTTTCCTGTGGGAACTGGAACTGAGTTAGTTGGAAAAACTTAGAACACATGACAAAACATTATCAGTTGTCGGTTGTAGATGTAAGAAGCATACTATCAAGTGTCTTTCGAAGTCTTTAAATTCTGGATTTCTTCAAACTATCTTCAGCAAATTGCTCAATTGGTAGTTTGGTAGTTTTGTTTTACGGCATATCAACCCTTTTTGGGTTATTTAATGCCGAATCTGGTCATTATAGTGAAAGTTTTTATGCTTCAAGTTCTTTATATCTTCAAATGTTTAATCAGGGTTTTTGGTTTGGTAGTTTTGTTTTACAGCATATCAACCCTTTTTGGGTTATTTAATGCCGAATCTGGTCTTGTTTTCTTCTCTTTTTTGTTTCTTTCCCCTTTTAATATCTGTTTCTATTTAACCCATAGTTGGGACCCTAACAGGTACTACCACTCCGGGTCAGGGTGGACCTGGGAGCAATGGTAATTAAGAGGAGGCTCCACATTCCCCAAAGTCCGTAAGCCGGATCTCACCATCGGATGTAGTTTAAGGTCATATCCAGGACCGGGAGTAGGGTAGGAAAAATAAAAATAAAAAAGGGGAGGGAGAAAGGGAGAGGGGCTGTTGTTTTTGTTTTTGGTTTTGTAGAACATAATTAAGTTTTACAAAAAAAAAAAAAAAAAAAAAAAAAAAAAACGTCAATGTAGGTGAATTTCGTCTCAGGGAGCCACAGGGCAGCCTGATCTGGTATCACCAGTTGCTCAATTGGGTTTTCAATGTCATCATTATCATCGTTGTGAGCAATACTATCATCACCGGTGTCATCATCATCATCATCATCATCATCAATGTCATCTGCATCATTTTCGCCAACAAGCCATAGAGCTGTTGCTTCTGGTCCGAGAGAGTTTCTCTTTTTATCACCATCCAGAATTAAATGTTGAGACTCTTAGCTTCAATGTGTTAGGAGTCATTGCTTTCTCATTAAGACATGGTCGACCTCATTTGAACTTGTCTGATGGTGGTGTAGATGGTGGTGTAGGTGTGATATCACTGGTTTATGAAGCACCACTTGTTTCAGGGTCAATATCCCCGTGGATTCTGATAGCTGCAGTGTGATATGACCGTTTCTCGTCCTCATCAAGATTACTGTATTCAGTGGTAAATGAGCCTTTCGAGCGACCAGTACGTTTTTTCTTCTTAGGAGGCATTTCTTTTTATGGCCCTTAAAAAGATGATAGTAAGTGTAGTTATTGACACTTATTCAGTGAATTGATTTATGTCACTGCAATGCTTCAATACATCGGCATCTGATGACATCAAATTGAAGAGTTAGAATCATAGGATTTTGAAGTGTCAAAATAGATTAAAATATGTCAAAATTAGTTTTTACTGCCAATTTTTAACAACTGTGTAGGCTTCTGCTACTCTTCCACAGTAGAAAGATGCAAATCTAAGAAAGTAGGCATAAAAGTAGACAAGAGAGAAGGTATAATTTCAGGGAAATGTACCAATAACATCAAAATGGCTACAAAATTGGCTCAAATAAGGCTGTATTATCAATTAGGTCTGCCTCAATATACTTAATTAGCACATTTATGACATTGATATCTGTTGAAATTGAATAGGACTGTCAATTCCATCTACTGGTGGTTATTTCGTTTGTATACAGCTTTAACTAGATGTCGGCCCTTCCTTGATTTAAAGTCTCATTCAGTGTAAAAAAAATAAAAATAAATTAGAATCTTTTTGAATGGCTTCAAATAAATAGATAGTGTTCCTACATCTAAAAGCAATTTATTGGCAGTCAAACAACCTTTTCTTCATACCTTTTAATTTTTTTATGAAATGCAGGATTTTCTTTACACATCGGAAGATAACAGATTTTTGTCTATAAATATTTATTCAAGCCTCCTAAGACTGGTTTAAAAGACTAGAACAGTTATTTTAGTGGATCTGATGAGTGAAATAGAGATAAATTGCCGTTCTGTACTCTACAGATTGCGAAATAGGCTTTTTTTTTTGTCAAATTTAAGCCGAAAATTAAAAAATCCAGCAAAAATCTTTTATTTTCCCGTACTGGTGAACTGTGTACACTACAAAGTGCAGCAATATCTCTAGTAGGTCTTATGGACTTTTTTGTGCATATTTGGCCTGTACTATCTCATCCGGTTTGTTTTTGGTGGTATTATACCTCTTACCTAAAAGAAAATAGGTCAAGAAGTTTTACTTCAAAGAAAAATTGTGAGGAAAATGAGATTTCTTTTGTGCTTTTTGGTCGAAAGGCCCAACTTTTCTAAAACGGTAAAACGTAAACCCATAAAACTATACACATTCTGAAAATAGAACTAATACTTCAATCAAGGAAAGGGAGCTAAATCCCTTTGAACAGGATTTTTTTTACAAAAGTAAAAAAAAACGTAACTGCGTCGCATGTAATCGTTAACAAAAGCCCCCCAGTCCTCCTCATGTTAAGAATAGGTTTCTAAATAATGTTATTATTTAGAACTACTCTGTTCCTACTCCAAAATTATACTGGTAGATCTAAAATGAAAAAAAAATTAATGAAAATGGCGGCCATTTTGGAAATCTATATATATCTAAACTCAATGTCTGTATGTTTTTGTGCTCCCTATAGAAAGAAAGATTATAGAATCTACATAAATCTAAAAGTGTATTCTTATGTAAAATTTACCGGAAAACACAATGGAAGTGCTCCCGAATTTCCAAGTGCACCCCTAAGGGGTCTGTGGGGGCATGCCCCCCCCCCCGTAAAACTTCAAATATATCCTATTTATATAAAATTGAAATCCTATGTATAAAATTTTCTGGTGAAGACAATGGAAGTGGTTCAAAATATCTAAGTGCCTTCTTAACCTAAGGAAGCTATGGATGCCGAACCTCCTTTAAAATTTCAAATATATCCTATTTTAATGAAATTTATATCATATGTATGAATATCTCTGGGGAAGACAATGGAAGTGGCCCCGAATCTCTATGTTACACTCTATGTGCCGAATATTTCTGTGCCTCCACTGCTAAGTGAGTCATGGGTACAGAACCCAGTTCAAACTTTAAATATTCATATCCGATTTTTCTTATGAGTGTTATTGTAACAAATGTCTGAAATGTTTAGTTGGGAAAAGTATCAGCTAAAAACATTGTGTGATTTCGATTCTAACCCTGATATGCTTGGTAATCTCTAAACTTTTGATATGGAAAGAAAGGCAAATCTGACTGAACACTAAGTCTCGCCTCTCTTTAATTAAAAGATAGACGTATAGAGTCCATGTGTGTGCAACTGTGCATGTGTTTTAGATGTATAATAAGAACGGGGGAGGGGACGGTCTATTTTGTTTACTACTACTATGGTATACTATGGTATACTATGGTATGCTATGGTATACTATGGTATACTATGGTATGCTATGGTATACTATGGTATGCTATGGTATACTATGGTATGCTATGGTATACTATGGTATACTATGTGAATGTGATAGACAAAAGATAAAATAGTACTAGAGCAGTCCATAGGTGTTAGGGTGTGTGACTGTAGTGTACTAGTGGAACAGGCATTTTTTTTTCTTTTGACAATTTATTTACATATTATTTATTATTTTTCTTTTTGTGGTAATTTCTAATAATGGATTGTGCTCTGATGAGCTTGCTGCTCTGGTACCCCCACAACGTAAATTCACTACACCAACCCGACAATCTGCCAAATCCTATCCATACACTGTGGAGGTCCCCAGATCCCGAAGAACTTTCTACTCCAAAAGCTTCTTTTCTTGTGCTGCTGGACTTTGGAACTCCCTCCCTGCTCTCTGCTTTCCTGACGATACTGACATGCAGAAATTTAAAATTAATGTAAACAGACATCTTGCGGCGCAGCTCCTAATTTAGGTTGCCCCCCCCCCAAAAAAAAAACGTTCACCCTTTTTTCTCAGTAGCCCCTTACGTCTACAGTGGCGGCCTGCCTTGTTTGGGGTGAACTATGATAAAAAAATCAAACTAAAAAACTGTGCTGGTTGGAGTCATTGCCGCAATGGATTGCACCTTACTGGTGGTGGATTGTGTCTTGATGTTGTGGGTACTTCGGAGGGCCTTTCTGATTGTGGATGTGGGCGCTATTCATATTCAACAGTCTGATTTTGATTCTACATTTTCTTCCTCCGGAGAACTGTCAGGGTCTATCGACTTGAAGCGAGAGGAGTTTCGGGTGATCTGTGTTGCCACCATGCTACCCTTTTTACTGATGATTGTAAATTGTTTTGCATGGAAATGTGGGATAATTTCTCTAGATGCTTCTGCCTGACAAGTACTTTATCACCTAGGCAGAGTAGTGAGAACTTTGTCCTTCTTTTGATCTCCGCATAGACCATCATTTTTTTCTTTTCTCGTGCATCGTTCTTTGCTATGTAAACTGACTCTAGCATGAAGTCTTTAGGAACACCAGGTATGCCAATATTCATTTTCCTTCCAATGAGGGCTTCAAATGGAAATGTTTTAGTTGTACTTTAGTGGATTGGACCTGTACTATCTTAGGAAATGGGACAGCTGGGTTTTCCAATTTAAACCTTCCACGGTGGTTGTGTGGATATATTTGTTTAAAGTTCTCATTTATGCATAATGTAGAAGAGTCGCTTTCCGTTTTCTGTCGGTGTTGATATCCAAAGCAATGAATAGGTTTTCCAATTTGTTTATCCACTTTTGACAGCGAATGCCAATTATATTTTGGTCACAATCGACGCTGAAATTAAGAAAATCGGGCAAATTACTGCTAGCCATATCTCTTTCTTTTCCCGTGTAGACTTTTCTTTTTTTTTTTTGTAGAGAAACGTGAGCATGTCACTTAAATTTTCATCATTGTAGCCAGATGTAACGTAGACTCAGCTCGCTCGACCGAAACAAAAAGTAAAAAGAAAGAAAGCACAAAGACAAAGAGGTAGACGTGTGATTTTAATCCGCACCGGAGTTAAACTGATTAGTTTTCAACGGGCGTTATTTATTTCCGGTATTTCTTATTGCGCAGGTTCGGAAATCTCTAAACTTCCCAGGCAGAGAAATCTGACTGCACACAAAATACACCTAGATCTATCTATCTTTCTAAGTATGTGTAATAAAGGAAAAAAAAACCCTCTGACTGTGTAGATGTCTGTCCCTAAAACTGAAGACATACTAGGGAGTGAACCTTAAATCTGAGTGCATTCACATGTACAATTTGGATGAGAACATAATGGAAGTAGTTCTGCGTCTCTTATAACATGTTACACAATGGAATTAATCTATTTATAAGCGTTAGTTTAAGAGTATTAACATATATCATAGTAGTTCAGTGGGTAAGATATCTATCTGATAACATCAAGGTTGCTGTTAAAATAGACTTTAACTCGGGCAACATCGGGTAACCCTGCTAGTACAATAATATAGTTACTAGTCATGTTTTAATCTATGTGATTAAGAAGTTGATGATGATGATACGTTAAATTTATATAGTAAAGTGAACCCAACTATCATGTTTTAATCTATGTGATTAAGAAGTTGATGATGATGATACGTTAAATTTATATAGTAAAGTGAACCCAACTATCATGTTTTAATCTATGTGATTAAGAAGTTGATGATGATGATACGTTAAATTTATATAGTAAAGTGAACCCAACTATCATGTTTTAATCTATGTGATTAAGAAGTTGATGATGATGATACGTTAAATTTATATAGTAAAGTGAACCCAACTATCATGTTTTAATCTATGTGATTAAGAAGTTGATGATGATGATACGTTAAATTTATATAGTAAAGTGAACCCAACTATCATGTTTTAATCTATGTGATTAAGAAGTTGATGAAGATGATACGTTAAATTTATATAGTAAAGTGAACTCAACTATCATGTTTTAATCTATGTGATTAAGAAGTTGATGATGATGCTACGTTAAATTTATATAGTAAAGTGAACCCAACTATCATGTTTTAATCTATGTGATTAAGAAGTTGATGATGATGATACGTTAAATTTATATAGTAAAGTGAACCCAACTATCATGTTTTAATCTATGTGATTAAGAAGTTGATGAAGATGATACGTTAAATTTATATAGTAAAGTGAACTCAACTATCATGTTTTAATCTATGTGATTAAGAAGTTGATGATGATGCTACGTTAAATTTATATAGTAAAGTGAACCCAACTATCATGTTTTAATCTATGTGATTAAGAAGTTGATGATGATGATACGTTAAATTTATATAGTAAAGTGAACCCAACTATCATGTTTTAATCTATGTGATTAAGAAGTTGATGATGATGATACGTTAAATTTATATAGTAAAGTGAACCCAACTATCATGTTTTAATCTATGTGATTAAGAAGTTGATGATGATGATACGTTAAATTTATATAGTAAAGTGAACCCAACTATCATGTTTTAATCTATGTGATTAAGAAGTTGATGATGATGATACGTTAAATTTATATAGTAAAGTGAACCCAACTATCATGTTTTAATCTATGTGATTAAGAAGTTGATGATGATGATACGTTAAATTTATATAGTAAAGTGAACCCAACTATCATGTTTTAATCTATGTGATTAAGAAGTTGATGATGATGATACGTTAAATTTATATAGTAAAGTGAACCCAACTATCATGTTTTAATCTATGTGATTAAGAAGTTGATGATGATGATACGTTAAATTTATATAGTAAAGTGAACCCAACTATCATGTTTTAATCTATGTGATTAAGAAGTTGATGATGATGATACGTTAAATTTATATAGTAAAGTGAACCCAACTATCATGTTTTAATCTATGTGATTAAGAAGTTGATGATGATGATACGTTAAATTTATATAGTAAAGTGAACCCAACTATCATGTTTTAATCTATGTGATTAAGAAGTTGATGATGATGATACGTTAAATTTATATAGTAAAGTGAACCCAACTATCATGTTTTAATCTATGTGATTAAGAAGTTGATGATGATGATACGTTAAATTTATATAGTAAAGTGAACCCAACTATCATGTTTTAATCTATGTGATTAAGAAGTTGATGATGATGATACGTTAAATTTATATAGTAAAGTGAACTCAACTTTAAAATAAGTTTTCAGGTATAATCGCACGAAAAAAGAAATTATATTTTCGCGTTGGAGTAAAAACTATAAAACATGAATAAATTTCTTAAATTCCAGAAATTTTTAGTGAGATTAAATTAAGTGGACACCAAAATTCTGGCAAATTTGCATTTTTACAGGATTTATTAAAAAAAATAGTAGCCATTCGGTGTATTTAATGTCTCAAGCGTCACCACCGTAACATGAGGCGAAGTCGAATTTAGGATCTCGAATCGCGATCTTCGACATGAACTTCCGTAATGAATACATAGACTCATAAATCAAAACTATATTTGATTTTCTGAAAATATTTTAACATTTTTGTCAATGTTAATGATGTTGGCGAAAAAAAAATGTTAATGATGTTGACGAAAAAAAAATGTTAATGATGTTGACGAAAAAAAAATGTTAATGATGTTGACGAAAAAAAAATGTTAATGATGTTGACGAAAAAACAATGTTAATGATGTTGGCGAAAAAAAAATGTTAATGATGTTGACGAAAAAACAATGTTAATGATGTTGGCGAAAAAAAAATGTTAATGATGTTGGCGAAAAAAAATGTTAATGATGTTGGCGAAAAAAAAATGTTAATGATGTTGACGAAAAAAAAATGTTAATGATGTTGACGAAAAAACAATGTTAATGATGTTGGCGAAAAAAAAATGTTAATGATGTTGACGAAAAAAAAATGTTAATGATGTTGACGAAAAAACAATGTTAATGATGTTGGCGAAAAAAAAATGTTAATGATGTTGACGAAAAAACAATGTTAATGATGTTGACGAAAAAACAATGTTAATGATGTTGACGAAAAAACAATGTTAATGATGTTGACGAAAAAAAAAATCATAGGTAACCAAGAGTGAAGCTAGCTGAAGAGTGAGTTTGCGAAAAAGAATAAAAACTTCCTTCGCGACCCTTCTCTTTAGGTCTAATAACTACTGTAGTTTGGTGACAAATTGACGAGTAACGCTTTTCAGTAGTGAGGAAGGTTTATATAACAACTGAACACCACCCCCTACTGATATAAATTCTCTGCGACAATCGTCCTTCTTAGATGTTTGAAAAACCTCCTCAGTCGCCAGCACCCACACTCTGGTAAGTCACTGCTCCTCCTATTTTCCACAATGTATATTAAGATTTCTTTTTCAACAAACACTTCTCGGGTGAATTTTACATGACATTTACATGAACCCTTCTCGTAATTACAACAACCATTCTTTAGAAATATGTGTTTGAGTGTGTGAGATTTTAATATTAAAATTTAAACAACCGTTTCCCGAAAAACAAAAGACATTCCAAGGGAGAGAACTTTGATAACTCTCAAAGTTCTCTCCCTTAGACACTTTTAAAAATGTTTACGATTTTTCCGCTTTTCCACCAATTGAATTTTAAAGTGTAATTCTTGTCCTGATATATTTCTAATTATTTACTTTCTAAATTTAAGATTTTTATCGTTGACTGCCATGTTCTTTTTTTTTCACATTAGGGTCGATATGGGTCCCCAGATTCTTTTTAATAATAGTGTTCTAAGCCTGATAAAAAATTTATTTTGAGAGAAAAACAAACTTTCAAAAGTGCCCCCCCCCCCTCCCAAATAACGATGCTGCCTCTATTCTGAAACTCCGACGAGAATTTTTATAACATTTTTTTTCAAAAGAATTCATCAAAACGGTGCTAATCCAGATGAAGGGAAACATTAAAAAAACAAAACAAAAAACAAACTGAGGAATACCTTTGATGTACGTACCTGTCACCGGCTGAATACATCCTACACCAAAAAATCACGTAAATTAATCAAGTAGTTTTTATTTTATAAAAGTAATTCGCAATTCTTTGTATCGCTGACACTGAGGATTGGACCTTCAACCTTCAGATGACTGTCACTTAGAACCGAATTTTACTTAGTACTATATCCACTGCGAATTACTGAAGACTTCTTCCCAGTCATGGCAGATGGAATGAGAGCATGCTATCCCTGTGGATTTAATAAAGGGTTCCGTTCGAAATTCCATCCAGATTCCCGAGTTCGACAGAAAGATTCCCGAGTTCGACAAAGTACACCTGAAGAGGGTTGGAGGTTACATCGGCCGAAACGTTGTGTTAAAAACACCCAAGATGAAAACAGTAATCCGAATATACCAAATTCTACAATTTTCTACATTTAAGCGTCAATTTAAAAAAAATAAAATGTAAATAAGTCCCTTATTTGTTTTTTATTTTACAAAAGACGAAGGCTAATTTTTATTTATTCTATTTTTACTTGATTATTTAAATTCTTTAATTTTAATTTATTTTAGAACTAATCTAGACGATGTAGAATCATGTCTCTTAGTAAACTCCTCGGATATCCTAGCACTAAGTGAAACTAACCTACACTCCTCAATCCCCCCTAATCGCTTTAACATTATTGGATACCTCCCACTCTGCCGTAAGAACTCAGAGAGACATATGCATGGACTTTGAGGCTATATTGATACCCCCCCCCCATCTTCTAACTAGAGAGCACAATCCAGAATCAGTTAATCAGACTTCATGTGTTTTTGACTAATCTTGCAACACTGCATTAGTTACTGCTATTTTCTTTACCGTTCTCCCTACACCCAGGACTGTACCCTGATCAACCACGTCTCTGACAGTATAGATGCAGCCCTCTCTTTAGATACTAGCGCCGAAATACATGTATTTGGTGATTTTAATGTCCACAACACTAATCAGCTCGGTTTCTCGAGCTATACAGATGCAGCTGGTAGCAGTATGTATAGTTTCTCTATATCTCTCACTTTCCCGACCTGCTTCTCAGATAGTGATGATCAGCAGGCCTCACTTCTTTATCTATTCCTGACTACAGTACCCGAGGATTATGTGACGGAGGCCCACATCCCACTCGGGAACGCTGATCATCTTGTGATATTGGTAGACATCACCTTTAACTCTCCACCCCAAAGCTGAGGAGCCGTTTCTCAAAATGATGAGATACTTCAAAAAGGCTGACTGGGAATCCATCAGAGATCACATCAGAGATGCCCCATGTAATAATATCCTTTCTCTTTCTGCTCAATAGTGCACAAATGAGGCAACTGAATGGATCAAAGCAGCCATTGAAGCACATGTTCCCATGCGGAAGTACTATAGCAAGCCCCATTCTGGTCAAGATGCCTCAGTTCTTCTTTGGTCCAGCCTATGAATGGTCCAGAATATATTACTAGTGATACTGCCCAGGTGCTTAATTTCATTTACTAGATTTTTGCTATATAGTTTAGTTTCTAGCAGTTTTCTGGTCCTTCTCAGGTATTATTTTCCAATTTTCTCCTTAATTTCAGTTCATTTGATGGTGTCTGCTTCCAGAACTCTCAAATATTTATAGGTATCATGTTTGCCAAGTGTCTTCATGTTGTTGTTGTTATTATTATTATTATTATTATTATTATTATTATTATTATTATTATTATTTTTATTATTATTATTATTATTATTTTTATTATTTTTATTATTATTATTATTATCATTATTATTATTTTTATTATTATTATTATTATTATTATTATTATTATTTTTATTATTATTATTATTATTATTAGTATTATTATTATTATTATTATTATTTTACAAGAAACTTCTGTTTATCTGCATATCTATATCTGCATCTGAAAAATCAAGTCAACTATCTGCACATCAAAGCTCCATTTCATCAAATGAACATCTACATGACCATTCGACCTGTTTGACACAATGTCCTTCATTCCCAGAAATATGAACCGTACAATAGGAAAGGGTGTGTTTTGGTGCCCATTGAAATACAGCCAACGTTTACTGGCAAAGCTGAAGATACTCTGTGCTTACTTTTTGTTAATGTATCATACAGCCGTGGCAAATTGACATAGTTCTTTTTATATGGTGACCCCCTCCTCCCCCCCCAAAAAATGCCACTCATGGAAACGTTCATGAAAATTTGCAATAATTGGGTAATTGATTTAATATTTAAGGTTTATAGAGAAGAATCACTAGAAAAAAGATTAAATTAGAATAGTTTTAAAATTGCCTTGGCCAGTTCAAGAAAAGAAGGCATCAACGGTTACTGTTCAAGAGAGAATTTCGATTTCGTAGACATTCAGAAAAAAACAACGTAGAAGTGAGTCTACAAAGTGAGGGCGACTGGAACAATCTTAAACCTTAACGCTAAGTGGCAAGAGAAGAGTATGTCAGACGTATTGACAATTTTCCACGTCATATCCGGGTGTGCTTGCTTGCCGAGGTGCACATTTGTCACATATGAATGAATGGCGATCAAACAAAAACTGTTGGACATTCATGACTTAAATTTGTCGACCATCAATGGATTGTGCCCTGATGAACTTGCTGCTCTACTGCCCCTTCGACGTAAATACACTTGGCCAACCCAACAATCAGCTAAATCCAATCCATTCACTTTGGAGATCTCCAGATGCCAGAGAGCCTTCTACTCCAATAGCTTCTTTCCTTGTTCTGCAGGCCTCTGGAACTCCATCCCTGCTCCCTGTTTCTCCGACTGTACCGACATACAGAATTTAAAACTAATGTAAACAGACAGGGTAATGAGGTGGGAAAATTTCCACCAATAAGAGCAGTAAGACGCCTTCTTCCCTCTGCTAGCCTGTGGGAGACCCTTGGGCAAGGTCGAGTACCCATTTAGTCCCCCTGATCAGGGTACGTGAAATCGCAGGTGATGGATGGAGGGTTGAGCAGCCTAATGGATTTTAGAAACTGGTCAACCCTTCGTTTTGTGTTAGGCAGACGATACTGATTTTTGTACAATGGCTAAGGCTTCCTGCTCTGTAAGAGCACTGCCCCTATAGAAGGTAACTGCAACCCACTATAGGTAACCTCTTTGGAAATAACATCATAGTGAAACAAAATATTCAAATGAATAGAGAGCCATGATCATCGATGTCTGCAAACAGACCTGATACCTGAAGAAGAAAAGAAGTAAACACGCATCTCGCTGCACAGCTCCCAACTTAGGATGACTCCTAAAACCTACACACTAATTCTCAGTAGCCCCTTACGCCTACAGTGGCGACCTGCCTTGTTTGGGGTGGACTTTGTTAAAAAAAAAAAAAATTTAAGGTGATTAACCAAGAAACGTTTAATAGGAATCATTATTGTGATATCGTCACTATGGCAGAAGATAAAACTGTATTGGCTCGTAAATGAAAACGAGCCAGAATAATCAAATTTGCATACAAACATTTATTTGGTCAACCGATTCTTATTTCAGTTGCATAAATTATTTAGAGCTGAAAAACCACATAGAACGCAAGCTCTCAGTATTCAAGTGGGGTGTCGGATTATTTCTCCTTCATCAACAACAGTCACAACATTCGCTGTTAATATCAGCAGTAGTAGCAATTCTTTCTTTCCTCTCTCCACCGACAAAACGGGACGTTGGCGCTTATCATTAGCAGTAACAGTAGTTCCCTCTTCTTCTCTTCACCAGAAAGTCTAACAACGCGAGATAAATGAAACCCGTTCAAAACACACGAGAACGACATGGTGTCCAAAACAAAACTCACATCACGAGCAAAAAATCTCTCCTTTTATTTAGCAATTTCAGACTGTCAACAGCACCTCGTACTCATGACCCTCACTTCGTAATCAAACGGTTCTAGGTTCTTGCCCGTGTGTGGCCACTGTTTCCTTGCAGCAGGCACATGCTAATCGTAGCTGCTTATCCCTCGATCTCTCTGCAATATCACCACACTCCACCCTGATCTCATGATAACAAAGGCGATAACATCTTGGCGGCGATCGTTTCTGTCAGGTGCTCCTTCGCAAAATCGTGGCTTCTTTGGAGGCGTCGGTTTTCAATTCTGCCTCTGTTTCGTCGTCATGTATAAGACTCTTTGACATGCTCTCTGAAGACGTTCTGTCAGAATCTTCTTCCGATGAGAGGACACTGTAGCGGGCACACAGGCCCTCCACATGTCGGGGCATTCCATCTACCAGGACAGACTATCGACTGATTATTTCTGTTACCAAACCGTGGCCACCTTCACACACATGCAGTTTCTTACCTGGTAATGACCTGCTGATGGTGGCACATCAACTACTTCTACCTGAACTTTATAATGGTAAATCGCATTGGCTGGCGCGGTTGAATGCAAATCATCTTTTAGGGTCTCGTTGTGCTAGTAGACAGCCTCTTGTATAAAAGCGCATCCTGACCACTATCCGTTTTATGGTACAGTGGCATTGCTCTGCCATGCTATACCTGGCTGAGGCATATACGCAACAAAATCTCAGGTTCATCTCATCTGCGAATGCCCTGAACTATTTGCGGTGGGCCACGCTCGAAAAAGACCACTTCCAGTTGATGAATCACACTGGCTAAGTACTACCGTGCCAACTGCCTCAACACAGAAAACCGCGATGGGCCACAATCTGTGATCATTAAGATATGGTAGGCACCGCAATGTGTAATGTCCATCCCCAATCTCTACCAGTTGCTGCTCACCTCCAGTTTTCCCTTCTCCCAGTGCATTGGCACTGGATTTATCAATTGGCATTCCATGCACGCCTGTATAGCCGACTTAACTGTTGTTTTCACCATCACTGGGCAAACTTTTCTGGTGAAATAAGTGGTACGTCGCACTCCTTAGTGTCCACTGCTTTTGTGAATAGCCATGATTTAGACCGTATCCAGCTTAGCTACATGTACAGTACCAATCTAGGGGTCGGGTCCCCTTTTCTTCTTCATTGCGTCAAACCACCACTGTGGCATGTGCGTCAATTGGTCAGCCATGTTTTGAATTAATGCAACCAAACTTCACGTCTACCAAGAGCTCGTACTCCTTCACCAGTCTCTTGAGTGTGCTCAACCGTCTCCTAATGAAGAGCTCGCTGGCTGCCTTGGTGTAAACACGCACTTTTTCTGTGAAAATGTCAAACACTCAGTGGTACACACACGAGTCCGTCTTTATGTGCAATACCTTGCCCTTCCACTGGAGAGTCAAGTTAATGCCCTTCAACACGGCGTCCAGTTCGGCTAAATTAATATGCTGGGAATCGTTCTCAGGTCGCAGTCAACAAGTATCCTCTAACACTGTTCTGTATCTTTCCAATGCCACCCCAGTTGCTAGTGAGCTGGCATCGACCCATACATTCAGTTCCCAGCCATCCACGCACCAGTCCCCACAAGCTGGATCACTTAACTTTACTGAATCCACGGTCTTGCACATCATATGCTGGAGGAGGAAGTCTGTCACTTTGTCATCCCAACAATTCATGATCGAACTAGTTCTCCCCTTGATTACTTCGCATGCCGAACAAGGAGAATACGATTCATCGCGTGATGATATCGGGATCTTCTGGGACAGCATTTCCTTGCTTCCAGCACAGGGCACCCCACTCCCTCTAGACCATCAATCCCAGCATGCGTGTGCCATCCTCCAACCTTTCCGGGTCCTTACATTCCAGTTCAAATTTAGCCAACTGTTCTCTGACCTGAGACACATATATCATCAATGTAGTCCGATGCTGCCTAGTCCATGGCTTCCTCTTGCGATAGCACCGTGCTGATGATAGCCTTCATGACAAGGGGAACCCCAGACGTGTAAGACTTCTTTTCATCGATCTCCACAGTCTGGTACGGCTACAGCATCTTGTGAACTTGTACTTGCAGGTACGCTCTCCTGAGGTCCAGCAGAGACGCGTTAGTACTTTTTTGGTGCCATTCACGCATCTGAGCAGCGCAAACATCTGCGTTTGCCGTAAATGGGTCTACATGATGGTTATGTTTGCAATAGTCCATTACTGGGCACACCTTTGTCTTATTTTGCTGCACACGCCTATTAACAGAATCACCCCCTTGGAAGGTCCTAGCCTTTCTTCCGGATATGGCACGAGCCAACCCTTGTCCATCCATGTATGAAGCTCTTGGTCATATTCTGGTCGAATTTCCGCAGAGACACTATATTAGGTTATCTACCCACTTTTACACCACGATCCATTCGGTTATCATCGGTTATCAGTTTTTGAATCCTGTCTTATTGAAATATTAATCCCACTTCGGAATTGGAATATGTTCTGCGGTTATCTGTCTCTTGTGCAGGAAATACATGATAGTTTTGAACATTTAATGCTAATGACAGTCGCTGAAGGAGGTTTTGTATTGTATTCAGTTGTTGCCTAATAATATGTTGTTTCTGTTTTCTGACCAACTAGTCGTTTTTGTATATGTATTTGTTGGGATATTAAGAAGTCTCTTATTGTGGACATCAGCTTTGTGAACACACCGGGCGCTACTGTCAGCACAAAGGGTCTCGCTCTAATTTGGAAGTAAATAGAACCAGCGATACTGATTGTGACCTCGAAAAATTAGAAAATGAAAATAAGCGTGTCAGGTATACTGTAGTCATGTTCTCAAGAAAATAGGGGACAGAAAAGTTATGTTTGTGGTCAATTGGAGGGTCTTTAATTGATCGAAATTGGTTTAAATGATTAAAATAAGAACTGAAAGTCTCCCTAGTATAAACTTTGAGAAGATTAACATTTTTGAAATTCTGAAAAAATGTAATTTGCAATAAGTGTTTCTATTTTTCTTCTCTCATGTCTGTGTACGAAATAGTGATGGGACGATTCCAATATATGATCTATAAGTTTTAGTTTTACTGGTAGTTTAAAAACAACAAATTTTTATCATTTCATCATTATTTTAGCAGCAATGGAAAATTAAGTTAAAAAAAATAGTTAAAAGAATCGTTTTTGGAATCGGAAATTAATCTAAAAATTTTCTGATTCCAATACTCCAAAAAGTTCTGATATTTTCGATTCGGATTGATCGTCCTGATAGTATGAACGCATCATATTTTTATATGTGCCCCTGCATCTTCATGTAAAGGTTAAGTTTCAAATTTCATTTTCATCATTTTAAATAAACGCAACTTATTCCATATGCATCTAAGTATATCTATAACAGGGTATATTAGTCATGCGACCGGCCACCCGTACATTTCACTTTATTGTTAAGTTTGCTGAATAAATGGTTGGATTATTCTAGCGCTCCAGATAGCATCTGATTCCTAATGTAATCCTCCACCTATATAAGAGTCATATTTACCGTTCTAGAAAGTACCTGACCCATGATGCAACCCTCTACCCATATTTAAAAAAAATCTTGTCGATTATTGTTCTATATTTATATTTAATAAAAAAAATCTTCAATCGAGTTTACAATACTTTACTATCAATTAAAAAACCTAATTAATAGTGAAGATATTTTTATTAAAACAATTTTTAGAATCCAAATTGTTGT
This sequence comes from Sepiola atlantica, assembly GCA_963556195.1. Classification (NCBI taxonomy): domain Eukaryota; kingdom Metazoa; phylum Mollusca; class Cephalopoda; order Sepiida; family Sepiolidae; genus Sepiola; species Sepiola atlantica. The sequence continues at coordinate 7,836,027 of OY744537.1, read as the reverse complement.
TTGAAGAATTAATGTTAGCATAATTTCTGTTTTAGAAAATAAGAAACAACGTATAACTCTTGTATTTCTGTTGTGCTTAAAAGAATGGCAACAAACGTCAGTATGTATAAAAATACAATGATATATCGTCATTGTCGGTGAGAAATGTGGAGCACGCACAGGGATTAATAGAGTGTGTTTCCTCAATTTCGGGTTAGTTTGTATAATAATTTGGGACACTCACCCACCCACCTTTAAATGGCCATTCTGAGATTTTGCCTTCGCTGTCATTGGTGTTTATTTAGCGAGGAATTCTCGTCTGCACATAACTTTTACGCCATTATTTTATTTCCGAAGAGTTGTAATTCCGTATCAATCAACGGTTTTGTTTTTTTCCGGCCAGGTGCGGGTCTGTGTCAAGTACATTTTATTTCTGACAGATGACATTTTAAGTATACTCGTCCCGATATTCAACATAGCAACAGCTTTGATTTAAGAATATATGGTTAATCTTTGTTTTTCTTGTTTTTTTCCCAGTTAAAATGAATGGATTTCTCCCTGAGGAACCTCTTTAATAAGCTCTTAGAACTGATTTTTAAATGGAAGATTTGAATCAGATCTGTTGCTAAGGTCACTGGAAAGTATGTAACTCCTGATGCAATCCTCTTCCTATACAAAGAGTCAGATGAAGTACTGTTGTCACATCTGGGGAGATGCCACTAAAAGCATTCTTTCTTACCTTGACAGTTTACAAAATCGACTTTGTAATTGAATGGGAGATGATTTCTTCTCTTCTCTACATCGCTTTTTTCACAGAAGAGATGTTGATAGTCCTTCTCTATTCTATCGTTATTTCCATGGAAAGTGATCGACTCAGCTCCAATCTCTAGTTTCTTCTTTGCAAAACGTTCACAGCAAAAACTGTTTTTCTACCATAACAGCAGATAATTTTCCGTTCTTCCTCCGTATGCTTAACATCAAACGGAATTTCCATCAATAGAGTTTCTTTCTAAAAACTTCCCATCAATTAAACATGCCGCCACAAGATTGCTCCCTGAGGCATTTTTAAATCTAGTGTTAAAAAACATATAAACACGGAATCTGATTTTTTCTAAAATCTTTTCACCAGTACGAGCATCAAATTTTGCTTCCAATAAACCCTTAATCACTCTGAGAAGATAATATTTTACTATATTACTGTGGAAACAGATATTGAGCTCAAAGCTCAAATATGCTACTTCAGCTCAAAGCTCAAATATGCTACTTCAGCTCAAAGCTCAAATATGCTACTTCAGCTCAAAGCTCAAATATGCTACTTCAGCTCAAAGCTCAAATATGCTACTTCAGCTCAAAGCTCAAATATGCTACTTCAGCTCAAAGCTCAAATATGCTACTTCAGCTCAAAGCTCAAATATGCTATTTCAGCTCCAGAGCCTCGGAATTTGAGTTTATCGAAAATATATTTTCTCTAGATTACACTCCCGATGAATTGTTTTCCATTTTCGACAATAAATTGCGGCTACACTTTGTACATAAATAATAGAGATACACACCCGAGGAGCCAGTATTGGAAAATTAAAGGCATAAAATCATCTTGGACATGGAAATACAAAAGAACAAGCTCATTCAAGCAGGAAAACCGGTAGTGATAATAGTTAAGAAGAAAAAAAAAACATGCAAAATAGTAGATTTCGGCATCCAAGCAATTTACAGGGTGAAGATCAAGGGGACAGAAACACTACGCAAATATATGAATCCTGTCCAGAAAGCTGAAGGGGACATAAAACATGAAGAACACTACTGTAATACCAATAATTATAGGAGCACTAGGAACAGCTGTGAAAAACCTGGAAAAAAGATTCGGAGAAATTGGAATCAAAGATAGGACTGGCACCAAACACACCACTGCACTGATAAAACCTGCCGAAATATTACGAAAAATCCTTGAGTGCAAAAACCAACTTGCATAGCTAGGTGACACTGGCCGACGACGAATAAGTTGAAATAAAACATCACAACAAGTGGAAATATAGAAAGAACATGCGACGAACTAAAGGAAACTGAAACTGCCAAGATAGATATGTAGAAAAGATCCCATAATCGGACATTACCTTTCCCGCCGCACAAATTGGGCGATGGCACCAATGTGACATCAGTTGGTACCGCTTTTAAAAAAGATTTCCAGACCGAGGAAAGAAACCACCATACAGACCTCCACTGGAAGCTTACTCAAATTTAAGAGGAAGCCAACGGTGGTTATCGGCGAGAATTCAATGGCAAACATCTGTTGAAATTAAGAAAATTTATTTAGTAGAAGTATAGACATATTTTTCAAACATTGTTTTCGTAAAAGTATTTGTTTTAGAAAAACATAACAATGTGTTTTTTTTTTAAATAAATAAAATTTATTGTAATTTACGCTTTCTAAAATTAAATTTTTCCTTGTCAAAGCAAAATGTTTTTTTTTTCCTTTTCATATTGTCCAATAACAAGTGGACTTCAGGGTGTAAGAAAAAACAATCCAGTAATGTCTAATATTAGTAGAAGTGTAAAGATATTTTTCAAACATTTTGCTTTGACAAGGACAATTTTAATTTTCGAAAGCTTAGATTAAAATAAATTTTATTTATTTAAAAAACACATTGTTATGGTTTTCTAAAAAAAATACTTTTACACAGACAATGTTTGAAAAATATGTCTACAAGTTTACTTATTCAAACTAGCGTTTAAATATATTACTGGATTGTTCTTTCTTAGACCCCGAAGTCCACTTGTCATCGGACAATATGAAAAAGAAAAAAAAAACATTTTGCTTTGAAAATTGATTTGTAACGGCGATCAAAAGAAAGTGAGAGTACTGGAAATCTGGAGAGACTTTTAAACTCCTTATGAATAATATAATAATATAATAATATAATAATCTAATAATATAATAATATAATAATACAATTAAGGATAATAATGATACTCCTACTACTACTACTACTACTACTGCTACTACTACAAATAATAATAATAATTATAACAATAAAGAAAAAACACCGATTGCCATGGCTAATAGCACCCTACATTAGAGTCCATCATTCAAACTACTAGCCTAACATTCACAGGTAACATGAATTGGAACAAATACATAGAAGACATAACTAAGGCTGCTGCAAGGAAGGTTGGCTCTCTCTATCTAGCTAAAAAACTTCTGTCACATGCCAGTATCCTATATTTCTACAAAGCCACCATTCGCCCGTGCATGTAGTATTCTTGTCACATCTGAGCTGGTGCACCAACCATTAGCCTCTCCCTATTAAACAGGGCCCCAAAAAAAGAGTCCCTAATCTAATAGGTCCCACACTATCTAAAAAGCTCTAGTTCCTGTCTCATTGCTTCAATGTGGATCCCTGTGCTTGTTTTACAAGTACATTCATGAAATGTTGTCTGAAGAACTTGCTGCATTGGTGCCTCCTCGACGCAAATACCCCTGACCAACCCGTCAGTCAGCAAAATCCCACCCATTCACTGTAGAGGTTCCCAGATGCCGGAAAACTTTCAACTCTAATAGCTTCTTTCCTCAAACTGCTAGCCTTTGGAATTCCCTCCCTGCTTCCGGTTTCGCTGAATGTACCAACATGCAGTAGTTTAAATGTAATGTGAACAAATGTCTCGATGCACAACTCCCCACTTAAGATGACCCTAATGCACAGCCCTTACGTTTCAGTGGCAATGTGCCTTGTATTTTTCTTTTTTTTTGGGGGGGGGGGGCGGACGAAAGTAAAAAAAACCCCCAAAAACCTGCTAAATATTAGATTTTGCTGTCTCAGCAAATCACAGGGTAAAGCCGAAGGAGACATAAAACTAAGCAAATGCATGGAGTCTTCCAGAGAACTGAAGGGGATATGGAACATGAAGAAAACTACCATAATACCAATAATTGTAGGAGCACTAGTAACAGTTCTGACAACAATGGAAAAGAAGTCTAGGAGAAATTGGAATAAACGGGTGGATTAGCACCATAGAAAAACAGCACTAATGCTAAACCGCTGAAATATTAAGAAAATTCCTAGATTGCGGAAACCAACCTAAATAGCTAGTTGACGCTGACCAGTATATAGTATATAGCTTCGAGGTATATCTTTTAGTACATATGATCAGCGTATAAGATTTGATTCCATAAATTTGGATGTGTCATTTCAGAATAGTAATAGTACGTGTATTTCTCAAATTCCACTCAGCACTAGCCCAATCCATTCAGCAATTACATTTGTATGAAAACTAACCATTTTATTAGTTCGTTTTTTGACCATCTCATAAATAGCGCCAAATGTGCGTCAGCTTACACTAGTGACTGGTTTTCTGTCATAAGTAGATAACATTCGTTATTCCACCTTAAAGTCCTGGAAGCAATATATATTAAGTCATTTTATGAAAACTAACCATTTCTATTAGTTCCAGAAGCCTTTCGAAACATAATTTTGTATGTGTTTCCAGCTCTCCTTAATTATACCCAAGTCTTATAAAAAAATTACTTATGAAAATAAAACATATACAAAGTTATGGAAGGCGTTTGTAACTTATAATATTGGATGTTTCTCCAGCTCTTGTTAACATTAGCCCAGTCTACCCTATAATATTTTATTAAAAAAATAGATTTTATATAGATATGGAAGAGATCCAGAACTTATAATCTTGTACATGTATCCATCTCTCTTGAACATTAGCTCAGCCTACCCTATAATATTTTATTAAAAAAATAGATTTTATATAGATATGGAAGAGATCCAGAACTTATAATCTTGTACATGTATCCATCTCTCTTGAACATTAGCTCAGCCTACCCTATAATATTTTATTAAAAAAATAGATTTTATATAGATATGGAAGAGATCCAGAACTTATAATCTTGTACATGTATCCATCTCTCTTGAACATTAGCTCAGCCTACCCTATAATATTTTATTAAAAAAATAGATTTTATATAGATATGGAAGAGATCCAGAACTTATAATCTTGTACATGTATCCATCTCTCTTGAACATTAGCTCAGCCTACCCTATAATATTTTATTAAAAAAATAGATTTTATATAGATATGGAAGAGATCCAGAACTTATAATCTTGTACATGTATCCATCTCTCTTGAACATTAGCTCAGCCTACCCTATAATATTTTATTAAAAAAATAGATTTTATATAGATATGGAAGAGATCCAGAACTTATAATCTTGTACATGTATCCATCTCTCTTGAACATTAGCTCAGCCTACCCTATAATATTTTATTAAAAAAATAGATTTTATATAGATATGGAAGAGATCCAGAACTTATAATCTTGTACATGTATCCATCTCTCTTGAACATTAGCTCAGCCTACCCTATAATATTTTATTAAAAAAATAGATTTTATATAGATATGGAAGAGATCCAGAACTTATAATCTTGTACATGTATCCATCTCTCTTGAACATTAGCTCAGCCTTCCCTATAAACATTATTTACCCGAATAAGATCATTTTAATGTACAGAAGGTCCTACTAACTTGTAATCTTCAACCTTTATCCAGCTCTCCTGAACATTAACCCAGTCTACTCTACGACCATTTAGTTTTCTTCTTTATGTAAAATAGGAAGATACATTAGGATTGGGAGAAACAATAACTGAACACGTTTCAATAGCCGACAAACTTTCTATCATATTTCTGGTCAATAACAAGAGAAATATATTTATTGTATAGATCTTGAAAGGAAAATTGATCTGCAAGCCATTGTACTTGGTAACCAGTCGCCAAGAGCAAAGGGAGTTAGTTCATTTCCAGATAAAGATTGGATTCGGCCATTACGATGCTGGGGGGCATCTTCATCAAAATGAAAATCACTGAAAATCATTACATTTCCAAATAAATGTCCGCAAAAGCCGACATGTTGAAAGTTGTTGTTTGGGAATTTTTGAGATGAGGTTTGATCATTTGTATCAGTTGTATAGATTATTCTCATCTTGGATATTATTCTCATAACGTTTTGGCCGATGTAATCTCCAACTTTAAGGCGCATCTTTTCGAAATCTTTTATGTAGTGATAAACTTCTGGCGTAAGGGATAACGGCATTAAGTGCAATCAGTTCTAAGTGACAGTTTTCTGGAAGTTGAAGGTTCAAGCCTCACTACAGGTGATACTAAGAGAATCGTCATTCAAACAATACAAATAGTACAAGCAAAACACGTATAATTTAATTATGTGGATGTCACTCTTTATTAGCATGTTGTTCTATTATCCGTCGGAATGCGTAATCCCCTAGAAGAAATTTCACTTCTCAAAGTACCCGAAGCGCTGAAAGTTGAATCAGGAGCTTTGGAGAGAAAGAAGAATAACAATGTACATTAATTGAACAATTTTAGTAGTGTAAATACTAAAGAATGATATGCAACAGAAAATGGTAAATGTACAGAATGGCTGTTTTTTCGAATACGTGCCGTCGCGAAAATTTATATCAGAAAAATTGTTTGGGTAATTGCTTCGCACGTTTGGGTCCTTCAATTCTGGCTGTTTTCTTCGTGAAAGGATGACTTTTGCCTGCGAACTGCTTTCCGTGGCATTCTGTCACTATGCAGTCAGTCAAAATGGGGAAACTGAAAAAAAAAGGAATGGTTGCCTTCGATAGGTTTCTGTCAAACGATGTCAAATGGTAACGGAGAAAGGAGTATAAAGAGGTTGGATCCCAGGGTGTTTGAGTTTATACAGGCTGGTTAACGTGACTCCTAAAGGAACACTTATTGGGTTACCTTTTGGCCAATCAACGCGACCCTTTAAAGAGACAAAGGAGCCAACCACTGACAAATACATGAGCGTGTTATCAATTCCAATGTATCAGCTTTTTTCTCGCTCATACAATCATAGCAGGCATACAACATAACCCCTTGTATTACAACTCACTTTAAAAAAAATTTCTTTTCATTCATTTGCTGGTGACGGGGCATTTTTCCAAATGCCATACGATCACCAGCTATTTACAGACTCCAACCGAGAGCTCTTTTCAGGATTCTGGCTGTTCCCTTGAGTGCAGTTGTTTGGATTTCTCTTGCACTATGTTCACCAGGTATACTTTCTAAATACTTTTTCAAGTTCTTCTTCATGAGTCCAGCGGCTCCTATGATAACTGGAATGACGGAGATCTCTTTGAGGTTCCAGTTTCTTTTCATATCATACATTCGACCCTGATATTTTGTTATTCTCTCACTAGTTTGAATACGTATATGCTTAACAATGCCAGATATTTACTACCTACTTTGAAGCCAAAATTGGAAGTAAACATGAGGCAGACATAAACAGAGGCTGAAGAGAGTCCGGTAAAGGAGACTAATTATAGTTCCCTTTGTTTGGATTTGAAACTGACGGTACCGATGGTCTTCTGATATTCTGTAATGCATATATAAATAAATATTACGCTCTTATTTGTGATTTTTTAAAAATAATTGAGCACTATGCTGGGGTTATCTCCCACTAACCTCTCACACACACACACACACACACACACACACACACACACACACACACACACACACACACACACACACACACACACACACACACACACACATATATATATAGCCTGACGATTTCCTACGGGGATGAAACAGAAACGCCTCTGTGTAGCTTATTTTCCATAAATATATTTTCATAACTTACTATCTATCTATCTATCTATCTATCTATCTATCTATATATATATATATATATATATATATATATATATATATATATATATATATATATATATAGTGTGTGTATGTGTGTGTAAAACAATGTATGTGTGTATGATAATATCAAATGGAAATGAAATATTTAATGGATGAACGATACCGCGGTTTTCGCTTCAATTATTCTAGAAAGATTTTCGACTTGATTAAAAGTAGAACACGCTCTTCAACTGTAAACATTCCACATATGAAAATCCAACTTTTTAAAATTGATTCCAAGTTTGAATCTTAAGAATAATTTCACTTGTGTCTGCCCGGCTGATTAAAAGTTAAATGGAATTTCATTCGTCATCGATATTAAAAAGAAGGCAATCATCGATTAACTCTAAACAAATCGTTCAAACTGTAAAATGAATGGCGAACACAGAAACATCCGACGAGATTCAGTTTTTCTCTTCTAAAGTTTCATCGGCATCTAGCGACTGCGCATGAGTGATTCCTCAAACTTCCGGTAGAGTTTCACAGCTCAAGAGTTTTGAATAAAGGCCGCCATGAAACAAAAGAGAGAATACATTAATCGATAGGATTGTAATTATGCTATCATGAAATCATGCGTTTTTATATGTGACAATCTGAAAAGGGCGGCTTTTAGTTTAGCATATGCTGCGGATAGGTATGATGGGGTTTAATCTTTGATATTGTTTGACTGCATGGCGTCTGATGGATGATGATGATGATGATGATTCTGCTGCTTCTGTTGCTGTTGATGATAGGTCTGATGGAGTTTGAGTCTGATGATGATGATTCAGGAAACATAATTAGTATTTTTAATTTGATCAAATCTCACACCCCAAGGGCTCTTTTGTCAAATCTGGTGCAACTATATGAAACAATAATTTTGTAGATTATCAGTGTTTATAAATATTATAATAATGATTAGGAGTATTATTAATAGTAGAAACTCGAAGTGCTTTTCATGCTACATTTAGTGTTAATCTTCGATGTCATGCTATTTTTCGCCTCGACACAGAAAGTAGCAAGACTCAGCGGTCACATACGAAGTCGAGGAATGTTTGAACCAGAACACACAAAGGAATGGCACAGAAGAAGCGTCGCCACCATCACTCCATTTATTTGCGGTTTCGCGCTTGATTAAAAACGTTTGTCTTGGCCCCGACTCCCACTACGCTCTCACAAAGATAACTGTGTCAAGCTCGCCCCTGCTGCTTTTTTTTTTTCGAATACTAGCATAGTGGCGCTGCCGCGGTCTGACCAAGATGAAAGTGTAGTATCTGTTCCGATGGATGCTACACTTCGTAGACCGGTACCGTCTTCGCTTCCGGGCCTTGATTCCGCCGGTCTGCGGTATTGTCCTATGCAGTTCTAGGAGGTGCACCCTCCCAGGCTTTGCCTTCTCACCCTTTGAGAAGGGGGTTAGTTTATTGATAATCGCTTGAGGCTTCACAGGCATTTTTGTAGGCCAGAGTGCTCTTCCTTTACGGCGCTGGCTTTTCAATCCAACTTTCCGACTTTGTGTCACATCTTACCATTGGGGCCCACTAGCATGCAACGCTATAATTATGACCGCGGCCATTAATCGCCGTAGAAAAATACGCAACTCGCATAGCCACCAAGTAAAACCTTGGGTCTTGTTGATTTAAAACAAGGGAATATTGTTTCCTTGCGTTATTACTGACCCGCTTCTGTCTCGTGGGACAGTAGATAAATGCTGCGTAATTAAGGATTTATATCTAAGCAAAAGTTGCGCAGCTCTCAGCTGCACTTATCCTGACTCATAAGTCTTTAAGTCCAGTAACAATAAGAAATTCAAGACAACCGAAAGCAATGATGGTATTAACGGAGAAGGACTGGTATTATTTCGGGGGTTTTCTTCCAATGATAGTTTATCCGCCAATACCATTTCATCTCGTAGTAAGGAAGAGCCATACATTTTCCAAAGTTATTAGAGAAAGTGACTTTACAACGATTTCAACTTCAAAATTTACAACACCTGCTATTCTAAAATGGTCACCCATCGAAATATTGACCAAGCTGGACGTTGTTTAACATTATCATACACGTGCACGCAGTTCTACGCAAAAACAAGCCCGACCTGACTATAACCCGGAGAGGAGAGATACATTTATGATTATTGTACATTGAATTCTCCAACGCTAATTGCATATTTGATTGAGCATAAGCAAGCTTGAGAATAATACGCAACTCTCTCAGCGATCAACTACAGTTATTCATCCTTAACGATTGACTATTTTTGTTCAGTTTTATGTTTGCATCTGACGTGACATTGAATGAATAATTGCTATAGTCGGTCTCATCGATAAACGTATGCGTTCACCCACGCTATTTTTACCCTCGAACCTCGGTTTAGACCTGGGCCACCCGTCAGCTTAACTGCTCGCCTTGTCTTGCCAACATTTGCGATTTTGGCTACGCTAATAGTTAATAAAAAAGTCATTATCTAGATAATAATAACCTTTGGTAGCGTAAAAACAATCGACGTCTATCTCCAAACCACGCTTCCCTAATTACCATCGCTAATCCTGGCGTGAAGTTTGCGCTCTCCAAACTTCTGTGGTGCCGACTCCGCTAGACTACCTGGTTGCCTTCTTACTTTGCATAATAACTTTGCTTATTATTTCTATCCACCCGATATGAACTTGCGATATTTCCTTTTATTTACCTCCTGGAAGTTTGACACAAGATCAGGTGAGGTTTTGGAAAGTCAGTGCACTAGGATAACTGCACTCTGGCCTAGACAATATGCCTGAGCATCCTGTCAGAATTCCGCGGTAGGGGCGCCTCAGGCGATTAGCAATAAACTAACCAATTCTCAAAGAGAGTAGGTGGACCTCCCAAGAGCGAACAGAACCATACCCCAGTTCAACAGAAGCAAAGTCATTGTTGGGCTGATCGTCGAAGACGTATCCTCGATTAATATTGTGACGGGAATGAGTGAATGTAACATGCGCATAAGTAAAGCATATCATAAAAGGATATTAAGAGATTTGTCGGAAATTTCTTCCGATGTAATGTGGGGGGGGGGGGGAGCGGAAGTAGGACGGTTTAGGCAATTCGATTTATATAAAAAACCCGAACTCGACGTGAAAACAAAAACAAAACAATAAAATCCTTAACTGTTGTGGCAATTCCTTCACGACTATAGTTGAGTTGCGACGAATTGCCCCGTTGCTTACAAGCAAATAAATTGGTCTTGTAAAGATAACAAAATTTGGTAATTTTTAGTAAAAACGGACAACATAAAGAAACCCGGTGTTCACCAACTTTTTTCACTTACTGCTAACCACATGAGGGTGAGTAATTTACTTCGCTTTTTTAAAAAAACTTTTTAATGTAGCCTCATCCAATCAAGTTGAGAGGACTACTGTGTAAATACAATATGCAAATTGGTGACGGAAGTTCCTCCAGATTGGGTTTGAAATAAAATAATGATGATAAAAAAAGAACTCTGAATATAAGCAGACTAAGACGCTGTGACACGAGCGATTGTGACGCTATTCGGATATAGAAGAGAGAGAGAGAGAGAGAGAGAGAGAGAGAGAGAGAGAGAGAGAGAGAGAGAGAGAACGAAGGTAAGATCTCCTTTCTGTTTCTTTCTCTCTGTCTTTCTCTTTACAACGTCATGAACAGGCCGGCGAGAAGCTATGCGGTATTTCGTTGTGGATAACTGTCTTCGTTTTCTTTCTTTTTCTTTTTGGCTGGTCCGCTTGGCTTAACAAAATAGTAGTGGTAGGAGGATTAAAGGTGAGAGTACTGCGTACAAAAGAAGAGAAAAAAGAAAAGATTTAATATCGGTGCGAGTAGACAACGATTTAGACCGGAAATCAGACGATAATGATCTAGTTTAAGTGCGAGGTTTGGAGAAAGACGGGAAGAAAAATGACCTAGTAAGGAACAAGATATTTTGTCCAGCGTAGGTAAAAAATAGCATGCCTGGAAATGGAAATAGTTTTGGAGCAGAATGTTGGGGAAAAGAGAGAGAGAGAGGGAGAGAGAGAGGGAGAGAGAGAGAGGAGAGAAAGAAAGAGAGAGAGAGAAAGCCAGAGAGGGAGAGAGAGAGAGGGAGAGAGAGAGGGGGAGAGAGAGAAAGAGAGAGAGAAAGCCAGAGAGAGAGAGAGAGGGAGAGAGAGAGAGGGGGAGAGAGAGAAAGAGAGAGAGAGAGAAAGCCAGAGAGAGAGAGAGAGAGAGAGAGAGAGAGAGAAAGAAAGAGAAGGAAAACATGACTGAATGAGTCGACTACAGATTGTGTACTGTCGGATGAAAAGTTTACACGCCTGGAAATATACAGAACATTGTTGGAATGGATTGTTTATTTCAGGTAAATGTGGTTGAGTTGAATAATATATCTAAACAGATAAGTGCATATTGAACTTTGAACTTTTGATCAACATAAACACATGTGTTAAATGTTAAATGTTCGCCCTCCACCAAAAGAAAACCCTTTGGTTTCCTATATTTTATTTTCATGTAATTTCACTGCTGTTGTCTTTGAGAATTAGATTGCTTATTGTAACCATATCGATATGTTCGTATATCTTTCGCCAGCTATCTCATCCAACGTGTTCCACATGCAGGCACACTTATAGAATTCTAGAAGTATAGCCCGAGCCAAATTCCGGCAAAAATATAAATATTAATTTCTGGGTTTTATTAGTTAACAAATCAATATTTGATTAGATAGATTTCTTTTTAATTGTTGTCCCATGTTCTTTGCAATAACAATATATAGAACGAGATGGGTGACTTCTTCAATTGATCATAAATTACGGCCAATTAGAACAATCAAAACAGAATTTTTTCAAACATAAATCAATCCCAGAAATAAAGTAAATTTTAGCATAATTTTATGTTATTAAAGTATATAGGAAAAATACCCTTAGGAATAAAACGTTGATTAACTCATAACTAATATAATATTAGGTATAACAAAAATAAATAGTTTACCCCTAAAAAGACTAATTCCTTTTTACTAATTTTGTTATAGTATTATTAAAATAAACTTGACACATGAATGTAGTTGATGTGGATCAGGTATTTTAGAGAACAGGATGTTATATAAACCGTTATACATCCGTGTCCTCGTTAGAAACCTTTGTTGTTGACAAAAACGCGTGCGCACCGATCTTTCCGTCGTTTCTGCCGCCGTGTCCGCTGTTGACAACGCCGATATTGAGTTTTTTAACAGGATTTATTTAAAACAAAAACAGCTTGACTTCTTCTGCGTGATACGGAGTGTGTGTGTGTGTGTGTGTGAGAGAGAGAGAGAGAGAGAGAGAGAGAGAGAGAGAGAGAGAGAGAGAGGCAAACAGATAGATAGGCAGATACATCGCTTATCTCGTTACATTTAGCTATACCGTACGCGACAGCCCGCACCCCCACTCAGCTGTGACTCGGGCAGCGACAACATTGCTTCCGCTTGCTTCAGTTGTCAGCCAGAAAGAGACCGAGGACCCCCTCGACCGGAAGTCATATAGTTTCATCAACTTCCGCTTTTAGGTCATCGAATTTAAGGACCCCACTACAAACCCCTTCCATCCAAACACCCCATCGCTATCTTACAAGGAGACATTTACTCCACCAGGCAAGCCTGTCACGAAGCAGATACGAACTTGCTAAACATTTATTGTTATTTATGAGTGTACCACTTCATATACATTTAGAAGCTTGATCTAGTTAAGCTCCGAGAAGTAGAGTGGATTCACACTTCACTCTCGAGATTTTTCACTATTCTTCTCGACGAGAGGAGGGGAGTCATAGTCAGGAAAACAGTCAAGATTCCGGTAGATTTTTGCGAAAATACTGCCTTTCGCGACCTCGACACCTGTCAAAGATAAAATAACATAGAACGTTCGCTATCTGACTGAGAAGACTAAACACAGCCACTGGTAACATATATTGAGGCGTGTCTATTTGCTCATATAGCGACTGTAAGTAACGTTCGTTACTTTTAAACAACTGGGATTATGACAACAGTTGTGTGTTTCACCTAGCAATACAGTTGACTGAAAAGAAGACACGGGCAAGGTGGTGACCGTTTTTATAACCACCCTCCCCCTACATACGGGCATTAATTCGTTGCACGTATGCAAATTAACTCACCAGGGCCCACTGTTCGATAACCGTGTCCTGCTAATTCTAACCTCCTTCTTTGTTCCACACAACAGCATTGGTTAAATTAATACAATAGCAAAACATTGAATAATCAATTTGATATCCTCACAACCATATATATTCGATGAGTTGGCTACTCTGGTGCCCCTTCGACGTAAATTCACTAGACTAACTCGACATTCTACTAAATCTCATTCATTCACTGTGGAGGTCGCCAGATGCCGGAGAGCATTCTACTCAAATAGCTTCTTTCCTCGTGCTGCTGGTCTCTGGAACTCCCTCCCTGCCCCCTGTTTCCCCGACCGTACTGACATGCAGAAATTTAAAACTAATGTTAACAGACATCTCGCTGCTCAGATCCCAATTTAAGCTGAACCACCAATCCTTCTCCCCTTTTCCTTTTTCTCAGTAGCCCCTTACGTTTACAGCGGCCTGCCTTGTTTGGGGTGAATCATGTTAAAAAAAATAATTCTGAAACTGCATTACTCATGATACTTGGATACGTATACTTCATTTTGATCAAATATGGCTTAACAGTATAAGTTATGAGTGAATCCTTCCCTTTAACCACAAAATTGAATATTATAAAACGTAAAGAATAAAAAAAACATAGGTCAGTCGTTAGATTGCAGACTTCCGGTGGACAACGTAAGGATAGGCTAGCGTTTTGTATGGGCCTTTATTCTTTATGTTGATAACTCCAAAACTATTGATCTTGCATAGTGGTTACTGTTATCAAAGAAAATCAGATCTATACATTAACATTGTGAAAAATCAAGTCTCTGCGATGGACAGAGCCGAAATTATCGCCAAAAGTGTGACTTTCACCCTTTTTGTGACCTTGACATTTGACCTAGATATTCCCAAGTTAAATCAATTCTAAGTTAGACCATCGCCGATATTTTGATTAACTTTGGTGAAATTTTTTAAAGCGATGTGGACGTTAACTGTACACATAAACAAAACCAAACAACCTCGAGCGAAAACATAACCTCCTTGGTGGTGTTATTGGTTGGTGCAAAACGACAGCAGTGTTCCTCATTTAATCCGAGGTGTTGCATTTCAACCTTGTGTCACATACGCAGCAATAATTTGCTGTAATTTCTTTTATGGAAATCGCTCCAGACAAGGCATGAAGCCACTTGATGTAAGAAGCTAAAAATGACGAAATATGATTA
>OY744537.1:7816037-7818537 GCA_963556195.1 Sepiola atlantica | reverse complement strand
GGCTATTTTATTTTTCCTTGACGCCGAATGATACACCAGTTAAACTATAATATAAGCAAAATAGTTTAAGAATTTACTTATTCTACTTTTTACTCTGCAGCAAATATACTTATCTATTTTCTACTTGTATTTTGACTTAATTTTCAACGCTCGACAAACACTGGCATTTTAATTCATAGCTAACCTATTGAAGACTAAATTCTTTTTAAAACAACGCCAATTGTATTCCAAAATAAAGACTTTTCAACTTTGAACTGTTATAAAAATCCCACAAATGCGCAGCGGCTGAACAAACTCAATGCTCTGATATGTGTTTATGATGTTCGGATCGAGGGTCGTGTCCCCCGATTATAAACGTGTACGTTAAATCAAGCAATGTTGCATGCAAAGACAGAGTAATAATTAACAAACAAGATGAGGTAGTTCAAATAACGTTTATTGAACGTGTGTGTGGTGTATGCATGTGTGTCGATGGAAAAACAGTTCTTGAAAAGGTATAAGAACAAATGAATCCGGCGTGGGGAAAGTCTTTGAAAACCGTACACAAAGAAAATGAGTTGAGAACTCTTACCGTTGTTTGACCACGTGTTGACAGAAGAAACGTGTGTTGGTAGTTGTTATGCCGAGGCCAGTTGAAGAGAAAAGAAAAGCGTGAGACGGAGCGCTGTGTCAGCGTCGTTCTGCCGAGGCCAGTTGAAAAGACAAGAGGGTGATTTTCCTTTTTGCACCGGCTTTTATAATCCGAAGGGCAGATAACTCTGGTGTCGCTTTTCAGCGCCACCTGTCGGTGAAAAAGCGACACCTAACGGCCAACCGGTGCAGTTATGTTTTGAAAGGAGGAGGTAACTGCTACAATGAGGTCGATATACACGTAATCTGCTAAACCTTTTCCAGATTAGTTGGAAAACAGGTTTTACATTTGGTTTTAAGTATGCCTAATGGGATATTATTTACTACAAGAGCATTCAGTTTGTTCAGTTGCTGTGCATTGTGGGATTTTTGTCTTGCTGCCAATTTCCTGTTGAAACCGTTGCAGCTCATCTTCAATAAGTTGATCAGAATCATTTGTAAATTTAATATTTGTAGATAGGACATACGATTATGCTCTTTACTAATTTATTTAAAGACACTCGGTTGAATTTCCTATAACATAACATTTCTCATTTCTGTTACTTTCATGCAATTTGTGAATCTTCTCATCTTTGTACCCTGTTTTGTGGGCAACGTTTTTCCACTTTGGTATAGGGTTAGGGTTAGGGTTGGTATAAGGGCCGCACAGATGTGGAAAATTTGTTGTTCAGAAGATTTTATTTTTTATGTAGGAATTGTTCTGGTAAATAATTGTTTGTCTGCGAAAAATATTTTATTAATTTCAGGGTTTGGAACAGCAATATTCGAGCTCAATGGCTGCCTTGTTTTTTGGGTCTTGATTCACCAACCACAACATCGTGCTGCGTCACAGTAGTTTCCGGACAAGCCTAGAAATTTTATTCTAAAATCATCACCTAAACCAAAAATATCATGTCTTTTACTAAATGTTCTGGATTCTCTTTTAAATCATCTGTAATCTCAGATTAGTCTTTAGCCATTGTTCGTGTAATAGGATCGGCCAGGTATAACTCCTGGTTTTTAATTTTCCAGACATTATTTACTGTTGATATATCTGTGACAATAGGATTTTCTGCAATTTTTCCATGGCTTTATAATTTCCAAGAAAAATAAAAATTCCACCATAAAAATGCACTTGTTACTAGGTCCGACTTTATATAAATATTTTAAAGAGAAACATCAATGACACCACCTTCTTTAATACACTTTAATGATATACAATTATAAGTGAAGGTTTTCCGCAATATTGGTAACATTCTCCCAACAACAAGTTTTGATAAGCACCAGTGTCCCTTAAAATTTCAATCGAACCGGTTTGTAACATTTAGCATAAACAGAAACTGATCCATAACGTAAGAATGGCTTGCAATTCAAAAAAAGAAGGGGGTTCTTAAGTTCATACTGAAAAAATATATAAACTTCAAGAATGCAAACAAAATAGAACAAGTACAAATAATGAAAACCAATTTTACCGAAATTTTTACTTATGGTCCTACATGAACGAGATAAAAGAAGATCTCGGCAATATGGATCATATATCAGTAAATTAAAGTACTATACACAACGCATCGTACTCAAAACTCTATGTAAAAAAAGAAAAGAAAGAGGAATAGAACTTATATGCATTAACAATTTCGTAGAGGATGCAATTAAAGAACTAGAAAATACATAACACAAAATACAAAGAGGCTGATTACCGCCAACAAAAAACAAAACCAATGGGACCAATACAGAGAATAGTGAAATGAGAAACGCAATCGCGAGAAAATAAAATGGGAAGGGAAGTCACTACGTGGACCAAAGAAATTGCACAGGAGAAAACATGAATATGACTATTAAAAGGACAATTGAAAAATGATTGAATACCCATTGATAGATGCACAAAACAATG
>OY744537.1:7796037-7806037 GCA_963556195.1 Sepiola atlantica | reverse complement strand
TATCACAGTGATTATAAAAGAACCCTTTAAATAATGACTCCATTGCTTTGCACTCAACTCTTTCTGCAGCATTTTATATTTGCATGACGTACAGAATATTTGGGAACAACTTTGTAAGACAGAAACATTGCTGATGATTTCTTGAAACAAATACCCCCCCTCCCCTCTCCAGTAAAGATTATCAAGCTAGTGTCAAACTATGTGAAGACATATGCAGACAAAAACAGTAAAAACATCAGCAATTTCCACTTAAAGCTTTCGAGTTTTTTTTATATTGTACATATGCGAATCACCTTTATCGTTCGAAATGAGAGTTCCTTGTTATTCTTTCGTGATACGAACACAATTTTATTAGTTTCTGTATCGTCACCAATTGAGGTGGTTGATTTGTTGGATGACATAGCAACTAGATGTTTTGGATTTTTTAGATAACAATTGACAATTTGGATTATTTGGATTATTCAGACTACTGTTCTCATCTTGGATGTTATTATCGCATTTTTCTGTTGATGTAACATTCGACTTTCTTCAGGCGCGTCTCTTCGAACTCGGGAATCTTTCTGTCGAACTCGGGAATCTTTATGTCGAACTCGGGAATCTGTACAGAATTTCGAACGGAACCCTTGTAATCCACGGGAGTAGCTTGCTCTCGTTCCATCAGTTAGACGTCTTAAGTAATTCGTAATTGTGTTCTTAGTGTCGCCTGTATTGAATCTTCAATTTCTAGAAGTATCACTTAGAACTGATTGTCGCTAAGCACTTTTATCCGTTGTACTACTCCGCCTTGAGAATCACATCGAAGATGAACACAGTAGACCGAAAAATTCAAATTATTCATAGCAACTACAGTTTTACTATTTTCATATCTACATCGATCTTTGCTTGTATGACAGTGCAGTTTTGTTGTCCAATTTGCATTGTGAATCAAAGATCTTTTGTTACTTTCTTCGGAAATGAAGTCGTCCTTCTTTCCGAAAATCTTGTTCTGTAATTCAATGTATTTTCTTCGCTATTCTGATTGTTGGATCGTTCATATCCGTCGAAGAAAACTTATGCGGTGACCAATTCATAATATCAGCAATTGAACTACAAGTACTTTCCTTCAGCCAATTTCAGCTTGCGAGTGTACAACATAGTGATTAGTTTTGGCTAAACATTATAGGGTAACACCATCCACAGAACTCACATATTTAAAAAAAAATCCTTATCGTTTCTAAAAATGCGGATTTGTCTGTCTTCCGTAGTCAATGCTTATAGCCAAACAAAAAGGAAGACAACTCATACTTCATAACCTCATACTTCATAACCTCATACTTCATAACCTCATACTTCATAAACTCATACTTCATAAACTCATACTTCATAAACTCATACTTCATAACCTCATACTTCATAAACTCATACTTCATAAACTCATACTTCATAACCTCATACTTCATAAACTCATACTTCATAACCTCATACTTCATAACCTCATACTTCATAAACTCATACTTCATAAACTCATACTTCATAAACTCATACTTCATAACCTCATACTTCATAAACTCATACTTCATAAACTCATACTTCATAAACTCATACTTCATTTTGAAAGCAATTTTCTTAATAATAAGGAAAGTTATACACAATCATATAATCATCAGTATGCATTATGATATTACACAATTTTGTTTCATACGTGAATGGAGAATAAAGAAAAAGAACTAATGTAAGTTTCGCCTGATTATGCTATTTTGCAGTAGTTTCTTCCTTGTGTTCTTTTCTAGTTGTATGCTGCATTACACAAACATACTGACTGTCATGGTTGTATGATAAGGATACGGATCCAGCCATTTTAAAAATAACTCTTTAGTATTCAGATATCCCAATACCGTTTGTTAAGGCTCCTATACTTCAATTAACCACAGAAACATCTGCTCAATAACAAATTTACAATCTAGATCTGCTAAAAAACTTGTCACTCCGCCGGATGATATACATATAAATCTCGGAAAGATTTAAGGGTTTTCAAGCCCCAAAGTATTCCTCTTACAGAAATACAAATAAGCAGACTTTAGATATTTTATGTGACCTGCGACAGAAAACATAGGAAAACAATCTGCTATTGTATGGCTATGCATTTTCCATGATCCTGGAAGATCCACCTTAATGCGTTCCATCTCTTACTCACAATAACCTCTAACCGTTTAAGCACAGTACGTGGGGGTTTGTTTTGTCTTAAAGATAGTATGCTATTACATGAGCAATTTTTACCATACAATCAGACCGAAACACTCTGCCAATCTCTATTTCACTATTCTCAGGTATATGATAAAATTGTCAAAGTTCTTGGATAAGGCTCTCACATTCTAGTTCATTGGGCTTTTGGCCTTTTGGTCGAGATCAAAGTGTAGCATCTCTTTTGGTTGAGATCAAAGTGTAGTATCTGTTCCGATGGATACTGCACCCCATAGACTGGTATTGTCTTGGCCTTCGGGGCTTGATTTACGCCTGTCTATGGGTTTGTTCTGTGCAGTTCTAAGAGGTCCACCCTCATAGGCTTTGCCTCCTCTCTTTGGGGAAGAGTAAGTTTATTGCTTACTGCCTGAGGCGCCCCTACCGCGAAATGCCGACGGGGCTGCCAATGCAATTTTTAATGGCAAGAGTGCTCACCTTCTCGGGCGCTGGCTTTTCAAATCCCACTTTCTCGACCCGACCTTGGGTCACATCTTACCTTGTGGGGGCCTTGTGCCTAACCTCCTGGGGAGGTAAATAAATTCTGGTTCATTGTCATGGAGATGATTTTGTCAGCAAGACACTGGTTAAGCAAGCGATCTCCAAAAAAGAGACGCTGAGCGGTCTTTCCTGGCATCATATGTATCACAGCATTTTCCCCAAAGATTATCTTTAAAATCTCTTTAACACAACTTTCATCCACAAATGTAACAATAGCCTCCAGCGAATTCATCAATGTATAGAAGATCCCTTGTAACGCGATATCGCTCAATTAATTACCATCTTCAACCTTATTCACTATTTCAGAATTTTTCCAAAAAGACGCTGGTCAAATGTGACTATAGGTGAACGGTGTTTTGCCACAAGCTTTGAGGTGACCTTCAAAGTTAACAAGATAATGTGTTGCCATAGGGTATATATTCAATATTCAATATGGCAGGAACAGTGCAGATAATTGACCTGAGTGACAACGCTTACTATTCATTGAGCGCATCATTCATTCTAATTGTAATTCTGCATTCAACAAAAACATATTTGACTTCTGCCCAAGCAATGCTTGTTTTAAAGCTTCAAAAATCTCTTTTTATGAATAAATTATGTGACTGTGTAGTAGTATCAATTTGAAGAAAGTTTAACCGACTTTGATAGTTCAATTATAATCCTTTTAAAAGTTATGAAAGAAAAATACAACGTATAGTAGGGTTGCATGTTCTTAGCTTAACAATTGACCTTTCATTTAACTTGAGAGTTTATCATATTCAAGAAGTAACGCCAAAAATGAGTTTCTTAGTGTTTGTCTCCCTGAAAATTGTAATACAATGAATAGTTATATTATCAACCTTCACAATTGAAGACTATTCAACATTCGATATGGCACTGACAATTTCTGATGCCTCTATGTTGACCCAATTCTTTTATATACAGGGTGATTCATAAGTCACTTCACTTAGCTAGTTAAAATGTCATTTACAATTGAAGAGCGAATTTTTATTGTTATTCATATGGCCAAATTTGATGAATCTCCCACACTTGTTGAAAGGCAATGGAAACGTGATGTGAACAGAAAGCCTCCTTCGCACAACACCATAATCAATCAAATATGCTACAAAGAGTCGTAAATTCATTGCAAAAAAGAATGGAACTATACATGCAGAACGAAGGTGGAAATTTTGACAATTTGCTGTAATTTTAAACTCCCATAAATGAATTTGTTGAATAAACTTTCTGTTTTGTATTACCGTATTTTTTAACTTTAGAATTTCAAAAATAAATAGCTAAGTGACTTTGAATCACCCTGTATTATTCACTGGAATAATACTGAAAGTAAATGCTAGAAAAAAATTTCTTGCAATTTCATTTTTTGGAATTCAACAATTTGATACAAGTTAGTAATATATTAACAATTTTTAGTTTTACATTTGAGTTCTTATTTCAGATTAATTTATATATATATATATATATATATATATATATATATATATATATATATATATATATATATATATATATATAAACTCAGCCCAGAAATGAATTTCCCATCCGTTAACATCCCACAAAATTGTATTACATGGTCTTCTATGTCATCAACTCAAAATGTTGAAGATTATTTATTTTGGATATTTATCATTTCTGATGCCAATATATTGGACTATTTTTATATGTATTCAACGCGACAAAATACTTCAAGAAACTACAATAAAACGATTTCTTGAAAATCTTTTGACGGTTAGCACTATTATTTCAGACGTAGTGAAAACATGTTATAAATTACACATATCATAAACGTACACACAAAACACGCGTAAATATATATATATATATATATATATATATATATATATATATATATATATATATATATATATATATATATATGAGAAAAAAGAAACAATCTTTCAGACAATATGTAAAAATAAAAATGGAATAAAGGATAAGCAATTCAACAACTAACAAAAATAAACTCAAAAACTCGATTTTACTCTTTCTTTCTTTTGCTCTCGCTTCTTCTTCTTCTTCTTCTTCTTCTTCTTCTTATTCTTCTTCTTCTTCCTATTCTTCATCTTCTTTTTCTTTCTCTTTTTATAGCATTCCTCGCGTCCTTACTCCCTTCTTGTTGTTCTCTGCACGTGACATTTTCTTCCAATCGCATTCTTTGTATGAATTTGAAAACTTTTCCGTTTTGAAATAAAGTTTACCAACCGACTGAAAATGGCCGTATTTTAACGACCGAAATATCTCGGCAGAACTTTACTACATGAGTCTTTGAGTTTATTTTTGTTAGTTGTTTAATTGCTTATCCTTTATTCCATTTTTATTTTTATATATATATATATATATATATATATATATATATATATATACAAGGCCTGTCTAAAAAGTATCCTACTTTAGGCCAGAGAAAATATTTAAAATACGTGACAGGGTTGGGACCCTAATCCACTTCAAAGTAGGCCCCTTATGCTTGCATACACTTAGCCCACCGATCCATCCACTGCCGGAAACACATCTGGAAGTCTTCGTTTGGAATGGTGTTAATCTCCCCGTCGCGTTTGATTCAGCAGGTGTTTGGAGAAAATGCGAGGTGTAACAAAAATTAAGGAGTGGTTCAACCGATTAAAAAAATGGCTGCACACCAGCAGAGAGTGACCAGCGTTTTTGCAGGCCTCAAACTGCTCGGAGTGCAGCTGTGTTGAGAAGATGCGAAAAAAGAGATAATGCGGAACGTGCTGTCAAATTTGCCATATGTTTTAGGTTGTCTTGGGCATTTCTTCATTAATTTCGGTTTCTATTTCTTCTTCACTTTACTGAAAGTCTTCTTTCATGTTTTTCAACAATTCAGTATTTACGTTGTGGTCTTGTCGTTTTCCCCATATATTGCATCTCGAAGAAGTGTTTTGTTTCTCTCAAGTCTGGTTGTCCTACCCGTTTACGTTTTGATAAAACTGACTTTCAGTGTTTTCAAAAGTATTTTCTGGTTATACTGTTCCGATTTATATCTGTATCGTCTCAATTTTCTCTTTTTTTGCTGCTATCTTTTGTTTTAGTTCTTCATGTTTCTTCTTTAGTCTTTCCTGTTTGTTAGTCATATTTCCACTCTTGTATAGTTTTCTTGTTCTCTTTCGTCCTATTCAGAGTTGTAGCTTCTTTTTGAAGTTTGTTTATTTGTATTTCTAGTCTGATTTCCCATCCAATCTTTGTCATTCCATTCTTTTGGTGAGGTTTTGTTTCTGTTTTGAGTTTCATGATTACTGATTTGGACACTACATAAATTAAGATGATTAGGTCTCTAATAGTATCTGTTGAGATATATTGCAGGAGTCTATTATTATTATTATTTGTACTCACTAGGAGTTATCACACAGATCATCGTCAGTGATTGCTCACCGACAACAACCAGTGGTATTTCCTGGAGTCTGAGTGACAACAAGTCTCCCGAGACTTCCAGTGTTCTTCACCTCTTTTCGATAACGATGCGGTATCGCAACAGTCTCTTACCATTGATTTCTCGCTGGTAAGGACAATTGGTCTTCTCTGGGATTTGGGTGGCAACAAGCCTCCCCAAGGTCTCAACACTCTCTGCACTTTTCCAGTGGAGGTCTGGTTTGTGCTGTCCCTCCTCGGTCTTCTCATCCTCCTCGACTCTCTACAAATATTTTGTCTGGTGTCAGCCTAGGCCGGCACTAGTTAAAAAATAAATAAATAAATAAATAATAATAATAAAAAAAAATAAATGAAAAAAAAAAATGAAAAAAAAAAAAAATAAAAAAAATAAAAAATAAAAAAATTATTATTATTATTATTATTATTATTATTATTATTATTATTATTATTATTATTATTATTATTATTATTATTATTATTATTATTATTTGTACTCACTAGGAGTTCACACACAAGTCATCATCAGTGATTGCTTACTGATAATAGCCGTTGGTCTTCCCTAGAGTCCGAGTGACAACACACGAGTACTTTTGTTTTATGATAATATGATTTTTATTGCTCTGATGTTTTTGCTAGTCAGAAACAAACATCGATTTAGTTAATACATTGCTATTTCAGTCTAACTGAAAATCTGACAAGATAACTTTATGTATTAGATTAAGTAAAGTAATAAAAATTCAATATTCGTATATTCGTATATTCGTTCACATGATCATTGACGAAGTTTAGTAAAGTTTTACGGCTGGAAGGCTGAACGCTGTTGTTCACATTTGTAAACCTCTGATTAATCGAATTTTAAAAATCGAAGCTGGCGTTTCATTTTCAAATGATTATTACATTTTACTGGTTTTGTTTTTATCAGCATGTCATGGCTTTGCTTCGAGACATTTTATATCGACCGATCGGTTTAGATTTTTAACTTCTATGAAAGGGGGCAACGTCCGCGACTTCACACTAGGTGCGGTGCACACACACAGACAGACACACGTGCTGTTGGTTAGGTTTGTCTATCTTGTAGCATATCAACCCTTTATGGGTAATTGTAAAAAAAAAATGTATATAAATCTTCTGTGACAAAATATGGTCATAATGACGGTCAAAACCTCGGGGTGATAGTATCTAAGTGGTTAGCGACACGGACTGACAACCTGGGTGTGCCAAGTTCGAATCCAGTCCGTTCCACAGACCTACACCTGTTCAAACTTCGAGAGGAACTACAACTCACACAACATCGCAACAACACTGAAAGAATAATTAAAACCAGACTGGTCTGCTCAGAGAATAGGACTCATCGCACAGGTGGTACACATGTATGGGTTATAATGATAATTTCCGCAATTTAGCTTTTGGTAGTACCCTCTACCCCACTAGCCACAACCTAGTATTGCCTAAACACATCAATCATTATATCTATTCTTGAACTGTTGTCTCTCTCCCTCTCTCTCCCGACTGTCTTATTATTTATTTTTAGTGAGTTCTTTCGGATAAAATGATGAAAAACAATAGAATAACAAGACATCAATTAACAAAAAATAGAACAATTGAACTGAGACAAGACATCAATTAACAAAACAATAGAACAATTGAACTGAGACAAGACATCAATTAACAAAAAAATAGAACAATTGAACTGAGACAAGACATCAATTAACAAAAAAATAGAACAATTGAACTGAGACAAGACATCAATTAACAAAAAAACAGAACAATTGAACTGAGACAAGACATCAATTAACAAAAAAATAGAACAATTGAACTGAGACAAGACATCAATTAACAAAAAAAACAGAACAATTGAACTGAGACAAGACATCAATTAACAAAAAAATAGAACAATTGAACTGAGACAAGACATCAATTAACAAAAAAACAGAACAATTGAACTGAGACAAGACATCAATTAACAAAAAATAGAACAATTGAACTGAGACAAGACATCAATTAACAAAAAAATAGAACAATTGAACTGAGACAAGACATCAATTAACAAAAAAATAGAACAATTGAACTGAGACAAGACATCAATTAACAAAAAAATAGAACAATTGAACTGAGACAAGACATCAATTAACAAAAAAACAGAACAATTGAACTGAGACAAGACATCAATTAACAAAAAAACAGAACAATTGAAGACAAGACATCAATTAACAAAAAAACAGAACAATTGAACTGAGACAAGACATCAATTAACAAAAAAACAGAACAATTGAACTGAGACAAGACATCAATTAACAAAAAAATAGAACAATTCAACTGAGACAAGACATCAATTAACAAAAAAACAGAACAATTGAACTGAGACAAGACATCAATTAACAAAAAAACAGAACAATTGAACTGAGACAAGACATCAATTAACAAAAAAACAGAACAATTGAACTGAGACAAGACATCAATTAACAAAAAAACAGAACAATTGAACTGAGACAAGACATCAATTAACAAAAAATAGAACAATTGAACTGAGACAAGACATCAATTAACAAAAAAAATAGAACAATTGAACTGAGACAAGACATCAATTAACAAAAAAATAGAACAATTGAACTGAGACAAGACATCAATTAACAAAAAAACAGAACAATTGAACTGAGACAAGACATCAATTAACAAAAAAACATAACAATTGAACTGAGACAAGACATCAATTAACAAAAAAACAGAACAATTGAACTGAGACAAGACATCAATTAACAAAAAAATAGAACAATTGAACTGAGACAAGACATCAATTAACAAAAAAACAGAACAATTGAACTGAGACAAGAGCAATCTGAAAGATTTATTATAAGCATGAATAAAAGACAAACTGACATCAAATATTGTTTTGAAAAATTAACAACGTCAAATTTTCTCTGGTTTAGCATTTTCTTCTTCATAAATTATTTTCAAGTGAAATCATGCTTACTGTGTTCTAAATGCACAGAATAGAGATATTCTGAAATATAATACATTTGTACATAAACCTTTTGTGACACGACAATGATTTTGAATTAAATGATACGGATTCACTAAAAAATGCACACAAATTATTTTAAATATCAAAATCACTCTCTTCGATATAACTCAGTACAAATGTGAAATTGCAATTTTCAATAAATGTAATACAATTACATTTCTTGCCACAACTTTATTATATAGAAAACTTTGTCAAAATGTAGAGAACACAACTAATTTGGGAAAAAATTTAAACTATTGCTGTGGAAATATTTACTTTTAGGCTAATTAATCTTAATTATTAATTAACAAACAAGTGAATACTGCCATAGTAATAGTGTTGCCAAGTGGAATTAAAAAAAGTAAAAGTAAAAAAGTAAAAGCTTCACCACTTGTTTTTATGACATCATACATATATATTTTATTTTCATGCAAAAATCTAAAAAATGCTAAAATGATTCCGGAAATACAAATACCCCCCCCATATATATATATATATATATATATATATATATATATATATATAATATTTGTAATTGTTTATTATCTATGTATGTAACGTTTCGTCCTTTATAATCGGGACTCATCAGCATAGAGATATGACTATTCACTACCGGTCATGCGATTCGAAACCCCGGATTACAAGTATTTTGCAACTCAAATTCGACGCCTTAACCACTCGGCCAATTTTGAACAGCGAATAAACAGAAATAATTTTAACACTTTATACGGCGGCTTGACGTGTAGAGCGTTCGACTTTTTTTTAATGAAAGGAACGATGCATTTAAAGCTAGTGACGTCATGCTGTGTTAATACTACACTTACAGTGCTCTACTAGACGGGTATTTCTAGGAGCTACAAATAAATATTTGTTATTATTTATTATCTGTGTACGTATACG
>OY744537.1:7776037-7786037 GCA_963556195.1 Sepiola atlantica | reverse complement strand
GAGATATACATGGTTTTATTTACTCCTCCCCAGGAGTTAGGCACAAGGCCAGTTTTATCTTACTCCCACATGTAAGATGTGACCCAAGATCGGGTCAGGAAAATGGGGTTAGAAAAGCCAGCGCCCGAGAGGTGAGCACTCTGGCCATTTAAAAATTGCCTGGGCAGTCCCGTCGGCATTCCCCGGTAGGGGCGCCTCAGACAGTAAGCAATAAAATTACTCCTCCCCAAAGAGGGGAGGCAAAGCCTGGGAGGGTGGACCTCCTAGAACTGCACAGGACAGGCGTGCAGTATCCATCGGAACAGATACTACACTTTGATCTTAGCCAAAAGGCCAAGAGAAACAGAGCCTCAACTACTGGCGGTCTCATTCGTCGGCGTTGTTGCCAAGTCTTGTAAGCACCACATGTTAACTTCCAAGTCTTGTAAGCACTACATGTTAACTTCCAAGTCTTGTAAGCACTACATGTTAACTTCCAAGTCTTGTAAGCACTACATGTTAACTTCCAAGTCTTGTAAGCACTACATGTTAACTTCCAAGTCTTGTAAGCACTACATGTTAACTTCCAAGTCTTGTAAGCACTACATGTTAACTTCCAAGTCTTGTAAGCACTACATGTTAACTTCCAAGTCTTGTAAGCACTACATGTTAACTTCCAAGTCTTGTAAGCACCACATGTTAACTTCCAAGTCTTGTAAGCACCACATGTTAACTTCCAAGTCTTGTAAGCACTACATGTTAACTTCCAAGTCTTGTAAGCACTACATGTTAACTTCGTGCATATCTCTGCTTCCTGTGTTTATGTTATACTGGTTATACAAGCCCCGATATTCCCGTTTCATTCTAGTGGAGGTCTGGATAATACTCTTCAATCTCGCTCTTTACATCTTCGTTAAAACCTCAACGCTATTAGTGTAGATCCCAACCGATACTATTTCTTTGAGGGATTATGGGATTTCTTTATCCATTGCTAGTTCCTTAGAATTCTATAATTTTGTTTGTGTACCATTCCATTACTAGTCTATGTTCTTTTGTGGTTAATTTCTTCGTTCGTGTAATCTTACGTTTTATTGTGTTGATTATATTTACTAACCTGTATTTGGTTTGTCGTATTCTGGTACCTGAAATAAGAAAGGGACAACTTAGTAGGATGCTGATCGAGTCCCTCATGTTGACTATCAAGGGAGAACCTGCCAACGAGGATGCTCAAAGCTTCCCTTTTAGACTCACGGTTTTTACTTTTGTTTGATGTCACCCAACCCAGGATTAATATAACTGTGATCATGTCACAGATATAGTGTTTATCCCTAACACACACACACACACACACACACACACACACACACACACACACACACACACACACACACACACACACACACACACACACATATATATATATATATATAACAGTGCTCTATCACACAAAACTAAGATCATGAAGAGTAAACAAAAGTAAATACAGACATATGAAAACATTAATATAACTACAGTACAAGACTGAAGAAAAAAAACAACCATTCAGTTTCTACTTAATATAAGTTTTCATTCTACTTTCATTAAAGATTGAAGATAATCCCCACTTTGATAAGTAATGCAAAATAGAGATACAGAAATAATATAAGGATTTTGTTTAGTGGACAAATAGTGTATTATTATTATCTATCATAATAGTAGTAGCAGTAGCAGCAGCAGCAGTTGTAGTAGTAGTAGTAGTAGGAGCAACAGCAGTTATAGTAGTAGTTGTAGTAGTAGCAGCAGCAACAGCAATTGTAGTAGTTGTAGTAGTAGTAGTAGTAGTAGTAGTAAGGGCATTGACTTCCATTTTTATTTTTCTCCTTAGGATAGTTAGAATATACATAAAAATAAACATAAACAATATAGAAATTTCAACCGGAATTCATGATAAGTTAACGAATGTGAAGAAATAAAAAGAGAAAAACAGAAAAAAAAATATAAAAAAAGGTGCAATGCACATTATTCAAAATATTAAAAATAGAAATAAGATAAGGGTTACCGAATGAAAGTCATCACGCCACCTTGGAATATCCGATTTTAAACTAAGTTTATGCTTAGTGGAAGGATAGTACTACTAGTAGTAGTAGTAGTGGTAGTCATCGTCGTAGTAGTAGTATTAAAGGATCCAATTCTTTTTTCGTTTTTCACCATACAAATCGTTTCCGATATAATTTTATATAAATAAATTGCCACCGAAATTCATGGTTAGTGAAATCATTTGAAAAAAAACAAAAGAGAGAAAAATTATTATAATTCTTATTATGAGAAATAAGGGAAAAGAAGGTGGTGATGGAAGAAGAGACGACAAAGAAAACGTACAAGTAAATGGAACGAGAAGGAAGAGAAGAAAAAGAGGGGGAAATAAGAAAAGGAAAACAGTGCGGTGTATTATAATTAGTCGGAGTATGAGGGGGGGGGGAGAGATGGGTGGTGATAGTGCTAGAAGTTAGAAACAGAAAGAGAATTAGAATGTAGTAAAGAAGAAGAAGAAAAAGAAGAAAGAGGTGGGGAAGAGGAGGGGGAAGAGGAGGGGGAAGAGGAGGGGGGAGAAGAAGGCGTCGAAAAAGAACTAGAAATTGGAATGGTAAGGAATATGTATATGAGGTACTGAGAAGTATCAAAATTCGGACAATAGGAAAAGAAGCAAAAGTAGAAAGGGAGAAACAGAATAGAAAGGATATGGAAAGTAAAGGGAAACATGGGGCAACAGAAATAAGGAAGAGAAAACGCGCACGAAAGAGAGAGAGAGAAAGAGAGAGAGAGAGAGAGAAAAAGAGAGAAATAGAGAGAAAGAGAGATAGATAGATAGATAGAAAGAAAGAGAGATAGATAGAGAGAGAGAGAGAGAGAGAAAGAGAGAGAGAGAAAGAGAGAGATATATATAGAGAGAGAAAGAGAGATAGATAGATAGATAGAGAGAGAGAGAGAGAGAGAGAGAAAGAGAGAGAGAGAAAGAGAGATAGATAGATAGAGAGAGAGAGAGAGAGAAAGATAGATAGATAGAGAGATAGATAGATAGAGAGAGAGAGAGAGAGAGAAAGAGAGAGATAGATAGATAGATAGAGAGAGAGAGAGAGAGAAAGAGATAGATAGATAGATAGATAGATAGATAGAGAGAGAGTAAGTAAGAGGGGAGAAAGAAATAGAGAGAGAGAAAGAGATAGATAGAGAGAGAGAGAGAGAGAGAAAGAGATAGATAGATAGATAGATAGATAGATAGATAGATAGATAGATAGAGAGTAAGTAAGAGGGGAGAAAGAAATAGAGAGAGAGAGAAAGAGAAAAGTAGCAAATAAGATGGTGAAAGAAGCAGACGACAAAGAAGATGACGAAGAAGAGGATAAGAAGAAGAAGATGAAGAAGATGAAGAAGATGAAGAAGATGAAGGAAAAAGAAGAAATGTGTGAGGACACATCTGAATTCAAATGAACTAATTGTTATTCAAATAAAAAGTACATGGCCTTAGGAGAAAATAAAAGAAAATTGTATCTCCTTCCCCTGAACCAATAAAAAAAAGGATCCATTTTCTTATTGTATTTATCCGCGTTTTTATAAGTAAACAAACTTCGTCAACTTTTGCTCATGTTGGATTTAAAATAAGCTGTTGGAATTGTGGCATTCTCCAGGGTTTATTTAAATCTACATATTAACGTGTGCAATTCAATTCAAACTAATTGCCACAAGATTAGCAAACATAACGGTAAAAAAAGGAAGAATGTAGCGGGAAAGAAACTCTTTAATTTTAAACATTGTATTGTTTGGTTTTCTCTCTGTCTTTTGCGACGTATCGATTTGATGAGGCTTATTTAATGGCAAAAAAAACAAACAATACACCTGACAAATAATGCATTGAATACGATTAGCTGAATACAAAATAATTTAACAACATAGTCAATGGACTCCGTGTACTTCATATACTGAACAATGGTTGGTTTATGTTTTGACTGTTTGACGGCATATCAATTCTATATTACTTTTTAAATTTTAACGATTCATCGTATATCACCCAGGGGAAAAAACATCGCTTGCAGACGAATACTTTAGACTCTCAAACAAGAAAGCAAAACAAACCATCGATCTAAAAGCGGACGTTGTCTAATTCTCAGTAGAAAAGTTTGCACAACTGTAAAACGCGACAAAAGCAGACACAGTACTGCGCGAGCTAAGAGACACGATTCCGCGAGGCTGGCCTGACATAATCGGAAAATTCGGGAAGAAATTGTGATCTTATCCAGATGAGCTATCAATTGATAATTTTCATTAAAATTGATCGGATTATTATCTCGAAGTCTAAGCAGAAAGAGGTGCTGCACATGATATGTTATAGCCACGAAGTAATAGAGAAATGTGAGTAGTTAAACACAAGTAACAATTTTAGCTTATAACTAGCAGAACAACAGTTTAAAATTAGTTAGGGGGGAAATTGTGGGTTAATAGCTTTACCAATGGCATTGTGCAGCTATGCCATCGCCCCCGACTTACTGCCTTATACCAAACGCATATGCTGTAGTTCGTCTTCTTCATCTTTTTATGCCCCCCCCCCCTTTTCTTTACTTCCCTTTCTCAACCCCATCGCTAAACCCCTCGTCTACTTTCTTTTCCGGTTTCTCCTTTTCTTTGACTTTTATCTCTCCTTACTTAACCGGAACTGAAATACCTCCGCTTTTTCAACATCTTTCTGAATTTCTTACTTTGACCACCCAGGTTGTCAACGGCTAATTGTAATGGCGTCGCTGGTCTGTGGAGTTCAATAGATTCGTCGTTTTTAATGTATTTTTAAAATGTCTTTTTATTGGTATTCCATGTACAGCTAATCTCGTCCGGTAATCCTAATTGTAGGGGGGGGGGGTAATGGCATTCCATAGTATCACATATCAGTGCGTAATAAAAACAACATATATCTGGTGGAATTTGAACTCGACATCTATCGATTCCCACCGTGCGTCGGTTTCTCTCTTGATTGTCTGTGCTATGATATTCTTCTCACTAGAAAAGTAGACAAATAAGTAAAAGTACAATTTTGGAATGGAGTGATGAGTGGGAGTGTTAAACATATTTTTAAGAACAACGAAGTAACTATATAATCTTAAAATAGATAAACATCTCAGTTGGATCTAATTAAAAAAGCGTCATTTATTTTTTTGGTAGAATTTAATTGTTTAATTTGTATTACTTTACACGAGTAATAAAGTTGCCATTTTCTTTAGAACCAAAAAAGAACGCTTAATTTACTAATTTTATATAGAATTATTTCATCTCAAGTAGAAAGTGAAATTGGGGAATATTAATATAAAAATCAATTAGCATTGTTTATATATAGAAATTTGAATTATTAAAAAATAAACCGGTAGAATGTCATACAGTGAGGTTTTTATTTATTTTTTAGTTTTAACTAAAATTTTTCGACTATATACGTCTCCGTCATAGTTAGGGGAGGTGGTTAAGTGGATAACGACACGGACTGAAGACCTGGGTGTTCCAAGTTCGAATCCAGTCGGTTCAACAATATCACTTTCATTCAGGGACGTTGGCAACCTTCTCGTGGTCCTTCCTGTAAGTACCCGATGTCTTTCCAGAAAGAATTCTAACTAGAAAAAAACATCGGGGAAACTAGTGCCAACATCAGAATCATCTGATTCACACGAAAGAGGAAGAAGATAGTTAAAA
Source organism: Sepiola atlantica (assembly GCA_963556195.1). Classification (NCBI taxonomy): domain Eukaryota; kingdom Metazoa; phylum Mollusca; class Cephalopoda; order Sepiida; family Sepiolidae; genus Sepiola; species Sepiola atlantica. The sequence continues at coordinate 7,780,352 of OY744537.1, read as the reverse complement.
GAGATTTTTTTTCATACCTATTTTAATAATTTTTTTGTTGTAGTAGATTCACATGCTGTTAAAACGGTATCTGGATGAAATGTCCCAACCATAAACTGTCGCATGTGATAATGCGGGATGAAATAGAAATTGGGAAATATTCTTGTTCATATGCATTGTTGATACATAAAAAAATTGAATTATTTCAAAACCGCAGACTTTATTTTCCATTTATTTTGAACTTACATTTTTCGACGAAGAATTCTCTTTAGTGTTGAGTTTGCGGTTGATGCAAAGTCTCGATATTCATTTGAATCGACCCATTTTGATAACAATATATGCGTGATAACATTATCCCCGAGTAAAATTAGCTTGCATTGGAAGTTTGCAAGAATATCGTTAGGATGAGCTAGAGAAAGAAACAGCATTTCGAAGAGAGAAAATAAGAGAGCTGAAGGCAACGCTTGAGAATCTGATTTTCAACAAGATATCAAGTGTCTAAAAAAGGGACGAACCGAAAAAGATGAGAAAAAAAGTGGCTCGCTTAAAACGAGAAGGCGTCAGTTTATTGTCAAGCAAACCGGAATCAATTGCCATCGTTACAGAAAGACAGTGAACACATCTGCGTCCGGATTTATAAAAACAAACTAGAAAAATCCGATCCGTTGGGCCAGTCATTCAAATCGCGTTAGATTGCTTGAATAAGGAAAAAGCGAGTTTGTAAAACTAGTTAATTTAAAAAAATAAACCCTAAATTAGTTTCTTTCTACTTGGCCTTTTGGCTAAGATCAAAGTGTAGTATCTGTTCCGATGGATACTGCACCCCATAGACTTGTATTGTCTTGTCCTTCGGGTCTTGATTTACGCCGGTCTATGGGATTGTCCTGTGCAGTTCTAGGAGGTCCACCCTCCCAGGCTTTGCCTCCCCTCTTTGGGGAGGAGTAAGTTAATTGCTTACTGCTTGAGGCGCCCCTACCGGGGAATGCCGACGGGGCTGCCCAGGCAATTTTTAATGGTCAGAGTGCTCACCTCTCGGGCGCTGGCTTTTCAACCCCCACTTCCCGACCCGACCTTGGGTCACATCTTACTTGTGGGAGTAGGATAAAATTGGCCTTGTGCCTAACTCCTGGAGAGGAGTAAATAATACTCGTTAGTCTTGGCCTTTTGGCTAAGATCAAAGTGTAGTATCTGTTCCGATGGATACTGCACCCCATAGACTGGTATTGTCTTGGCCTTCGGGGCTTGATTTATGCCGATCTATGGGTCTGTCCTGTGCAGTTCTAGGAGGTCCACCCTCACAGGCTTCGCCTCCCCTCTTTAGGGAGGAGTAAGTTTATTGCTTACTGCATGAGGCGCCCCTACCGGGGAATGCCGACGGGGCTGCCCAGGAAATTTTAAAACTCAACTTTCCCGACCTGACCTTGGGTCACATCTTACTTGTGGAAGTAAGATAAAAACTGGCCTTGTGCCTAACTCCTGGAGAGGAGTAAATCAATACTCGTTATATCTCTCCTTTTCCTCTTGCACTCACTCTTTCTTTCCCTCTTCCCTTATTTAACTACGGTTTAATTAGTATTACTACTTGTGGTGATATTTCTTTTTATTTATGATGGACTATTCCAATCGAGCTTTATAGTTAGCTTCATAACCTGCGACAATAAACACGGAGAGAGAGAGAGAGAGAGAGAGAGAGAGAGAAAGAGAGAGAGAGAGAGAAAGAGAGTGAGAGAAAGAAAGAGAAAGGTCATATGAATAAAATCAGAAGGTCAAATAACACAATGAGAGAGAGAGAGAAAGAGAAAGAGAAAGAAAGAGAGGGAGAGAAAGAGAGGGAGAGAAAGAAAGAGAAAGGTCATATGAATAAAATCAGAAGGTCAAATAACACAATGAGAGAGAGAGAGAGAGAGAGAAAGAGAGGGAGAGAAAGAAAGAGAAAGGTCATATGAATAAAATCAGAAGGTCAAATAACACAATGAGAGAGAGAGATAGATAGATAGATAGATAGAGAGAGAGAGAGAGAGAGAAATGTCACTCGGTGAGTTAATTGAAAATCACGGCCAATCAGAACAATAAAAAGGGAATTAAAAAATAACTCAATCCTCGAACCGAGGAATATCTTAGCATGCATTTTGTGTGATTAAAATAAAAAAAAACCAGTGAGAAACAAACGTTGATCAACTTCGCTTTAGTATATAATAATAAATGACACCAAATAATCTTTTGAAATGGAGAGTTGTTCATTCGTCCAGTTGACCGGTCAGCTTGCGGCTAAGAGGTTCTCGGCAAGACTTGGAAGAATAACACAAAAATTTCATGCCGGAACTTTTCTTACTATTTGCACTAATAACACTCGACTTTACTGAGATATTTTCTGCCTTTTTGTTATCGGAGAGACACAGTCGTCCTAAGGCGATAAACGAAACACACGTACTAATCGTTTCTACCATTGAGTGTTGGAGGAAAAAAAAACATTGATTTATCTAGAGACAAGGCAGGACAGAAGTTAAATCAATGTCGAGGTTGATGATGATATTGGATTTAAAATCCTGATCACCATTATTTTGTTTTGTTTGGTTTTACAACAAATCTCCGCAGATTGCCAATACTCTCCATTTCTTTCGATCGCCATTGTAAATCACTTGGCGTTTTTTGCAACTTCCCAGCTTTGGATCGAAATACTACAGGACTGCTTACTGCGAACTACAACATGATCGTCTTCATGTACAATGTCAATAAATACGTGTCGAGCCGTAATCTTAAGTAATCAAATTTTATCCAATTTTTTTACAATCTTCTCATCGTCCCTCTAACAATCTCATAAACCCTTATCATCATGTGGCTTTTAGCCTTGTAAAGTGGTGACTCATTGATATAAAAATATACCCCCCCCCCCAAAAAAAAAACGTTGATTTATCATTGCATTCTCTTTAATAACGGCCAATGGTTTTCTCTGGAATTTGACTAACAAGAGCCTCTTCAAGATTCCAATGCTCTCTGTGCCTGTCGAGTGAAGGTTTGCATGAGCGTCACTGGTGAAAAACAAAATGAAAGGCGAGCTAATCTCTAACGTTACATTAAAAGGAGAGACTTTGAAATTTAGAATGTTCGTAATCAATAACTCAAACAACCTCTTGGTACGGATTGGATGGAAACATTTCAATTATGGAATATGGCCATAAACTCTTTCCGTCACAATATTTTAACTTTAAATGTCGAAGCAGAGACACTAAAGAAAGAATTATGAAAACTGTTCAGAGGTTTTCTGTGGTGGACTGGGAAGATGTAAAAAATGTCTGCCAAGTTTGAATTAAAACCAAATATTACACAAGTTTTTAAAAATAAAAATAAATATTCTATTCGCGTCATTAAATCAGAATAATGAGGAATTTGATAGGCTCGAAAAATGGGAGTCTTATCGAATGTAAAGAACAACGAGTGGGCGTCGTCCACAGTCTACTTAAAAACGTAAAGAGATCCGTGTTTGTGCAGACTTCTATCAAGGATTAAACAATGCACTACAGCAGGATCGGGCAACCTTTTCAGAGTGAGGGTCAGATGAGACTTTTGGAAGGAGATCGCGGGCCGGAGTGAAAAACGAAATCTCAGAATTACTATATTTTGTTTACATGAATAAATTGTACAAAAATTGCATTGAACACTCTACAAATTTGATATTTTTTCTCAACAGACTTCTGTATGTGATGTTATAAAAGGCACCGACGAAGAGCAATTTTGGAATCATAAAAAATAATGACGGGGGAAGTAGCAAGTTAATCTAACATTCGTTTTGGCACACCTCACATAGGTTCTCTGTTTCATGCCCTTTCCTCGTCTCTCGTTTCCTCTTTTCCTCTCTCTTTCTCTTTTTCTATTTTTATCTCAGGCCAAGGATTTGAAATTAATAATTAAAGAAAAATGAAATATACATGCATCATCGCTCGCTGATATTTATACATTTTTATCCCACTGTAAATCTTTATTGAAACCTACTTTTACTTCTATGTCACAAAATTATATGAGTTTTACTGGGAGGTCTGCGGGCCGGATTGCAATAATAAAGCATAGCAGGCTGGCGGGCCAGACGCTAAGCCTTCGCGGGCCGGATGTGGCCCGCGGACCGGAGGTTGCCCGCCTCTGCACTAAAGGATTACCACTACTCTCTGCCTAGTTCAGAAAAGATTTTCGCTAAACTCAAAAGGAAGGAATTCTTTTTCAAAGGTTGATTTAAGTGATACTTACCTACAAATACCTGTCGACGAGGAGTGATCAAATATACTTTGTGTAAATACGTATAAGGTGTTTATAAAAATTCGAACGATTACCATTTGCGATTATG
>OY744537.1:7746037-7771037 GCA_963556195.1 Sepiola atlantica | reverse complement strand
GATTAAATTACAAAATTTATGACATAATTAATTAACATTCTAAATATTATAATCGAACCCCGAAAATCAACATTTAACAATGTTTGTCCATATGTACGCACGTTTTAAAAATCATTCATCATCAGTATTACACCCGAGTAAAGCTCGAAAACTTTTATAATTTTTCTTTATCAGACTTTACGAATTTCAATTCCGATATTTTCTACAGTATCTATTCGCAATCACTTCAAGAACAAAACAATGTCTAGATAGAGTGATCAAATATAACTTTTTTAATAGTAAGGATAAGCAAAACACATGAACTTCACATGAACATCATTACTTCATTGCTTCATTATACTTGAGTTTTTAAAGCATTACTCTGATGCAATCGAGATAATAAAATGAATTTTAGTGAAACGTGTGTACATATGGATAAACATTACTTAGTGTTCATTTTCGGTGCTTGATTATAATATTTTAACTTTTGATTAATTATGTCATAAATTTTGTAATCTACCGAACCATAATATGAATTATTGAGATGTTTTTTATTCTCATTATTTAATATATCCTGGGGATTCATAAGATCTAATTTGTTGATAAATACATTTTATGTTATCTGATCTCCTGATAATATCTTAACTGTATTGGTGTTTTAAACATTTCCTCTCTCTCTCTCTCTCTCTCTCTCTCTCTCTCTCTCTCTCTCTATATATATATATATATATATATATATATATATATATATATATATGCTGGAGTATCATGAAATTACTAACGGTTTTCTATTGAAATGGTTACATGGTAAACACCGCTGCTGATTTTCTTTCTACATTTCACTATTCCGGGTCAGGTCCCCTATTTAAATTTCATGACTGATATAGTTGGGCCCCCTTTTTGTATTTTGTTAATTTCCCAGCGGTAAAATTCTGTTTATGCAAGTTCTAAATATGAAATATTCTGATTTATTTTGCATTACTAGGATTGAAACTCCTTGGAGACCGTATGTTGGTGCTATATATATACGGAAAATAGAACATCTGTCACTAGGAATACGGAAGAGGAAAATGCTCTTCCCCTAATCAAAGCTACCATTCCATTTTGAAAGTCTCAGCATTGAGTTCAAAGGACCCCTGCCATCTTCTTCTCGTAACTGAAGTTAGTGATTGATATGTTTCGTGGCGTGGTAGTGATAGATTTTCAATCTAAGCATTAAGTCCTTACGTTAGGATCCATCAAGGGCACAGGTTATAATTCTATATTTATTTCAAACAAGAAATACAATTGATTTTCTTTTCTTATTTGGCTAATACTTCATGTTTCACATTAAAATTTGTAAATTCATGGTTTGAATATACAGTGAAAACGTTTAAGAAAAAAAAATGAAAAAAATAATAATAAATACAAGTAAAATAAAATCGCTTTTCACCTTCTTTTCATGTAAGTTGAGGTTCAGCAGATTCTCTAGATTAGGTGTTCTTAACTCTGACCCTGACCCTGACCCTGACATTGACCCTGACCCTAGCGCTCAACAATGTGGTCTGACGGGCCTTAGACATCGCAGACTTCTCGTCGATCCATGTCTTTGTCGCCCCGAACAGAGGGGATAGAACATAACCCGACAGCCTGGCGGTTTTTACTTCTGAAACGGCAAGTCGTTAATATGAGATGCGATTTGTGTCGACACGTTTGCGCAATCGTCAATTACGAAATCAGCGACAAATACTGGCCACGTGGCAGCACCAGCGGAGAACTGCAAGCGATCAAAATACGCCGATCTTCTCGACAGATGCATATTTCAACTCATCGTCGCGGAGAAGATTGGAGCGTTTGGTCCCGCCCCCACGGGACTTCTTCAACCGCCTTGCTCAATTAATGTCTTGCCACATCGATGAGTTGACTTGACTCTGTCGTCATAATTCAAAGGAATTTTTAGAGTCTGCTTTCGATCTGTGAAGCCAGCTTGGTTCCGGTTAAATTACCCCATGTCTCAGATATATCCATAAAGGCTTTTTAGATATGACAGGCGAAACAAATTATTTACATATTGAAGTCGTTTACATTTTGATAATTTTTTATTCTAAAATTATTGATTAGTATGGTTTACTCATCTCAGTTTTTATTTTAAATTTGTTAAATTATGTTCTGAAATAAATAAAATATTGTTATTTAAGAAAAATAATGAAATCATTAATTATCGATAAATGTTATTTATTTACTCATAACAAATACTTTATAATTGTTCTTATTCCAACAAAATGTTTGCTGAGTAAAGTAAATTTCGATTGCTTTTATTACAATTTAAAACATTATTTTCAAATTGCGTTGACGCGCAGAGAGGAATATTTATAAAAAAACAAGCTTTGACGCATATTTCAGCTAGTATCTCTCTTCCCTCTTTCTTTCCCCCCTTTTTTCTCTCTCCCTATTTCCCCCCCCTCTCTCTCTCTCTCTCTCTCTCCCTCTCTCTCTCTCTCTCTCTCTCTCTCTCTCTCTCTCTATATATATATATATATATATATATATATATATATATATATATATTATAATAAAGATAGTTTGTTTTCCTCAGGCTTTTTCCCTATATACTTTAATAGCACGAAATAATGCTAAAATATACTTTCGTTCTGAGATGAAGTTATTTTGAAGAAAAACGATTTTAATAAAACGTAATTTATTATTAACTGAACAAGTCACCGATCTCTCACCCCTCGCACTCTATGTTGTATTCAAATACACTCCAATACTCCTTAATGTCTCTGTGATCATTTACAGAATAAGTTACTCTCTTTTTAAGCGTCGCCATCAAATTTGCATATATGTGTTTGTACACACCACATACACGTCTATTTATTTCTATATAACGAAAGAAAGCAACCCTTATGGATTTTAGAAAGAGTTCCGTTTTAAATTCCATACAGTTACCCGAGTTTGAGATACAGATTTCTGAGTTCGACGAGACACACCTGAAGAATTTCAGAGGTTACAACGGCCGAAACCTTGTGAAAGTAAAATCCAAGATAATACATACAAATCCTCATCTAAAACATTCCGAAACATAATAATACCGAGTAAAAGTATGAATACTCACATCTGTCAATTTATGGGCTAACTAGTACAACTGTAATCTGTTGACAAAAAATAAACATTTGTTTAGAAGAAAATGGTCCCCAGCATCCACTAACTGTAACTATTAATATTTCGTTAAAAATAACTATTTTTTTTTAGAATAGAGAAAAGCTTTTAATCGTTCAAAATAAAACAAAATTTTCTGATTCTCAAAAAGTCATGAGTTTTGATCAGCCTTAACAACTGATGCATGAACAGACACACTCATGTACGTCTTTGCTTTATATATATTAGCGGTACCGATCCGGCGTTGCCCTGAATCCATTTAATTAAACCTTGTTTTTTTTTTTTTAAATATTTGGATGCTTTATAAATACGCTTTTGATCAGGTTCAGTATCTCTGCCAATCTTAAAATCAATTTGGCTTTTGAGAAGACAAAAAACAAATAAACGCGACACAACGACAATAAAATAATAAATAAGTCAATAATATAGCATTGTATAACTGCACTTTCGTTTATAAAGAAGAAAAAATGACAAAACGTAATAGTACATAAAGCCTGAACAATAAATAAAAGAAATGAAGGCACGCAAACAGAATAAAAGTAATCGCCCTTAAACTGTATTTGTTCAGAATTGCTGAAAAAAGTGGCATGAAATTAAAGTAAATTCATATTACGTAAGAATGGTAAAAAAAATGACAAAACGTAATAGTACATAAAGCCTGAACAATAAATAAAAGAAATGAAGGCACGAAAACAGAATAAGAGTCATCGCCCTTAAACTGTATTTGTTCAGAATTGCTGAAAAAAGTGGCATGAAATTAAAGTAAATTCATATTACGTAAGAATGGTAAAAAAAAATGACAAAACGTAATAGTACATAAAGCCTGAACAATAAATAAAAGAAATGAAGGCACGAAAACAGAATAAGAGTAATCGCCCTTAAACTGTATTTGTTCAGAATTACTGAAAAAAGTGGCATGAAATTAAAGTAAATTCATATTAAGCAAGAATGGTAAAAAAATGACAAAACGTAATAATACATAAAGCCTGAACAATAAATAAAAGAAATAAAAGGCACGAAAACAGAATAAGAGTCATCGCCCTTAAACTGTATTTGTTCAGAATTGCTGAAAAAAGTGGCATGAAATTAAAGTAAATTCATATTACGTAAGAATGGTAAAAAAATGACAAAACGTAATAATACATAAAGCCTGAACAATAAATAAAAGAAATGAAGGCACACAAACAGAAAAAGAGTCATCGCCCTTAAACTGTATTTGTTCAGAATTGCTGAAAAAAGTGGCATGAAATTAAAGTAAATTCATATTACGTAAGAATGGTAAAAAAATGACAAAACGTAATAATACATAAAGCCTGAACAATAAATAAAAGAAATGAAGGCACGAAAACAGAATAAGAGTCATCGCCCTTAAACTGTATTTGTTCAGAATTGCTGAAATAAGTGGCATGAAATTAAAGTAAATTCATATTACGTAAGAATGGTAAAAAAATGACAAAACGTAATAATACATAAAGCCTGAACAATAAAAAAAAGAAATGAAGGCATACAAACAGAATAAGAGTAATCGCCCTTAAACTGTATTTGTTCAGAATTGCTGAAAAAAGTGGCATGAAATTAAAGTAAATTCATATTACGTAAGAATGGTAAAAAAATGACAAAACGTAATAATACATAAAGCCTGAACAATAAATAAAATAAATGAAGGCACACAAACAGAATAAGAGTCATCGCCCTTAAACTGTATTTGTTCAGAATTGCTGAAAAAAGTGGCATGAAATTAAAGTAAATTCATATTACGTAAGAATGGTAAAAAAATGACAAAACGTAATAATACATAAAGCCTGAACAATAAATAAAAGAAATGAAGGCACGAAAACAGAATAAGAGTCATCGCCCTTAAACTGTATTTGTTCAGAATTGCTGAAAAAAGTGGCATGAAATTAAAGTAAATTCATATTACGTAAGAATGGTAAAAAAATGACAAAACGTAATAATACATACAGCCTGGACAATAAATAAAAGAAATGAAGGCACGAAAACAGAATAAGAGTAATCGCCCTTAAACTGTATTTGTTCAGAATTGCTGAAAAAAGTGGCATGAAATTAAAGTAAATTCATATTACGTAAGAATGGTAAAAAAATGACAAAACGTAATAATACATAAAGCCTGAACAATAAATAAAAGAAATGAAGGCACGAAAACAGAATAAGAGTCATCGCCCTTAAACTGTATTTGTTCAGAATTGCTGAAAAAAGTGGCATGAAATTAAAGTAAATTCATATTACGTAAGAATGGTAAGAAAATGACAAAACGTAATAATACATACAGCCTGAACAATAAATAAAAGAAATGAAGGCACGAAAACAGAATAAGAGTAATCGCCCTTAAACTGTATTTGTTCAGAATTGCTGAAAAAAGTGGCATGAAATTAAAGTAAATTCATATTACGTAAGAATGGTAAAAAAATGACAAAACGTAATAATACATAAAGCCTGAACAATAAATAAAAGAAATGAAGGCACGAAAACAGAATAAGAGTCATCGCCCTTAAACTGTATTTGTTCAGAATTGCTGAAAAAAGTGGCATGAAATTAAAGTAAATTCATATTACGTAAGAATGGTAAGAAAATGACAAAACGTAATAATACATACAGCCTGAACAATAAATAAAAGAAATGAAGGCACGAAAACAGAATAAGAGTAATCGCCCTTAAACTGTATTTGTTCAGAATTGCTGAAAAAAGTGGCATGAAATTAAAGTAAATTCATATTACGTAAGAATGGATAAAAAAATGACAAAACGTAATAATACATAAAGCCTGAACAATAAATAAAAGAAATGAAGGCACGAAAACAGAATAAGAGTAATCGCCCTTAAACTGTATTTGTTCAGAATTGCTGAAAAAAGTGGCATGAAATTAAAGTAAATTCATATTACGTAAGAATAGTAAAAAAATGACAAAACGTAATAATACATACAGCCTGAACAATAAATAAAAGAAATGAAGGCACGAAAACAGAATAAGAGTCATCGCCCTTAAATAGTATTTGTTCAGAATTGCTGAAAAAAGTGGCATGAAATTAAAGTAAATTCATATTACGTAAGAATGGTAAAAAAATGACAAAACGTAATAATACATAAAGCCTGAACAATAAATAAAAGAAATGAAGGCACACAAACAGAATAAGAGTCATCGCCCTTAAACTGTATTTGTTCAGAATTGCTGAAAAAAGTGGCATGAAATTAAAGTAAATTCATATTAAGCAAGAATGGTAAAAAAATGACAAAACGTAATAATACATAAAGCCTGAACAATAAATAAAAGAAATGAAGGCACGAAAACAGAATAAGAGTCATCGCCCTTAAACTGTATTTGTTCAGAATTGCTGAAAAAAGTGGCATGAAATTAAAGTAAATTCATATTACGTAAGAATGGTAAAAAAATGACAAAACGTAATAATACATAAAGCCTGAACAATAAATAAAAGAAATGAAGGCACGAAAACAGAATAAGAGTCATCGCCCTTAAACTGTATTTGTTCAGAATTGCTGAAAAAAGTGGCATGAAATTAAAGTAAATTCATATTACGTAAGAATGGTAAAAAAATGACAAAACGTAATAATACATAAAGCCTGAACAATAAATAAAAGAAATGAAGGCACACAAACAGAATAAGAGTCATCGCCCTTAAACTGTATTTGTTCAGAATTGCTGAAAAAAGTGGCATGAAATTAAAGTAAATTCATATTACGTAAGAATGGTAAAAAAATGACAAAACGTAATAATACATAAAGCCTGAACAATAAATAAAAGAAATGAAGGCACGAAAACAGAATAAGAGTCATCGCCCTTAAACTGTATTTGTTCAGAATTGCTGAAAAAAGTGGCATGAAATTAAAGTAAATTCATATTACGTAAGAATGGTAAAAAAATGACAAAACGTAATAATACATAAAGCCTGAACAATAAATAAAAGAAATGAAGGCACACAAACAGAATAAGAATCATCGGCCTTAAACTGTATTTGTTCAGAATTGCTGAAAAAAGTGGCATGAAATTAAAGTAAATTCATATTAAGCAAGAATGGTAAAAAAAATGACAAAACGTAATAATACATAAAGCCTGAACAATAAATAAAAGAAATGAAGGCACGCAAACAGAATGAGAGTCATCGCCCTTAAACTATATTTGTTCAGAATTGCTGAAAAAAGTGGCATGAAATTAAAGTAAATTCATATGACGTAAGAATGGTAAAAAAATGACAAAACGTAATAATACATAAAGCCTGAACAATAAATAAAAGAAATGAAGGCACACAAACAGAATAAGAGTCATCGCCCTTAAACTGTATTTGTTCAGAATTGCTGAAAAAAGTGGCATGAAATTAAAGTAAATTCATATTACGTAAGAATGGTAAAAAAATGACAAAACGTAATAATACATAAAGCCTGAACAATAAATAAAAGAAATGAAGGCACACAAACAGAATAAGAGTCATCGCCCTTAAACTGTATTTGTTCAGAATTGCTGAAAAAAGTGGCATGAAATTAAAGTAAATTCATATTACGTAAGAATGGTAAAAAAAATGACAAAACGTAATAATACATAAAGCCTGAACAATAAATAAAAGAAATGAAGGCACGCAAACAGAATGAGAGTCATCGCCCTTAAACTATATTTGTTCAGAATTGCTGAAAAAAGTTGATGAAATTAAAGTAAATTCATATTACGTAAGAATGGTAAAAAAATGACAAAACGTAATAATACATAAAGCCTGAACAATAAATAAAAGAAATGAAGGCACGAAAACAGAATAAGAGTCATCGCCTTTAAACTGTATTTGTTCAGAATTGCTGAAAAAAGTGGCATGAAATTAAAGTAAATTCATATTACGTAAGAATGGTAAAAAAATGACAAAACGTAATAATACATAAAGCCTGAACAATAAATAAAAGAAATGAAGGCACACAAACAGAATAAGAGTCATCGCCCTTAAACTGTATTTGTTCAGAATTGCTGAAAAAAGTGGCATGAAATTAAAGTAAATTCATATTAAGCAAGAATGGTAAAAAAATGACAAAACGTAATAATACATAAAGCCTGAACAATAAATAAAAGAAATGAAGGCACGAAAACAGAATAAGAGTCATCGCCCTTAAACTGTATTTGTTCAGAATTGCTGAAAAAAGTGGCATGAAATTAAAGTAAATTCATATTACGTAAGAATGGTAAAAAAAATGACAAAACGTAATAATACATAAAGCCTGAACAATAAATAAAAGAAATGAAGGCACGCAAACAGAATGAGAGTCATCGCCCTTAAACTGTATTTGTTCAGAATTGCTGAAAAAAGTTGCATGAAATTAAAGTAAATTCATATTACGTAAGAATGGTAAAAAAATGACAAAACGTAATAATACATAAAGCCTGAACAATAAATAAAAGAAATGAAGGCACACAAACAGAATAAGAGTCATCGCCCTTAAACTGTATTTGTTCAGAATTGCTGAAAAAAGTGGCATGAAATTAAAGTAATTTCATATTATGTAAGAATGGTAAAAAAATGACAAAACGTAATAATACATAAAGCCTGAACAATAAATAAAAGAAATGAAGGCACACAAACAGAATAAGAGTCATCGCCCTTAAACTGTATTTGTTCAGAATTGCTGAAAAAAGTGGCATGAAATTAAAGTAAATTCATATTAAGTAAGAATGGTAAAAAAATGACAAAACGTAATAGTACATAAAGCCTGAACAATAAATAAAAGAAATGAAGGCACGAAAACAGAATAAGAGTCATCGCCCTTAAACTGTATTTGTTCAGAATTGCTGAAAAAAGTGGCATGAAATTAAAGTAAATTCATATTACGTAAGAATGGTAAAATATGACAAAACGTAATAATACATAAAGCCTGAACAATAAATAAAAGAAATGAAGGCACACAAACAGAATAAGAGTCATCGCCCTTAAACTGTATTTGTTCAGAATTGCTGAAAAAAGTGGCATGAAATTAAAGTAAATTCATATTAAGTAAGAATGGTAAAAAAATGACAAAACGTAATAGTACATAAAGCCTGAACAATAAATAAAAGAAATGAAGGCACGAAAACAGAATAAGAGTCATCGCCCTTAAACTGTATTTGTTCAGAATTGCTGAAAAAAGTGGCATGAAATTAAAGTAAATTCATATTACGTAAGAATGGTAAAATATGACAAAACGTAATAATACATAAAGCCTGAACAATAAATAAAAGAAATGAAGGCACACAAACAGAATAAGAGTCATCGCCCTTAAACTGTATTTGTTCAGAATTGCTGAAAAAAGTGGCATGAAATTAAAGTAAATTCATATTACGTAAGAATAGTGAAAAAATGACAAAACGTAATAATACATAAAGCCTGAACAATAAATAAAAGAAATGAAGGCACGAAAACAGAATAAGAGTCATCGCCCTTAAACTGTATTTGTTCAGAATTGCTGAAAAAAGTGGCATGAAATTAAAGTAAATTCATATTACGTAAGAATGGTAAAAAAATGACAAAACGTAATAATACATAAAGCCTGAACAATAAATAAAAGAAATGAAGGCACACAAACAGAATAAGAGTCATCGCCCTTAAACTGTATTTGTTCAGAATTGCTGAAAAAAGTGGCATGAAATTAAAGTAAATTCATATTAAGTAAGAATGGTAAAAAAATGACAAAATGTAATAATACATAAAGCCTGAACAATAAATAAAAGAAATGAAGGCACACAAACAGAATAAGAGTCATCGCCCTTAAACTGTATTTGTTCAGAATTGCTGAAAAAAGTGGCATGAAATTAAAGTAAATTCATATTAAGTAAGAATGGTAAAAAAATGACAAAACGTAATAATACATAAAGCCTGAACAATAAATAAAAGAAATGAAGGCACACAAACAGAATAAGAGTAATCGCCCTTAAACTGTATTTGTTCAGAATTGCTGAAAAAAGTGGCATGAAATTAAAGTAAATTCATATTACGTAAGAATGGTAAAAAAATGACAAAACGTAATAGTACATAAAGCCTGAACAATAAATAAAAGAAATGAAGGCACGCAAACAGAATAAGAGTCATCGCCCTTAAACTGTATTTGTTTAGAATTGCTGAAAAAAGTGGCATGAAATTAAAGTAAATTCATATTAAGTAAGAATGGTAAAAAAATGACAAAACGTAATAATACATAAAGCCTGAACAATAAATAAAAGAAATGAAGGCACGCAAACAGAATAAGAGTCATCGCCCTTAAACTGTATTTGTTCAGAATTGCTGAAAAAAGTGGCATGAAATTAAAGTAAATTCATATTACGTAAGAATGGTAAAAAAATGACAAAACGTAATAGTACATAAAGCCTGAACAATAAATAAAAGAAATGAAGGCACACAAACAGAATAAGAGTAATCGCCCTTAAACTGTATTTGTTCAGAATTGCTGAAAAAAGTGGCATGAAATTAAAGTAAATTCATATTACGTAAGAATGGTAAAAAAATGACAAAACGTAATAGTACATAAAGCCTGAACAATAAATAAAAGAAATGAAGGCACGCAAACAGAAAAAGAGTAATCGCCCTTAAACTGTATTTGTTCAGAATTGCTGAAAAAAGTGGCATGAAATTAAAGTAAATTCATATTACGTAAGAATGGTAAAAAAATGATAAATAATCAAACTCTGAGTTAATCTTCGATAAGTAAAAATTGTAGAATTCATAAACTCAATGAAAAAGGTAATGATCAGAATAATAATAAATTACTTACGAAGACAGCGGCCGTTATGATTTAAGTATTTAAGGCCGCTTGAAATAAAAAAGTAAATTTAATAAATAAATAAATAATGTAATATGTAATTCAAACGCTTATAATATTTTATCTGTTAGCTACGAATACATCAGTTAATATAGAATTTTCTTTATTAATGACGTAAGCTGATTATTTTGTTTAGCTGATTATTTAAGAATATCTTCATATTACCAACCAGCCTTTTGGCTAAGATCAGAGTGTAGTCTCTGTTCCGATGGATGCTACACTCTGTATCCCGATACCGTCTTGGCCTTCAGGCCTTGATTCCGCCGCTCTGAGGTATTGTCCTGTACAATTCTAGGAGATCCATCCTCCCAGGCTTTACCTTCTCTTTGAGAAGGGGGTTAGTTTATTGTTAATCGCCTGAAGCGCCCTTACCGGGGAATGCCGACGGGGAAGTCCAGGGCGCGCTAATTTTAGTGTGCTGGTTAACCACACCTGACCTTGTGTCTAACCTGCTGGAGAGGAAGTAAATAAAAATACTTTGACCTGGAGGTAAATAACTTGGCCTTTTGGTTAGGAGCTAAGTGTAATATCTGTTCTGATACTGCACTTCATATTATCCGTTCTCGGTTAATGAATGAGAAATCCTTATAGACTGAGGCAATTTAAATATTGTCTCAAGCCAGAGTGGCTTTTTTTTTGGGGGGGGGGGATTTTTTCTAACATTTAAAACCGACCTTGTGTTTAACTCTACCATCGTGGGGAGGCAAGTAAATAGGCTCCATATAACCAACTCCCCGATCAAAATATGCATATGTTTTAAAGAAATTAAAACGAAGTGCGTTTTTCTATTTAATAAAAACATGGGACTACAATAGTAAATAAAAATTAACTATTCAGAATCAAATATTGATTGATCATCGTAAAAGCTATTTAGGTCTTACTTTAAAAATCCGACCGACTTAATTT
Source organism: Sepiola atlantica (assembly GCA_963556195.1). NCBI lineage: Eukaryota > Metazoa > Mollusca > Cephalopoda > Sepiida > Sepiolidae > Sepiola > Sepiola atlantica. The sequence continues at coordinate 7,759,218 of OY744537.1, read as the reverse complement.
TATATATTAGATAGACGTCTTGCGCGTAGAACCTGTTAAAATCATGCAAGGAGAGAGTCGCTCCTTTTTTTTCGCTGATTTGATATAAAAAGGCACGAAACAAACAAGAAATGTCCGTATCATTACGGTCCAAAACAACAACATTGGAGTAAGAAGTAAACGTTTTATTTAAATTTTAAACGCAAATGAAGCAAAAGAGATGTGGGAGACTTCCATCGATTTACTCATCCGATTGCATCGCAGGAGAAAATTTAAAACAACGTTTCCTGAAGATGGTTCTGTTTTTGTCTAAGTTATTTCTTTTCTTTTACTTTATCTTTTGATTCTTCAGTATGATTGACATCGGATTGTCAGCTTCCTAGACAACAAGGCAGAAACCGCCATATTTTAGTACAACGCACGTAAACAATGGATGTGATGAATATGGAAATATATTTTTGAATTGATTTTGTTTTTCCATCGAATTTTAAAAAAACAAAACAAAACAAAATTGCACCTAAAATCTTTTTACCAGTCTTTGCCTTAGAGAATATAAGCGTGTTTTCTCTTGAATTGAAATTAAAAAAAAAAAAAGAGGCGGAAAAAAAGAGAAAAGAAACCCACTTTGCAATTAGTTAGGGACAAGATAATGGGAAGGAGAAAATATACCGATAATGATGCACATACTGAACTATTTTACGATGGGAGATGATTTGGAGAATTAAAAAAAACCTGTCAGAATAGAAAAAAAGATAGAACAAATGAGGACTAAATTAAGAATAGAGACAGTTAGGAAAGAAACAAGAAGAATCAACTAAATTCTCTATGGAATCGCATCTGAAGAGTATATATATATATATATATATATATATATATATATATATATATATATATATATATATTGTTAAATATAACAGACACCTTATGCTTGATATCCATTGGTAGATCCTTTCACTAGTCCGAATCAGAATCTTAGTTTCGGGGAGGAATTAGACTATTGAACAGATCTACCAAAGGATATCCAGATATAAGTTGTCTGTTATATTCAGCGATACTTGCCTGCAAGAAAAGATGCTTCCTAGATATACGCACGCACACACACATACACACGCACACACATATATATATATGTATTTATATATATAATCACTAGATTACTGTAACATGTTTTATTTAATGGTTTGTTTAATTCAGACCAATTATGTAAAACCTGAATTAAACAAAACATATCCTAAAACGTGTTACAGTCATCTAGTGAATATATATATATATATATATATATATATATATATATATATATATATATATATATATATATATATATATATATATATATTAATTTTAGAGGAAGCATTATTATAATCAATGAAACAAACGAGTGGAAAAAAAAAAGGAAAATTGTTAAAATTACCTTAAGGCCTTGTCGTCTGACCCTCTGAGAGGAAACGTCAGAATGGTAAATTAAAAACTATGAGGGAAAAAAAAACTTATTTCAATTGGAGGAAGCGATTGAGAGAGAAAAAAAAAAAGAAAACAAAAAAAAGTAAAAAAAAAAAGGTAAATCTCTCAACGTTATGGTGGCTTTGAATCATTAAAGATCTCCAACTGATGTTTCAAAATCTTTTGTCTACACAGGCTAGGTCGATAGTTGTTAATGACTAACGCCTCAAACATATTGAGATGGTAGTTCGACCTGGCACTGTGTAAAACAGAAAACCACCCATCGGAATACCTGTCAGAACAACTATTTGTACTAACGAGGTGATTACCGATGGCTGATTCCTGTGCCTGGAAGTTCCCGGATGATCTCGAAACCTTGTGTAGGCGAATATCACGTGGTATGTGTTGGGATATTTTAAATTCTAATCTTTGGGATGACACTTTTCGTATGGAAATAAAAATCCAGAAAAGGTTTCTTCAACTTTATAAAAGCAAGTTTATTTCTAAAGGGATATATGAAAGAATACGACCTATCGGCTCTCAAAGGCCTAGAATGTACGGCTTACCCAAGGTTCATAAACCTAACGTTCCTTTACGGCCTATTCTATCAATGTTGCGTTCTGCACAACATGCACTTGGTAAATGGTTAGTTGATATTCTTAAGCCCGTACTTACTTTTTATTCGGACTATTGTATCTCTGATTCCTTCCAATTTGTGTCTTCTATACACAAATTATCTCTCTCAAAGGACACATAGTTCTTGGCTTCCTTTGACATTAGTAGTCTGTTTACCAATGTACCTTTGGATGAAACCATTGGTATATGTGCCGATTATCTTTACCGTGGCCCCTTAAAGTCTCCACAGTTTCCTGAACGAATTTTTGTTGAACTGATGGAACTTGCTACTAAATCAGTTTCCTTCAGTTTCAATAATATAATGTATCGGCAAATTAATGGTATATCCATGGGCAGCCCTCTTGGTCCATCGTTAGCCAACATTTTCGTTGGATTTTTGGAAAACCAATTATTTTCCAAAGTAACCAAGCCGGCTTTCTACACACGTTACGTTGATGACACTTTTGCTTGTTTTCCCTCTCGGAGTGATGCTGAACAGTTTCTTCGTCTTCTTTGTGACTTGCATCCATCGTTGCAATTCACTATGGAGGTCGAGGATTGTGGTTCCTTACCATTCCTCGATGTTTTAGTGTCTAAATCTGGTTTATCATTTGAAACCTGTGTGTATAGAAAACCAACATTTACAGGCCTTTATCTAAATTGGTTTTCCTTCGCCCCAAGAGCAAGAAAAATAAATCTTATTGGTACTCTCACTCATCGAGCTCTTATGATTTGTTCACCAACACGACTCGATGCAGAACTTGGTGAAATTACTAATATTTTTCTTGCCAATGGATATCCCATCAATACTATAAAAGGCACCATTGCACGTAAAGTTGCTTTATTTAATGGTGGTAAATTTATTGGCCCGTCACGTTGCCCTATTTATTTGAAACTCCCTTGGTTGGGTTCTGACGGCCTTGACATTGTTAAAAGGATTTCTTCTTCTACTCAACGTTGTTTTCCGGCAACCATGTTGAGGGTAGTTTACACGACTCGAACCTTTTTCTCTTCTTTTCGTAAGGATGTTTTGCCAGCCATTCAAAAGAATTCTGTAGTTTATAAATTCATGTGTCAGTGTGGAGCTGACTACGTTGGCAAGACATTTCCCAACACATACCACGTGATATTCGCCTACACAAGGTTTCGAGATCATCCGGGAACTTCCAGGCACAGGAATCAGCCATCGGTAATCACCTCGTTAGTATAAATAGTTGTTCTGACAGGTATTCCGATGGGTGGTTTTCTGTTTTACACAGTGCCAGGTCGAACTACCATTTCAATATTCTTGAGGCGTTAGTCATTAACAACTATCGACCTAGCCTGTGTAGACAAAAGATTTTGAAACATCAGTTGGAGATCTTTAATGATTCAAAGCCACCATAACGTTGAGAGATTTACCTTTTTTTTTTGACTTTTTTTTGTTTTCTTTTTTTTTCTCTCTCAATCGCTTCCTCCAATTGAAATAAGTTTTTTTTCCCCTCATAGTTTTTAATTTACCATTCTGACGTTTCCTCTCAGAGGGTCAGACGACAAGGCCTTAAGGTAATTTTAACAATTTTCCTTTTTTTTTTCCACTCGTCTTTTTCATTGATTATAATAATGCTTCCTCTAAAATTAATCCTACCATTCTGTTGTACACGAAATTTACATATATACATATACATACATATATATATATATATATATATATATATATATATATATATATATATATATATATATATATATATATATATGCCTCAGAATAGAGGTTTAAAGATATGGCGAGCGGCCACACATGGTGGAGCAATGCCGAACGGCTAATGTAAGTCTTTGGACATTTATCTTTTTTGCTACAGACTAATAAGTCTTTGTACTTTCTGAAAATCTCAAGGAGGACAGATCCAATATTCACATACTAATGTTAGTTGTTTAGTCTACTTTTAGTGAAACTAGTTCGTAAAATGATTGCACGAAAAAGTATCTGTTTTGAAATTGTTTTCGTGAGATCAAATAAAATCTTGACTTTTGGAATGTTAATGAATCTTGTTTACTGATATATGCTCTGTTGTTACTAGGTGACAATAATCGAAATTAAATTGGAAGATGTTGGTAAACGTAAAGTATTGAAAGTATATGCAAACACATATTTTAACATATATATATATGTATATATATATATATATATATATATATATATATATATATATATATTTAAATCTCTCTCTCTCTATATATAGGGAGATATAGATAGATTTATATATATATAGATAGATTTATATATATATACATCTCTTTCTCTTTCTATATATATATTAACGTCTCTCTCTCTCTCTCTCTCTCTCTCTCTCTCTCTCTATATATATATATATAAATATCTCTCTCTATATATATATCAATCTATATATATCTCTCTCTATATATAAATATATATATCTCTCTCTCTCTCTCTATATATATAAATATATATATATCTCTCTCTCTCTATATATATAAATATCTCTCTCTCTCTCTATATATATATATATATATAAATCTCTCTCTCTCTTTCGCTCTCTCTCTATATATCTATCTATCTATCTATCTCTATATATAGATAGATAGATTTATATATCTATTTATCTATCTATCTATCTATATCTAGTACTAAAGGTACTTGACCTGGTTTTTAGTCATCTTTTTATTCCTATATAAGTTGATATGCTAACTACCATATCGTAGAATGGTTCTTATGTGCACTGTTTTAATAGCATTATTATTATTATTATTATTATTATTATTATTATTATTATTATTATTATTATTATTATTATTATTATTATTATTATTATTATTGTTGTTATAGTAAAAAAAATATATATTTTAATATGCAAGTTAGAATATCAGAATTGTAGTCTAAAGGTGAAATAGTAACTGAATTGTTTCTACATTTGGTTATTGGGGAAGTTGTCATTTGATCAGTACCACTGGAGAGCCATGAATTTTAAAACTGTCCTGTTTTTAAATCTCAGAAACAGTTAAATGGTACACAACTGATGATCCCCAAACCAATAAATCTTGAATTTTTACCCTGAAAATAAATGTATACAGTGTATTAGTATATGCCTGTATGTAAATCGGGTTGAGTACAACACTACAGGGTAGCCCCAAAAAGCAGAACATCCTCCTTTTATCTCTAAGAAGGCCAGGTTTTAATAGCAAATGCGCATCATATAACCTTGAATTCATACCAAAATTGCTGCACCTTTTTTTTTATCCTAATCTGAAGGAGTAGGGGTAACCTTATATATGGTATAAGGGGTTATTCAACATCACTGACAACCATTTCATGTGAAAGATTGACCCTGAAAACATGGGTAAAAATGCAAAATTTATTGACCGAGTTAGTGTTTTAAAACGTAATGGAAAATGACTTGTAAGTCGAAAATGTTCAACTTCGAAATTTGAAACTTTCCCAAACTCAAATCTTGTCCAACTTTTAGTATGATGTAGAGTAGACCCAACTTGACACAAAACTATAAAAATGCTGCAATTTTTTGGTGTCAGTTGGTGCATTGACCTCTCTTTAAAACAATTCTGAATCTTATAGATATACATTTCCCGTATTCACATAATATATTCAATAAAAATTACTTCAAACTGTTGTGTAAGAATTTAGAAGTGGCCATAAAAGCTTGCAATAATCATAATAATAAATGATAGTCGAAAAGAGAAAAAGTGACAAATATAACAATAACAATACTGTTACATATCTTTTTAGTAAAAATCTCAAACCGTTCACTACTTGAGTTTTACATGTAGTTCTTCGTTCTCTTTTTTTTTTATACTCGTAAAACGACAAACTTTATATGTCCTTCATATTTATGTGTGCGTGTCTACCTACTTTTTCGTAACCTTTTTTCTTCCTCTTCATTGTCGACTGTCGATTGTGCTGCGCGATTCTCTCTATCTTTCTCTTTCTCTTTCTCGTGTTGTTGCTTCGTTTTCCTTGTTGTTTTCTTGACCGGTAGCTGCAGTTTTTTCGTTGCTTCCTTCTGTTTTGCCATCGTGTTGATTCATTGTGTATTTTTTCAAACCCGCCGCCACCGCTGTGGCTGTGGATATAAGTTCTTAGTTCGCAACAAAAAGGAGAAATTAAAAGACTGATTTTGGAGTCAGTATTTGTTCTGTGAGAAATATTCACATTTTACAATTATAATGCGCTTAACTTTTCAAGCAGAGAGACAGGAATTCTAGAGTTAATTAATTATTTAGATAGATAGATAGATAGATAGATAGATAGATAGATAGATAGAGATAGATAGATAGATAAATGGGCAGACAGACATCAGCGTTCTCCGCTTCGGGCGACTTACAAATCTTTTCGTCATAATTTTATCAACTTGTCAAGCCAGTTTGAATCAAAAACGGAATCTTCTCTTTGTCTCTCCGCTTTCTGTGAAGTCATCTCTGCGGATCAGCCCATATCACTTAAAGTCTCAACTCTTTTGACTCCCTCTCGTCAAATTTGACGTCATAGGTTAGACCCGTTCATGACTTACCCGGTGAAAGTTATTTACTTACCCAACGGCCGGTCATAGCGACCTGCACCGATTTACCTGTGCCCAAACTCATACTAAAGCACATATCCAATATTAATTACATCTCATACATAATGTTACATACCATCTCTTATCTGAAAAACAATCCTAGAATTTTTTTCACTCTCATCCGCAAGGCCAGGTCAGGACCCCCTACACCATTACTAGGGACTAAACAAGGCCGGCTATCTCTACCACAATCATCCTAAGTTCTCATCTGCTCGGAATTTCCCATCGACCCCACAATACATTTCTTCTGGAATGTAAGTAAAGTCTTCTTGCGATCAATATGTGCCCTATCGCCATCCCATGTCATCAGGTTGTCCTTTGTCCCAGTTTCACTGCGCAAATTTTCCTGAGTAACCTTTACTCCCTTGGAGATAAACTACATCCTAGTACAAACCCAGAGTTACATTGCCTCATAACAGCCTGACCATTTACCTTACGGGGTCCCTGCATACAATTCCTCGGCATTCAATACACACCCACACATAATCTTCTAATGCATCGATATATAGCGACTTTAAATTAATCTAACTCATACGTTTTACATAGATATATAGGGAACAAAAACAGAAACCCTTATTTTTATAATGTCTTCTTACATGGTCAGCCCACGAGTTTTACATAAAGTACCGCTTCTATACACAAATACTACATCTGGAGACAATGTTCTAGACATCTTAGCACTCCTGGCATGAAGTTCCGAAAAACACACCAACTTCATCTAACTCCCAACCGTTTTTACCACTCCGAACTCTACATGATTGACTTAAACCATGCCACTAACTACACAGCAATACGTGAAAAGTCATTTCCGACACCCACACTTGTACACATCGGACCACGAAACTAGGGCCACTTCCTACTCTCATAATATCTAGAGTTACATAAATACGGTACCTCCCTTTATTTTGACCCCACCTATAGCTCCATTTGCCTTTTGACGCACACACCAAGGGACCCTACACCCTATCTAAATCATAACCGATTTTATGCGGAGGCTGCATCCTTTGAGCAGACAAGAGGCTTAAACTAGTCTAATCATACCTTGCCCATGATTATATCTACGCGGTAGGGGTGGAAGGTCGCCCCCAGCACAAACGTCAGTTAGTATACAAAATCCGACTATGGGACCACATTAAATAACTTAATTTAAAAATTAATTCACACCAGATCGGATATGTAACTACGGTATTTCGGAGGTCCAATGAATTCACAAAATGACTATGACGTTCTGTCATTTTACATCTCGTCCGCCTTCCTGTATGTGGGGAAAACTCTCGTTACTTTCCTAAGCTGACACACGCAGATCTGTTCATGATTTACCCGGCCGGTCATAGCAAAACATCATATTAGTGAACATATACAATATTCAAACTACGTCTCATACATAATAAGAAAATCATAAGATATAGTTATGATTTTGATAGAAATAGTAATAACTCAAATTATAAAAAAAGTCAAACACGACGAAAAATGTAACTCAAATGAGAGTAAATTGATCTTACAGAGTAACTGTTTAGCAAAAAGCATAAACTACGTCGCCACAGAATATACCAATGGAAAGAATAACTAAAGATATTTAATAGGAGCAAACTGCACCTGAATGTAAATAAACTATATTATAATTATAATAACCAAAAAAATAACACATATAGTAAATGATTATAAAAGAATTATTGGAACTTTAAAGATCGAAAAGTCGCCTGCAGTTTAATGGAAAATATTAAACTGGATTACGACATACAGATATTGAGAATCCGTGTACGTTATGTTTGAACGAGAAACTAGAAATTTTAAAGTTGAAAATTGAATAAAATACTTAATCGTAGAAGCAAAATAACCACGAATTGACGCAGAATAAACTTTACTTTAGAATAACTAATAAAAATGTAACGCACTTGAAAAAGCCTACACAATGCCGAAAATATAATTCTGTAAATAATTATTTTATAGTGCAAAACTGATCTTAAATGTCCACAGTTTACAATAAAAAAGTGACAAACGAAATGTTTTAATTTTCCTGTGTATGGTAACCTTTTATTTGTCTGATCTACTTAGAAGTATGGTGCGCCAAAGGAAGTAACATTTATTGGCTGGCGAGAATATATAGATAGTGAAGAGTAATACTATCAAGGACTCTGATCTGTTAGAAGCTAGAGTAGACACTGGTTGACTATAAGAACAATCCTGAAATGTAAATTCATGTAATTAGCCTGTTAATTTCCCTAGGGAGTGGAACACAACCGTTTCTGTGTAGCTTACTAGCAGTTAAATTCTCTAGTGAAAGCATCACACTGATAGCATGGATTGACAATTTTAGGATTGTTTATATATATATATATATATATATATATATATATATATATATATATATATATATATATATATATATATAAGTTAGTCTTGTGTTTATTTCGAAGGGGAACAAGTCAGCCCTGGAAATAAGGCTCGTCTGACCGCTGGCATTACGGACGAACATTTATGTTACCTTTCCTTGTGATAGAATAGATGTAGAACTCACATACTCTCAGTGGCTTGGAATGGTAACTTGTGAGCGGTATCATGAATGTTTTAGTTTTTAGTTTGGGGGGGGGGAGGTCATCATTGTGCCGCCCGACGTTAAAGTGTATCATCGCACATTGTTTCGTTTTTTTGGGAGTTCTTTTTGAGTGCATTTGGGACCGATTATTTGCTTGTTAGCTTGGTGGCAGAAATAATGCACGAGCTACTTTTCTAAGACATTTTCTAGGTTTTCCTTTTTATCTTTGTACTTTCTTGTGTTTTAATTTTAATTTTTTTTTCATCTTCTCTTCTTAAGTGACCTTAACTAATGCAACGCCACACTGCGTATTAGTTGAAACCCTTATTCACGGCATTTAATTTCCCTGATGATCTGCCAAACAAGTACCTGCTTGGTAGTGAAACACGTGTAGGAAAAAAACATTTAATTTGAATAAATAATATCTGTAAGAAAAAGTCTTTAATGGTGATCATTGGTCTCCTGAAATGAATGCTTTGCTAAGCCTTCATAAAATCGCATATATATATATATATATATATATATATATATATATATATATATATATATATATATATATATATATATATATATATATATATATATATATGCGTGTGTGTATGTGTTGATTAAACAAAAGCAAGATCAAATATAAAATATTCCTAATGCTAAAAATACAAATGACAGCCAAAAACAGAGCTTGAAATGTTAAGTATTCGTAGGTTATAAAACGAACATTTTGATGCGGTATGCACTTACATATTGAACTATATCACTTACATATTGAACTATATCACTGTAATATAAGTCAACTCCTTTTAGTCACAGTACCATTACTCGAATGTTACATATCAGCATAAATATATTCTCTCTGTCTTTCTTTCTGTGTGTGTCTCTCTCCACACACACACACCCACACACACACACACACACACACACACACACACATATATATATATATATATATATATATATATATATATAAAGAAAGAAAGAAAGATGAAGATAAAAAATTGTACAAAATTACATAAAGTTAATACAAATTTTATTACATCGAAAGTTTAGATGCAAGGAGTTACATTAATCCTTAAACCATGGTTTTTCAAAGATAAAACTCTTCTCGTCAGAGGATAAAATCTGGTAATATGGTATTTATAACAATTAAATATTACCTAGTTCCCTTTCACTTTGAAAAATTGAAGAATAAAAAAAAAAAAAAAGGTTGGGGATAAAGAAATAAAAGGCCGGGAAGTAAAAAATTAGCAGTATTGCGAAGTGATTTTTGAAGACGAAAGGGACGTTATGGTGTAGATAGTTAATAGTAAAATTAACAGTTTGTAGAATTGAAGAAAGTTTTTAACAATTTACAAGTAAAAGGTGGAGGGTTCAAAATATCTCACTTGGTCCGTATGGATTCGTACTCCGTTATATGTATATTTCCGTGGAGTTACAAGTAAAAATCTTGGATTGGTATTTTAAATATCCAATTCGGCAAATCCGAGGTTAAGATTGTTGAAAGGCGTTATGTGAAAAAGTACATATCTGCCTTCAATTCCTGGCTTCCCTGGCAGAGAAATGTTTCAAAAGTTTTATATACTATCTTAAATATTCTTCTTAGGGTAGGAAGCTTTGCCGACTAAAGAGAATAGAACCGGATCCACCGAGGTCAAAAAGGAATAATGCGTGCCGCTAATATTTTAAGGGTAGTGTGAAGGAGTGGGTGGCTTGGGGGATTAGTGAAGTCTATAAATTCAAGTTTGAGTGGTCAGCTAAGGTGTGCCTGTGGGGTGGGGGGAATTCAGTTGCTTATATTTGTAAGTTAAAGGAGGTTTCTAAGTGCGGTGAAGCTATCAGATAGGGAGATATGTGAGCGGGATTAATATGTAGTCGTAATTGATATTCTTATTGTTGTTGTTATTGTTGTTGTTATTATTATTATTATTATTATTATTATTATTATTATTATTATTATTATTATTATCAAAAGGAGGAATATTATTTTCAGAGCAGATGTATTAAAATTGTGAGTGTTTTACTCTGAAGGCAAGGCAGATTATAATTTTGCGTAGCCCAACATTATATTAAATTATGTTAGTTGATTCTAGTAGGGTTAAAAGGTGGAATTCAGTGTATGAATTTAGATTAATATTATATTAACTTATATTACATCATATTGAATTATCTTGTCGCCAGGGGGTATTATTGAGCTGTTAGTCTTTTAGTATTAGGTCGATATTTGTTGAGAGAGGTGGGTGGGGCAGTGGGGTCTATCCGTAGTGGAAGATCGATGCTAAAGAGGTCGTGTGGTTGTGTAATTAACTATATGTTTTGCTATTGGGTTAAAATAAATCTAATAGAGGAGTGAGGATGGTCTAGATATCTGGGGGGGGCAAGACGATGTCGGGCTATGTGTATTTATGTGTTCTGGGGCGGGGGGTGTGTCTATTGGGGTCACACGTTGGGCGTATTTAAATCTTCTCTTATGTTGGCATCTGGAAATAATCTCGTTTCTTGAGTTTATAACGTTTTTCTCTATTGCAATTGTGAGTATCATTAGTGCTTCTGATGTGCATAGGTGGCAATTCTTTGAGCCCGGTGTGTAGGATTTTGATATTTTCACTATAGACCATTATAGGGAAAATTGAGTGTTATTTGATTTAAATTCTTTGATTAATTAAGTTAGAGAGGTGTTTTTATTGGTATTGTTATTGAATGAGTAAGTATGGGTGGAGATTGTGGATTTTATTTAAAAATAAATAAATAAATAAATAAATAATCATCATCATCATCATCATCATCATCATCATCATCATCATCATCATCATCATCATCATCATCATCATCATCATCATCATTCTCTGAAGCCCACTTATCGTCACCGTGGTAGGGTCGGTGACAACGTGGTAGTGTCAGAGCTATTCCGTCTAGAACTCCAGTTCCTGGTACGCGGACAGCTTTTTTTTTCATCAAGCGGTATTAGAGTCGTAGCCCGGCTAACAAGAATCTGGTGAAAATCCAGGAGAAGTCTGTATTAGGGTACGTCGTCCTTTGGTCGTATCTGTCTTTCTATGTGGCAATTGCAGAACCGCGAATGAATGGAGTGAAAGTGATCACGTTTCTTCTACGCCATTCCTTTGTGTTTTCTGAACAAAACCTTCCCCAACTTTGTATGCAACCCGGGAGCTTTGCCGCCATCAGTGTTGGGGTTAAAAAGCTGCATTCCTGTAGGTTAACCAATAGATGCGGCAAATAGAGAGTATAAACTGAACCTTGGATTTACTTTCGGCAGCCTCGTAACTCGTAACTTCCCTTATTGTGTCCTTTAGTCTTCACATTCCATGAGCGATATTTCTGACAAAGGGGGAAAAATTGCTGTTTTATGTGCCGGAATCTATCGTTAGCTATTTTTTTTTTACATTGAAGTAGTATATTTTTTAGCTCCTTACACCAAGTGGCTTCATGCCTTGTCTGGAGCGATTTCCGCAAAAAAAAATGAGGACTTCATGCAGACCAAACAAACTCGAGACACGATCTTCGTGATCTCTATAAATAATTCTGACTCACTTAACAAACAAAACACCAACAAACCTTACCCATAAAAAATATATTTCAGACATCTGTCGACGTAAAGAAAACTGCATCGGCGCCATTTGTACAAGAAAATGTCTTTCTTCAACGGAACAATGTTAACAAATTGTAAACACTATTTATCGCTGTAAAACATAAGTTATTCATATGACCGGATATTTCTATTTCTATCACTTATATTTAGAAACTCTTGTTTAGAAAAATATATACGCTTATTTAAAGAAACACTTAGACAAACCAAATATACCGATGGGCCTTTGTATTGTTTGCATATTTTAACACTGCATCTCTGCATATGTACACATACCAACGTATTCCCATACGTATATATATATATATATATATATATATATATATATATATATATATATATATATATATATATATATATATATATATATTTAATTGTATTCGGAGAGTTTTCCAGCAAAGTGCTCAATTATTAAAACAAAAGTAAAATTAACTAGATAATT
>OY744537.1:7683537-7741037 GCA_963556195.1 Sepiola atlantica | reverse complement strand
TTGTTTTATTTAATTGGTCAGTAAAATGTGTTTTTTACAACTACTACTATCAATGATTACGATCACGTAACACAACTGTTTGTACTAATACTATAACATTTACATCAACTATCAACAATACAACTATTCGTACTATTATTACTACATCAACAACCGCTACTATCACGATAAGCGACTATTCGTACTATTATAATAACATCAATAACACTACTACCAGCAACGTGTTGACTATTCGTACTGATATTACTACTACCACCATCGCCACTACTACTACTACTACTACTACTACTTGATTCAATAAATTTGTGCTTTGAAACATACTTTCTAAGATTGAAAAACAAAACAAACCCAAAACGTTTTAATAAAACAATCAAAGTAAATATATCATTTTTGAGCGACTCGTACGATAAATCTCAGAGAATGTGTTGTTTATATGTTATTAATCAAATAACGCGCCCCATGTCTTGTATCCATCTCTTTTCTCTCTCTCTCTCTTTCTATCTCTGTCACTTTCTTGAAATAGAACTTTCTGTGCGTTCGAATAATCAGAGAGCGGGTAACCAAATCTTTTCCATCATATTCCATTATAATCTAATTTAACTACGTAACTCAATTATATAGATGAAAAAAAAAACAACAACAACAATGTCTTTAATTAATTCTATTTATAATTGTTATTAAGATTATTATCGAGGAAATATTTTAAATAAATCTGGAAATCTGAAAAAACAAACAATCATAAGTATATATTTGCGAATATTCATTTATTAGAAGCTTTAAAACAAATTAATTATGTAAATTTGAACGACGCGTGATGTTTGGAGAAGCTTTGGAATTGGTATATATAGGAGTTGATAAGTATATATAAAAAGAGAGCAATCAAAACTAATAATATAGTTTCGGCTTCAGACAGACAGACATACAGATACATAATCTCCATCATTAATTAATATTAATATATATATATATATATATATATATATATATATATATATCAGATAAATAAATATATAGGTAGATAGATATAAATTGGGAGAAAAAGAAAAGGGAGAGAAGCGAAAGCACAGTGGTCCTGTTGCTTTTAGCGCGAAGAATCTTTCCTTATTTTCACAGCGATGGAATACATCTTCTATTTGTTTGGTGAATGTTTTTTGAGTAACGGTTCAAGAGTGGGAAGGGAAAAGAGCGAGAGTGAGTTACTGGAAGCAACGGAGGAATCTTTAAAGTCTCTAGTCGCCGCACAATTAAGATGGATAATATATAAGAATAATAAATAGGAAACTTGAGATATACACTATTTAAAGACGGACTTTTGCCACGCTATTCTATAGTACCAAGATGTTTCGGCCAGCAAATCACTTGGTCTTTATCGCGTGTCTGCTAATAACGTAACCGTTTAAGGAAATATACATCGGGCTCTTCATGTCAATCTATATAAGGTGAATATGATTTTTGATCCCTTTCGTGTTTTGTCTTGCATCCCTCCATATTCCGTACCTTTGGTTATTTGCCCCTTGAAACTTTCTTCGTCCGAAATATTTGTCGCTCACGTTTTTTTGATTATATAAGTAACGACATTTAAAAAAAAAATATTTTCATTATATCGGATTTTTAACCCTGCCTGATGAGATCTCAGTTTATAACAGCTGTTGATCGATAACATCGACATGCCAGTGTCGCAGATTTTGTACATGTCTGTATAAATAACACAATCATATATATATATATATATATATATATATATATATATATAAATTAGGAAAGTTCATTTTATATAAGTTCATTATATATATATATATATATATATATATATATATATATATATAAATTAGGAAAGTTCATTTTATATAAGTTCATTATATATATATATATATATATATACGTTTTACATGTACAGCTAAAAGGAGCGAGACATAAAGAACCAGTCGTTTGTAGTTGCATCACCACATGTATCATCTACTAAACAGCCCAACACATTCCACTTATTAGGAGTGATAATCACTCATCTGAAAATCAACTGTTCGTTTCTCAACATTCCGCGGATACTTTTTGATCTTGTTTAATACATCCAGGATTCAGAACTTTCTAATCTGGCACAAGAATATATACTCCTTCAATCAACTTGTTAAGTTTTCATGACAGTCATGGGAGTATTAAGTACAACAAACATTTGAAAAAGACCTAAGAGTTCGTCGACTGGTTGTAGCAACCAAATGTGTATACCAAAATTGTTGTAAATAATGTTAATTAGAATTCATTATGTTTTCGAATTTTTAAAATGAAAATAGATAATTTGGATTATTCGAATACTATTCTCATCTTGGTTAGGATTTTCACAACGTTTTAGCCGATATAATCTCCATTTAGTTCCTAATTCCGTGTACATCCTTGAGTTCGACATAAATATTCCTAAGTTCGAAAAGATGCACCTGAAGTAGGTCGGAGGTTACATCGGCGGAAAGGTTGCAAAAATAACAATTAAAATGAGAATAGTAATCCGAATAGTCTAAATAATGCATAGAATTCATGTTGGTAAAAATTCCGATAAGCAAAATATAAAGGAATAAAAGACTAAAAAAAAGATATAAAGATTCAGAAGAGAGATTTATGAAGTATAAAATATGAGAGAGAAATATATCGAAAAAAAAAAACAAGACAAAAGAAGAACAGGAAGGAAAGAAGAAAGAAAGAAACAAAAGCATGAAAAATTAAAGAAAATGAAGAAAATAAAATGCATATAAATACGCATAGAAAAAAAGAGAGAAAGAAGAAAACGAATAATGGAGGAATAAGAAAGAACACATAAAACAGAAAAGAAATAAAACGGAGAGAAAAAAGAAAAGAATGGAGTGAATAAAAATACTGATAATAATATGTATACTCGTTCATTTACACTGTTCATCAAATCTGTTCATTTGCTCTCATCTTTTTTTAAATTTCTATTCCTTTTCTTGAAATTTCTATTCATTTTCTTGAAATTTTTATTCCTTTTCTTGAAATTTTTATTCTTTTTCTTGAAATTTTAATTCCTTTTCTTGAAATTTTTATTCCTTTTCTTGAAATTTTTATTCCTTTTTCTTGAAATTTCTATTCCTTTTTCTTGAAATTTTTATTCCTTTTCTTGAAATTTCTATTCCTTTTTCTTGAAATTTTTATTCCTTTTCTTGAAATTTCTATTCTTTTTCTTGAAATTTCTATTCCTTTTCTTGAAATTTCTATTCTTTTTCTTGAAATTTCTATTCCTTTTCTTGAAATTTCTATTCTTTTTCTTGAAATTTTTATTCCTTTTCTTGAAATTTCTATTCCTTTTTCTTGAAATTTTTATTCCTTTTCTTGAAATTTCTATTCTTTTTCTTGAAACTTCTGGAATGAAAATAGGAAAGCTTCTCTAGAAAGACGAAGCTTTTCTATTTCTATTTTCTTCTGAGATTACATTTGATCTATTTGTTTTTGTCGAAATTTCTTTTCTCGTTGAAGTTGTTGTTTTTGTTGATGTTTAATCCAACATGCGACTTTTAAATTCCTCTATTTTACTCCTTACTAAAAATGTGTTCTATTGTTTTTTTTCTTTTCAAAACTCAATCATGTTTTGCAAAATTAAAAACAATAAACAACAATTTCAAAATCTGAAGATATAAAGAACTTGAAGCATAAAACTTTTACCAAAATGACCAGATTCGACATTAAATAACCTGAAAAAGGTTGATTTGCCATAAAATAGAACAGCTAAACCAAACAGCATAGATAAACATTTGAAGATATAAAAAAACTTGAAGCATAAAATTTTCATAAAAATGACCAGATTCGGCATTAAATAACCCGAAAAGGGTTGATATGCCGTAAAATAGAACAACCAACCGAACAACCATTTACGAGTTTACGAGTTTCTGTTTAAGTAAAACAACCGAAGACAAATCAACGGACTTTTTGTTTTCTTTTGTTGGGGAATGACTTGAACTACTCATCAATAATGAACCATTTTTTGTTGGGGAATGACTTGAACTACTCATCAATAATGAACCATTTTTTGTTGGGGAATGACTTGAACTACTCATCAATAATTAACCATTTTTTGTTGGGGAATGACTTGAACTACTCATCAATAATGAACCACTTTTTGTTGGGGAATGACTTGAAATACTCATCAATAATGAACCATTTTTTCAATCCTATTTTCTGACGCTAGATACTTTCCTTCCGCAGATTTGACACACCTTGTTTGTTAAAAATCCAGTATGACTTTAAGCTTTACGCTGTTACTGTTACAATTAACAATTTTCCGAGCACACCACCTAAGTCTTATTTTCCGAAAATCCAACATCGATAGTTGTAGTAATGGTTATGTGTATCCGACATAAGTCCAAGTTCTCGTTGCCAGTTTTGTGTGCAACATATGTCCGATTTATGTTGTGAACGAATACGTCCGAATTCTCGTCGCCAGTCTTGTGATTTTTAAGGGTAGACAATAAATAAGACAACACGGTAGTATATCTACAAGAGTGAATAATTATAGAAGTACATAATAGTATATTAAAGAAAGACTGCTACATCCTTTGTCGTATGTTCCTCTGTAAAGTCGAACAGAATGAAGGAAGAAAGCGACCACGTGTTTGCGCGTGTTGTCTTACCTGCCGGAATGATCACGGGGAGGGCGGAAATTAGATTAATGGCGGCTGTGGTTTTTTGTACGATTATTGAGCAATGACGTCAGGCCTCACGTGACTGTTTTTCTGACCACCGATTGGCTGATGATGAACACTTGGACAATAAAAGGAGTATGTTCAGAAGATCAAGCGAGTGTGTATCAACTGCATCAGTGTGATTAGACGTCCGACGTGTGTGTGTTAATCAACTGCCGTAGTTGCGTAGTTGCGAAACGAATACATCCTCTATTCATAGTGTCTTATCAGAAAAAAAAACTTATACTTACCTTCAATGGCCTCTGGTTTGAGGAGACAGATGCAAGTTATTTATCTACTTCCCACAGCGGTAAGATGTGACACAAGGTCAGAAAGTGGGATTTGAAAAGCCAACGTCCGAGAATTTGAGCACTCTGGCCTACAAAAAAATGCCTGGGCAGCCCCGTTGGCATTTCTCGGTAGGGGCGCCTCAGGCAGTAAGCAATAAACTTACTCCTTCCCAAAGAGGGGAGGCAAAGCCTGCACAGGACAAACCCATAGACCGGCGGAAATCAAGCCCCGAAGGCCAAGACGATACCGGTCTATAGGGTGCAGTATCCATCGGAACAGATACTACACTTTGCTTTTAGCCAAAGAGCCAAGACGCGCGAGGAGACAGATGCAAAAGCACCCTTCCTCTTTGCGATCGATTTTATACTAATGACTAATCATGTGACCCGTGTCACGTGTAATTGACTCTGCTATGAAACGAATTGTTCGGCAAGTTTTTGTTTTTTCCTCTTTTTTTCTACACTCGTTTTCTACTGTCACGGTAGTTAACCTTTCCTTCATACCGTTACGGTAGTTAACCTTTCCTTCATACCGTTACGGTAGTTAACCTTTCCTTCATACCGTTACGGTAGTTAACCTTTCCTTCATACCGTTACGGTAGTTAACCTTTCCTTCATACCGTTACGGTAGTTAACCTTACCTTCATACCGTTACGGTAGTTAACCTTACCTTCATACCGTTACGGTAGTTAACCTCTCCTTCATACCGTTACGGTAGTTAACCTTACCTTCATACCGTTACGGTAGTTAACCTCTCCTTCATACCGTTACGGTAGTTAACCTTACCTTCATACCGTTACGGTAGTTAACCTTTCCTTCATATCGTTACGGTAGTTAACCTTTCCTTCATACCGTTACGGTAGTTAACCTTACCTTCATACCGTTACGGTAGTTAACCTTTCCTTCATATCGTTACGGTAGTTAACCTTTCCTTCATAACGTTACGGTAGTTAACCTTTCCTTCATACCGTTACGGTAGTTAACCTTTCCTTCATACCGTTACGGTAGTTAACCTTACCTTCATACCGTTACGGTAGTTAACCTTTCCTTCATACCGTTACGGTAGTTAACCTTTCCTTTATACCGTTACGGTAGTTAACCTTTCCTTCATACCGTTACGGTAGTTAACCTTTCCTTCATACCGTTACGGTAGTTAACCTTTCCTTCATACCGTTACGGTAGTTAACCTTTCCTTCATACCGTTACGGTAGTTAACCTTTCCTTCATACCGTTACGGTAGTTAACCTTTCCTTCATACCGTTACGGTAGTTAACCTTTCCTTCATACCGTTACGGTAGTTAACCTTTGATTCATACCGTTACGGTAGTTAACCTTTCCTTCATATTGTTACGGTAGTTTACCTTTCCTTCATACCGTTACGGTAGTTAACCTTTCCTTCATACCGTTACGGTAGTTAACCTTTCCTTCATACCGTTACGGTAGTTAACCTTTCCTTCATACCGTTACGGTAGTTAACCTTTCCTTCATACCGTTACGGTAGTTAACCTTTCCTTCATACCGTTACGGTAGTTCCCGGTTTTACTAATATTTATTACAGACCTCAAGGAGATTCGTACCTTAGGCCACAACTGACGGCAATCTTTTGCAAGATATTACAGAATAAGAAAGGTAAGGTGTTTTTATTAATTTTTCTCTCTCTGCCAGTTGCTATTATTGCGTCAGGAATAAATTTTGTATTTCCTTAGGTCGTATTACTAACTAGGTCTTTTACTTTATTTTTTCGTAGAATCCCTATAGCTGGAATACGCTATAGTCTAGAAGAGTAAATATTATCACGAAATAGGGTAAATAACAATCACACGATAGCATATTAATTGAGGCTATGCACCATGCATCACACGGATATAACATAATGGAACAACTACAAATAGGAAATATGACTTACATTGAATTTATACAACAAGAACTAATACAAAAAACACAACCAGTATAAAAGTCAACCCAGCGACAGATATTTGTCGATATTTACATGTTAAAAAGGATTAAAAAAACATTGGTATTGTGGAAGTGAACACGAACTAAAAGAATGCCTGTCCATCATTTGGAACCATTTTCAAGTAGTATGCAATTTGAAAAAGAAAAATGTCGAAAAAGATAAAAAAAATGAAATCAATATAGAATTTGTTCATTCAAAAATAAAGATGTAGAGTAAATTGAACAAAAGAAAAAATAACAACGTCGCTTTTTTATATGAGAATCGGTACCGGAAGTGAGGTAACGCTTATACAAAAAAGTTCTTAGAACGCATTTGAAAGCCAACTTAACATAAAGAGCAATTTACAACTCCATCAATTTGATGGGTCGGTTATGAAAACTTTAGGGTACTTTGAAGATTCCTTGTAGTTAGAAGATCAATCTGGAGAAACACATATAATTGTAAGATTTTGTAAAAAAAAATCACGGTATTCTTGAAAACGATGTACTTAACATAAATTCTACCAAATAAAATAATGTAATAAAAATGAGGGGAAAACCCGGAAAGTTAAAAATCTATGAAGCGAGTTTAAAATTAAAAGTAATTTTACCCCCCTCTAATAATGATGCACGAAAGTTACCAGCACATTTGTTGCCATTAGTAGTAGCAGACTTACGATATTAATAGAACAGGAGCTCTTTGAACATATTCAACCTGGGGCTAGCTAGTGGGCATCACACATTGTAGTTTTGAGAAAGTCAGATAGAAACATACGTAAATGTAGAGATTATAAAATAGGTGTAAATCATAAAGTCAGATCGGATTCATATCCTATACTTAATGTTGAAGTTGAATTACGTAAATTGTCAGGAATAAGAGAAATAGATTTGAAAACAGCATATCAGCAAACACCAACTGACCATTACTCTACAGAAGTGACGACGATACATATTACAAGAGGATTACTAGAATAGAAAAGGATGTCATATGAAATTAAAAAAAGCAAACGACATATTTGAAGATATGAAAAATATTATATGTTACTAAGACTATGTATGTATAAGAGCTACTGACGAAAATGAATTAAAAAAGAAAACCGACATCTTGAATATATTAAGAAACGCTGGGATGACAATTAATGAAAAGAAATGCGAAATCGATAGTAGTAAACTAGAATTATTTTAGATCATTCGATTTTCAAGAAGAGTGTGGAGAATCTTTACAAACCAATAACGAGGACAACTCCTCACTTTACAAAAGAAACACATCTCAATAAAACTCCAGGATGAACAAACAGAAATAAAAAATGAGTTGATACCTCGTTTGCTTACACTAGTTTAGCTGTTAGGTGGGCGGCGAGGGAGGAAATACAACTATCAGTGACTTGACTGAGATTCAATCCTTGTAAGACATTCACATCAAGATCTCGGTTTGCTACCAAAACTGTAAAGAACAACCCTTTCTTCCTCCGTGTTCGGAATTTCCATTAACAAAGTCTCTTTCCAAGAACTTTCAATTTGTGAAACACATTGTTTATAGCCGTTCCATAATATGCTCTAAATTTTCACCTCTGCGTTGTATGCACACCTAGATACGACATGCAGATTTGTTAATAACTCTGTCCTACCCATCTCTGTGGATTGCTATTATAAGAATCATCTTTTAGATAACCCACAGATAAACATCTTGAGAGGATAAAGATCCTGTGAGTGTGATATCAATTTAGGATCACACCTTCTACTCCCATGACGACAATTGAAGCTAATCTGAGTGGTCATTTAAAGTGTTCGAAGTTCTTTTATCCTGTCGAAACCACTGTTAATCTTTAACAGCACCTCTTCGTCTGCTCAAGGTTGCTCAAAATGTCTTAACGTCTACCTGGTAGCGCTCACTGCGATCTGGAAATTCTTTCATTCTGTCGAAATCACTGTTCATCCTTAACAACACCTCTTCGTCTGCTCAAGGTTGTCCAAAATGTTTCAACGTCTACTAGGTAGCGCTCACTGCGATCTGGAAGTTCTTTCATCCTGTCGAAATCACTGTTCATCCTTAACAGCACCTCTTCGTCTGCTCAATGTTGTCCAAAATGTTTCAACGTCTACTAGGTAGCGCTCACTGCGATCTGGAAGTTCTTTCATCCTGTCGAAATCACTGTTAATCCTTAACAGCACCTCTTCGTCTGCTCAAAGTTGTCCAAAATGTTTCAACGTCTACTAGGTAGCGCTCACTGCGATCTGGAAGTTCTTTCATCCTGTCGAAATCACTGTTCATCCTTAACAGCGCCTCTTCGTCTGCTCAAGGTTGTCCAAAATGTTTCAACGTCTACTAGGTAGCGCTCACTGCGATCTGGAAGTTCTTTCATCCTGTCGAAATCACTGTTCATCCTTAACAGCGCCTCTTCGTCTGCTCAAGGTTGTCCAAAATGTTTCAACGTCTACTAGGTAGCGCTCACTGCGATCTGGAAGTTCTTTCATCCTGTCGAAATCACTGTTCATCCTTAACAGCACCTCTTCGTCTGCTCAAGGTTGTCCAAAATGTTTCAACGTCTACTAGGTAGCGCTCACTGCGATCTGGAAGTTCTTTCATCCTGTCGAAATCACTGTTCATCCTTAACAGCACCTCTTCGTCTGCTCAAGGTTGTCCAAAATGTTTCAACGTCTACTAGGTAGCGCTCACTGCGATCTGGAAGTTCTTTCATCCTGTCGAAATCACTGTTCATCCTTAACAGCACCTCTTCGTCTGCTCAAGGTTGTCCAAAATGTTTCAACGTCTACTAGGTAGCGCTCACTGCGATCTGGAAGTTCTTTCATCCTGTCGAAATCACTGTTCATCCTTAACACCACCTCTTCGTCTGCTCAAGGTTGTCCAAAATGTTCTAACGTCTACTAGGTAGCGCTCACTGCGATCTGGAAGTTCTTACATCGTGTCGAAATCACTGTTAATCCTTAACAGCACCTCTTCGTCTGCTCAAGGTTGTCCAAAATGTTTCAACGTCTACTAGGTAGCGCTCACTGCGATCTGGAAGTTCTTTCATCCTGTCGAAATCACTGTTCATCCTTAACAGCACCTCTTCGTCTGCTCAAGTTTGTCCAAAATGTTTCAACGTCTACTAGGTAGCGCTCACTGCGATCTGGAAGTTCTTTCATCCTGTCGAAATCACTGTTCATCCTTAACAGCACCTCTTCGTCTGCTCAAGGTTGTCCAAAATGTTTCAACGTCTACTAGGTAGCGCTCACTGCGATCTGGAAGTTCTTTCATCCTGTCGAAATCACTGTTCATCCTTAACAGCACCTCTTCGTCTGCTCAAGGTTGTCCAAAATGTTTCAACGTCTACTAGGTAGCGCTCACTGCGATCTGGAAGTTCTTTCATCCTGTCGAAATCACTGTTCATCCTTAACAGCACCTCTTCGTCTGCTCAAGGTTGTCCAAAATGTTTCAACGTCTACTAGGTAGCGCTCACTGCGATCTGGAAGTTCTTACATCGTGTCGAAATCACTGTTCATCCTTAACAGCACCTCTTCGTCTGCTCAAGGTTGTCCAAAATGTTTTAACGTCTACTAGGTAGCGCTCACTGCGATCTGGAAGTTCTTACATCGTGTCGAAATCACTGTTCATCCTTAACAGCACCTCTTCGTCTGCTAAAGGTTGTCCAAAATGTTTCAACGTCTACTAGGTAGCGCTCACTGCGATCTGGAAGTTCTTTCATCCTGTCGAAATCACTGTTCATCCTTAACAGCACCTCTTCGTCTGCTCAAGGTTGTCCAAAATGTTTCAACGTCTACTAGGTAGCGCTCACTGCGATCTGGAAGTTCTTACATCGTGTCGAAATCACTGTTCATCCTTAACAGCACCTCTTCGTCTGCTCAAGGTTGTCCAAAATGTTTCAACGTCTACTAGGTAGCGCTCACTGCGATCTGGAAGTTCTTTCATCCTGTCGAAATCACTGTTCATCCTTAACAGCACCTCTTCGTCTGCTCAAGGTTGTCCAAAATGTTTTAACGTCTACTAGGTAGCGCTCACTGCGATCTGGAAGTTCTTTCATCCTGACGAAATCACTGTTCATCCTTAACAGCACCTCTTCGTCTGCTCAAGGTTGTCCAAAATGTTTCAACGTCTACTAGGTAGCGCTCACTGCGATCTGGAAGTTCTTTCATCCTGTCGAAATCACTGTTCATCCTTAACAGCACCTCTTCGTCTGCTCAAGTTTGTCCAAAATGTTTCAACGTCTACTAGGTAGCGCTCACTGCGATCTGGAAGTTCTTACATCGTGTCGAAATCACTGTTCATCCTTAACAGCACCTCTTCGTCTGCTCAAGGTTGTCCAAAATGTTTCAACGTCTACTAGGTAGCGCTCACTGCGATCTGGAAGTTCTTTCATCCTGTCGAAATCACTGTTCATCCTTAACAGCACCTCTTCGTCTGCTCAAGGTTGTCCAAAATGTTTCAACGTCTACTAGGTAGCGCTCACTGCGATCTGGAAGTTCTTTCATCCTGTCGAAATCACTGTTCATCCTTAACAGCACCTCTTCGTCTGCTCAAGGTTGTCCAAAATGTTTCAACGTCTACTAGGTAGCGCTCACTGCGATCTGGAAGTTCTTTCATCCTGTCGAAATCACTGTTCATCCTTAACAGCACCTCTTCGTCTGCTCAAGGTTGTCCAAAATGTTTCAACGTCTACTAGGTAGCGCTCACTGCGATCTGGAAGTTCTTTCATCCTGTCGAAATCACTGTTCATCCTTAACACCACCTCTTCGTCTGCTCAAGGTTGTCCAAAATGTTCTAACGTCTACTAGGTAGCGCTCACTGCGATCTGGAAGTTCTTACATCGTGTCGAAATCACTGTTAATCCTTAACAGCACCTCTTCGTCTGCTCAAGGTTGTCCAAAATGTTTCAACGTCTACTAGGTAGCGCTCACTGCGATCTGGAAGTTCTTTCATCCTGTCGAAATCACTGTTCATCCTTAACAGCACCTCTTCGTCTGCTCAAGTTTGTCCAAAATGTTTCAACGTCTACTAGGTAGCGCTCACTGCGATCTGGAAGTTCTTTCATCCTGTCGAAATCACTGTTCATCCTTAACAGCACCTCTTCGTCTGCTCAAGGTTGTCCAAAATGTTTCAACGTCTACTAGGTAGCGCTCACTGCGATCTGGAAGTTCTTTCATCCTGTCGAAATCACTGTTCATCCTTAACAGCACCTCTTCGTCTGCTCAAGGTTGTCCAAAATGTTTCAACGTCTACTAGGTAGCGCTCACTGCGATCTGGAAGTTCTTTCATCCTGTTGAAATCACTGTTCATCCTTAACAGCACCTCTTCGTCTGCTCAAGGTTGTCCAAAATGTTTCAACGTCTACTAGGTAGCGCTCACTGCGATCTGGAAGTTCTTACATCGTGTCGAAATCACTGTTCATCCTTAACAGCACCTCTTCGTCTGCTCAAGGTTGTCCAAAATGTTTTAACGTCTACTAGGTAGCGCTCACTGCGATCTGGAAGTTCTTACATCGTGTCGAAATCACTGTTCATCCTTAACAGCACCTCTTCGTCTGCTAAAGGTTGTCCAAAATGTTTCAACGTCTACTAGGTAGCGCTCACTGCGATCTGGAAGTTCTTTCATCCTGTCGAAATCACTGTTCATCCTTAACAGCACCTCTTCGTCTGCTCAAGGTTGTCCAAAATGTTTCAACGTCTACTAGGTAGCGCTCACTGCGATCTGGAAGTTCTTACATCGTGTCGAAATCACTGTTCATCCTTAACAGCACCTCTTCGTCTGCTCAAGGTTGTCCAAAATGTTTCAACGTCTACTAGGTAGCGCTCACTGCGATCTGGAAGTTCTTTCATCCTGTCGAAATCACTGTTCATCCTTAACAGCACCTCTTCGTCTGCTCAAGGTTGTCCAAAATGTTTCAACGTCTACTAGGTAGCGCTCACTGCGATCTGGAAGTTCTTACATCGTGTCGAAATCACTGTTCATCCTTAACAGCACCTCTTCGTCTGCTCAAGGTTGTCCAAAATGTTTCAACGTCTACTAGGTAGCGCTCACTGCGATCTGGAAGTTCTTACATCGTGTCGAAATCACTGTTCATCCTTAACAGCACCTCTTCGTCTGCTCAAGGTTGTCCAAAATGTTTCAACGTCTACTAGGTAGCGCTCACTGCGATCTGGAAGTTCTTACATCGTGTCGAAATCACTGTTCATCCTTAACAGCACCTCTTCGTCTGCTCAAGGTTGTCCAAAATGTTTCAACGTCTACTAGGTAGCGCTCACTGCGATCTGGAAGTTCTTTCATCCTGTCGAAATCACTGTTCATCCTTAACAGCACCTCTTCGTCTGCTCAAGGTTGTCCAAAATGTTTTAACGTCTACTAGGTAGCGCTCACTGCGATCTAGAAGTTCTTTCATCCTGACGAAATCACTGTTCATCCTTAACAGCACCTCTTCGTCTGCTCAAGGTTGTCCAAAATGTTTCAACGTCTACTAGGTAGCGCTGACTGCGATCTGGAAGTTCTTTCATCCTGTTGAAATCACTGTACATCCTTAACAGCACCCTTTCGTCTGCTGAAGGTTGTCCAAAATGTTTCAACGTCTACTAGGTAGCGCTCACTGCGATCTGGAAGTTCTTACATCGTGTCGAAATCTCTGTTCATCCTTAACAGCACCTCTTCGTCTGCTCAAGGTTGTCCAAAATGTTTCAACGTCTACTAGGTAGCGCTCACTGCGATCTGGAAGTTCTTTCATCCTGACGAAATCACTGTTCATCCTTAACAGCACCTCTTCGTCTGCTCAAGGTTGTCCAAAATGTTTTAACGTCTACTAGGTAGCGCTCACTGCGATCTGGAAGTTCTTTCATCCTGTCGAAATCACTGTTCATCCTTGACAGCACCCTTTCGTCTGCTCAAGGTTGTCCAAAATGTTTCAACGTCTACTAGGTAGCGCTCACTGCGATCTGGAAGTTCTTACATCGTGTCGAAATCACTGTTAATCCTTAACAGCACCTCTTCGTCTGCTCAAGGTTGTCCAAAATGTTTCAACGTCTACTAGGTAGCGCTCACTGCGATCTGGAAGTTCTTTCATCCTGTCGAAATCACTGTTCATCCTTAACAGCACCTCTTCGTCTGCTCAAGTTTGTCCAAAATGTTTCAACGTCTACTAGGTAGCGCTCACTGCGATCTGGAAGTTCTTTCATCCTGTCGAAATCACTGTTCATCCTTAACAGCACCTCTTCGTCTGCTCAAGGTTGTCCAAAATGTTTCAACGTCTACTAGGTAGCGCTCACTGCGATCTGGAAGTTCTTTCATCCTGTCGAAATCACTGTTCATCCTTAACAGCACCTCTTCGTCTGCTCAAGGTTGTCCAAAATGTTTCAACGTCTACTAGGTAGCGCTCACTGCGATCTGGAAGTTCTTTCATCCTGTCGAAATCACTGTTCATCCTTAACAGCACCTCTTCGTCTGCTCAAGGTTGTCCAAAATGTTTCAACGTCTACTAGGTAGCGCTCACTGCGATCTGGAAGTTCTTTCATCCTGTCGAAATCACTGTTCATCCTTAACAGCACCTCTTCGTCTGCTCAAGGTTGTCCAAAATGTTTCAACGTCTACTAGGTAGCGCTCACTGCGATCTGGAAGTTCTTACATCGTGTCGAAATCACTGTTCATCCTTAACAGCACCTCTTCGTCTGCTCAAGGTTGTCCAAAATGTTTTAACGTCTACTAGGTAGCGCTCACTGCGATCTGGAAGTTCTTACATCGTGTCGAAATCACTGTTCATCCTTAACAGCACCTCTTCGTCTGCTAAAGGTTGTCCAAAATGTTTCAACGTCTACTAGGTAGCGCTCACTGCGATCTGGAAGTTCTTTCATCCTGTCGAAATCACTGTTCATCCTTAACAGCACCTCTTCGTCTGCTCAAGGTTGTCCAAAATGTTTCAACGTCTACTAGGTAGCGCTCACTGCGATCTGGAAGTTCTTACATCGTGTCGAAATCACTGTTCATCCTTAACAGCACCTCTTCGTCTGCTCAAGGTTGTCCAAAATGTTTCAACGTCTACTAGGTAGCGCTCACTGCGATCTGGAAGTTCTTTCATCCTGTCGAAATCACTGTTCATCCTTAACAGCACCTCTTCGTCTGCTCAAGGTTGTCCAAAATGTTTCAACGTCTACTAGGTAGCGCTCACTGCGATCTGGAAGTTCTTACATCGTGTCGAAATCACTGTTCATCCTTAACAGCACCTCTTCGTCTGCTCAAGGTTGTCCAAAATGTTTCAACGTCTACTAGGTAGCGCTCACTGCGATCTGGAAGTTCTTACATCGTGTCGAAATCACTGTTCATCCTTAACAGCACCTCTTCGTCTGCTCAAGGTTGTCCAAAATGTGCAACGTCTACTAGGTAGCGCTCACTGCGATCTGGAAGTTCTTACATCGTGTCGAAATCACTGTTCATCCTTAACAGCACCTCTTCGTCTGCTCAAGGTTGTCCAAAATGTTTCAACGTCTACTAGGTAGCGCTCACTGCGATCTGGAAGTTCTTTCATCCTGTCGAAATCACTGTTCATCCTTAACAGCACCTCTTCGTCTGCTCAAGGTTGTCCAAAATGTTTTAACGTCTACTAGGTAGCGCTCACTGCGATCTGGAAGTTCTTTCATCCTGACGAAATCACTGTTCATCCTTAACAGCACCTCTTCGTCTGCTCAAGGTTGTCCAAAATGTTTCAACGTGTACTAGGTAGCGCTGACTGCGATCTGGAAGTTCTTTCATCCTGTCGAAATCACTGTACATCCTTAACAGCACCCTTTCGTCTGCTGAAGGTTGTCCAAAATGTTTCAACGTCTACTAGGTAGCGCTCACTGCGATCTGGAAGTTCTTACATCGTGTCGAAATCTCTGTTCATCCTTAACAGCACCTATTCGTCTGCTCAAGGTTGTCCAAAATGTTTCAACGTCTACTAGGTAGCGCTCACTGCGATCTGGAAGTTCTTTCATCCTGACGAAATCACTGTTCATCCTTAACAGCACCTCTTCGTCTGCTCAAGGTTGTCCAAAATGTTTTAACGTCTACTAGGTAGCGCTCACTGCGATCTGGAAGTTCTTTCATCCTGTCGAAATCACTGTTCATCCTTGACAGCACCCTTTCGTCTGCTCAAGGTTGTCCAAAATGTTTCAACGTCTACTAGGTAGCGCTCACTGCGATCTGGAAGTTCTTACATCCTGTCGAAATCACTGTTCATCCTTAACAGCACCTCTTCGTCTGCTCAAGGTTGTCCAAAATGTTTCAACGTCTACTAGGTAGCGCTCACTGCGATCTGGAAGTTCTTTCATCCTGTCGAAATCACTGTTCATCCTTAACAGCACCTCTTCGTCTGCTCAAGGTTGTCCAAAATGTTTCAACGTCTACTAGGTAGCGCTCACTGCGATCTGGAAGTTCTTTCATCCTGTCGAAATCACTGTTCATCCTTAACAGCACCTCTTCGTCTGCTCAAGGTTGTCCAAAATGTTTCAACGTCTACTAGGTAGCGCTCACTGCGATCTGGAAGTTCTTTCATCCTGTCGAAATCACTGTTCATCCTTAACAGCACCTCTTCGTCTGATCAAGGTTGTCCAAAATGTTTCAACGTCTACTAGGTAGCGCTCACTGCGATCTGGAAGTTCTTACATCGTGTCGAAATCACTGTTCATCCTTAACAGCACCTCTTCGTCTGCTCAAGGTTGTCCAAAATGTTTCAACGTCTACTAGGTAGCGCTCACTGCGATCTGGAAGTTCTTTCATCCTGTCGAAATCACTGTTCATCCTTAACAGCACCTCTTCGTCTGCTCAAGGTTGTCCAAAATGTTTCAACGTCTACTAGGTAGCGCTCACTGCGATCTGGAAGTTCTTTCATCCTGTCGAAATCACTGTTCATCCTTAACAGCACCATTTCGTCTGCTCAAGGTTGTCCAAAATGTTTCAACAACTACTAGGTAGCGCTCACTGCTATCTGGAAGTTCTTTCATCCTGTCGAAATCACTGTTCATCCTTAACAGCACCTCTTCGTCTGCTCAAGGTTGTCCAAAATGTTTCAACGTCTACTAGGTAGCGCTCACTGCGAGCTGGAAGTTCTTTCATCCTGTCGAAATCACTGTTCATCCTTAACAGCATCTCTTCGTCTGCTCAAGGTTGTCCAAAATGTTTCAACGTCTACTAGGTAGCGCTCACTGCGATCTGGAAGTTCTTACATCCTGTCGAAATCACTGTTCATCCTTAACAGCACCTCTTCGTCTGCTCAAGGTTGTCCAAAATGTTTCAACGTCTACTAGGTAGCGCTGACTGCGATCTGGAAGTTCTTTCATCCTGTTGAAATCACTGTACATCCTTAACAGCACCCTTTCGTCTGCTGAAGGTTGTCCAAAATGTTTCAACGTCTACTAGGTAGCGCTCACTGCGATCTGGAAGTTCTTACATCGTGTCGAAATCTCTGTTCATCCTTAACAGCACCTCTTCGTCTGCTCAAGGTTGTCCAAAATGTTTCAACGTCTACTAGGTAGCGCTCACTGCGATCTGGAAGTTCTTTCATCCTGACGAAATCACTGTTCATCCTTAACAGCACCTCTTCGTCTGCTCAAGGTTGTCCAAAATGTTTTAACGTCTACTAGGTAGCGCTCACTGCGATCTGGAAGTTCTTTCATCCTGTCGAAATCACTGTTCATCCTTGACAGCACCCTTTCGTCTGCTCAAGGTTGTCCAAAATGTTTCAACGTCTACTAGGTAGCGCTCACTGCGATCTGGAAGTTCTTACATCGTGTCGAAATCACTGTTAATCCTTAACAGCACCTCTTCGTCTGCTCAAGGTTGTCCAAAATGTTTCAACGTCTACTAGGTAGCGCTCACTGCGATCTGGAAGTTCTTTCATCCTGTCGAAATCACTGTTCATCCTTAACAGCACCTCTTCGTCTGCTCAAGTTTGTCCAAAATGTTTCAACGTCTACTAGGTAGCGCTCACTGCGATCTGGAAGTTCTTTCATCCTGTCGAAATCACTGTTCATCCTTAACAGCACCTCTTCGTCTGCTCAAGGTTGTCCAAAATGTTTCAACGTCTACTAGGTAGCGCTCACTGCGATCTGGAAGTTCTTTCATCCTGTCGAAATCACTGTTCATCCTTAACAGCACCTCTTCGTCTGCTCAAGGTTGTCCAAAATGTTTCAACGTCTACTAGGTAGCGCTCACTGCGATCTGGAAGTTCTTTCATCCTGTCGAAATCACTGTTCATCCTTAACAGCACCTCTTCGTCTGCTCAAGGTTGTCCAAAATGTTTCAACGTCTACTAGGTAGCGCTCACTGCGATCTGGAAGTTCTTTCATCCTGTCGAAATCACTGTTCATCCTTAACAGCACCTCTTCGTCTGCTCAAGGTTGTCCAAAATGTTTTAACGTCTACTAGGTAGCGCTCACTGCGATCTGGAAGTTCTTACATCGTGTCGAAATCACTGTTCATCCTTAACAGCACCTCTTCGTCTGCTAAAGGTTGTCCAAAATGTTTCAACGTCTACTAGGTAGCGCTCACTGCGATCTGGAAGTTCTTTCATCCTGTCGAAATCACTGTTCATCCTTAACAGCACCTCTTCGTCTGCTCAAGGTTGTCCAAAATGTTTCAACGTCTACTAGGTAGCGCTCACTGCGATCTGGAAGTTCTTTCATCCTGTCGAAATCACTGTTCATCCTTAACAGCACCTCTTCGTCTGCTCAAGGTTGTCCAAAATGTTTTAACGTCTACTAGGTAGCGCTCACTGCGATCTGGAAGTTCTTTCATCCTGACGAAATCACTGTTCATCCTTAACAGCACCTCTTCGTCTGCTCAAGGTTGTCCAAAATGTTTCAACGTGTACTAGGTAGCGCTGACTGCGATCTGGAAGTTCTTTCATCCTGTCGAAATCACTGTACATCCTTAACAGCACCCTTTCGTCTGCTGAAGGTTGTCCAAAATGTTTCAACGTCTACTAGGTAGCGCTCACTGCGATCTGGAAGTTCTTACATCGTGTCGAAATCTCTGTTCATCCTTAACAGCACCTATTCGTCTGCTCAAGGTTGTCCAAAATGTTTCAACGTCTACTAGGTAGCGCTCACTGCGATCTGGAAGTTCTTACATCCTGTCGAAATCACTGTTCATCCTTAACAGCACCTCTTCGTCTGCTCAAGGTTGTCCAAAATGTTTCAACGTCTACTAGGTAGCGCTCACTGCGATCTGGAAGTTCTTTCATCCTGTCGAAATCACTGTTCATCCTTAACAGCACCTCTTCGTCTGCTCAAGGTTGTCCAAAATGTTTCAACGTCTACTAGGTAGCGCTCACTGCGATCTGGAAGTTCTTTCATCCTGTCGAAATCACTGTTCATCCTTAACAGCACCTCTTCGTCTGCTCAAGGTTGTCCAAAATGTTTCAACGTCTACTAGGTAGCGCTCACTGCGATCTGGAAGTTCTTTCATCCTGTCGAAATCACTGTTCATCCTTAACAGCACCTCTTCGTCTGATCAAGGTTGTCCAAAATGTTTCAACGTCTACTAGGTAGCGCTCACTGCGATCTGGAAGTTCTTACATCGTGTCGAAATCACTGTTCATCCTTAACAGCACCTCTTCGTCTGCTCAAGGTTGTCCAAAATGTTTCAACGTCTACTAGGTAGCGCTCACTGCGATCTGGAAGTTCTTTCATCCTGTCGAAATCACTGTTCATCCTTAACAGCACCTCTTCGTCTGCTCAAGGTTGTCCAAAATGTTTCAACGTCTACTAGGTAGCGCTCACTGCGATCTGGAAGTTCTTTCATCCTGTCGAAATCACTGTTCATCCTTAACAGCACCATTTCGTCTGCTCAAGGTTGTCCAAAATGTTTCAACAACTACTAGGTAGCGCTCACTGCTATCTGGAAGTTCTTTCATCCTGTCGAAATCACTGTTCATCCTTAACAGCACCTCTTCGTCTGCTCAAGGTTGTCCAAAATGTTTCAACGTCTACTAGGTAGCGCTCACTGCGAGCTGGAAGTTCTTTCATCCTGTCGAAATCACTGTTCATCCTTAACAGCATCTCTTCGTCTGCTCAAGGTTGTCCAAAATGTTTCAACGTCTACTAGGTAGCGCTCACTGCGATCTGGAAGTTCTTACATCCTGTCGAAATCACTGTTCATCCTTAACAGCACCTCTTCGTCTGCTCAAGGTTGTCCAAAATGTTTCAACGTCTACTAGGTAGCGCTGACTGCGATCTGGAAGTTCTTTCATCCTGTTGAAATCACTGTACATCCTTAACAGCACCCTTTCGTCTGCTGAAGGTTGTCCAAAATGTTTCAACGTCTACTAGGTAGCGCTCACTGCGATCTGGAAGTTCTTACATCGTGTCGAAATCTCTGTTCATCCTTAACAGCACCTCTTCGTCTGCTCAAGGTTGTCCAAAATGTTTCAACGTCTACTAGGTAGCGCTCACTGCGATCTGGAAGTTCTTTCATCCTGACGAAATCACTGTTCATCCTTAACAGCACCTCTTCGTCTGCTCAAGGTTGTCCAAAATGTTTTAACGTCTACTAGGTAGCGCTCACTGCGATCTGGAAGTTCTTTCATCCTGTCGAAATCACTGTTCATCCTTGACAGCACCCTTTCGTCTGCTCAAGGTTGTCCAAAATGTTTCAACGTCTACTAGGTAGCGCTCACTGCGATCTGGAAGTTCTTACATCGTGTCGAAATCACTGTTAATCCTTAACAGCACCTCTTCGTCTGCTCAAGGTTGTCCAAAATGTTTCAACGTCTACTAGGTAGCGCTCACTGCGATCTGGAAGTTCTTTCATCCTGTCGAAATCACTGTTCATCCTTAACAGCACCTCTTCGTCTGCTCAAGTTTGTCCAAAATGTTTCAACGTCTACTAGGTAGCGCTCACTGCGATCTGGAAGTTCTTTCATCCTGTCGAAATCACTGTTCATCCTTAACAGCACCTCTTCGTCTGCTCAAGGTTGTCCAAAATGTTTCAACGTCTACTAGGTAGCGCTCACTGCGATCTGGAAGTTCTTTCATCCTGTCGAAATCACTGTTCATCCTTAACAGCACCTCTTCGTCTGCTCAAGGTTGTCCAAAATGTTTCAACGTCTACTAGGTAGCGCTCACTGCGATCTGGAAGTTCTTTCATCCTGTCGAAATCACTGTTCATCCTTAACAGCACCTCTTCGTCTGCTCAAGGTTGTCCAAAATGTTTCAACGTCTACTAGGTAGCGCTCACTGCGATCTGGAAGTTCTTTCATCCTGTCGAAATCACTGTTCATCCTTAACAGCACCTCTTCGTCTGCTCAAGGTTGTCCAAAATGTTTTAACGTCTACTAGGTAGCGCTCACTGCGATCTGGAAGTTCTTACATCGTGTCGAAATCACTGTTCATCCTTAACAGCACCTCTTCGTCTGCTAAAGGTTGTCCAAAATGTTTCAACGTCTACTAGGTAGCGCTCACTGCGATCTGGAAGTTCTTTCATCCTGTCGAAATCACTGTTCATCCTTAACAGCACCTCTTCGTCTGCTCAAGGTTGTCCAAAATGTTTCAACGTCTACTAGGTAGCGCTCACTGCGATCTGGAAGTTCTTTCATCCTGTCGAAATCACTGTTCATCCTTAACAGCACCTCTTCGTCTGCTCAAGGTTGTCCAAAATGTTTTAACGTCTACTAGGTAGCGCTCACTGCGATCTGGAAGTTCTTTCATCCTGACGAAATCACTGTTCATCCTTAACAGCACCTCTTCGTCTGCTCAAGGTTGTCCAAAATGTTTCAACGTGTACTAGGTAGCGCTGACTGCGATCTGGAAGTTCTTTCATCCTGTCGAAATCACTGTACATCCTTAACAGCACCCTTTCGTCTGCTGAAGGTTGTCCAAAATGTTTCAACGTCTACTAGGTAGCGCTCACTGCGATCTGGAAGTTCTTACATCGTGTCGAAATCTCTGTTCATCCTTAACAGCACCTATTCGTCTGCTCAAGGTTGTCCAAAATGTTTCAACGTCTACTAGGTAGCGCTCACTGCGATCTGGAAGTTCTTTCATCCTGACGAAATCACTGTTCATCCTTAACAGCACCTCTTCGTCTGCTCAAGGTTGTCCAAAATGTTTTAACGTCTACTAGGTAGCGCTCACTGCGATCTGGAAGTTCTTTCATCCTGTCGAAATCACTGTTCATCCTTGACAGCACCCTTTCGTCTGCTCAAGGTTGTCCAAAATGTTTCAACGTCTACTAGGTAGCGCTCACTGCGATCTGGAAGTTCTTACATCCTGTCGAAATCACTGTTCATCCTTAACAGCACCTCTTCGTCTGCTCAAGGTTGTCCAAAATGTTTCAACGTCTACTAGGTAGCGCTCACTGCGATCTGGAAGTTCTTTCATCCTGTCGAAATCACTGTTCATCCTTAACAGCACCTCTTCGTCTGCTCAAGGTTGTCCAAAATGTTTCAACGTCTACTAGGTAGCGCTCACTGCGATCTGGAAGTTCTTTCATCCTGTCGAAATCACTGTTCATCCTTAACAGCACCTCTTCGTCTGCTCAAGGTTGTCCAAAATGTTTCAACGTCTACTAGGTAGCGCTCACTGCGATCTGGAAGTTCTTTCATCCTGTCGAAATCACTGTTCATCCTTAACAGCACCTCTTCGTCTGATCAAGGTTGTCCAAAATGTTTCAACGTCTACTAGGTAGCGCTCACTGCGATCTGGAAGTTCTTACATCGTGTCGAAATCACTGTTCATCCTTAACAGCACCTCTTCGTCTGCTCAAGGTTGTCCAAAATGTTTCAACGTCTACTAGGTAGCGCTCACTGCGATCTGGAAGTTCTTTCATCCTGTCGAAATCACTGTTCATCCTTAACAGCACCTCTTCGTCTGCTCAAGGTTGTCCAAAATGTTTTAACGTCTACTAGGTAGCGCTCACTGCGATCTGGAAGTTCTTTCATCCTGTCGAAATCACTGTTCATCCTTAACAGCACCTCTTCGTCTGCTCAAGGTTGTCCAAAATGTTTCAACGTCTACTAGGTAGCGCTCACTGCGATCTGGAAGTTCTTTCATCCTGTCGAAATCACTGTTCATCCTTAACAGCACCATTTCGTCTGCTCAAGGTTGTCCAAAATGTTTCAACAACTACTAGGTAGCGCTCACTGCGATCTGGAAGTTCTTTCATCCTGTCGAAATCACTGTTCATCCTTAACAGCACCTCTTCGTCTGCTCAAGGTTGTCCAAAATGTTTCAACGTCTACTAGGTAGCGCTCACTGCGAGCTGGAAGTTCTTTCATCCTGTCGAAATCACTGTTCATCCTTAACAGCATCTCTTCGTCTGCTCAAGGTTGTCCAAAATGTTTCAACGTCTACTAGGTAGCGCTCACTGCGATCTGGAAGTTCTTTCATCCTGTCGAAATCACTGTTCATCCTTAAAAGCACCTCTTCGTCTGCTCAAGTTTGTCCAAAATGTTTCAACGTCTACTAGGTAGCGCTCACTGCGATCTGGAAGTTCTTTCATCCTGTCGAAATCACTGTTCATCCTTAACAGCACCTCTTCGTCTGCTCAAGGTTGTCCAAAATGTTTCAACGTCTACTAGGTAGCGCTCACTGCGAGCTGGAAGTTCTTTCATCCTGTCGAAATCACTGTTCATCCTTAACAGCATCTCTTCGTCTGCTCAAGGTTGTCCAAAATGTTTCAACGTCTACTAGGTAGCGCTCACTGCGATCTGGAAGTTCTTACATCGTGTCGAAATCACTGTTCATCCTTAACAGCACCTCTTCGTCTGCTCAAGGTTGTCCAAATTGTTTCAACGTCTACTAGGTAGCGCTCACTGCGATCTGGAAGTTCATTCATCCTGTCGAAATCACTGTTCATCCTTAACAGCACCTCTTCGTCTGCTCAAGGTTGTCCAAAATGTTTCAACGTCTACTAGGTAGCGCTCACTGCGATCTGGAAGTTCTTACATCGTGTCGAAATCACTGTTCATCCTTAACAGCACCTCTTCGTCTGCTCAAGGTTGTCCAAAATGTTTCAACGTCTACTAGGTAGCGCTCACTGCGATCTGGAAGTTCTTACATCGTGTCGAAATCACTGTTCATCCTTAACAGCACCTCTTCGTCTGCTCAAGGTTGTCCAAAATGTTTCAACGTCTACTAGGTAGCGCTCACTGCGATCTGGAAGTTCTTACATCGTGTCGAAATCACTGTTCATCCTTAACAGCACCTCTTCGTCT
The DNA here is from genome assembly GCA_963556195.1 of Sepiola atlantica. Lineage (NCBI taxonomy): Eukaryota > Metazoa > Mollusca > Cephalopoda > Sepiida > Sepiolidae > Sepiola > Sepiola atlantica. The sequence goes on along the minus strand of OY744537.1, from coordinate 7,716,944 downwards.
GCTCAAGGTTGTCCAAAATGTTTCAACGTCTACTAGGTAGCGCTCACTGCGATCTGGAAGTTCATTCATCCTGTCGAAATCACTGTTCATCCTTAACAGCACCTCTTCGTCTGCTCAAGGTTGTCCAAAATGTTTCAACGTCTACTAGGTAGCGCTCACTGCGATCTGGAAGTTCTTACATCGTGTCGAAATCACTGTTCATCCTTAACAGCACCTCTTCGTCTGCTCAAGGTTGTCCAAAATGTTTCAACGTCTACTAGGTAGCGCTCACTGCGATCTGGAAGTTCTTACATCGTGTCGAAATCACTGTTCATCCTAAACAGCACCTCTTCGTCTGCTCAAGGTTGTCCAAAATGTTTCAACGTCTACTAGGTAGCGCTCACTGCGATCTGGAAGTTCTTTCATCCTGTCGAAATCACTGTTCATCCTTAACAGCACCTCTTCGTCTGCTCAAGGTTGTCCAAAATGTTTCAACGTCTACTAGGTAGCGCTCACTGCGATCTGGAAGTTCTTTCATCCTGACGAAATCACTGTTCATCCTTAACAGCACCTCTTCGTCTGCTCAAGGTTGTCCAAAATGTTTCAACGTGTACTAGGTAGCGCTGACTGCGATCTGGAAGTTCTTTCATCCTGTCGAAATCACTTTACATCCTTAACAGCACCCTTTCGTCTGCTCAAGGTTGTCCAAAATGTTTCAACGTCTACTAGGTAGCGCTCACTGCGATCTGGAAGTTCTTACATCGTGTCAAAATCACTGTTCATCCTTAACAGCACCTCTTCGTCTGCTCAAGGTTGTCCAAAATGTTTCAACGTCTACTAGGTAGCGCTCACTGCGATCTGGAAGTTCTTTCATCCTGACGAAATCACTGTTCATCCTTAACAGCACCTCTTCGTCTGCTCAAGGTTGTCCAAAATGTTTTAACGTCTACTAGGTAGCGCTCACTGCGATCTGGAAGTTCTTTCATCCTGTCGAAATCACTGTTCATCCTTGACAGCACCCTTTCGTCTGCTCAAGGTTGTCCAAAATGTTTCAACGTCTACTAGGTAGCGCTCACTGCGATCTGGAAGTTCTTTCATCCTGTCGAAATCACTGTTCATCCTTAACAGCACCTATTCGTCTGCTCAAGTTTGTCCAAAATGTTTCAACGTCTACTAGGTAGCGCTCACTGCGATCTGGAAGTTCTTACATCGTGTCGAAATCACTGTTCATCCTTAACAGCACCTCTTCGTCTGCTCAAGGTTGTCCAAAATGTTTCAACGTCTACTAGGTAGCGCTCACTGCGATCTGGAAGTTCTTTCATCCTGTCGAAATCACTGTTCATCCTTAACAGCACCTCTTCGTCTGCTCAAGGTTGTCCAAAATGTTTAAACGTCTACTAGGTAGCGCTCACTGCGATCTGGAAGTTCTTACATCGTGTCGAAATCACTGTTCATCCTTAACAGCACCTCTTCGTCTGCTCAAGGTTGTCCAAAATGTTTCAACGTCTACTAGGTAGCGCTCACTGCGATCTGGAAGTTCTTTCATCCTGTCGAAATCACTGTTCATCCTTAACAGCACCTCTTCGTCTGCTCAAGGTTGTCCAAAATGTTTTAACGTCTACTAGGTAGCGCTCACTGCGATCTGGAAGTTCTTTCATCCTGTCGAAATCACTGTTCATCCTTAACAGCACCTCTTCGTCTGCTCAAGGTTGTCCAAAATGTTTCAACGTCTACTAGGTAGCGCTCACTGCGATCTGGAAGTTCTTTCATCCTGTCGAAATCACTGTTCATCCTTAACAGCACCCTTTCGTCTGCTCAAGGTTGTCCAAAATGTTTCAACGTCTACTAGGTAGCGCTCACTGCGATCTGGAAGTTCTTTCATCCTGTCGAAATCACTGTTCATCCTTAACAGCACCTCTTCGTCTGCTCAAGGTTGTCCAAAATGTTTCAACGTCTACTAGGTAGCGCTCACTGCGATCTGGAAGTTCTTACATCGTGTCGAAATCACTGTTCATCCTTAACAGCACCTCTTCGTCTGCTCAAGGTTGTCCAAAATGTTTCAACGTCTACTAGGTAGCGCTCACTGCGATCTGGAAGTTCTTTCATCCTGTCGAAATCACTGTTCATCCTTAACAGCACCTCTTCGTCTGCTCAAGGTTGTCCAAAATGTTTCAACGTCTACTAGGTAGCGCTCACTGCGATCTGGAAGTTCTTTCATCCTGTCGAAATCACTGTTCATCCTTAACAGCACCTCTTCGTCTGCTCAAGGTTGTCCAAAATGTTTCAACGTCTACTAGGTAGCGCTCACTGCGAGCTGGAAGTTCTTTCATTCTGTCGAAATCACTGTTCATCCTTAACAGCACCTCTTCGTCTGCTCAAGGTTGTCCAAAATGTTTCAACGTCTACTAGGTAGCGCTCACTGCGATCTGGAAGTTCTTACATCGTGTCGAAATCACTGTTCATCCTTAACAGCACCTCTTCGTCTGCTCAAGGTTGTCCAAAATGTTTCAACGTCTACTAGGTAGCGCTCACTGCGATCTGGAAGTTCTTTCATCCTGTCGAAATCACTGTTCATCCTTAACAGCACCTCTTCGTCTGCTCAAGGTTGTCCAAAATGTTTTAACGTCTACTAGGTAGCGCTCACTGCGATCTGGAAGTTCTTTCATCCTGTCGAAATCACTGTTCATCCTTAACAGCACCTCTTCGTCTGCTCAAGGTTGTCTAAAATGTTTTAACGTCTACTAGGTAGCGCTCACTGCGATCTGGAAGTTCTTACATCGTGTCGAAATCACTGTTCATCCTTAACAGCACCTCTTCGTCTGCTCAAGGTTGTCCAAAATGTTTCAACGTCTACTAGGTAGCGCTCACTGCGATCTGGAAGTTCTTACATCGTGTCGAAATCACTGTTCATCCTTAACAGCACCTCTTCGTCTGCTCAAGGTTGTCCAAAATGTTTCAACGTCTACTAGGTAGCGCTCACTGCGATCTGGAAGTTCTTACATCGTGTCGAAATCACTGTTCATCCTTAACAGCACCTCTTCGTCTGCTCAAGGTTGTCCAAAATGTTTCAACGTCTACTAGGTAGCGCTCACTGCGATCTGGAAGTTCTTTCATCCTGTCGAAATCACTGTTCATCCTTAACAGCACCTCTTCGTCTGATCAAGGTTGTCCAAAATGTTTCAACGTCTACTAGGTAGCGCTCACTGCGATCTGGAAGTTCTTACATCGTGTCGAAATCACTGTTCATCCTTAACAGCACCCTTTCGTCTGCTCAAGGTTGTCCAAAATGTTTCAACGTCTACTAGGTAGCGCTCACTGCGATCTGGAAGTTCTTTCATCCTGTCGAAATCACTGTTCATCCTTAACAGCACCTCTTCGTCTGCTCAAGGTTGTCCAAAATGTTTCAACGTCTACTAGGTAGCGCTCACTGCGATCTGGAAGTTCTTACATCGTGTCGAAATCACTGTTCATCCTTAACAGCACCTCTTCGTCTGCTCAAGGTTGTCCAAAATGTTTCAACGTCTACTAGGTAGCTCTCACTGCGATCTGGAAGTTCATTCATCCTGTCGAAATCACTGTTCATCCTTAACAGCACCTCTTCGTCTGCTCAAGGTTGTCCAAAATGTTTCAACGTCTACTAGGTAGCGTTCACTGCGATCTGGAAGTTCTTACATCGTGTCGAAATCACTGTTCATCCTTAACAGCACCTCTTCGTCTGCTCAAGGTTGTCCAAAATGTTTCAACGTCTACTAGGTAGCGCTCACTGCGATCTGGAAGTTTTTACATCGTGTCGAAATCACTGTTCATCCTTAACAGCACCTCTTCGTCTGCTCAAGGTTGTCCAAAATGTTTCAACGTCTACTAGGTAGCGCTCACTGCGATCTGGAAGTTCTTACATCGTGTCGAAATCACTGTTCATCCTTAACAGCACCTCTTCGTCTGCTCAAGGTTGTCCAAAATGTTTCAACGTCTACTAGGTAGCGCTCACTGCGATCTGGAAGTTCTTACATCGTGTCGAAATCACTGTTCATCCTTAACAGCACCTCTTCGTCTGCTCAAGGTTGTCCAAAATGTTTCAACGTCTACTAGGTAGCGCTCACTGCGATCTGGAAGTTCTTACATCGTGTCGAAATCACTGTTCATCCTTAACAGCACCTCTTCGTCTGCTCAAGGTTGTCCAAAATGTTTCAACGTCTACTAGGTAGCGCTCACTGCGATCTGGAAGTTCTTACATCGTGTCGAAATCACTGTTCATCCTTAACAGCACCCTTTCGTCTGCTCAAGGTTGTCCAAAATGTTTCAACGTCTACTAGGTAGCGCTCACTGCGATCTGGAAGTTCTTTCATCGTGTCGAAATCACTGTTCATCCTTAACAGCACCTCTTCGTCTGCTCAAGGTTGTCCAAAATGTTTCAACGTCTACTAGGTAGCGCTCGCTGCGATCTGGAAGTTCTTTCATCCTGTCGAAATCACTGTTCATTCTTAACAGCACCTCTTCGTCTGCTCAAGGTTGTCCAAAATGTTTCAACGTCTACTAGGTAGCGCTCACTGCGATCTGGAAGTTCTTACATCGTGTCGAAATCACTGTTCATCCTTAACAGCACCTCTTCGTCTGCTCAAGGTTGTCCAAAATGTTTCAACGTCTACTAGGTAGCGCTCACTGCGATCTGGAAGTTCTTTCATCCTGTCGAAATCACTGTTCATCCTTAACAGCACCTCTTCGTCTGCTCAAGGTTGTCTAAAATGTTTTAACGTCTACTAGGTAGCGCTCACTGCGATCTGGAAGTTCTTACATCGTGTCGAAATCACTGTTCATCCTTAACAGCACCTCTTCGTCTGCTCAAGGTTGTCCAAAATGTTTCAACGTCTACTAGGTAGCGCTCACTGCGATCTGGAAGTTCTTTCATCCTGTCGAAATCACTGTTCATCCTTAACAGCACCTCTTCGTCTGATCAAGGTTGTCCAAAATGTTTCAACTTCTACTAGGTAGCGCTCACTGCGATCTGGAAGTTCTTACATCGTGTCGAAATCACTGTTCATCCTTAACAGCACCCTTTCGTCTGCTCAAGGTTGTCCAAAATGTTTCAACGTCTACTAGGTAGCGCTCACTGCGATCTGGAAGTTCTTTCATCCTGTCGAAATCACTGTTCATCCTTAACAGCACCTCTTCGTCTGCTCAAGGTTGTCCAAAATGTTTCAACGTCTACTAGGTAGCGCTCACTGCGATCTGGAAGTTCCTACATCGTGTCGAAATCACTGTTCATCCTTAACAGCACCTCTTCGTCTGCTCAAGGTTGTCCAAAATGTTTCAACGTCTACTAGGTAGCGCTCACTGCGATCTGGAAGTTCTTACATCGTGTCGAAATCACTGTTCATCCTTAACAGCACCTCTTCGTCTGCTCAAGGTTGTCCAAAATGTTTCAACGTCTACTAGGTAGCGCTCACTGCGATCTGGAAGTTCTTACATCGTGTCGAAATCACTGTTCATCCTTAACAGCACCTCTTCGTCTGCTCAAGGTTGTCCAAAATGTTTCAACGTCTACTAGGTAGCGCTCACTGCGATCTGGAAGTTCTTACATCGTGTCGAAATCACTGTTCATCCTTAACAGCACCTCTTCGTCTGCTCAAGGTTGTCCAAAATGTTTCAACGTCTACTAGGTAGCGCTCACTGCGATCTGGAAGTTCTTACATCGTGTCGAAATCACTGTTCATCCTTAACAGCACCTCTTCGTCTGCTCAAGGTTGTCCAAAATGTTTCAACGTCTACTAGGTAGCGCTCACTGCGATCTGGAAGTTCTTACATCGTGTCGAAATCACTGTCCATCCTTAACAGCACCTCTTCGTCTGCTCAAGGTTGTCCAAAATGTTTCAACGTCTACTAGGTAGCGCTCACTGCGATCTGGAAGTTCTTACATCGTGTCGAAATCACTGTTCATCCTTAACAGCACCTCTTCGTCTGCTCAAGGTTGTCCAAAATGTTTCAACGTCTACTAGGTAGCGCTCACTGCGATCTGGAAGTTCTTACATCGTGTCGAAATCACTGTTCATCCTTAACAGCACCCTTTCGTCTGCTCAAGGTTGTCCAAAATGTTTTAACGTCTACTAGGTAGCGCTCACTGCGATCTGGAAGTTCTTTCATCCTGTCGAAATCACTGTTCATCCTTAACAGCACCTCTTCGTCTGCTCAAGGTTGTCCAAAATGTTTTAACGTCTACTAGGTAGCGCTCACTGCGATCTGGAAGTTCTTTCATCCTGACGAAATCACTGTTCATCCTTAACAGCACCTCTTCGTCTGCTCAAGGTTGTCCAAAATGTTTCAACGTGTACTAGGTAGCGCTGACTACGATCTGGAAGATCTTTCATCCTGTCAAAATCACTGTTCATCCTTAACAGCACCTCTTCGTCTGCTCAAGGTTGTCCAAAATGTTTCAACGTCTACTAGGTAGCGCTCACTGCGATCTGGAAGTTCTTACATCGTGTCGAAATCACTGTTCATCCTTAACAGCACCTCTTCGTCTGCTCAAGGTTGTCCAAAATGTTTTAACGTCTACTAGGTAGCGCTCACTGCGATCTGGAAGTTCTTTCATCCTGTCGAAATCACTGTTCATCCTTAACAGCACCTCTTCGTCTGATCAAGGTTGTCCAAAATGTTTCAACGTCTACTAGGTAGCGCTCACTGCGATCTGGAAGTTCTTACATCGTGTCGAAATCACTGTTCAACCATTAACAGCACCTCTTCGTCTGCTCAAGGTTGTCCAAAATGTTTCAACGTCTACTAGGTAGCGCTCACTGCGATCTGGAAGTTCTTTCATCGTGTCGAAATCACTGTTCATCCTTAACAGCACCTCTTCGTCTGCTCAAGGTTGTCCAAAATGTTTCAACGTCTACTAGGTAGCGCTCGCTGCGATCTGGAAGTTCTTTCATCCTGTCGAAATCACTGTTCATTCTTAACAGCACCTCTTCGTCTGCTCAAGGTTGTCCAAAATGTTTCAACGTCTACTAGGTAGCGCTCACTGCGATCTGGAAGTTCTTACATCGTGTCGAAATCACTGTTCATCCTTAACAGCACCTCTTCGTCTGCTCAAGGTTGTCCAAAATGTTTCAACGTCTACTAGGTAGCGCTCACTGCGATCTGGAAGTTCTTTCATCCTGTCGAAATCACTGTTCATCCTTAACAGCACCTCTTCGTCTGCTCAAGGTTGTCCAAAATGTTTTAACGTCTACTAGGTAGCGCTCACTGCGATCTGGAAGTTCTTTCATCCTGTCGAAATCACTGTTCATCCTTAACAGCACCTCTTCGTCTGCTCAAGGTTGTCCAAAATGTTTCAACGTCTACTAGGTAGCGCTCACTGCGATCTGGAAGTTCTTACATCGTGTCGAAATCACTGTTCATCCTTAACAGCACCTCTTCGTCTGCTCAAGGTTGTCCAAAATGTTTTAACGTCTACTAGGTAGCGCTCACTGCGATCTGGAAGTTCTTTCATCCTGTCGAAATCACTGTTCATCCTTAACAGCACCTCTTCGTCTGATCAAGGTTGTCAAAAATGTTTCAACGTCTACTAGGTAGCGCTCACTGCGATCTGGAAGTTCTTACATCGTGTCGAAATCACTGTTCATCCTTAACAGCACCTCTTCGTCTGCTCAAGGTTGTCCAAAATGTTTCAACGTCTACTAGGTAGCGCTCACTGCGATCTGGAAGTTCTTACATCGTGTCGAAATCACTGTTCATCCTTAACAGCACCTCTTCGTCTGCTCAAGGTTGTCCAAAATGTTTCAACGTCTACTAGGTAGCGCTCGCTGCGATCTGGAAGTTCTTTCATCCTGTCGAAATCACTGTTCATCCTTAACAGCACCTCTTCGTCTGCTCAAGGTTGTCCAAAATGTTTCAACGTCTACTAGGTAGCGCTCGCTGCGATCAATACAGAGGTGTACGTTAATAGCATATCAGTGAACGGCGATAAACAAAGACTGTTATACACTCATAGCTGAAACTTGGTGAGCAAGTCAACTATTCAAGTATTTAAATTATATAACCTCTAAAACATATTTATTATTCTCAAAAGATATGACTACAAAAATAGCTACGCAAATTATGAATTAATTATCAAATGGCAAAAAAGTAAAATGTATATGTGAAAATCGTAGTTCTCAAATTAAAGAAAGCAATATTTTCATAGAGAAATTCGGCATTATACATGAAATATTATATTAATTGTAAAAGCTCTGATTTAAATCACCATTATTAGAAACCGAGTTTAGAATCAACAGTCATTTATTATGAATGAAAATATTAACATTGAAATTGAAAAGAATAAATTTACTGAATTAGTGAATCGATTTTATTTGCAGCGTTGCGAGCAGACTCGTTTTGTTATGAAACGAAAATGGACGAAAATGAAATGCAGAAAACGCCAAAAGTAATTCGACTGGTTCACTGAATCTTTATTGTTCGCAAGCAATGGCGGCCTGTTTTACATTCCAGCTTTCAAATATAAAATAATTGTTCAAAAACGAGACGAGTTTAATATCACTTTCATTATCATGATTTATCTCAACAGAGCAAAGAAGTCAACATAATTTACTTCTTTAATACCATAGGCTATATTCAATTCACGTACCGTTTCAATCAAATATATCAACTTTTTATGTGAAAATGGTAGTGTTAACTTAGTTAAAACATATTACAATTTGAATGAGGAAAAAGAAACATAGCTGAGATAAAAAAGCAAACAATACGTGTAAAGGCCTGGCAGAGGGATAAACTATTAAACAAATAGAAGAAAGAAAACATAAGACACCATTTTATTTATACATCCTTAAGTTTTGCTATTACTATTTTATATTACATTTGAACGTATATTATAAAATAATATATCTATATCTAAAGTTAGAAATGTGTGTATGTTTACATATTTTTATGTAAAGAATTCACTCCTAACCCAATTAACCGATTATTATGAATTTTGGAACACTACTGGAAAGTGTGACAGTGGGTAACGTGGGATATCTTTAGTGTAATTTAATCTTATGCAAAAAAGGGGACATTCGTGAAAGTTCAAATACCTACAAATTTTTGTGAAATGTTAACAATAGTGGTACTGTTATCTATCTTGAACCAGCTGTCGTGACGTTCGACTCGGAATCGTTCGGCTGTCCTACGCAAACGGCCGAGTGTTGACGAGCCGATTGCGATTAGCCAATCAGCGAGCAGCCGATAACTTTGTTACAAAAAAATATGTCGTATTAACAGTAATTTTGGTAAGTTTTTTTTTTTGGGTTTCTTCAAAACAATTCCTTGTAAATAAAAATACAGTATTCATTTTATAACAGTAACCTCGCTATGTTTTTTTCCTGTTGTTTCTTCCAAAAAAATCATGTAAATATGTTTAATTTTCTTTGTTTGTTTCTTTAAAACATTCCTTACTCTAACCCTAAACCCTAACCCTAAACCTAACGCTAAACCTAACCCTAAACCTAACCCTAACCCTAACCCTAACCCTAACCCTAAAAACAAAACAAAAAAAAAACAAGCAAAACATTATCATATGACGCAGCACCGTATCAAAAATGTCGGCTGATCGCTGCTTCAGCTCGGCAACTCTCGGCCGTTTGCGTAGAACAGCCGAACGCTTCCGAGTCGAACGTCACGACAGCTGGTTCAAGATAGATAAGAGCACCGCAATAGTTATTAGACGTCAATTAATAAATATTCCCCAGTTTTTAGTTTCTATAGAGTATTTTAAGGATTTTTATGGGGCATAATATTAGCGCAACCTTCTATTTAAATTAAAATATTTCAGATTTGCATTAAATTTAATCCATAGTCATTGCCACCAATTAAGCAAGATTTTCTGGATTTTAAATTTCCTCTTAAGACCTCTTAAATTTTAGAAATTTTCTAAAATCAAAATTATGTAATTGATGTTGATTAAAATGGGTATAAGGATTCTAGACAAATGGTTTAGTAACATTATATATTGAGTTTAATCTTCGTAAGGAGACATGAAAGTGGGTAAAAACTGTGTTCGAAGAATTAATTTTACACGTCCTGGGACGGGTATTTTCTAGTTATGTATATATATATCTTTGTGTCAGTATTTACTTCAAAAGTCTCCAACACCTGAGTAGAGCTTAATAGTCGTATGAAAATATATTAATGACAAGCAAGCTACGCATGGCCCTTTGTGTTAAGATCCATAAGAGTTGATTAGGCCAAGTGTTTGCCCGATACGCTCTTAAGAAGCGTAACACTAACACCATGTATATATTACTTGCCATAAGTATATTTTCATACTACTACATTATTATATAGTAGCTGTATCTACCCGGCGTTACTCGGGAATCTTTTCATTTTAATTTTTGTTTTAAATACGATTTTGAAAGTTCTATTCAATTATTAAGATATCGTATGGCCATTCAGATATTTATTTAACCAAATTGTTATATGAGTATAACTGTGAGGTGATAGTGTCTAAGTGGTTAACGACATGGACTCACAACCTGGGTGTGCCAAGTTCGAATCCAGTTCGTTCCACGTAAACATTTTCATTTAGGATGTTGGCAATAATCACCTGGTCCCTCCTGTATGCCTTAAAGAAACCAATGCCAACAGTAGAATAATCTAATTCGTACGAAATTAATAAATAGACTATAACTACATTCCATGATAAATGCCAGTATACTGAAATCATATGCCCTTAATAGGGTTAAGATGAACATTCATATACACTAAATGTAGAAAAGCAAGGAATTTCCCAAATTTTTACAATTTTATTGTCATTAATTAAGGGTGTGACTACATATCAACCAAGCCATTTCATTATCACATCACTACAGTATAAATCTCTATGCATGTGTGGATGAAGTTTGTGAGGTGCGCTGAAGAAAAATTCCTACCAGTAAAATACACAGACCTGTTGTGCTCGCATACCCTTAATGACAATAAAAGTGTAACAATTTTGGAATTTCCTTGCTTTTATACATTTAGTGTATATGAATTTTCATCTTAACCCTATTAAGGGCTTATGATTTCAGTATACTGGCATTTATCATGGAATGTCACTACTTTTGTATAGGCTCTGCCTCAAGACAATGGTAATTTTTAAGGTCTTTTTGAATTTTCTGGAAAGCTAAGGTATATGGTAAACTGAAATTAAAATGCCATCAATTAGACCCTAGAACCTCTATCTTTGCCAAAAATCAGCTGAATCCATCAAATAGTTGATGAGATACAGGGTGGCACACACGTACATACGTACACATGGATAACACAAAATCACTCCTGACCTTTCTGGATCTCTGTGTTGCCTTGACTAATGATGCTGAAGTTCGACACACTTATAGAACCTATCAAATGAAAATTTTGTGCAAATTTTTAAATAATTTGATTTATTGGTTTTTGAGTTATGATTGATCAAAGCAATGAGATTTCTAGCATAGGTCGTTTTTGAAGTCTATTAAGGGATATAGAGCGCTATCGCGCCTCCCTTGATTTATTAAAGTAATTTTGTTTACTTTTCTATTTTAAAAAAATTATTTCATGTAAATATCTTTTAATCTTTTAATATATTTGCTAAGAAATTTAAAAACTTTCTATTTGATTGGTTTAAGGCTTCTAAATTCTTTACAAATTTTGAAGGGTCAGGAAATAATTGTTTTTCAACTATTAGCAAAGGAGGGTGACTTGTTTACGAAAAAACCCGAAATGTATTGTGGTGGATATAGTTTTCGTAAATTATTTGAATATGATTTCTTTATTTCTGAATTTTTTAGATGAAGATTGATAATTTGTATAATTTTTATCATTCAGACTATATTTCTCATCTTGAGTGTTATCATCACAACGTTTCGGCCGCTGTAATCTCCGGTCTTCTTCAGGTGTATCTCTTCGAAGTCTGAAATATTTCTGTCGAACTGGACAAAATTTCTAATTGAACTCTTTATTTTTAATCCACGGGAGTAGCATGCCCTTGTTCTGTCAGCCATGGCTGGGAGAAGTCTTCAGTAATTCATAATTCTTCGTATCGCCCGCACCGAGGTCGGAGGTTACAACGGCCGAAACGTTGTGATGATAACACTCAAGATAAGAAATGTAGTCCGAATAACCAAATTTAAATAGGATATTTAAAAATTATTTAAATTTTATCACATTGCAATTTTATTTTAATAAATAAGCGATCAAAAGTAAATAAAAATAAAATGCAAGTTACGTAATCGCGAAAAACATACACACACACTAGAATTTACTACACAAATTTATTAATATAGAAATTAGTAATTACTTATCACTGATTAGTAATTAATGATAACATTTATTTAATTTATTTTGTAGAATGTTTTGTAGAACGTATATATATATATATATATATATATATATATATATATATATATATATATATATATATATATATATATATATATATATGTCTAAAGAAGCTTTGAGTTATTTTAAACAAAAAGACAAAAGAAGAAGGAAAATGCAGTTTAAATTCCCACAGAAACTAACTAAATCCAAAATAGTGCAAACTTAACAATCGTTGGAAAATTCATAAATAAAAAAAATATATAATAGTAAGTAAATAAAATAAAAAGGGGGATTAAGTATCTAACAGTGAAACAAAAACAGGAGACCTTAACGTAAGCATCTAATATTAACACGGGGATCATCAGCTGTTTACCATGTAACTGTTTCGGAGATTTAAAAACAGGACAGTTATATGCATGGCTCTCCAATGGTACAGATCAAACTACCATTTCCCCAATCAAGTGTCGAAATAATTCAGCTTAAAATGTTACTTATATATACATAAATAATAATAATAATAATAATAATAATAATAATAATAATAATAATCAAAATAATAATAATAATATACTACCCTTAAGACTACCGTGCGATATGGCAATTTGCATATCAAATAAAATTCTTTATAACAATAGTAATACTAGTAATAATAATAATAATAATAATAATAATAATAATAATAATAATAAAAAAATGCTATCTAAACACTACACCCAAGTACCATTCTGCGATATGGTAGCTAGAAATAAAATTATATAGGAATTAAAGTTGCATTAAAAAAAAAAGCTTTAGTACCTTAGGTACCAAAAAGGCAAATAGATAAGAGGAAGGAAACCTAGCCATACAGATCTAAATACCCAATATATATATATATATATATATATATATATATATATATATATATATATATATATATATATATATATATATATAGTGGAAAGTTATATTTTAGTAATTTCTTTTTATTAACACTTTGTGCATTAAGAAACACCAAAAAATAAAAAATAGCATGAAAACATTATCAACTCAAACAAGAACACTTGTTTGTAATTGAATTACTATAAAAAGTACAAATAGTTCAAGCATAACTGATTACAGTATTGAACGTTCACTGGGTGCGGACAACACATTTAACTCATATTACACAAAAAAGTAATAAATAAATCTAGAATTAAAGAAACTTATTTGAAAACACTGAAATGATTCAGAAATTCATTTGCCTCTAGAAATGTACGTTAGAATGTATGTTTTCAATTTAATAAAATCAGCCCGTCATCAAGAGTTGGCAAAAGAAACGTTCATCGTGATAGCCGATTAAATCGCAAGAGTCGAATGTCTTTTTGTAAATTCCCAATTTTTTATTCACGTTGACAATTTTACATATATCATGTTCATTTTTATAAAATAAGATTATTTTTAAAAGGAGAAAAAGATTTTATAAACAAAAATAATAACGGGATTTCTAAACATGGTACACACTTTTAGAATAGACGGAAATGACACAAGAGGATCTGATAAGCGACTCCTTTTCCATGCTCTGGATATCATAAAAAACCTATGACAACCCCAAAGCATCTACGCCAAATCTTATCTCTGCTATAGTAACAATGAAATGCTCTGCTGAGCTGCCCCTGTTCTCTCCAAACTATATAACAAATGCCTTACCGAATCTTGCTTCCCTGATAGCTGAAAAATTGCCTCAGTGGTACAAATTTTCAAGAACACTGGCGTAAGAACTGACTCTGGAAATGACCGTCTCACAAGTCTCCTCTCTCTCTTCGCTAACCTCTTTACATCATTAATCAATATAGCGATAGTTCACCACCTCGAAAATGCTTAGCTTCTTTCTGACAAACAGTATGGATTTAGTTAATCTCGTTCTACTGCAGCCATTCCAACAGTGATCTTTGAACGCATATACTATACGCTGGATAAGGCAGGTGAAGCTAAAGTTGTAGCGCCTGATATATCCAAACAACGCTCCTTTCTCGATATGCAGGAAAACCGAACACGCACACATATCCAAGGCAATAGATGAATCCTTAGAAAATAACTTCCAGTCTGTAGTAGAATGGAGCCATAAATAGATTGTTACATTCAATGCTACGAAGAAACAGTTCCTTTACATTAAACAATTATAAGAAACATTTCAAGCGTTCAACGTTCAACGTTCAAACTTCTCGGCCTAACATCACTGCCAAGTCTGCTGCAAAGAAAGTGGGCTTCCTATATCAGAATAGTACACTTCTCACACATGCCAATATCTTTTAAAACCACCGTTCGCCCATGCATAGAGTATTGTTTCCACATTTGGCTAGTGCACCAAACAATAGTCTCTCCCTATTGGACAGGGTACAAAAAAAGAGTCTCTAATCAAATAGAACCCGCGCTGTTGATCAAGCTCCAGCCCCTTTCCCATCGTGGCAATGTTTCATCGTTGTGTTTGTTTTACAAATACTCCCACGGAATGTGCTCTGATGAACTTACCACACTCGTACCACATCAACGTAAAATACCTCCGACAAACCAGACTAGCAGCAAAATCGCACCCCTTTACTGTAGAGATTCTCAGATGTAGGAAAACTTTTAAATTTTAAATTCCCTTTCTGCTCTTCTTTTTTCTGACTATACCAACACGCAGAATTTTAAATATAATGTGAACTAACATCTTTCTGCACAACTCCCCCACTTATAGTGCTCTATAAATCTGACCCATAACCACACTAGCCACTTACGTCTTAAAGGCAATATGCGTTGTTTGGGGTGAACGAAAGGAACAATATCGTTTCTCGCATTGGTAATTTAATGGCAAAGAAGGTTTAGTTTAATACAACATATGATTTTTTCTAATAGTGCAATATATTTATGAACCCCCCCAAAATGACCTCATCCAGTAAAAATATAAATAACATTAAGAATAAATTGTATTAATTAAAAAACAATAGTATTTAATGACGACGTGAGAAGAATTCGACTAGTGATGGTTCAAATAAATATGAATAATGAATTTCTAAGCAACAATTTAAATGCTTCGAAATTCCTTTAAACTAATTGATTATTTATTAATTTTATTTTATTTTTCATTTTATTTTTTTCTAATAAAATTTCGTTTTATTTTGCCATTTCCATTTCATGGGGAGATGGGTTCATTGTCTGCCACTCGAGACGTTCCAATCCCCAAGAGGGTGCAGATGGGACCGATACGAATATTTTCAGGCGAAATAGTCTTTTATTTATCCCGTAGATTATAAATTGACTTTGAACATTTCCCGTATGCCCACTTTGCGAACACTGTTTGCGTATTACATTTGTTTTCGTATTCCCATCCGACTTTAGTGTTAGGATATAAAGAAACACAGCACGGGAGGTCATAATTCCAGGGATCACCACCTTCTTTTCGAGGAGAGATTGGTTTATTTTCTGTCGCATGAGGCGCTCTTGATTTCAGCGGTCCTCTAGACCAGTGGTCCTCAACCTTTTTGTTGCCGCGGACCAGTAAGCGTTAGACAATTTTACCGCGGCCCGGGGGTAGATTGTTTACTTGCAACTTACATGTAGCATCGTACCAACAACATAACATGAAAATAAAAGCCTCGAAATAATAATAAATATATCATTAAAAAGTTTACATTAAAAATTTACTTTAAACATTCCTTTCAAAATAAAATACACCAGAAAACGAATATAAAGTGCATGAACATTTTAACATTACTAGAACACCAAGTCAATGAGAACACTAGTAACTAAGCTTACAAAGCGTATGACTAATCTTATGACAAAGCGTACAAACTGAGATAAAGAGCTTTAAAAACTGCGCACATGTATGCAAGCTATATTTCTAAACTGTATTTCTTACGCGGCTCGGTACCAATTGGTCTACGGACCGGCACCGGTCCGCGGCCCACCGGTTGGGGACCACTGCTCTAGACTATCGATTGATTTTTACCGATTTAGTCGAGCTTGCTACGCGCGCACTGTTTCCGTCTTTTCTTTTTTATATTCACACCCGAAATGATGGTTAGCGATAGGGTAAATGAGTCATGTATTTCTTTTTAAGTATACTGTAAAATTATACGAATTTTAAAATGTTTCTTATTATTTATAAATTCAATACTTACAGAACGGTAAAATTAATATTTATAGCTCAGTAAAACTCGAATAAAAAGAACTTATTTGAGGTTTGGATGTGACAGCATGAGTTTCTTCGATTCTCCCGGGCAACGCCGGGGCACATGTCTCGCTAGTAAGCACAAACTATCACAAAGTAATATATGCCAATATTTCTAGCTTTCACTCTGTTCTATTACAGAAAAAAAAAATGTATTTCTTTATAAATCTAATTCTCTGGTGTGTTCCAGCAACAGAGAACTCTTTAGGTTGGACATTTTTATCGATAAAATCTATTGTATCAACATAATGATACAATAAGATATATATAAAGAAAAACGTGTTTTATTTTATTATTTTTGCTTTCACTACAGATTCCAGCGAGATTTGACCATTCTCCATTTGCTTTTGTCCGATAATATCTACACAAGAAAATTTAATAATGCAATCGGTAGTTGCGGCCAGGAATTTCCCCCAAGAAATCAAACTTCCCACGCCATTGTTCGTGTTTTTTTTCTTTAACGCTGACAATCGTTGCGGGGAAAAGATTTATCAATGCTTTTTGTCGACGTTATAATATGCTATCACATTTCTTCTTATGGCCAGCTTTCTTCTGAATCGGCGTGAGTTATCGCCGATTCAGAAACCACCATCTTTTATGAGATTTTAGTTCACTTCATAATTGCTTAGCATTTTAAACATCTGCATCAAACGTACGTACACGCAGATATATACATTACCTACTAGATACCATCTTAAAGTATATTCGGTTTCTCTGTACAAGGGTTTGTCAGGCCAACATAACATGAGGATACTTGCCCCTACAAGTAAACCCTGATCAAATATTCAAAATAACATAGTATTCGAAGCTCAAACTCGGCCTTTGGGGCAGGAACAAAGTATAGTATCTGTTCCGATGGATATCTGCACCCCATAGACTGGTATTGTCTTGGCCTTCGGGGCTTGATTTACGCCGGTCTATGGGTTTGTCCTGTGCTGTTTCAGGAGGTCCATCCTCCCAGGCTTTGAGGAGGAGTAAGTGTATTGCTTACTGCCCGAGACGCCCCTACCAGGGAATGCCGACGGGGCTGCCCAGGCATTTTTTGTAGGCCAGAGTGCTCACCTTCACGGGCGCTGACTTTTCAAATCCCACTTTCCGACTTTGTGTCACATCTTACCATTGTAGGAGGTAGATAAATAACTCGCGGCGATACACTGGCTCATACGAGGAATGGTCCACCTTCGCCAAGTGATGTTACTTCAAGTAACAGCACTTAGCTGGATACTCCACCAGACTAGATGAATTCTTGTCCTGGAATCCGGTAAGACTAAGAGACCACAAGAAATATATACTATAACTTAGTTAACTGGTCAATTGTGGAGAGGAAAATCCATATTCTTAACTTCTTTACTAACTCAACGTTTGAGAGATCGAGGAGAACTTTAATAGAATATTCGAATATCTATGGATCTCATATAGAAATCAAGTGTTAGCCCCAGGGAGGAACCCCTTGATTTCTGAGAACTTCGACTGAAGTAAAATTAAATAAAGAAATAACATTATTAGAGTTGTATCAATTCTGTGTTGCCCGGGCGTCGTCTTTTTACGTTAAGTTTGGCTTCGTTCGCTTCTTTGTTATTTCTCTTAATTAATTTCTATGAAGAAAATAGTTACATTGGCAATGTTCAAGTACGACTAACTCTAAGAGCAGTTTCTGCGGCGCTGCTACGGTGTTACGCCGCCATCCGTACCCGATAATAAACTTCGTACTTAACAACTTCCGGTATTCTTTAGTTTAATTTTCTCTAGTTTCTGGTAGTCAATTTTCTGGTTTTATTTCTTTTGTATTTTATGATAATGAATTATATCGTACAAGACGTACTAACCGCAGCACATTTCAATAGCTACCTGCAGGAGTTTCTCTGGCGTCGACAAGTAAAAGTAAATTACTTCGGCCATAATATATGCGATCCGACAGTACTATGATTTCTGAAACAACCTATTTTATTATTTTCCCTCTGTGATTATTTATTTTCAGTAACTGTGATTATTTATTTTTAGTAACTGTGATTATCTATTTTTGTCAAATAAATTATTTAAAATAAAATTTTAACAGTTATTTTTGTCTAATAAATTATTTAAAATAAAATTCAGTACAAAACTAACCAAAACAGGAAGTTTTTATTATCGGAACCAATTTCGAACGGACACCGTTTCCGGTTGGAAACAACTTTGCTTAGAGTTAGTCGTACTTGAACATTGCCGTTACATTTAAGAAAGATTACTTAACGACGGAAACTATTTAAATTATTCGGACTACTATTCTCGTCTTGGATGTTATTTCCACAACGTTTCGGCCGATGTAACCTCCGATCTTCTTCAGATGCATCTTTTGAAACTTGTTATTCTTCATATTGAACACAAGAATCTATACGAAATGTTGTACTAAACCCTTTATTTAATCCACGGCGGTAGATTGTTCTCTTCCTGTCAGCCATGACCAGATAGAAGTGTTAAGTAAGTAATTTTTTTATCTTATTCTTAGTTAGTATCGCATGTAGTGAGGATTCAACCTTCTAACACCCGTATACTGTCACTTACAACTGATTGTCACACAACGCCTTTATCTGTGGCGTCACATTTCCAAGATGAGAATAGTAGTACGAATACTACAAATACTACAAAGTATAAACCCTCATGTAAAAACTTCCGAAACATGAAATATCGGTTATTTAAAAAATCGGTTTGCAATCAAATTGTTCAGACGTCTTTAAATCACACAATCAGTTTCCATTTTTAACTATGATGTTTTTTTTTTAAACCAAATTATTATTTTTTAAATGGGATTTTGAAAATTGAATTTAATTATCACGGCATTGTTTGATCATGAAATTATTAATTGAAGCAACATGTCACAAAACTTAAACTAAAATCGAGTAATTTCTAGACAGACCGAGCCAGCGATGAGAAAAAAAGCGAGGAAAAAGTTGGCGATTCGATAAATCAATCGATTTGAACTGAGAAACGGCTCGGGTTCGTTTCATCAGACCGTTCAAAGTTTGACACTATTTTATTGTCTCCCAAAAATACAATGATGTTCGGAAATGGGAGCTGATTTACAATTCTGACAAGTCGAAAAATCTAAATAAAAAGTTAAATAAAACGCACGTTTACGAAATCGGACTGCGGCGGGTAGATAGACAGAGTTAATGTGTTAATTAAGTTTCGAATTCAGCTAAGGCAAAACGGGTATCTACTTTCCGTCTAGTGTTTCGAGCAAACTAGAGAAAAGGCATCTCTCTTCATCCTGTCTCTATCATTTTTTGTTATGTAGTTACTTGCATGCTTAATTGTTATTTTTTTTTACCTCACCTTATTTTACTACCTATCGCTTTTTGTTATGTAGTTACTTGCATACTTAATTGTTTTTTTTTTTTACCTCACCTCATTTTACTACCTATCGCTTTTTGTCATGTAGTTACTTGCATACTTAATTGTTTTTTACCTTACCTCATTTTACTACCTATCCTATTTTGTTATGTAGTAACTTACATACTTAATTGTTTTTTTTTACCTCACTTCATTTTACTACCAATAGCTTTTTGTTATGTAGTAACTTGCATACTTAATTGTTTTTTTTTTTTACCTCACCTCATTTTACTACGTATCGCTTTTTGTTATGTAGTTACTTGCATACTTAATTGTTTTTTTTTTACCTCACCTCATTTTACTACCTATCATTTTTTGTTATGTAGTTACTTGCATACTTAATTGTTTTTTTTTACCTCACCTCATTTTACTACGTATCGCTTTTTGTTATGTAGTTACTTGCATACTTAATTGTTTTTTACCTCACCTCACTTTACTACGTATCGCTTTTTGTTATGTAGTTACTTGCATATTTAATTGTTTTTTTTTACCTCACCTCACTTCGTATCGCTTTTTGTTATGTAGTTACTTGAATACTTAATTGTTTTTTTTTTACCTCACCTCATTTTACTACCTATCATTTTTTGTTATGTAGTTACTTGCATACTTAATTGTTTTTTTACCTCACCTCATTTTACTACGTATCGCTTTTTGTTATGTAGTTACTTGCATACTTAATTGTTTTTTTTTTACCTCACCTCACTTTACTACGTATCGCTTTTTGTTATGTAGTTACTTGCATACTTAATTGTTTTTTTTACCTCACCTCATTTTACTACCTATCATTTTTTGTTATGTAGTTACTTGCATACTTAATTGTTTTTTTACCTCACCTCATTTTACTACGTATCGCTTTTTGTTATGTAGTTACTTGCATACTTGTTTTTTTTTTTACCTCACCTCACTTTACTACGTATCGCTTTTTGTTATGTAGTTACTTGCATACTTAATTGTTTTTTTTTACCTCACCTCATTTTACTACGTATCGCTTTTTGTTATGTAGTTACTTGCATACTTGTTTTTTTTTTTTTACCTCACCTCACTTTACTACGTATCGCTTTTTGTTATGTAGTTACTTGCATACTTAATTGTTTTTTTTTTACCTCACCTCATTTTACTACGTATCGCTTTTTGTTATGTAGTTACTTGCATACTTAATTATTTTTTACCTCACCTCATTTTACTAACTATCATATTTTGTTATGTAGTACGTTGCATACTTAATTTTTTTTTTACCTCACCTCATTTTACTACCTATCATATTTTTTTATGTAGTACGTTGCATACTTAATTGTTTTTTTTTTACCTCACCTCATTTTACTACCTATCATATTTTATTATGTAGTAACTTGCATGTTTAAAATGTGTACCTCACCTTATTTTATTACGTTTTCATGATCGAATTTTTTCAATTAATATAGATAGAAAATGATTACATATTTCGATAAAGCGTTTAAACTTCACTAAAATCTTTTAGTGAATAAAAATTTGGTCCATTGAATCAAATTCTGTTGCATCAGTCCAAATAAAATCATTAAGAAAACATGAAATAAAAATACATAACAAAAATATTACTTCTGAATTTTTAAAATCAAATTTTAATTTTTAAGGAATTTTCAATTTAATTAAAATTATTTTTTAAGGATATTGACATCGTCGAAATTATAAAGATTCTATGCTCAAATTTAATTTCATTTAATTTTTCTAGGATATTACCATCGTCGAGATTATAAAGATTCTATGCTAAAATTTAATTTCATTTAATCTTTTAGGATATTACCATCGTCGAGATTATAAAGATGCTATGCTCAAATGTCCAAGCATTGAAAAGTGCTATTAAGTTGGAAAAGGTCTAAAGAAAAAATATTGATGGACATAAATTTTATTTATTTCGATAATACATTTCTAAATTTTTAAATTTAAAATTTTATTTATTTATTTATTTTAAAATTAATAAATTGGATATGCTGTCACACAACTAATTTTCATAGTTTTAAAGATAGAAACCATACCCATTTATATCTAAAGTTCAAGACTTCCCCTAAATGATCGTCGATATATTTAAAGTATGCGTAAAAAGAATGAAAAAATACTTATAATATAGGTTTTTTAATACAGATTTTTATGGGAAAAAATCGAAAATAAGAAAAACAAAAGTGAAAAAATAAATTTTTTATGAAATTGAATTATTTTTTAAATACGACTTAATAAATGTAATAACGTGAACTATAATTTACGCTAGTGCATTTTTGATTTTAATAAATAATACTTCATTGTCACTTTGTCGCGAGAAAAACACACGCATACGCATTTGAAATTATCTAATGATTATATTAATATAGATTATATAATTATATTAACGAATCATATAAAATGTGTATATTTCTTACGTTTTTATTGAAACAATACTCAAAACAGTAGATAATTATCATAAAAATATATTTTTGTAAAAATTATCATATTTCTCTCTGGTTAGATCGTCAGCCTCATCGGTAATTACATCTTTATCTCGTTTTAATTTTTTTTAAGATATTGACATCGTCCGGATTATAAAGATGCTATGCTCAAATGTCCAATCATTGAAAAGTGATGTTATGTTGGAAAAGGTACCAAAGAAAAAATATTAATAGAAATAAATTTTATTTATTTCGATAATACATTTCTAAATTTTCCACCCTTTTGTTAAGTTCCGATAGAATTGACTATTAATAAACTCTGTATCGCCTTTAATGACTTGTTATTAATCAATTAATATTGCACCAGCAAACACCTCACCGGGTCACATTAATACCTCTCTATAAATCCCATTGCAACTAGTAAATCGTTGCCTATAGCATTGGTTGCTTTATCATAACATAATTTTTGAAGTAGTTTATTCTAAAATTACATAGGTCAAATTTTTTTCTAGATTTTCACTCTGACCGGGTACAGGTCTAAAAGAATGAAATCTTAAAATTAACGGAACTAATTCGAAAATTATAATGAATCATTCTTGGGTATGAGGATTAGGATAGATCCACTTTAGAACTGTATCAAACTTGTGCCTTACCTATACATGTTTGAATAAAATATAAGATTTGACGGTACTGTTATCTATCTTGAACCAGCTGTCGTGACGTTCGACTCGGAATCATTCGGCTGTCCTACGCAAACGGCCGAGTGTTGACGAGCCGATTGCGATTAGCCAATCAGCGAGCAGCCGATAACTTTGTTACAAAAAAAATGTCGTATTAACAGTAATTGTGGTAAGTTTTTTTTTTTTGGTTTCTTCAAAAAAATTCCTTGTAAATAAAAATACAGTATTCATTTTATAACAGTAACCTTGCTATGTTTTTTTCTAGTTGTTTCTTTCAAAAAAATCATGTAAATATGTTTAATTTTCTTTGTTTCTTTAAAAAAATCCTTACTCTAACCCTAAACCCTAATCCTAACCCTAAACCCTAACCATAAACCCTAACCCTAACCCTAATCTTAACCCTAACCCTAAACCCTAACCCTAAACCTAAACCCTAACCGTAACCCTAAAAAAACAAAAACAAGCAAAACATTATCATAGGACGCAGCACCGTATCAAAAATGTCGTCTGCTCGCTGCTTCAGCTCGGCAACTCTCGGCCGTTTGCGTAGAACAGCCGAACGCTTCCGAGTCGAACGTCACGACAGCTGGTTCAAGATAGATAAGAGCACCGATTTGACTTGTATATTTATTTAAAAAAATGAACAAAACATGAAACAATTTACAAAACTTCTTTATATACAATATTTCTAGTCAAGGTAGTTCATCTTCTTTGGCCATGTGTATATGTGTCTTCCCGGTCGTCCCTTCTCTACCTTCCCCCCCCTCTTCGATGTAAAAAAAATCTTAGAGGTTGGTTGGGATCGACCTATAAACCAGTCGGGGCGACGTCACTAACCGTTGCGCCAAAATGAAATACTTGAAAATATTACGAAAATTAGGTGACTTGAATGCTTTTCCAAATCTAGGTGCGGCACGAATGCGCAGAGCTTTTGATGTAAGCATGACACACGAACACACACGCTATCGTATTAATATATAGATGAAGATTATAATTCCGGTATTATCCTAAAAGATAAGTTAACCAAATTAATGCTGGGGATTGAAGAAAATAGATATAGAAAATACATTTAATAATACTTTTTAAATTACAATATCCATAATGTTCTCGATAAATCGAAAAAAAAGTTAATAAAATGTTAAGCTTTGCAAAAATAAAAACAATACATATTTACATATATAAAAGTCAACTGTTTTCTAAGTGTTATAAAATCGATATCTTTACAGTTACAAGATTCAAATAAGTTTCAATGAGTGTAAAGTTTTTCAAGGAGGCTAAAGATACCATTGACATTTTCCTTAGATTCCATCTAGGGTCACTACAGGTAATTATCGGTTAAGTCCATAAAATAAAATACAATAAAACATCTATTTATGTAACATGTTGATTCAATTAACATCTCAAATGTATTAAAAACAAGGTTTAAACATTTAAATAATTATTTTTATTGGTATTTTAAGATTTCAAATATTTCGCCTTTTTATTTTAAATAATTCGAATTCGTTTCGTTAACTCATTTGACGTTTTACAGCTGTCTATAAGCAATGTAGTTTTTAGTAACAACACCGCGCTAACGTTTTTTTAAAGAATTATTTGACGTCATATTACAAAGGCAAAAACTGTAAATAGTTGAGTGTTCCAAAATTAATAATTTCATTCCACTCACCAAATAAATATTTGACCATAATGCATCAGTAAGAAAAGTGTAAACAAGACAGGTCCACCATGCTAAAATTGTGTAATTGGCTTAAAAAGTAACCGATGGTATTTTCTTTTATTATCTATATAACAATATGCTAAGGCAATTTCATATTCGTACGTACGTTATCACCCTCCACCTTCTTTTTAAAAGATGGGATCGCCCGATCGTCAAAGATGCAATGCAAACAAAGTAATTCAAAATTATCTGATGTCGTACATGGAACTAAAACACACTTTCTTTACATTCGGCCTAGGATCAAAGTGTAATATCCGTTCTGTCCACAGATTCTACAATAATATCGCGGAGCCTGTGTTCGTGCTGGACGCCGATATCATTGAAATATGTCCCACAATTCTTTAAGGGTTTTCGAGATTCCCATAAGCAGATATATTCTGAAACTAAATTAACCAGAGTTTTGATAAGTATGTTTCAGGTTAAACAAAAGTGGTACAATAATATTGTGGGGTCTGCATTCGCGCCGGACGTTCATAGAATAGAAATATGTCACAGACTCCTTTTAAGCACGTCAGCAATATATAACAGATGTTTTGTTTTTGATATTCCACTTAGCCCGCACTCCCATCTAGAGACCGACCTGCTTGATTTCGGAGCACCCGGAAAACAGTGGGCGGCCTCACACTTAGTAGAGGGTTAGGAACCTTTTGTTAAGGTTTGGTTTTGTCATTTTGCTTTACGGCATATCAACCTTTTGTGTAATAACGTTAAATGGTTGTAAAGGCTGGGAAAGATAGATTTCGGTGTGGTGAGTGCGATGGCGTGGGGCGAGCACAGTAATCAAGAGTGTCAGAAACAGTTTAGTATCATTCTTGGGGCCGTCTGTAATCAGGCCTATGAACTAAAATCCGCGAAAATACAAATATATTTCTCACTGCAACAATATTTAAGTAATTTAAGCAAAATATATGTTAGCGAATTAACGTAGTGACAGCGCGAATAGGAAGTCGCTCGCCGGAAGTTACATAGAAAAGTGATCCGGGGAAAAATAAAAAGACGAGATTATCTTTCTCTTTTTGCTTCTGTTTACAAGACGATATAGACGTGTTTCGAAGGGCTTCTCCACCCTACG
The DNA here is from genome assembly GCA_963556195.1 of Sepiola atlantica. Taxonomy (NCBI): domain Eukaryota; kingdom Metazoa; phylum Mollusca; class Cephalopoda; order Sepiida; family Sepiolidae; genus Sepiola; species Sepiola atlantica. The sequence continues at coordinate 7,691,260 of OY744537.1, read as the reverse complement.
GGGCGTGTTGAGGAAGACTTATAAGTAATTCCGTGCTAAATCATCCGGGGCTTGAAACCCAAACCCACAACTAGACATCATAAAAACTAAAAATTGAGCATGTAACTCCAAGCGGTTTCATATTTAGAGAATTTTCCGTTTTCGTATAAATCGCGCAAGACGTCGCCCGGGCGACATTTTTATGATTACATTTTCTTGAATATTTTCAGTTTGGAACATAATGTGATCCTGAAAATTCATCCAGATAAGTTTTTCAACCCGAAGAATCCAAAAATATTATCAGATTTGCTAAAAGTGAAGCCTTTTATGAGATTTCATAAAATTTTGTAATTTTTCACTTGTGCACCAATATGAGGCAAAAAATAATGTGGTAACTGTTTTTTTTTATTTGGACATTCATTTAGACACTATAAAATACCTCTGGACTAAAAATCGTAAAAAGTTCGTGTTTTGTTCACTCACAGTGCCTATTCAACATTAGGTCTGTTTTCCGAGTGTTCAGAAATACCATATTGGGGGAAACAACTAATTTGGGTATGTGAGATGAAGTTGGGGAAACCATTCATCTAAATTTATATAAATTTCATCTTGAAATAAGTTTTAGAAGTAAAAGTTAATTAGTAAAAGGTACAACAGTCTCACAGTGATCAGATATTTACAATAAAAGCGGACTTCACAACAATAACATTATCTACATACTGTTTTTTTCTTTATGCCACTGAAATGCAGTAATCGTTTTGTAATACTCCTCATAAGATATCTTGCATGTTCTTCCTGTATATGTTGTTGGGGAGACAACACAAATATTTTTGTTGATTTGAACAGACCATGTATCATCAATTTACGGTCAATTGAATGTCTTGCATAGTCCACAAGGATGCATAAACTTGGCGGCTACATCACCTTCTTCTGCATTCATTTTATTCACAATGCCAATTCACCAGAAATAATTAGAAAGACATGTTACATATTGCATTGATGAAATGTCAGAGATCTCAAGAATTTATGGCAAGTTAAAATAATGGCTGTCTGTACACGCTTAATCCTCGATGGTCAGCTCATGACCCATGTTTGATGTTGACAACGGGACAAAATAGTTTCTGGTTCTTGGTATTGTGTCTCCCTTGGTAAATCTTGCCTCAAGAAACTCCATAGCTTCCATAAAGAACTTGATTGCAGACATCTCCAGGCAGACTTCTAGCATGGTTTTATAATCCAGGATCTGCTTATCCAGAGGACGTTGAAGCGACGGTTCAGCCGCATGCCGTTTTATTCAACCACCGATTCCATCGCAAGGCGATTTTCCATGGCTTATAGCAAAGAAAACCCACTCTGCATCAACCCCAAAGTCCTGTTTATGCAGACATAAATTTGTAAAGTTTTTATAATTTTTATATTGATCCCCAGAGCCATCACTAAAGAAAGTCATTTTGTTAACATGGGGCAGTAATGCACGAATGTGGTGAACCGTGATTGTCGTGGTTTGATACATAAATGCAGTGTCATGGGTGTTGTCATCAGAAATAAAACACAATGAAAGATGCTTCAGCGTTCCATCGGAATCTCGGTAGTAAAGCACTACAGGGTTCAGGCTGCAATATTCCTTGCTCTAATGAAAACTTTGGATTTCGTCTTGTATAAGAAATTCATAGTGTTCTGCAAAGTCTTCAAGGACAAGAACCTAATTCGAACAACCATACTCTTTCTTTTTATTCAAGTATCTAGTTTGACATTTTGCTATATACGAGTGTCTTTTGAGATTGCCGATTGTGTCAATCAATAAATCTTTGTATTCTTCATACGTTGTTGTACAGGTACTTAATGTGGCACGGTCAGTTGTGTCCCGTTAACTAAAATGAAGTTCATCATCTGGATCCACATCAACCAGCTTTTCATCCAAGAACTTCTGCAACGCTTCACTGCCAGGACATGCCTCACAATGGTGCATCATGCATTCCTTGTTCGAAGAATCACAAACTAGTTTTGAAATCAAATCCTTGTAAGTGACGTCCCAATCAATGGCGTCTACAAGAAGTTTCGCATTATGATGTATGCTACACACACAAACAGCATAGGCACTTGTAGTCTCAGCTAAAACACACCAATTTGGACGAAACTCAGAAAATTTGGAAAACTCCACGTTGACATTGGGATACTTATAAAGGAATTTTATAAAAAATAAAACTAAGAAAACCATTAAAACCTAAAACAATCATGTGATGTTGTTATTAAATATTCATGACTATTGTGAAAAGAGAGGCTATGATACTACTACTATTACTACTACTACTACTACTACTGATAACACCGCACGACACGAACCCGCTATATATTTTTACGTGGCGAACATTCGTCTGCTGTGTTTCAGAAGACCTCTTTAATCCGTGATTCCGCTTAAAAGAGAATAAGGCTATATTGCACAATTACACAACAATCCCATTCAAATCAGTTTTAGATTTTTCAAAGATGAGCCTATTTTTATATAGTTTTCACTATAGCGGCAAGTTTTTGATCACCGCATTCAACTGTTATTTATATATATATCTAAGGTTGTCTCAGTATTATTATTCTTATCTCGGACGAGTAATCTTGCTCGTGATGGATATTCGTTTTCAGTAACCATTTTAGTGGCGTTATCTGGGCTCTACTTGTGGATCACCATATTGGGGGGGGGGGTCTGGTCTGGTATTTGCATTGGAGATAGATTGATGACTAGAAATGATGACGAATACTAAAAATGATTTAAATTCTATAAACTATCATCACCGGCCTGGTGTGTTGTTGGCTTCATAAGTCCGCCAAGCTTGCCATATTCTGAGGGCAATAAAAAGAGCCTCGTAAAATGTTGAATTGTAAGCTGCATGCCGACTGCCATGATTGACTGAGTATCTCCAAATACGACCCTCTAGTTTCACACGTTATTTCTCTCGAACAATCAGAGTTGTTTATCTTCCATCATCTAACAATAACTGTTTAACAATAGCTTAATTGTTACCTTTCTTAACATGTGTTTCTATTTTATGTTTCGTTGTTTTGTTTAGCGTAGCGCCATTTGCATTTCCTGTGTTTATCCAACGAATAATCATCCATATTCGATATCTGTCTGAAGTAGACAGCGCCATAACGTTAAAATATGCAGTGTCAGGTTAGGAAACTATTTTTTATGTTTCGCAAAATAGCGAACCATATTTTATTTCTGGCGTCTACGAATCTTGCAGAAGTTTATCTTGCATCATTTATGAGAAGAATTTTGGATTTTTTTTTCTTAAAGCAAATGTTGATTCATTGTTTGATAATTATCGATATTTATTTAAAGAACAAACGGCAGTTTATGAACATAACACCGCAATCTCTTTCGCATTGGATACAATGGCAGGCATACTTTATTGAATACTAAATAAAGAACCTGTCCACGCAGGGGAATTCATTATAACTATATAATGGCAAATACAGCCCGTTATCTCTTTTAATAACGTTTCACTAAGAATAATAACCATTATTATTAATATGTTAGGAAGATATACACTGCAATGTTAATAATACTAAGCTCCATATGATACCTTTAATAAGTTTTAATAAGTAGTGCTCGACCGTAGTCGAGGACGGCCCCAAAACTCCCTTTTAATTAGTTACTACACCGAGATGTAGGGAAGGGCGCTGCTTACCATTGATCCTCAATTTATAAAGCTCTATGGAGATCAAGTAACATTAATTAGTATTTGGCATGACTCGACCGAGGATTGAACCCTAGTATCCCGACTCATTAGCGAACGCTCTAACAATTATACTAAAAAGGGCGGTAAAAGTTGTATTTATTCATATTTCCATGGACATCTTTGAAAAAACACTATGCGAAAATTCCCACTTTTTCTTTACTCTCCGCCCAGCATTTTCTTAAGTACATAGACATAACTTACAGTAAGTTCAGATGGTAATTTTATAGAACCACACCCACTGTAATTCTCCCCCCCCCAAAAAAAAATAATTTTCTATTTTTTTGGTAAATTACATGTAAACAACCTTAAAAATATCCGCAAAGAAAAGTAAAATATAATTTTTTTTTTTTTACATTTTAGAGGGGGATCACTTTCCTATATAATTTTAACGTAAATTGAGCACCCATTTCTTGGCCAAACCCACTTCTTGGCCATTGGCTAAAAAAATGGGGGAATGTTTTTCTTATCTAATTTTATGAATTTTTAGCGTTTTTAAATATTTTTTGCATGTTTGTTTTCGGGCGCAACATTTTTTTCCATTATCCAATGCAGTTATTTTCTGTTTTAAAAATAACTTCAAACTTATAACTTTAGATCTTATTGGGAAGAGGGTGGGGGTCAGGTTCTAACTTTGGTAATTCTTTTCTGCTGAAAAAAGTAAATTAAAATATGTAATAACAATGTGTACAATAAAATTTGTAAAATACGTGGAAAATTATTTACTTGTTTTTTTGGTATCACTTTTTAGGAGTAGCACCAAAGGATAATTATCAGTATTGATGAGGTTATTTTATGGGTCACTCGTGATGCCAAGCCCTTCGTCCAATCAAAGATCATTTCATCAGCATCCCTAACATTAGATTGGCTATTTGTTAGTCATGTGTCAGTCACCATTTTTACAAACCATCGCTAGACTTATAACAATGGAATTCTATTATTTTCAGCCCATAGTATATTTTGATTTTCTTAAACCAAAATGTCTTGCAACTCGTATCCCTTCCATAGCTGGCTGCATTGTCCAATTTTATGAAAACAACGAGAAGAGTGTGGAATCTTTGCGTTTCCAAACTGTCTTGTGCCCTCGATGTAATTCCGTGTGGACCAGAGAATGTGGCGTTGCCGAAAGGTTATCCGCAAGAAAGGCAAGTGCAATTTCAGTGTTTAAGATTGCAAACGTTTCTTTTTTTTTTAGATAACACTGTATTGATTCAATCCTCTCCAGGAGTTAGGCACAAGGCCAGTTTTTATCTTACTCCCACAAGTAAGATGTGACCCAAGGTCGGGTCGAGAAAGTGGGGTTTAAAAATTGCCTGGACAGCCCCGTCGGCATTCCCCGGTAGGGGCGCCTCAGACAGTAAGCAATAAACTTACTCCTCCCCAAAGAGGGGAGGTGAAGCCTGGGAGGGTGGACCTCCTAGAACTGCTCAAGACAGACCCATAGACCGGCGTAAATCAAGCCCTGAAGGCCAAGACAATACCAGTCTATGGGGTGCAGTATCCATCGGAACAGATACTACACTTTGATCTTAGCCAAAAGATAACACTGTATTTCGCCTTAGAAAATTGTATTATTTGCCAACCACTATTTAAGTAGAAAATAGGACCATGGAGTTATGATACAATGCTTAAACATTTCCCAAAATACTTCAGTAGACTAGTGGTCTTTTTGCGCAAAAGTGACGCATAAATTGTTCAATAACCAGGACTATATTGGTGGTGACGGAATCGAAGTCGAAATCGACGAAACACTAATTGTACTACGCAAATACAAGAGAGGCCGTATATTAAAGCAATTGTGGTTTTTCGGTGGTATCGACAGGATAACCAAACGAAAATTTATTATCGCCTTACAGAGCCCAACATAGGGGAAAAAAGAAACAGAGAGAGACACCTTTTTCCTATCATCGTAAAATATATAAAACCAGGGTCAATAATATACAACGATGCTTGGCCGGCGTATAAAGATAGTGGAACATTAGGTTTAAACTACAACCATTTTGTCATTAACCATTCAGAAAATGTCAGAATAAGTAGGCGGAATATAAACAAAGAAGAAAAAAATAACTTAGGGACCAAGCAGCGTTTTTCACAAATCGCACGGGATCCACCATTTTTTTTATCGCAACAGTATCAGCAGAGGCTGACAAAACTCGAAACCGATGGTACCAATGTTGTATTGATTTTCTGTACTATATATATATATATATATATATATATATATATGAAGAAGAATGGAAAGGAATTAGAGAAGCAAAAGCCAAATCAAATTTCAATTCAATTGCTCAAAGCAAGGTATATTCCGCAAAAAGGCAATTTATTCAAGTTAAATTTTCCGTAAGCCAGGTTTTTCAAAGATCAAAATCTTATCATCAGAGGAAGTCGCTGGGATAGATAAGTTGGCAAAGGCCAAGATTTAAAATTTGAAAAACTAAAATAAAAGTTGTAGGGAAAGAAACACAGGGCAAAACTCTGCCCGAATGTAAGCAAATGTCCGATTGCTAAAAAGTCCGGTGTCGAAAAGTCCAGCGGAGAGAATGAAATGTAGATAGGTAGGTCGTTAAAAGGCACGAGAGGTTGTGAGAGAGGATTCAAAGTTAAATTCCAAGAAGACACAACTTCAGGTGCGGCGAAAATAGAATGAATCCAAAGGGTAAAAAGTCCAATAAGAGGTACGTTTTCCTAAAAGTTCGCTTTTAGTACACCACTTTATATATATATATATATATATATATATATATATATAATGTAACTATGACCTTGCATTACTGAAAAAGTTAGATTTTCATGAATAAATGTTTGATGGATATATTTACCTCATATATCTGAAATTAATGGGGAAATAGATGTACGCTATAAAAGCGACACACAGCTTACTTGGCCATAATGATAATAAATATTTTCTTATTGCAGGAAGATAATAATTATTTTTTATGGATGTACTTCAAATCTTGGATATTATCGAAATAACAATGTGAGTACAAGCAAAAACTACGTGCTCGTTAATATTTAAGAATCTGATGAAAACTAAAGTGACATATATTCGTCACTTCGCATAAAACAGGTTCAAGACGAGAATAAATCTTACCAATCGAAACTGATCGATGCTAAGACGGTCAGGAACAAATCTAAAGTTATTGTTTTAGAATGGAAACGGGTTTTATGAAGCCTCGGCAAAACATTAATCACAACAGAAGACGTTTTTATTTCACACACCCATAAAAATATCCCAACATAAAACATAGCAATAAACGTGAAGGAATCTTGGGGAAAAAGATAAGTCCTGTTTTTGCTGCCAACGGGAATTGCAATTTCAGAATTAAATGATATTTACCTTAAATATATATGTTTTTTAACTTAACACTTTTGGATCACGCTTCTAACACACATTTGCTATTTATTTAACGCCTTTAATTATAATATCAGATCTCGCTCAAAGCTGCTCATCAACTGACTTTTACTTCAAATAAACGCGAAGACCGCGCTTCGGCACGGGTTGAAAAACTCGAAAGATAGATTTCAATTCTCGTTGAGAATATTTTATGTCGGAATCAGGTCTCCTCGCACCACGCACGCTCCAGGTGTACGATATCTTTTTGAAGATAAGGATTTGTTATTCAGATGACATACTCAAGAATGGGCCGTACCAGAGTTGCGCACCGTCTGTAAAGCTGAGAAAAGATATTCAGATCAGGTAGAAACCCTATTTCGTCATCTCGATACAATGCTGCGTTGATTTGAAGGAGTTTTCTACAATCGTACCAAGGTTATTCGCATTAACGACGGTATCGAGGTGGAAAAACGATAGTCACGGGGTAATAGGCGGAGAGGCAATAGTGTTATATACGCCAATTCCGATGTGTGTATGAAGTACTTTACGCACATGGGTTGATATATTCTCGTCGCCATCGTCGCGGTCGTCGTCGTCGTCGTCGTCGTCGTCGCCGCCATCATCATAGTTGTGAGCCCAGGTTGCTTTTTCGTTTGTTGATACAAAACCACTTCGGCAT
>OY744537.1:7656037-7678537 GCA_963556195.1 Sepiola atlantica | reverse complement strand
GTGTCGCATATTTTGTACGTGTCTGTGTAAATAAAAATAATCATATATATATATATTTGCCCGGGTGCAGAATAAAAGAAAGCAATGTTTGTATACTCAATTGGTTGGCAGATTAAGTTATCATTATGATCACTGTTCTCACATCACTTGCTTTTATACTCTTAAAAACTCTTATCACCTAATATTTGCAATAGTACACACAGGAAAAAGTAGATTACTATCTCATAGCTCAACAGTAAGATTAGTAAAGCTTATTCTATGTACAGGTGGGGGATTTTTTATACATGACAATATATATATATATATATAAATATATATATATATATATATATATATATTTACATGACAATGGCAGGCAGTGGCGGACACTGGGGGAAGTGTCTACTAAAATGTAAACTCTAATGAATGCTGACTTATTTCCTGTTTTGAAGTATGAGTTGGCTAATTCGTTATAAGGCTGACGATGGCGGACAGTGGTGGACACTGGCGAACAGTGGCGGACACTGGCGGACAGTACTTACTAAAATGTAAGATCTAAAAAATGCTGACTCATTTCCTATTTTGAATTATGAGTTGGCGATTGCTTTATAGGGCTAACAGTGGCGGACAGTGGCGGACAGTGGCGGACAGTGTCCACTAAAATTTAAAATCTAAAAAATGCTGACTCATTTCCTGTTTTGAATTATGAGTTAGCTAAGTAAAGGGTTAGTCGCCCTCCTCCTTAACATTATTAGAATTAAGAATTCCCCTAACCACGCCGCATTTTCTCTATGATTGAAATTAAGGAAATGACTTGCAGTTTTCTTTCGGGAATGACTTGTAATTTGTTTCTAAAATAGACTACATGATATAATTGTTTTCTATTTAAATTAATACATAATTAAATGGAAATTAAGCTGAAAATTGCTGAAATAATCGACCCCCATACAAAATCTGCCCATAGCCCCCTTAGAGGTGAATTTAGAGATTCGGGAATACGTCCACTAACTTTCTCGGTGAATTTAACATTAATGCACTTTTAGATTTTATCTAGATTCGCTAACTTTTTTATATAGAGCACACACACACACAAACACACACATATATTGGGTTATATATATATATATATATATATATATATATATATATATATATATATATATAATATAGGTATATAAGATATAATAGGTAATCTGTAACTCTTCGACCTTTCCGACATCCCTTGTGTCTATTGCGCTAAATTGTGCAAATCAACTTTCCACGTGTTGAGTAGAGAGGTTATCTGTCTGTAATTCTCCAAGGTCGTTCTTTTCTTGCTGTCTTTTGTTCTGTCTTTGTTTATCCATTCTTGCATTTTCTCGGTTATCGCGCTAATATCTCATGTAGATTCGATGTATCCATGTATGTTCAGCCTTGAATTTCTTAAAAGCCATCCTAAGATTTTCTATATGAATTTCACTTTCTGCTCCCTATTCTACTTTCTTAAGGTCTTTCTTCGTGTTTTTCTTTTAACCAGTTCGTATTCCGGTTGTTGTCCTGTCGTTTCTCCAATATATTGTTTCACAAGTTTCCAGTATCTGTCCGGTCTAGTTTTTATGTCTTTGTATTTTCCCCGTTTAGATTTCGGTCGGACTGGCTTTCATTATTTCTTACTCACTAAGAATTATAACACACGCCATGACCACTGGTGGTGGTATTATTATTATTATTATTATTATTATTATTATTATTATTATTATTATTATTATTATTATTATTATTATTATTATTATTATCATCATCATTATCATCATCATCATCATTATCATTATCATTATCATTATCATTATCATCATCATCATCATCATCATCATCATTTATTCATTCACTAAGAGTTTTCACTCATTGTCAGTTATTTTTCACTGTCAAAATAAGTGGTGTTCCCTAGAGTCACAGTGACAAGTCCCCACTAGATTTCCAGCACTCTTCGCTTCTTTCGATGACGATCGACAATTATGTTACGCGATCGCCCTTTACAATTGGTTTATCGCTGGAAATGACCGTTGGTCCTCCCTAGAATTTGAATGACAATAAGCCTCCCCAAGAATTCAGTACTTTTTGCATCCTTTCAGTGGAGGTCTGGTTAGTTCTTGCTCATTCGCAATTATTTTATGTGGTGTCAGCCAAGGTTGCTGTTATCACATGTGTGTGTGTGTGTGTGTGTGCGTGCGTGTGTGTGTGTTTAGGGGAGATATAAGTTTCTGGGTTCTGTTCTGGCAGTTTCAATTCCCTTGTGATGTTATTTCCATATTTATGATTAATCTTTACTTCAACTTACCTGTGACTGATTGGCGTTCGTTGATTATTTGGGTTAGTTTACGCATTCGATGATTTTCCTTAATATTTCGAGTGTCTTCATCATTCATGTACGTCATATGGTGGCAATCTTCCTTTTGATACTAGTTTCTACTCGTCTTTATCCAGATTTTTCGAGACAGTTATTTGTATAGTAGTGATTTTCACATGTTTCACATCCCTTTCAGTCCTTGGACAAGTTCCATGTATTTGCTTCGTTTTTCTACCTGCTTCATCTTCATCTTCTTTACCACTGGCGAAATCTACGAATTGGCAATTAAAAAAAAATCTTTTTAACTATAACCAAATCTGGTCTTCTCGCATGTATGAACTTGTCTGTCTATTTTTGTATTTAGTTTGTACTAATTTGGCTTATTATGTGATTTATCGTTTCGTCTCTTTCTCCACGGCGTCTAACTTTACAGTTTAACTGGGTTCTGCTAACTTTTGTTAGGCAAATAGTTTCAGGTCGTCCATATATGAATGAGGTGGTTTATTTTTCCATTTGTATCTGTGTATGTATATCCGGCATTGCACATTCTGAGTATTCTCTTGAGTGGAATCATCGCCATGATAAAAAGTAGTAGAGATAGAAAGTCTCCCTTGAAAATGCTTTTCTGTATTCTTATCTTTGTCAGGTGTTTCTCTCCAGCTATCAATTCCTGTCCCTATGTTTTCATTGCTTTCTACATAAAGTGGACAATTTTGTCAGGTATTTTATACGCCCGTAAGCATTAAACTATTCATGCTTGATCGATTGTGTAATAGGCTTTCTTGTAGTCGATTTATTGCTAATCGCCTGAAGCGTCCCTACAGGAAAATTCAGACGAGGCTGCTCAGGTATTTTTGTTGGTTAGAGTGCACTTCATTTAGTGCGGTAGCTTTTCAAATTAACCTGACCTTGTGTTTAACCTCTTGCAGGAGGCTAAATAAACATGAGTCGTTCTTGCAGCTTTCCGGCACGTATTTTTCTTGGCCAGGCGCTTTCCATTTTTCTCTCGCTGTCTCATTAAGTCAATATTGGTTGCTGTTAATTTAAAATGAATTGTTCCAAAAGCAAACTAATGTCGTCTGGTCGACTAAAACAGTAGAATAAATACCTTTCAAATAGGACATTCGTTTATTATAGGACTATTTAAAGACTATTTAAAGACTATTTCAAATAGGACTATTTAAAGACTATTTCAAAACTATTTCAAATCGAAAAGACTATTTAAAGACTATTTCAAATAGGACTATTTAAAGACTATTTAGCTAACATTTCAAATAGGACATTCGTTTTCTTGATTTAAAGACTATTTAGTTAACAGTTCAAATAGGACAATTTAAGACTATTTAAAGACTATTTCAAATAGGACTATTTAAAGACTATTTCAAATAGGACTATTTCAAATAGGACTATATAAAGACTATTTAAAGACTATTCTAAATAGGACTATTTAAAGACTATTTAAAGACTATTTCAAATAGAAAGGACTATTTAAAGACTATTTCAAATAGGACTATTTAAAGACTATTTAGCTAACATTTCAAATAGGACATTCGTTTTCTTGATTTAAAGACTATTTAGCTGACATTTCAAATAGGACAATTTAAGACTATTTAAAGACTATTTCAAATAGGACTATTTAAAGACTATTTCAAATAGGACTATTTCAAATAGGACTATTTAAAGACTATTCTAAATAGGACTATTTAAAGACTATTTAAAGACTATTTAAAGACTATTTAGCTAACATTTCAAATAGGACATTCGTTTTATTGATTTAAAGACTATTTACATGACATTTCAAATAGGACAATTTAAGACTATTTAAAGACTATTTCAAATAGGACTATTTAAAGACTATTTCAAATAGGACTATTTAAAGACTATTTAAAGACTATTCTAAATAGGACTATTTAAAGACTATTTAAAGACTATTTCAAATAGAAAGGACTATTTAAAGACTATTTAAAGACTATTTAGCTAACATTTCAAATAGGACATTCGTTTTCTTGATCTAAAGACTATTTAGCTAACATTTATTTTCACGGTAAGAAGGCGGAAGATATTTATTGTTTTAAAAAGAATTAAATTGCCACAATTTTACATAAATACATAAATAAATAAAGGAGTAATATATTCGTTTTATTCATTTAATAAATATTAAGCTGAAAATGACAATTACTTTCACGTATAGTATTGACCTGTACATACATTGATTATTACATTGGAATATTATTATTATTAAAAGTAAATTATATAGATTAATATAGAAAGTGGAATTGAATTTCCCCGAGGTTCCGCTGTCTTTTAAAAACGTCGTTACCAAATCACATATACGTAACGTTTCCGAAAAATTTCGAAAAACTTTAAACGTTACTAAAAAGTCTTAAAATTATCTTTTCCTTTCTTATTTAACTCATACGCCTGACGCGCGTATTTTTACACTTAACGTATCCGTGTGTGAGTGTGTGCTTCATAATGTGTACCTATTTTATATTTAACGTATGTATGTGTACATATGTGACAGAGCATACACTGTACGTGTGTGGGAGTTCAATCACTAGTTACTTTTACACGAGCACACAATTATACAAGCGCTCCCATAACATCTTTTAACTTTAACGTATCTTTTAACGTATGTGTGTGCTGTGTTTTTTGTGTCTTTCTTTTTCTTTTCTCTTTTACAAAATGTTCAGTCAAATTAAAGCGAAATTTACCATTTATTTTCCGTCGTCACTGCTGAGATACGTCTCCTCTTTCTCCTTTATTATTTATGCCGTCACACCGTGATCGTCGTAGTGTGTGCCGATATCTTCTCTCTTTCGTCTCCCGTGTGGCCGCCTCATCAGTGTGTCTAGAGAACAAATCTTTACATATATCGACAAAATGGAGTCGAAAGACAAATTCATCCAGAGGTTTAAGGTTGTTTTTACTTTCTCCGAATTAAAATCACACAGAGATGTGAGCTCATATTATCTTAACTTTGGTTACTTCTTACTTGCTACTTAGTGGAGACTAGACAGAAAGGAGAAGATTCGCCTTCGTCTCATACCGAGACTTAACTTAACTCAAGTTTCAGAGCCCGTTATTTTTACGTCTTCCCTAGCTCGTTTCCATGGTCAAACTCCGTCAAAACTGTTATTTCTTTGTGTGCGACTACAAGTTACGTCATCGCGCTCTCGATCTGTCAGTCTTTATTTCTGACCTTTATTAAACCCAATACTTCGTTCCCTTGATCTTAAGTTCACCTGTCTGTTACTCACTCGTGGGAAAACAGATTCGTTTCCCCAAAGTTTGTGTCAGCCCGATATGCACCCAGCTATATAATTTCGACCGCAGTCCCAATTCTTACTAGCTGAAGTACACGTTTTACACATAGGGCCACCCATAATCTAAACCGCTGGCTATTATTATTATTATTATTTGAATCTTTCTAAATGTTATCATTATTATTAATAATAATATTGTAGTAGTAGTAGTAGTACACATTTTCTTTCCGTTCGACCTTGACAACTCTTTTAACACTATCATTTAGAATCGCTAATTTATTTCGAATTAATTAATAAAAACCGATTTAGTTCAGATAAATAAAGCCATTGCTTCTGGTTGTACAATTAGATTACATTTAATCAGCGCTTTTATTATTTTGACTGTTAATTAATTTAATCAGTGGTGCGCGGAAGCATGATATCTTAGAAGTCAACACATGGCGGAATCGATCGAATATGAGTTATATCATAAACGAACTCGATGCATAATATCCAAGCTGGTTGATATCACTTCTAGAAGCATCCTTACTGATGTAAAACCTTATCTCTTCATACATTATAATTAATGGTCGTGTTTTTAAAAAAATAATGTGATCTCGAAAAGCGAACGTTTTTCACAGGGTTCTTTATGCAAAATTCGATTTGATAAGAGGCTTGCAAATAGAATGTGCATTTTCATTGCAAATGCACACAAAAGTGCAAATTAATCTTTGGTGCTTTTAAAATTTTAAATATAAAAGAAATGGTTGGAATTCGAGATGCAAAAAAGAACTATACATTTAATTCCATCAATCATTTTCAATACTTTAATAATATTCTTCATCATTAAACCGACAATTCATCCATCATCAGATTGCCCCGTATCATCAAGTAGCTTTTGGCCTTGTTACGTGGTGACTTATTTGTAAAATTATTTCTAAAATATTTAACGAAGCTTTTGTTGAATTAATGTTCTTTGCATTTTATTTTTTTAATTTTAAATCGTATGTAATCAGTGATATAAAAATACAATCTGATAAAATGTTATGGAATCTTAATACTATTGAAAGCATTGGATACGACATATCCTCTTCTCATAAATAATATTACAAAATACTAGCAAACATCAATGTAGATAATATGAGAAATGTTTCGTCAACAAATACACTTCCTTCGATTTGACATTGCTTACGTCCAGTGTCAGAGATAAATCGAAAAAAGTCATCGGCGGAAACGGATATACCGAGATTTAAACGTTAACCCTTTCAGATGCAAAGCAAACACCCAACAGTTGATATCATTTTTGAAATATATCAATGGACTTATATTATTAATCAACGTTTGTTTCCTTTCCCTATATTTTATATCACACGAAATAAATGATGAGATAATCTTTAATTTTTGAGTTGAGTTGTTTAAAAATCTCTATTCAGTTGTTCTTATTAGCCGTGAATTGCAATTATCTCATCAAGTGATCCATCTATTACTAAATGTCTGTCTGTCACGTTTCCTCTCTTATTGTATCTTATTTTACACTATATCTATAGCTCACAGCGTTCTCTCTCCCTCTCCCTCTCTCTCTGTTTATTAACAGTCAAATATAATATAGAAAGGACAGAATAAGAAAATAAGAATAGTCCATTATAAACAAAATATCACCAAATTGGAGAGAAAAAGAAATAAAGAAAAAAAAACAACGATTTAGTTATAACAAGATTTTATATTACTTAAAGAAAGATAAGAAATGCAGGATGTGAAACAGATAGTTCGTTGCAAAATGGTGATATTTTGTGAACTTAGCTTTTAAATATTGTCCTGTAACAGTTCCTATTGTTCCATGTGGTGTTGGTGGGTGGCCCGTGTAGATTCGAGAGGCTTAAAATATAAGAATCCACGGTTAACTATCTGTGCCAGCGACACGCCGAAAAGTTTGCCCAATGAATCTAGCAGTCTGTAATTTCTCTGTATGGAACGAGTAGGAAAACAGAGACTGAAACTTTGAGAACACGCACGTACGTGGGACGTGGAAGATTTGCGAAATAGAGGCCTGTGATTGGTTGTTTTTCATTAATCACAGGGCACATGAATAATGACTACGTCATAATAATTTTCAATACTTTACAGGTCACGGAGACAATGTCAAGGGTTTGACTTAGCCAATGAAAACAGACTTATGAAAAACGTTATTTTCGTGTGGTCACATTTGGATATTCAGTAGAGTGCATTTTCATAAAACAAAATCAGTGGTAAAGTTGTGAACGGTAAACAGATTTTAGATTTGATAATTGATAATTGTTAGGGTACCTACCTTACGAACTACATGAACTTTTCTGCTTCATTATAAATACCGGGAGAACATGCCTCTCAGTGTTAGCACTACTCCAGTGTCATACTTACAAGTCCATAACACTGTCGACGAGGAACATGAAGGTAATTTTATTAGAGAACCTTAAAAAGGACGAACGTGGAGAAACCAACGGCGAAATTACTCGACAATCTCCAAAGTTCTAAAAACAGGCTTCATCGGCACACCAAGAAAAAATCCTGTCAGTTGGATTATTTTTAGCCAAAGTGATTTCATTCTTTTCTTTTTTCTTACGAAGAAACCAACCCATTTTTTCCCAAAGAAAAAAAGTCAGTAATTTTATTGTTTCTATTCCGGCACTGTGTAAATTTTTAGCATGAAAAGAATACATTCTTTTTTATCTTTCTAAAAGAAAAATAAAGTACGACCGCCGAAATTATTATCCTTATTTTTACTATTAACTAAAGTGCTAACCGTAAAAACTACTGTAACGTAAAAAAACTTACTAAAATACAGGTAATTGATTTTGTCGACAAAAAAGTTTTATACGTTTTATTTCTCTCTTTTGCAACTAATATTACGTTAACAGCGTAATATAAGAGAAAAAACTTCTATAAAGAAACACTTAAACTTGGAAGATTTAAAATCAACATTGGAAGAATTCGTAAAATACCAAATGCAACGACAATAACTAAAAACGATGAAAGATTTAAAAAAAAACTTATACTGGAACGGCAACTAAAAATCAAAGAAAAACAGCAAAAGTTTGAAGACTTATTACAACAAACAATGTCGAATAAGGATCAAAATACCGAGAACGAAAATGTTTTTTCTCAAATGCCGTTTGGAATGCAATTGATGATTTAACTTATTCTTCAGACGAGGATAACACCTTCGCTTCATATTTCAGAAGGTATGAGTATCTTTACAAAATAGATTTTGAAAATTGGACAGACTTTAAAAAAGTTAGCCTATTGCTCCGAAAATTAGAAACTACCGAACATACCCAAATCGTTTTACCCAGAAAAAACAGCAACTTGACTTTTCTGAAGCTGTTAAACTTTTAACAGAATTATTTAGACCTAAAACGTCCCTGTTTTACAAAAGGTGGAAGTGCATGAACTTAGTCAAACAGAAAAACTGCGAACACTACTCAACTTTCGCGTCAATCGTTAATAAACACTGTGATTATTTCAAACTAGCTAAACTTATTGCAGATAACTTAAATGCCTAATATTTTTCGGAGAGTAGAAAGTGAACTTTCAGTTTATTTTCGGCAGCCGCGTAACTTTTGTTTCCATCATTTTGTCTTTTAGTTTTCACATTCCATGAAGATGTTTCTGACAAAGGGGGAAGAATTGCTGTTTTCTCTGTAGGAATTTATCTATCTAACACTTGTCGTTGGCTAGTTCTTGATCTTTAAGGAGTATATTTTAGCTCCCTACATCAAGAGGCTTTTTATGCCTTGTCTGTAACAATTTCCATATTAAGAAAAAAATTCGTGCAAAAACTTGTATCAGCCAAAGACACAGAAATCAGACGTAGAGTCCTAAACAAGTTAGAAAGTGAGCTAAATTGAACATTACAGGAAAGAAGCCAAAAATTGCCAGAGATTTGTAAGTGTTAAATAAGATTCTAAAGATATTGAAAAGTCGGGAAGTGCTCACACAAGAAAGATACGTGAGAAATCACATTTCAACTCAAAAGAGAGATTATTTTCACACTCCTACAAAAAACAAGCCATTCCAATAAAAAAAGCAGGAAACATTACCGTCTAACCCCTGGTTCCGTTGTGGATCCCTTCATTAATTTATGGATTGCCAATACCGTTTTAAAACCTGTCTAACTTGTAATATAGTAGGACACAAGAGTTCACATTGCAAAACAAATAAAGGAAATAAAAGTTGGGTCCAACACACAAAAATGAACGAACAGGACGACATAAATATAAGAAAGTACGTACAGGTAGAAATCCGAATAAATAGGTCAAGTTACAACTAGACTCTGGTTCAGATGTGCCGATAATTAACCTGCATAGATGGAAAAGGTTCGATAAACTAATCATGTTAAATACAAACAAAATTGTCAGAACAATGATTGGTGAAAAAATAAAATTCGAAGCTGAAATTATTACCAACATAACTTTAAACGGAACTACAAACATTCGAAAATGTCTGTATTAAAAAAACAATGACAATTTATTTGGCACAGACTGGATGCAACTGATCAATCTTTATGGGAGTTATCAATCAACACTTTTTGCCAGAAAATAGAAAATCTGACGACCTAGTCAGAAAATAACTAAGGAAGGAATTGAAAAATAAACCTTTCTCTAAGATGTTTTTCAACGGTCAGGGTCGATGTAAAAAGATGTCAGAAAAATTTGAACTGAAAGAGAACATCCAACCTTATTAGAAAAGAAGGAATGTGCCTTTAGCCTCGTTAGAAAAATAAACGAAGAATTAGACAGATTTTTCAGAACTGGCATTTTATCTAAAGTTGAGTATAGCCAATGGGCAGCGCCTACTATCTATGTAAAACATCTACAGAAACCCGTGTGTGTGCTGATTATTCGACAGTATTAAATGAAGCAATTCGTACAGGTATAAAGGATCCCGCCAAATGTTAACATACCATCCTCATTATCTCCTGCAGAAATAATGTTTGCGCGAAAGATAAGATCCGTTTTCTGACAAATTGCTGCCAAAACAAACCCAAACAAGGGCAAACCTCTATAGTACAAAAAAAGTTACATCCCATGGGGAAAAGTATTTTTCAAGATGTTTAGAAAAACCACATCATTCTAGGAGCTTGGTATGATAGAATAACAATTGGGAATATGGTTTACATAATCCAAGGCCCTCAGTTCTGTCATAAGAGACATCTAAGTCAAATTAGGCAACGACTCTCAGATGACACCGACAACACCCGGCAGGAAAAAAAGACGAAGTTATGGATACCATATACGAGACTTTTGACATACAGATACCTAAGCAGCCCCTGAACAGCGACAATCTAAAAGGAAACGGAAGTCTCCGGATCTTATCGTTATCAATCCAAAAAGGAAACGATACTGAAACTGCTGCAGAGGTAATGTTTGGCAAGAGGGTGTTATGGTACATACCTTACAGACTACATGAACTCTAAATACCGGGAGCACATGCCTCTCGATGTTGGCACCAACCCCATTCTGTTCAGTCTCTCATTAACTTCGGTTGATAGAGGACGTCCGGATGGGGTAATACCAGTCGAGGATTCGTTCTTGACAATCAGTCCCGCAGGAACCGGGCCATTTCGGTGGCCTTTTACATGCCGGGCTAAGGTATACTGTCCTGGGTTGTCCTAGGAGGTGCACCCTCCCAGGCATTGCCTCACCTCTTTGGGGTGGAGTAAGTTTATCGCTTACTGCCTGAGGTGCTCTGACCGGGGAATGCTGACGGGGTTGCCCAGGCTATTTTTGCTAGGCCAGAGTGCTTCTTCTTTGGCTTGTTTCTTCCCCCACTTTTACAACTTTGTACAACATATTCCTGCAGTGGGAAGGAATTAAATACCTGGAACCACCCCAGTCTAATACTGGCAGTCAGGCAGACGTTCAACCACTCTGTTCATATGCCGTATTTATACTTTCTTCAATATACTTAGTTTCACTTAATCCCGAGTTCATGTCTTCTTTCTGGACACCTTACAGGTCCACAGCAATAATTATTCGAAAAATTGGGTTAAAAAATGAGTATTGTTTCTTTCTTTGTAGAGAGAAAAAGGTGTAAGCGTACGACCGATATAGTTTTTTTTACCGACATATTTGATCAATATAGCAATCCCGTCTTTCTTATTAGGTGACTGGGAAAATGTCCGATAAAGATCAAATAAAAACAGAAAGGGAACCTAGCGTCACGGCGAGAAAGTAGTTCGAACGTGATCGTTTAAGACATCACCTTGGTAAGAAAAATCTACGACCGATTCTATTTCAGGTGCAGAGCTGAAAAATTGTCAAGTCATTGGGAAGGGAAGGAACCTAGAAAAATATTGGAAAAAGGAAGACAAAGCGATTTATTTTTGGTTGGTGTTAGCCGATAAATTGTGCTAAAAAGATTAAAATGGTTTGTTTCCCTCGGGAAATAAAAAAAGTTTGCCAACGTATTTTGAGGAGAGGAAATAATTCGGTAAAAGATTAAAAAACAAGTGTACGACACGAAAAATCGAAGAAAAAGTATTAACTGTAAGCCAACAGTGGATGTTAGTTTTTAAATATTTATCTCTCTACCTCGTAAGAATTATTTATATTCTAAAATTTTAATTGAAGTTCATTCTAAAATGATTGCACTAATTCTTCTGAAATTTTAATTGAAGTTCATTCTAAAATGACTGCACTAATTCTTCTGAAATTTTAATTGAAGTTAATTCTAAAATGACTGCACTAATTCTTCTGAAATGTTAATTGAAGTTAATTCTAAAATGACTGCACTAATTCTTCTGAAATTTTAATTGAAGTTAATTCTAAAATGACTGCACTAATTCTTCTGAAATTTTAATTGAAGTTAATTCTAAAATGACTGCACTAATTCTTCTAAAATTTTAATTGAAGTTAATTCTAAAATGACTGCACTGATTCTTCTGAAATTTTAATTGAAGTTAATTCTAAAATGACTGCACTAATTCTTCTAAAATTTTAATTGAAGTTAATTCTAAAATGACTGCACTAATTCTTCTAAAATTTTAATTGAAGTTAATTCTAAAATGACTGCACTAATTCTTCTGAAATTTTAATTGAAGTTAATTCTAAAATGACTGCACTAATTCTTCTAAAATTTTAATTGAAGTTAATTCTAAAATGACTGCACTAATTCTTCTGAAATTTTAATTGAAGTTAATTCTAAAATGACTGCACTAATTCTTCTAAAATTTTAATTGAAGTTAATTCTAAAATGACTGCACTAATTCTTCTAAAATTTTAATTGAAGTTAATTCTAAAATGACTGCACTAATTCTTCTGAAATTTTAATTGAAGTTAATTCTAAAATGACTGCACTAATTCTTCCGAAATTTTAATTGAAGTTAATTCTAAAATGACTGCACTAATTCTTCTAAAATTTTAATTGAAGTTAATTCTAAAATGACTGCACTAATTCTTCTAAAATTTTAATTGAAGTTAATTCTAAAATGACTGCACTAATACTTCTAAAATTTTAATTGAAGTTAATTCTAAAATGACTGCACTAATTCTTCTAAAATTTTAATTGAAGTTAATTCTAAAATGACTGCACTAATACTTCTAAAATTTTAATTGAAGTTAATTCTAAAATGACTGCACTTATTCTTCTGAAATTTTAATTGAAGTTAATTCTAAAATGACTGCACTAATTCTTCCGAAATGTTAATTGAAGTTAATTCTAAAATGACTGCACTAATTCTTCTAAAATTTTAATTGAAGTTAATTCTAAAATGACTGCACTAATTCTTCTAAAATTTTAATTGAAGTTAATTCTAAAATGACTGCACTAATTCTTCTGAAATTTGGAGAAATATGTTTTTGCATTACGATAGTAACATAGACTATACTATTGATGATTAAATAAACTAAAAATACTAGAGAAACTGTGTTCTTTGGGTCATTCATTGAATTTAAGTTAGATTGTTTGTTTGAACCAGGAAGAGTGTTTGCAAAACCAGTTGCATTAAGATCATCAAAATAAAAATAAAATACTATATTTCTGCTCGCTATATATCTCTCGTTCTCTTTTTGTAAGGAAGCAGTGCTAATAAACTGAAAATCAAATGTATTTGGTTCATTACTCAGAGTTGAAAGAATGCTCCACCACTGAGTTTAAACGGGACGCCGAATTACTCTTTTCTGTTCATGGCACAAACAGCAGTCCAACACGCATGTGAACGACCGAACGTCTAGTCAAAAATTCCATTCCCTTTTCTTCTCTCTCTCTCTTTCTCTCTCAGCATTCGACGTAGTCACAACGTCAACCTATTTCCACCAGGTCAACGGAGCAAAGTGTCTACGCTTTTTATCACAACGAGAATCAGTCCATGCAAACCAAGACTCATTTGCATACGCGAACACTCGTCGCGTGACAAAAGTTACATGTTTCCATTTTGTAACTGAAACACTCTGGGTTCAATCCGAGAAGAATGTCCGAGAAGATGAGGATATTGGTTGGTGCACCAGCCCAAATGTGACAACAATACTCCATGCACGGGCGAATGGTGGCTTATAGAGATATAAGGTATGATAAGTTATTTTAAGTTCGAGAGAGGAAGCCGACCATCTTTGCAGCAGACTTGACAGCATCTTCTATGTACATATTCCAATTCATTTTGCCTGAGAATGTCAGGCAATGGAGTTAGAACGTTGGACTCTCGGGAACGGTGTTATGGGCCACGAGAATCGATGGTTGGAATGGTTTCTAATATGAAAGGCGCTTTGTCTTTTTAGCATTAAATGTGACCATCTACTAGTGTCCCCATTCTACTGCAGACTGTAGGTCGTTTTACAATCATTCGGTCATTGCCTTGAATGTGTGGCCATTAGATTTACTCTAATCCCAGGGAATAGAGTCTGGTGTCATGAACAATCTCAGACGCGATTGCCTCGGCGAAGTCGATTATGAAGATCAGAAATAATATAGGTCAACATATCGACTCCTGGGGAACACCCACATTTACATACTGTTGTTGGAATGTACGGCCATCGTGAAAGATATGGATCATTTTCTTAACTAAGAAAAAGGTGATTAAATTAAATATTCGCTCAGTAATACCGTACGAGTTAGGTTTCCTGAGAAGACTTTCGTACCAGACCTTGCCAAAGGCATGGGAGATATCTTGCGTTACCAACCTAGCTTTACCTGCCTAATGCAGTGTGTCGTATTTACGTTCAGAGATAAGCATATTTGCAGTAGAACAGGATTTTTAAATCCATATTGTTGGTTAGAAAGAAGTTTAGCATTTTCAAGGTGGTGAATTCTTGCTAGATTGATTAATCTAGCGAAGAGCGGGAGGGACTTATCGGACGATAATTTTTACGAGTCAGTTTTTTTTCGCCAGAGTTCTTGAAATCTGGTACGACAGGGGGAATTTCCAGCTATCAAGAAAGCGAGATTTTGTAAGGTATTTGTTATACCGCTTGTAGAGGATAGAGACCAGCTGAGCTGAGCATTTCTTTGTTACTATAACAGGGATAAAAACTGATACACATGCGTTGTCTAGATTTTTTATAATATTCAATGCACGGGAAGGGGTTATGATCAGAATATCTAGTGTAGTTTCCGTTTGTATTTGAACGTTATGGCGAGAGTGGCTTGCGGAATTAAAGGTGGAGGTGCAAGTAATTCATCATTGTCCGTTGCCGTGGAAGCGACTTCATGTTGGTGCATCTTGGAGAATATTGTCCATTTTTCACCATAGTATTATAGATTTTAAAAAAAATTGCGAGTTCCTAATTTCTGTGAGGTGATGCCATTTCTAGTCATCCCAGTATTAAAACACTTAGCTGCAGTGTTTTTTGATACTACAAATTTCTACCTTTTTTCAGCTGACTCATTGCGGTTTTAACGGCGAAATGCTTAATGCCTATACGCAATAGCAGCTGCACAGCTCAAAGTGAACCATTACGGGAGGAGTGAAGGCTTCCATGGATTTCCGTTAGGGGACAAATACTTCTATGTCTGCTTTTACCTATTTAGTTATCTCCTCTGTTTAGCAGGGAGAGGAAATGTTTTACAACAATATGCATTTCTGATGAGATATCTAAGGAATTCCCTATCAGTACGTTTGTAATATTACGGTGTCTTGGGTACGGCACTTCTGTTTGTGGTTGGGGTGTATTGTGATATCAACCATTATTTCGAGGTAATTAGCACTCCCGAGTGGGCTATATACATCTGTCACACCAGCCTCGGGGAGTATTATCAAGAATATGTCAGGAATATGTCAGGAAGTGGTTTGCTGATCTTCACGATCTTGAATGTGGGTTGGGAAGTTTACGGTTTGTGTAAGAGAATTCGAGATGTTTTTACCAGCTGAGTCTGTAGAGTTCAATATACCGATCCAATCATTAGACAATGCAGTCCCCAAATGACTGGATTTGGGAACTCGAATTCGACGAAAATGCTGTGTCGATAATATCAAAGACGTAGTCAATTAGAGCACAGTCCTTTGGAAAGGTAGAGGAAATATAAGTAACTAACGCTGCGTTGTAAGTTTAATTGAAAGTGCATGCAGACCTGATCTTCGGATTCTAGACTAAGTTCTCTAGTTAAGTGGAGGATGTTACATATATAAACTTAGAGCCTGTGCATATGCTTGTTCGAGTCTTTACTCAGAGTGAGAGGTATCTTATCACAGAAAATAATTAGAGATTGAGGTGTTAAAAAGTATTTTACATAGTGTTAGGATATTTGGGGATTATACATCAACATTAGTTCTAAGTCTCCGGATATTTGCAAAAGAAGAGTCTCAAGAAAGGAAGCGATTTGGTTGTTCTTAGGAGGCATCTGGTTTGAACATTTTTTATTTTGTATTTATTTTGTTTTAATAGAAGAGGTTTGCACAATCTGGGTGTTTGTGGGATGTCAAAAAGTGAACACAAGTAGACTAATAACCGAATCTGTGTTTATGGGGGGCATCAGGAATGCCCACTGGAAATAAGGGCAGAGTCCCTATCTATGCGCGACATGGAGATAGGTACGCAGATATTATAAAACTGTTGATACGGCAGCCGCCTTTAGCGCTACTTCAGAGTTAGGGCTCTTGTACTACCAGTCGGGAACAGCTTCAAGACAAACTGTCAAACATGTACCTTAATTAGAGCGGCCCAGACTCGCCATGTAAAACTGAGTAACAAACAAGTATCCTTATGTTGTAAAAATAAAGAAAATGAAAGACAGAAGGTGCGACGGCGTTCATTATCCTAGGCAGAAAACAAGGCCAAGCACTGGGAGTTTGAAGTTTCCCTATAATAGTACTTTTGCGCCTGGTACACAAACACATAATGAGTGCAAGCTGAGCAATAGGCGAAGCATATCTACACCTTAAGGTTTGTAAACTGGATTTTTTTTTATCTGAGTATCCAGTTCCAGGGAGCTTTTCATCCAAAACTTAGAAGGCCTCTTCCTCTCAGTGGTTCAGTGACAAGACATCTTAAGTCACTATGTAGAGCGCAAGTCTTACATCAAAGTTTCTAGTATATTTAAAACATAACTCGATCCGAGAATTGAGGAATATTTTAACATGCATTTTGTGTCAATTAAATATGTAGGAAAAAAACTCAGAGAAACAAACGCTGATTAACTCAGCTGTAATATAATGGATGTGTAATGATTTGAATTGATGAAAGTTAATATTTTTGTATTAAGAAAAAATCCTTTATTATATAGTTATAGATAGAACTCCATCTATATGTAGAGATGGAAAGATAAAGAGAGAGAGAAAGAGAGAGAGAGAGAAATAGATATAGTGAGACAGATAGGCAGACAGAGAGGCGTTATATACTAAATATATCGACATCCTTCACTTAGCTTTTATTATATTAAAAAAAAAGAAATATATTCTTTGTTTCCATTAAATTTTATTTAAAACAAAAAACAATCGGAGCGCAGAATCAAAACTACACTTTCGATATTGTGGATCTACTTTTTCCAACCCACCAATTCAGACATCCTTAAAAAGCATCTAGGAAATCAAGAATACTTCCATTATATTACTAGGAAATTTCTACATGTGTATAAACTTTTATATTTTAGGTACACTCTTTAGTCTGTCTTTCTATAAACGGACAGACAGACACACAAACACGTTCTATTTTATTATATATATATTAAGAATAAATATAGATTCAATTGTTAATGTAAATATGTTTTATAATACAATGAATTTAATATTAATAGACATGTTACAAATGAACATTTATCCTTTGTATATACAGGCCCTGGACAAAATAATGGAGACATCTTAAAATTTCAAACAAATTTACTTTAATAATGAGTACCATTGCATTTGGCAGCAATTGTATTCCATGAAGTATGGACTCGTACGAAGTTAGAATTATTTTGTTAATGAATGTTAACCCGTCTTCAGCTGAAACAACCTCCGCTTCATTTATTGTGCGTTTTCGAAAGAGGAATAAAGTGTCTATAGTCTTCACAATCATCATTACAGATGACACTTTATCTCTCTTTCGAAAACGCACAATAAATGTTCAATAATATATAGATTTGGTGGACTGTGGTGGCCACAAAATACGTTCAACTTTATTAAAATATTCCCAATGACATTCAGTAACGATTTTAGCTGTGTGGATTGATGCATTCTCACCCGGAAATATTGCGCTTTTCACCGGGACAAGTTTCACAATCATAAAAGTAACTGAATCATATACAATGCTTAAATAGTTTGAATTTTTAATTAATTCTGCCACGAATCGAAATAATTTGAATTTTTCAGTTGGTTGGTTTGTTGGTTGTTTTGTTTTACGACATATCAACCATTTTCGGGTTATTTAATGCCAAATCCGGTAATCTTGGAAGAAGTTTTAATTTTTCAAGTTGTTTATATCTTCAAATATTTATTCATTGTGTTTGGTTCGATTGTTTTGTAGGGGAAATTTGTTGTTTTTGTTTTTGACTTTGAAGAACATGATTGAACTTTGAAAAGAGACAGAACCCCCCACCCACCACCAATAACATCAATGTTTTGTTTGGTTTATTTTGATCTGGTTTGGTTTAGTTTTGTTTGTTTTACGGTATTATAACAACCATCTATGGGTTATTTAATGACAAATAAAGTTGTCAAATGAAATTCCAATGTAGGTCAATTATTTAATATCGGTTTTAAAAAAAATTGAGATTAATTTTTTTAAACAGTCCAACTTCTTTAATGTAGTCTACGATGTTTGGTCAGATTTGTGTCTTTAAACAGGTCCTTTAGATTTTTCGAGTTGTAGTATTTCGTTCGGCTTTTCTGAAGATCCTGACAGTCTATTAATATATGTTTGACTGTATAAGATTCTTGACATGATATATACATTGGAGATTCTTCACTTTCCAATAAATGTTTGTGAGTAATACGTTTATGTCCTATACGGAGTCTGGCTACTACAACCGCTTCTCATCTTGTCTTTCCGTAGTCTAAAAGCCATTCATCAATAGCGAAATCTTGTGTAATGTATTACTTTGGTATTCGTCCCAAGATTCTTGCCATTTTTCTTTGATTAACCTGTTCATGGAAGGATTTCACAGATCCTCACTCATTTTGAAAGAAGGCGGTCTGGGTCAAATACTTTTTTTTTGATGCCTCCACGTGTGGTTGAAAATAAAATAAAAAATGGCTAGTCCGAGAAAATGATATTCTTCAACGAATATACGGAGAAATTCTGCAAGTTTTACTACATTCTAACAACTTTGCAATGTTTGTTATTGAATATATATAATTTTAATTGCCACTCTCCCCTGATACCTGGCTTAGTTTCGCTCACAGCGAACAGTCTTGTTGCAACTGCGTTTTCGAGGTGGTCATTAAGCTCTCCAGTAAGTTTGTGAGCTGTACTGTTGAGATCTTTTCTAACAATTCGCGTAAGAGGCCAATAGTCATTATCTTTAAGTGTTTTTTTTTTCGGAGTTTTATTTTCGAGGAGGGATATTTTCCTTTTTTCCCCCAAAAAGCTGCCATTTCTTTCGAGGCAGTACGTCTTGATCCACCAAATATTTCTGCTGTAATCGTTACGTTGGCGTCTGCCATACGAACACAAAAAATTTGACTTATTTGAAAATCCAATAGATGCTTTTAGAAAAACATATCGGACAATACTAATGATGACTAAAAAACATGAATTTCCATGTTTCCCGTCTATTGGGTGTAAGCCAAACTAATTTTCATTCGGATCAATTATCCCTGTAAAAAGAAACACTAGCTGAAATACATGATTACATCGGGTGCGATGTGAAAATTATAATCATAAAATTACATCTTGTTCCATTTTTAAATAGCTTTCCTAAAATTAATGCTAATCGCTTTTTATATGATTTATTAGAGATACATATATGACCATCTATACTAATTTGAGAGACGTGTTTCCGTCTGTTAATCGAATTACTTCTTTTCGGTCATTAGACATAAGAGTTATGCTAAGAGGGTCATGTTTAACGTTTCTGCTATAAAGGTCTCACGGAAAGCGTGATTCTACAAAACTTCCATTAAATTCTGATAATTTGAGACTCTCTACTCATTGGCTTAACTCAACAAAATATGTTTTTGATCGTAGTAGTGTAATCTCTAATTGAAAACCCTTTACGATTATCAACATAGAAGTATGTTTGTTGTGCTTGGAATATTTTAAGGTTCGACTATTAACTAAAAAAAGGGTTCATGTGTCATGTGTCATGTGTCATTTGTTATGTGTTATGTGTCATGTGTCATGTGATATGTGATATGTGTTATGTGTTATGTGTTATGTGTTATGTGTCATGTGTCATGTGTTATGTGATGCAGTATCGAGGAGAGCGTTTATCACCAGTAACTTAATGCCAAATGTTCACAAGTACAAATGAAAAAAAAACAAAAAAACAATGTGAGATTGCTTTGACTAGGTTGTGAACTTGAAGTCACAGAGGGCAAAAGCCGAAACCGAACGGATATAAAGTTTAAGAGACGAGGTATGAACGCACTCGGGTTAAACAAGAAAGTAAATAAAACGATTGAGCTCAATCTGTTTAATATCTAGTCACGATTGCTAATAAATGCAATTCTTCGCGCTATTTTGGTTTCGCCCTGGTTCAAATACAGATCAACGAAGCATAATTAAAGAAAACAAAGCAAATTCATGTTGATTTTCATAATATTGAGTGAGGTAATTATTTAATCCTACTACACCCCCCCATTTCATTCTTCATATAGCTTTCTAGTCTTCTTCTAACAGTTGTTCTATACTACCATAGCCACCATATTTTGTACCAGTTTAAAAACAGAAAACGCGTAGAACATTATAGAATGAATCGGATGAATTTAGAAATAATAGTAAAGAATTAATCAACTAAATACAACTAATCTCGACTAAATATAGTTTAATACCTTCACAGAGATTGCTTTAACAATTTCTGAAATTTAAGTTGGAATCGTACGTAAAATGCAGAAACCGTAGCTATGATAATCCATCTTAAATAAGTTGAAACTTCCTTGAGCAATTTCTAGAAATTCATTTCAAATTTAGCCTGGAATGGCGAACCCTGCTTCACTAGCAAACAGATATGCGTATTCCACAACTTCACCTTTATAAAACGCATAATATACAGTGAAAGCTAATGAACTAGAAATATTATCATGAAGTTTCGGATAGCATTGAATAATTTATCAAGTAACAATGTCGTCTAGTGAAAAATGTAAAAGTTTTCAATCATTTCAATACGAAAGTTCTATCTTGTGCTATTTGTATGAATAAGTGAAGCAAAAACTGTCTCCTCTAACATATAAAGTAATCTTGTCATATTTTCATACTACTGACTAACCAATTTTGCTTTTGTTATTGTTGTACCGTGTTATTGGCAATATAGTAGTAGGCCTCTGTCGGTCAGAGTCGAGCATGGGTGATGCATTCATAGCCTAGTTTTCCCGGCTGTCTGCTCAGCTGAAGTGGAACTGCTTGTGGCTGAAGAGTCCAATACGGGAACGGCAGTGTGTGTCGTAAAGGTCACAAACATCTCTGGACTGTTGTTGGCATTGATACTCTCCTTTCTACGTGCTGGCTTTACTGCAACAACGTGTATCAGCGTCTCATCCCCTGATTTCAGATGTTGGCTGAGGGTTCTTTTCCATCTTGAGCAGTCTTCTGCAATGCTCACCGAACACCCAATGTCGATGTCGATCGCCTTCATGTCTTGCCTCACAACATCTTTGTATCAGAGTTCGAAGCGGCCAATGAGCCTCCTCCCAGACGCCAGCTCTCCATACAGGATGTTATTTAGAATGCGGTGGGCATGGCCCAACCAGCAATATAATTATGTACTTAGCTACCATTTATTTTAAATAATTCAGATACCGCCGATTTTTGTGAAATGTTAACAAAAGATATAAGACATTAATGAATACATATTCCCCAAATTTCAGTGTTTTTAGAGTAATTTAAAGACATTTTAGGAGGCAAAAGATGGTAAAAATCTCCCATTTAAAAATTTGAATATATCAGATATTCATTGAATTTGATCCATCGTTATTAGACTCCACTTAAACAAGATTACCTGAATTTCAATTAAGCCTTAAATTTGAGACATTTTCTCGAATCAAAATAAAGTAATAGATTTTGATCAAAATTAGAATAAGGATTCAAGACATAAGGTTTAGCATTATTATATCTTGATTCCAATCTCACTAATTGGACATACAACTGGTGCAAAACACTTCTGTTTGAAGAACATATTTTACTCATCCTGGTTTATATCGTGTAGAAAACTCTTTATACATTAAAACAAAGAATAATTATAGAGGTAAATATCAGCCAGAAACATGTATATCATATACAAATATATTTTCGCATGAATCCATACAAAAAGTATTGCGTAATATTTATGTAAATTGAAGGACTTGAACTCATCAATAATAATAATACTGATATTGCTAATATCTGATGATATATGTCGAGAATCCAT
>OY744537.1:7626037-7646037 GCA_963556195.1 Sepiola atlantica | reverse complement strand
CAATACGTTCTGTAGCAGTCTGCTCCCGGAATCTAGGTAAGGCTTGTGATCCCCACGCCAGTTTTTTATGGCAGTTTCCTTCGGGGCTGGCCCACGACATGTTTTTCCCTATGTCCTCCCAACTCAATCTCTGCTACGTAAGCGCTCATTCTCCCTTCGTTTAAAACCGCCGTTTTAATTTCTGACTTTGCACTTCGGGTGCCTTCTTCTTCTGGCCTCGTGCACCTGACTCTTTTAAAGGTTATCAAGTAGTTTTTTACGACGTCATACTCCGAAATGAACTCGTCGACCTCACATACCTGGGCTCGTTCAAAGGTCACCGATTAATTTCCGTTGTTCTTTTAACCTAATTGACAATCTGTCTAGTCTTCGGCTTTTCTTCATTATTGCCGGGTCATGCACTTAGCCTCCCCGTGACGTCTTATGCCTTATTACTCAACATGTCTGCATCATTATTTTACATTAACACTAATATTCATATCCATATAAAATATCGTTGCAATCTGTGAAGTTACAAAAAAAAGAAATAAAAAGAAAGAAACGTCTCAAACTGGAAAGTTTAGAAAAAGAAAAGAAATAACGAGAACACATAAATCAGTATATAAAAAACAAAGGACAAAAGACAGAAAAGTCTCACTATAGAAATAGAATGAGGATTTCTTTCCTAATCTATTTTATACAGTGAAGTTTGTCGGACTTGCTATTTGATTTCTTCTAAACACTTCGAAACAATTGTTTTGTTCGGCAGGTTTTTACTCACGAACATGTGTGTGACGAAACAGATATATATATATATATATATATATATAAATATTTTCTTTGTCGTACAAAACTTTAAAATAGCATTGAAGAGACAATATTTATTATTCATAATGAATTTAAGAAATTAAAAAGATGAAAGGGCAGCTGACCGGTTTCGTACCTCGCTCAACAGAGCCAAATATCGAGGTAATGTATAAAAAATATAAAAAGATGCTATGAGAATTATAGCGAGGGAAAGGGGTAAAAAAAAAAGAAAAAAAAAAAAGAAAAAAAAAGTTCAGTCAAATAGAAACAACATTAAGCCCGAGGAGATTTTCTCTTTGTTTGCAAAGAGAAGGTCTCAAGGACTTAATATAAATTGTTTCTAAGATCTTGAGATGATAAGGGGAGTGCGACTTACTAAGAATGGAGAATAAGTCGACACTGAATTTAGAGGCACAGGTGCGATTATTTATGAGATGTTGACCTATCGACGAGCCATAAGTATTATTCAAGTCATCAGTTGGTAAATAATTTCCATTGCGAATTTTTGTGGGCACGTGTTGTTTGACCCGGATGTCCAATCTCTGTGACGTCATCCCAACGTAGTGCATACTGCAACTACATTTAAATAAATAAATAATGGAATTATTATGATGTGGGGTAAGGACATCTTTTCGAATAGAAGTTAAGATTGGACGAGAGGAAAAAACAACACGCGTATTCGCAGCAAAATATATATATATATATATATATATATATATATATATATATATATATATATATATATATTTAAATATATACAAATAAATACGCATTAGTTTTATTATAATGTGGAGGATAACTGATCGCATTATTTTACAGAAATGCAATTTACCATTTCCTAATTTGAATACATTAAGAGGCCAAATATTAGTTCTCTCCACAAGATTTCTTTCTTTCTCCTTTATTTGGTCTACGTTTATTCTTTTATACGTCTGGAAGGAGCTATTGCTGTTATTTAGATCATTTATATATGACGGACAAGTATCCTCTTTGGGCCCTTGTGTACGCGTCATTTCGACCACAACTCAGTCTTTTCTATAAATACTATTACGGCATGTGTTTTCAGAATTGTCTGATCTATACCCCGCTTCCTTTGTTCAACTCGTTTAAATCGTTGGTCTAGTGTTCTCTATCAATTCGCTGTTTTGATACCTCATTGTAACACAGCTTCCTAGTCAAGTAGCTTCATTCCAAGAACTACAGACTTTTGGAACTCTCTTCCTGTTGACTGTTTTCCTCCTACCTATAGCCTTGGTCTTTTCGAGACTAAGGTAAATAGGCATCCCTTGCCTTTGCAACAATCATCTTTCGTTCTTGTCAGCTCCTTACATCAAGTGGCTTCATCCCTTGTCTGGAGCGATTTCCATATAAAAAAGAACTACTGAGATGAAGTGTTGTTTTTATATACAGTATTTACATAACTCAGACTTCATCGATGTTGTTAAAGTTTCAGTCGTTTTAGTCTGAGACTCTCTGACAGTAATTTTTTACATATACAGGGTGATTCATAAGTCACTTAGCTATTTAAAATGATTACCATATGAAGCACAAACATACTATGAACTTTTTGATTATTGTTATCTTACTCTCTAATTACTGCTATTTGTTATTTTAAATTTGTTCGTTGTATATTTATTTTTATTTATTTAAATTTGTGTAAATCATCATATGTGCTTTTTTTTCAGGCAGTATGTCATTTACAATTGAAGAGCGAATTTTTATTGTTATTCATATGACCAAATTTGATGAATCTCCCACACTTGTTGAAAGCCAATGCTACAAAGAGTCGTAAATTCCTTGCAAAAAAGAATGGAGCTATGCATGCAGAATGAAGGTGAAAATTTTGAAAACTTGCTGTAATTCATTTATGAGAGTTAAACTCTCATAAATGAATTTGTTGAATAAACTTTCTGTTTTGTATTACCGTATTTTTTAACTTTAGAATTTCAAAAATAAATAGCTAAGTGACTTATCAATCCCCCTGTATTACTAATGTATACGCTCCGTAAAAAATGACGGAAAAACATTATGCTTTGCCAGTATTCGTACTCGCTATTTATCTAGATATATTATATAAAATCATAGAATTTCGCCAGTAATTTTATTTATAATGTATGAATTATCATTTCTGATGACCTGAAGTAGAAAACAAATCATCAACAATTGATTTTTTATTATTGAGTAAAACTTTTTTCTGAATTCATTTATGCCGGCGGTGTAAAAGTGAGGTGATTGTCTGAATTAATATTTGATTTTTCGCTTCCCATCAACACTTGAAATAGTTTCGTCCGGGAACTAGACAAAGACACGTGTTATACTCACTAACATTTGTGTGATAGCATGGAAGCACACACACACACACACACACACACACACACACACACACACACACACACACACATATATATATATATATATATATATATATATATATATATATATATATATATATATATATATATATATATGCCTACGAGACACACACTCGAGTGTCTAAGGTTTCTCTGTACAGGTTTGTTATGACAACCAGGCATGAGGATACTTCCCCCCTACAAGTAAAGCCTGACTAAATATTTTAATTAACATAGTATTCGAAGCACAAATAAGATTCCTTCGGTATGGCTAACCCCTACTGGCTTATACGAGAAATAGTTCATCTTCTTCAAGTGATGTTGCCTCTAGTAACATCACTAATCTGGATACTCCACCAGAATAGATGAATTATTGTCCTGGAATCCGGTAAGACCAAGAGACAAAAAGGAAGATATACTACAACATAGTTAACTGGTCAATTGGGGAGAAGAAAATAAGTGTTCTTAACTTCTTTACTTACTCAATGTTTGAGAGGTAAAAGAAGAACTTTAATGGAATATTCGAATATCTATGTATATCATATAGAGATCAAGTGTTAGCCCTAATAAGGGACCCTTGATTTCTGAGAACTTCAACTGAAGTAAAATGAAACAATATATATATATATATATATATATATATATATATATATATATATGTTACACCGGCCGTTCTTACACAGGAGAAACAACACCGGTTGTCACTATAAATAGTGCGAGACACCAGAAGACAAAACACAGTCTTGTAACTGTCTAGCCAAGAGCTAGTGACTTTCTTACTTTGTTAATACACTTGTAAAACCAACCCTCGACTTGACTTCTTTTATTTATTATTTACTGTGGAACAACTTCACAACAATATATATATATATATATATATATATATATATATATATATATATATATATATATATATATTAGCAAATAAATACACACTGGTTTTTATTATAGGGTGGAGGATTTACATGCTGTATTATTATAATGTTTCGGGTTTTGTAATCTTCTGCCTTCTGTTATAAGCCGTTGTTGTTATTTAGTTTGTGTTGTTATTTCCAGGGTCCTTACTATTATGCTCATCGTATTTATTATTTAGCTTCGTCCTTCCTGAGATGTGTTGTTATTTCTATTCAAATGATTTACATATTTCAGACTGTTATTCTAATCGAAGTTGTTATATACACAGTGTTTCGGTCGTTCTACTTGATGAGGTGTTATTGTTGCGGTTGTTATCTGCATCACTTGCATCACGTGCCAGACTATGATCTTTATCGTGGTTGTTAAATTCACTATTGTATTTTCCAGCCTCTTTCTAGCTTTTTTTTTATAACTAACCCCATTAACTGCATTTTTCAGTAGTGGCAGTTATCTTTCCTTAATTTCACCCATTCTATTGCTATTCATTAAGCTCAGTAAATATCACTTAAACTGACATGTATCGTAATATTCTGTGATCTGATGCTACGAGGATTGCCAATTGTTTCACACCCACGTTGTATTTAAAGGATTCGTAAAACTTTGTTTTTACACAACTTAGTCGGTAACTTGCGTAAGTTCTCGATTCAGTCGGCAATCAAAAACGAATTTATAAAGAATTTTTGTGATGTTGAATTTTTTCGGAGCATGATTACAAAATATTGATTATGTCATAATTTTTGTATTCTATTGGGTTATAATTATATATATGTGTGGATTTGAAAAATACTATATTGTAAGCTGCAGTAGTGCAGCTTATCGGCATTTTTTCCACAGATGGGAAACCCTTGCGAGGAAGTTCTGTTTGTGGAAAGGCACACGAGAAGAAAGAACATTTTTGAATTATGGTAGCAAAATGAGTTCTTACTGTGAATGTTTTACATCGGAAAACCAGAGATCGGATCCTATTCAAGCACCTACCATGGAAGTAACGATAGAGTAGTGTGAAACTAGCGACGGCTCGTTTGTGCGAAACGGGCTGTAAGGAAGAGGAAAGATCTTCCCCAACCAGAGATCTAAGTCGATTTTAAACTCTGGTTATCTTTAATAATGATCTTCTTTATATGCGGAGATCTGTTATTGACATCTACGCAGATGGCACAACCTTCTATGGCAGCACGTCGAAAAGCACTGATGATAAAGTTGTCACTGATTCTCTCTCTTCTGATATAAGAGGTATATTTTTACATAAAAAATATAACATACCCCCCCCCCCCTTCATACAAAAGTTAGTGAGTAAAAAGCATTCCTTTTTTCTAGCCTCCGAAGGAAATCATTTTAAAGTGATGAGGAGAGGCAAGATTACAAATAGCAAGTAAGACAACCCTCGCTGTTTATAAAGAATTCAGAAATAAATTCTTCATTCTGAATAACGGTAAGTGTTTTTCTCTGTTAGGCACAACGCCACTGGAGAATGAGGGTTAATGAGGTTAGCAGTTGAATGCTGATGAATATTATGAAAGGCTTGAAAACGATGAATGGAATTGACAACATTTAATTACTTAAGAGGACAACTCGGCAACTATCTGTTGTAGTCTACAGGGGAGCAGTTACGTGGTAATATGTTTTAAAGATAAAAATGAAACTCTGTTCATGGAAATTCTGTCTAGTTTTAATGTACAGAAATGAACAAAGGATAGTGGTTGTAATAAGACGAGTTCATTACGTGGATCTTTTACAGGGAGACAATTATCAATTAGTTATTAAAACACACAAAAACAAACAAAAGCAAACATAGAAAACTGACAGCTTACAACAATGCCTTCATGCTACGAGTTATCCTCCACGTGATTGTAAAGCCCAATACGTATTTATTTTATATTTTTATATAAATAAATATAAAATATCCGTTTTGTCATACAAAAGTTAGCGAGTAAACAAAGTGTCTTTTTCTAGCCTCAGAACAAACCATTTCAAGTGGTGAAGGGAAGCGTAAAAACAAATAGCAGTGTCAGATAACCTTCACTGTCTAAAATAAATTCGGAAATGAATCGTTAACCTTAAATAATATATAATTATATAATTATATCTGCATATCAGTGCGGACACTGTCAGACAATAATTCTATAATTGTATCTGAATATCAGTGCAGACACTGGCAGACAATAATTCTATAATTGTATCTGAATATCAGTGCAGACACTGGCAGACAATAATTCTATAATTGTATCTGAATATCAGTGCAGACACTGGCAGACAATAATTCTATAATTGTATCTGAACATCAGTGCAGACACTGGCAGACAATAATTCTATAATTGTATCTGAATATCAGTGCAGACACTGGCAGACAATAATTCTATAATTGTATCTGAATATCAGTGCAGACACTGGCAGACAATAATTCTATAATTGTATCTGCATATCAGTGCGGACACTGGCAGACAATAATTCTATAATTGTATCTGAATATCAGTGCAGACACTGGCAGACAATAATTCTATAATTATATCTGCATATCTGTGCGGACACTGTCAGACAATAATTATATAATTATATCTGCATATCAGTGCGGACACTGTCAGACAATAATTCTATAATTGTATCTGAATATCAGTGCAGACACTGGCAGACAATAATTCTATAATTGTATCTGAATATCAGTGCCGACACTGGCAGACAATACTTCTATAATTGTATATGAATATCAGTGCGGACACTGGCAGACAATAATTCTATAATTGTATCTGGATATCAGTGTGGACACTGGCGGACAATAATTCTATAATTGTATCTGAATATCAGTGCGGACACTGGCAGACAATAATTCTATAATTGTATCTGGATATCAGTGCGGACATCGGCAGACAATAATTCTATAATTGTATCTGGATATCAGTGCGGACACTGGAAGACAATAATTCTATAATTGTATCTGAATATCAGTGCGGACACTGGCAGGCAATAATTCTGTAATTGTATCTGAATATCAGTGCGGACACTGGCAGACAGTAATTCTATAATTGTATCTGAATCAGGTCGGACACTGGCAGACAATAATTCTATAATTGTACATGAATATCAGTGCGGACACTGGCAGACAATAATTCTATAATTGTATCTGAATATCAGTGCGGAAACTGGCAGACAATAATTCTATAATTGTATCTGAATACTAGTGCGGACATTGGCGGACAATAATTATTTTCTGTCATTTTGACGGAGAGTGTACATTAGTTGAGTAATAATTGTGCCGCACAACCTTAAGTTGGAATATGCGAAAAACAAATGAAAGACTTGATAAAAAGTAAGGACAGAATCAGTGATTGCCCCAAAGACGCAGAAACGACGTGTTGTTCGTGTATCCATTTAT
This sequence comes from Sepiola atlantica, assembly GCA_963556195.1. Lineage (NCBI taxonomy): Eukaryota > Metazoa > Mollusca > Cephalopoda > Sepiida > Sepiolidae > Sepiola > Sepiola atlantica. The sequence continues at coordinate 7,638,615 of OY744537.1, read as the reverse complement.
GAAGGACTCGAAAATACAGGTTGACTTATAGATGCAAAATTCTTTCTTTCAAACCTTAGAAATATACAAACTCGAGTTACGACTGGGATCGACTTAAGACAGAAGCAATAATAAATAATTTAAAAGTAAATTGGAGAAAATATCAGGATTCCGCTCTTTCAACTTCTTCACATAAAAATTTGATAAACATAAGAAATAGATAAAAAATCAGCCTCGAAAGCGAATATTAATTCATTTTGATCATTAATGAACATTTTCAATCGCTTTCGGTTGGCATCTAAGTGTAGGTCTTTGATATAAGAGATTGGTTCATGTTTTTTTTCTCGCTTATTTGATAGCCTATTATTTAGAGAGCAACACTGTTTAGCAGTCAAATCACGTCCGATTCGGTTTCTAGATCATTAAACAAGTCAATGAAGCAAAGAATTTCAGCATATTTCGTGGTTGATTAATTTAGGAAGATTAACAAACAAGTTTTAGATGTAAATTTAAAACGTTAAACGACATGATGGAAAAAATACAAATTTGTTGATAGGTAAGAAAAAAGATGAAAGGGGGTACAAGGGAAGTATATGCAGTAGAAGGTTGATTTATTTTCTTCAAAGAAGCTCCCTCACACACACGTGCACACAAATGTGTGTACACGCACACGCACAGAAACGTAAGTACACATCACTCATATATGCATATATATCTTATATGCATATAGAATTAAGAGGTATACAAAGATATAAGCGCACACACACAACCATACAGATGAACATATGCGCACACACAAATGTATATAGTTATATTAAGAAAAATGTATAAACATACGCAAGTACGTAGTACACACATACATACACAAATACATACACACATGTATCCGGGCAAACATCCAGCAATATATTTTGATCATCAAAAGTTATACATACACAAACACACACACATACACACACATATATATGTGTATATAAGCAAATAAAATAAGAATAAAGATTGTAAACGTATAATATCTATTACGTCATCAGTAGCTAAAAACTGGGTGTTTCAAATAGAAGAAATGTATTTTCCTTCCTTAAGCCAAGGCTTTTCTAAGAATGAAATATTATCGTCAGAGGAATACACACAGATAAGTCGGTAAATGAAATTGCTAAATGTAATTTGAAACAATGAAGGAATGAAAAAATAATTTCTTTTATTTGAAACACCTTGTTTAAAGCAACTGATGACGTAATAGATAGGGCATTAAATTTCTATTTATGCGAAGGGAAACACACACACACACACACACATATATATATATATATATATATATATATATATATATATATATATATACATGTATGTATATATATACTGTAAGTAAAAAGTTAAACTGATCACATAGACATAAACGCACACATATATATCAAGGGTTCATATGCAAATTAAAAAGTATATGCACATATATTTTTATCATAATTAATAATAATTATCTTAAAATGTATAACCACAGAGCTACGTATCCACAGCTTACACTCTCTCCCTCTCTCTCTATATATATATCTATCTCTCTCTATGTATATATATATATATATATATGTATATATATATATTTTTTTCTTTTCTTTGTTGTACAAAACATTAAAATGGCATTGAAGAGACAATATTTATTACTCATAATGAATTAATAAATTAAAAAGATGATATTTACTCATGTTAAATGCTTAAGTATTTCGCTGTTTCTTTTTGACTGAAGTATTACTTTGCTTCTCTTTTGGTCAAGTATTTATTTGCTTCTATTTTGGTCAAGTATTTCTTTGCTTCTCTTTTGGTCAAGTATTTCTTTGCTTCTCTGTTGGTCAAGTATTTATTTGCTTCTCTTTTGGTCAAGTATTTATTAGCTTCTCTTTTGGTCAAGTATTTCTTAGTTTCTCTTTTGGTCAAGTATTACTTAGCTTCTCTTTTGGTCAAGTATTTATTTGCTTCTCTTTTGGTCAAGTATTTATTAGCTTCTCTTTTGGTCAAGTATTTCTTAGTTTCTCTTTTGGTCAAGTATTTATTAGCTTCTCTTTTGGTCAAGTATTTCTTAGTTTCTCTTTTGGTCAAGTATTTCTTTGCTTCTCTTTTGGTCAAGTATTTATTAGCTTCTCTTTTGGTCAAGTATTTCTTAGTTTCTCTTTTGGTCAAGTATTACTTTGCTTCTCTTTTGGTCAAGTATTTCTTAGTTTCTCTTTTGGTCAAGTATTACTTTGCTTCTCTTTTGGTCAATTATTTCTTTGCTTCTCTTTTGGTCAAGTATTTGTTTGCTTCTCTTTTGGTCAAGTATTTCTTTGCTTCTCTTTTAGTCAAGTATTTCTTTGCTTCTCTTTTGGTCAAGTATTACTTTGCTTCTTTTTTGGTCAAGTATTTCTTTGCTTCTATTTTGGTCTAGTATTTATTTGCTTCTCTTTTGGTCAAGTATTTATTTGTTTCTTTTTTGCTAAATATTTTTTTTTGGTTCTTTTTAGATTAAGTATTTCTTCGTTTTTTTCTAAGGTATTGTTTTTTCTTTATTGCTTAAGTATTTCTTTTTTTGCTTAATTATATTTTTGTTTCTTTTTTGATTAAGTATTTCGTTGTTTTTGCCCAACTATTCCTTTTTTTATTTTTGATGAGGTATTTATTTGTTTCTGTTTTTCTTAACTATTGTTTGCTAAAGTTTTTCTTTGTTTCTTTTTTGCTAAAGTATTTCTTTGTTTCTTTTTAGCTGAAGTATTTTTATTACTTTTTAGCTTAAGTATTTCTTTTTTCTGAGCGTCTATATTTGCAACTCACTCATTTTTCACTCGTCGTAGTCGTGGCCCTGGACCGTAGTTAGAAATTCCGTGAATTCCCTTCGAATCCCCCGTGCTGGATCTAGATATTTTTATATTAATTTATTTTTCTCTGGCTGTTATTGTAGTTTTGACCCTGGTCAGTTTATGTTTATATCAAAGAGTAGGCCAGTCAATAGGCGACGAATAAGAAGGGTGTAATACTATGGAACGGATCAGCCGTTTGTAACTTTCTGTGGTCCTTTATTTTGAACACACCAGATCCCCTCTCTCTATTTGAGTCGTCGTAGAGATATTGATCGTTTTCTATTTCCTTTTTATGGCTGTATTAATGAAAGAAATTAGATGAACAACGACAATTCCATTATTTGCTCTGGGGTGCATATTGTTCTCTTGTAACTTTAATCAGTTTTTTACAGTAAGTTAATCCAGACGATTGCATGTTCTCGATCATCCCCCGTAGGAGTGATGGAACAGCCTCGGAAAATACCCCCCCGTTTGCTTCGTCATCGAACACCCAGGATTCAGAATGTGTCTGTCTCAGTTTCCCCATAGACTTATTACAGTGGCGCAACTTCCTGTATAGGTACCTCTTAATTCTAATATTAACATGTTCTAATTCGTTCACCCTAATGTGAAGAATCTTTGTTTTAACACATCCAACCTATAATATATATATATATATATATATATATATATATATATATATATATATATATATATATATATATATATATATATACATATATATATATATATATATATTCTTATATATATATAAAAGAGTGACTCTGTCAATGTATGTGCCCGCTTGATCTTTGTGTCTTATGTTCACCGAAACCGCTAGACAGAATTGCTTGAAAATTAACATGTGGACTACTGACCTCTCAGTGAAGGCTATGGGTTATATAAGAAATATATCACTTCAATGCTCGGGGTCCCCGCCCCTCCACTGAAAACTGTTTTCCCTTAGATTCAAATGACCAAAAATGATGTCTATTTCAGAAATTTAAGAAAATTATGATAATATTAAGAGAGTCCCCGGGGGTACAACACCCCCACTGAAAACTGTTTTCCTTTTGATTCAAATGAAATTGAGACCATAGGTAAATGACCAAAAATAATGTCTATTCCCAAATTTTCAGTAAATTTTGATAATATTAAGATGGTGCCCGGGGGCACAACCCCTCCACTGAAAACTGTTTTCCTTTTGATTCAAATAATATATATATATATATATATATATATATATATATATATATTGTAAAAAAGAAGTGTGGTAAATTAAATACCATCAAAGCTTGTTATAGATGCAATGTGTATTTTATAAAAAAGAAAAGACAAAATCGAAAACGATTTTTTTTTTCCTTTTTTTTATAAACTAACATTATGTATGTATGTAGTTTATAGTTATACAGATATTTCGCTAATAAAATTAGCCTCATCAGTGTAGTTGAAAATTCCGATGTAATTGGAAAGCCCGCTTCTGTTGGTGTGAGCCGGCGAATGAGATGTTGTTTTTTTCTCTCTCGTATGAAATCACGCAAGCACGTGGAAGGTTATAGTTTTAAAGGTTCATACTTTTTTTTTTATAAGCATCCGTTTGAAATTTAGTAAAAAAGAAGTGTGGTAAATTAAATACCATCAAAGCTTGTTATAGATGCAATATGTATTTTATAAAAAAGAAAAGACAAAATCGAAAACGATTTTTTTTTTCCTTTTTTTTATAAACTAACATTATGTATGTATGTAGTTTATAGTTATACAGATATTTCGCTAATAAAATTAGCCTCATCAGATGCGTGATTTCATACGAGAGAGAAAAAAACAACATCTCATTCGCCGGCTCACACCAACAGAAGCGGGCTTTCCAATTACATCGGAATTTTCAACTACACTGATGAGGCTAATTTTATTAGCGAAATATCTGTATAACTATAAACTACATACATACATAATGTTAGTTTATAAAAAAAAGGAAAAAAAAAATCGTTTTCGATTTTGTCTTTTCTTTTTTATAAAATACACATTGCATCTATAACAAGCTTTGATGGTATTTAATTTACCACACTTCTTTTTTACTAAATTTCAAACGGATGCTTATAAAAAAAAAGTATGAACCTTTAAAACTATATATATATATATTGTGTGTGTATTTAGGCAGCATATATATATTGTGTGTATTTAGGCAGCCTATATATATATATATATATATATATATATATATATATATATATATATATATATATATATATATATAATCAATCAAAGAGAACACGCCTATATCATGCATGCCTGCACCTAAAAACGAAGACATACAAGGAAGTGTACTTTCAATATAATTGTATTCACATGCACAATTTGTGTTAGTTTAAGAGTATTAACATATATCTGCATAACATGGTAAGATATCTAGCTTACAGCATCAACTCTGCTGTTAATGTAAACTCTCCATACAATGTTGCATATGGTGCTATCCCACACTCTAACCTGGGCAACACCAGGTAGCTCTGCTAGTGTATATATATATATATGGAGGTTTTACGTAATGCACACTTTGATATATACCGAACTCTAACTGACAAACTTCATTCTGAACTCGATGAAACGGATAATACCAATACATAAACTGGATTTTACCAAATGCCGTCTAAAAATCCGCTTCTTAACAACAACATTTGGATTCCTACACAATTTGACTATTATTCGTGTTCAAACATTCATTTCCAATATAACAGCTGTTTTATTTTTGACTTGTATTTTGATGGCGCCCACCTTAACTCTACGCTATCATCTCAACAAAAGACTCATCTCTTGGTTTTTATTATATGTAAAAAAAAATTCAAAGTTAAATGTTGCCGATAATATTTATAATCACATTGTCGGTTTTTCTCTATCCTCTGATGAAACGAGTTAATCTTTGAAAATCCATGGATTAAGGATATGAAGCTCCTTGCTTTGAACTTTTGATGTTCTAATAAATATTGTATATTTTTTATTCTCATCTTTCATCTCTAGAATATATATATATATATATATATATATATATATATATATATATATATATATATATATATATATATATATATATATATATATATATATATATATATATATATATAAGCATGAATATAGGGTAAGAGGTTTTTATTAATCCCCCCCAAAACGTTATGTCTAGTAGGTCTCATCAGTAAGAGTTGTAACACTAAAAAAAAACGAAATTTAAATTAAAAGAAAAAGAATAATTGATAAAAATATTATATTCTTTAAAGACGGTTCATTTACACTTTGAATCAAACGGTTTTCACTTTTGTCACTAAAATAATTATTAAAACGTTAAACACCATCAAAATAATCTAAAAAAAAATATTTTGGGGCAGTTGGCTTTGTAATAATTTATATATATATATATATATATATATATATATATATATATATATATATATATATATAATTATATTTTTTGTTGAAAAAAACATAAATAAAAATTATTTTAATCTTACCTTTCGAGAATTACAATACTCCTTGTCAAAGAGTGCTTTTCTTTTTTTTTTCTTCATCGTCCGATGGTAATGGACTTTTGGGTCAGAAAATCACGTAGGGATAGATACATACGTGTAGTAACAAAACTACGCAGACACACATAACCACACACACACACACACACACACATATATATATATATATATATATATATATATATATATATAAATATATATACGTAAGGATAGACGAATAGAAATGAAATTAAAAAAAAAAAATTCTACTAAACAATAAAACAATAGTCATCAACATAGTGCATATATAATATATATAAATCAATATATGAATAAATGCAGACAAATATACATAAATATAAATATATATATATATGTATATATAGAGAGAGATACATTCATTCGCATGAACACACATCTATGCATATATATTTACACGTATGTATAATTAAACACAAATATACACGTAAATAATAAAAGATAGATATTTATATATTAGTATTCATATCAATGTCAACATACTATATATATGTATATATAATATATATATAATGGACGGCGGCACCGGGGGAGGGGGGCAGGGGGGGCTCAATCCCCTTTACGGTCATCAATAATGAAGTTATATATGCATATGTTTAACCGGGTCCCCCCACTTTTTAGGAGAGCCCCCCACACTTTTATAACTGTCCCGCCGATCTTGTATATATATATATATATATATATATATATATATATATATATATATATATATATATATACATATACAGGGTGTTTCAAAAGTCTTGGGAACATAACGATTTTTAATAACTCAAAAACTATTAGGAGTTGAAAAATGAAATTGGTACCGTTGGAAAGGTTAAAGTTTCAAGTTTTGTGGGGAATCTTCAAAGTTGCTCAATATGAGCACCATTCCTCACACGGCAGACATCCAGTCGATAGTCCATTTCCTGCCAAACGCGTTCCAGCATCTTGACGTCAATGGTTCCCACAACTGCCGTTACTCGAGCCTTTAGTTCGTCAATATCTCTTGGAAGGGGCGGCACATAGACTTGTTGCTTGACAATGCCCCAAAGGAAAAAGTCACACGGGGTAAGATCTGGAGACCTAGGAGGCCAGGGCATGAGAACGTCATCACCTCGCCCAGATCTCCCAATCCATCTACCAGGCAGCCTTGTGTTAAGAAACTGCCTTACTCTAAGACTCCAGTGTGGTGGTGCACCATCTTGTTGAAAAATGAGGTCATCAGATTCTGCTTGTTCCAACTGAGCCATTAACCAGTCTTCCAGCATGTTGAGATAGGATTCACCAGTGATAGTTGCCTCTTCAAAGAAGAACGGTCCATAGACACCTTTCTTGGAAATTGCACAAAACACGTTCACTTTTGGTGAATCTCGCTCGTGCTCAAGAAGTTCATGAGGATTCTCAGTACCCCATATGCGAGTGTTATGCTTGTTAACTTTGCCATTCAGATGGAAGGTCGCCTCATCGCTAAAAACAAGCCGGTCATCAAAGCCGTTATCTTCCAACTTCTCTTGCATTGCAATGCAAAAGTCACGGCGAAGTGGCTTATCAGTGTCCTTTAACTTTTGGACCAACTTGAGCTTGTAAGGTACCATTTGCAGTCGTCTCCTTAAGACACGCCAGACAGTTGCTGGAGCAAGCTGAAGTTCCCTGCTGGCTCTTCTCACTGATTTACGGGGGCTCCGCTGAAAGGCTGTCCGAACTTGCTCAACTGCATCTTCTGAAGTTGAAGGGCGACCTGTTCGCTTACTTGGGCACAAACACCCATCTTTCACAAATTTAGCATGCCATCTGACAATGGATTTCCTTTCAGGGGCTTCTTTTTTAAATTTCCTGCGAAATGCACGCTGAACACATGTCCACGATTCAGTCTTTGCAAATTGGAGGACGCAAAATGCCTTGTCTTGTTTAGAGAACGCCGTTACTGCACCTGGAAAGATAACACGAAAATCATTAGTATGACCCAAAACTTGATTAAACCAAGCTTTAAAATGGCACCAGTTTCATTTTTCTACCTGGAATAGTTCATGAGATATACGCATTTGTAATGTTCCCAAGACTTTTGAAACACCCTGTATATATATATATATAAGCTGATACGGGTACTCATATACACATACACGCATGAATATATATATATATATATATATATATATATATATATATATATATATATATATATCAATACATATGTACTAACGTACTGATTAATGTACAAATAGCGGTACATACAGACATACACACTTACAGACACATGCATATGAACATATGTATATACTATCACACGTATACACATACACATATTTTCATCCATAGCTCCATGCATATATACATATTTACAAAAATACCATTCACTTATGTACAACACAAATTACTCACGCAGACACATACATATATGGATGCATTCATATATACAGGCATTAATAGAAATGGACATCTCTAGTGATAGACAGCTACATATTAATATCTACCCGCACATATATATGTATTCAAATATGCATACAGACACGCACAGCTACACTTCGATGTGGGAATTTATATACATGTATCGACACCTATAAAGTAAATATAAATATACATTTACGCACAACACATATATCCATCCATACATATAAGCGAGAATATACACACATCCATACATACGCATCAACACATATAATGAGTGTTGTGTTCACCGTGCCAAATATTTATTTATGTGAGTTTTTATAAGACTCAAATGTAAACTTTCTGTTGTGTTGAAAGTTAATTGTACTCTCAGCTCTTTTGTTTAGTAATTTGTCTCTATCACTCAATCTTATTATGTCTAACATTTTTATTTTGAAATAAGTAGCATTATAAGTAACATTCTAGTGTTGGTGTTTTTATGTTTCAATTAATCCCAAAGCTATTTGACAAGTGATGTATTCTATTTAGATTTTTGCATTGTTAAAAGAAGAGTTGTGGTTATATAATTTGTTTTGCTACTGCTACTACTACTACTACTACTACTACTACTACTACTACTACTACTACTACTACTACTACTACTACTCTCTGTGGGATTTTCGTTCGTAAATATAAGTGTTTGGTATACTATTGAGGTTGAAAAAACTTATTTCGTGCGGCGTAAGTCATCTACTTTTATTCAGTTGCATTTCTGTTATAGTTTATGAAGTCATCCTTATTTGAATTGTTTTTAATTATACTATTATTTTGCTTTTTTTCTAATTCTTTCTAAATCTTTAGTGCTATTACAAATGCATTTCAGTGTATCTTATTAGATATGCAATGTAGAATGGTGTTTTGGAGAAAGTGTATATAATAAGATTCAAGAACTTTGGAAACAGTTGTCTCTTATTGCATATTCTTTAGACATAACAGACATTTTAAATATTCTTTAGACATAATAGACATTTTAAATATTCTTTAGACATAATAGACATTTTAAATATTATTTAGACATAATAGACATTTTAAATATTCTTTAGACATAATAGACATTTAAAATATTCTTTAGACATAATAGACATTTTAAATATTATTTAGACATAATAGACATTTAAAATATTCTTTAGACATAATAGACATTTTAAATATTCTTTAGACATAATAGACATTTTAAATATTCTTTAGACATAATAGACATTTTAAATATTCTTTAGACATAATAGACATTTAAAATAATCTTTAGACATAATAGGCATTTTAAATATTCTTTAGACATAATAGACATTTTAAATATTCTTTAGACATAATAGACATTTAAAATAATCTTTAGACATAATAGGCATTTTAAATATTCTTTAGACATAATAGACATTTTAAATATTCTTTAGACATAATAGACATTTTAAATATTCTTTAGACATAATAGACATTTAAAATAATCTTTAGACATAATAGACATTTAAAATAATCTTTAGACATAATAGGCATTTTAAATATTCTTTAGACATAATAGACATTTAAAATATTCTTTAGACATAATAGACATTTTAAATATTCTTTAGACATAATAGACATTTTAAATATTCTTTAGACATAATAGACATTTTAAATATTCTTTAGACATAATAGACATTTTAAATATTCTTTAGACATAATAGACATTTTAAATATTCTTTAGACATAATAGACATTTTAAATATTCTTTAGACATAATAGACATTTTAAATATTCTTTAGACATAATAGACATTTAAAATAATCTTTAGACATAATAGGCATTTTAAATATTCTTTAGACATAATAGACATTTTAAATATTCTTTAGACATAATAGACATTTTAAATATTCTTTAGACATAATAGACATTTTAAATATTCTTTAGACATAATAGACATTTTAAATATTCTTTAGACATAATAGACATTTTAAATATTCTTTAGACATAGTAGACATTTTACATATTCTTTAGACATAATAGACATTTAAAATATTCTTTAGACATAATAGACATTTTAAATATTCTTTAGACATAATTAACATTTTAAATATTCTTTAGACATAATAGACATTTAAAATATTCTTTAGACATAATAGACATTTTAAATATTATTTAGACATAATAGACATTTAAAATATTCTTTAGACATAATAGACATTTAAAATATTATATAGACATAATAGACATTTAAAATATTCTTTAGACATAATAGACATTTAAAATATTATATAGACATAATAGACATTTAAAATATTCTTTAGACATAATAGACATTTAAAATATTCTTTAGACATAATAGACATTTAAAATATTCTATAGACATAATAGACATTTTAAATATTCTTTAGACATAATAGACATTTAAAATATTCTTTAGACATAATAGACATTTAAAATATTATTTAGACATAATAGACATTTTAAATATTCTTTAGACATAATAGACATTTTAAATATTCTTTAGACATAATAGACATTTAAAATATTCTTTAGACATAATAGACATTTTAAATATTCTTTAGACATAATAGACATTTTAATATTCTTTAGACATAATAGACATTTTAAATATTCTTTAGACATAGTAGACATTTTAAATATTCTTTAGACATAATAGACATTTTAAATATTCTTTAGACATAATAGACATTTTAAATATTCTTTAGACATAATAGACATTTAAAATATTCTTTAGACATAATAGACATTTTAAATATTCTTTAGACATAATAGACATTTTAAATATTCTTTAGACATAATAGACATTTTAAATATTCTTTAGACATAATAGACATTTTAAATATTCTTTAGACATAATAGACATTTTAAATATTCTTTAGACATTGTAGACATTTTAAATATTCTTTAGACATAATAGACATTTTAAATATTCTTTAGACATAATAGACATTTTAAATATTCTTTAGACATAGTAGACATTTAAAATATTCTTTAGACATAATAGACATTTTAAATATTCTTTAGACATAATAGACATTTTAAATATTCTTTAGACATAGTAGACATTTAAAATATTCTGTAGACATAATAGACATTTTAAATATTCTTTAGACATAATAGACATTTTAAATATTCTTTAGACATAATAGACATTTTAAATATTCTTTAGACATAATAGACATTTTAAATATTCTTTAGACATAGTAGACATTTTAAATATTCTTTAGACATAACAGACATTAAAAACATATATTTTAGACATAATAGACATTTTAAATATTCTTTAGACATAGTAGACATTTTAAATATTCTTTAGACATAATAGACATTTTAAATATTCTTTAGACATAATAGACATTTTTAATATTCTTTAGACATAATAGACATTTAAAATATTCTATAGACATATTAGACATTTTAAATATTCTTTAGACATAATAGACATTTAAAATATTCTTTAGACATAATAGACATTTAAAATATTATTTAGACTTAATAGACATTTTAAATATTCTTTAGACATAATAGACATTTTAAATATTCTTTAGACATAATAGACATTTAAAATATTCTTTAGACATAATAGACATTTTAAATATTCTTTAGACATAATAGACATTTTAAATATTCTTTAGACATAATAGACATTTTAAATATTCTTTAGACATAATAGACATTTTAAATATTCTTTAGACATAATAGACATTTTAAATATTCTTTAGACATAATAGACATTTTAAATATTCTTTAGACATAGTAGACATTTAAAATATTCTTTAGACATAATAGACATTTTAAATATTCTTTAGACATAATAGACATTTTAAATATTATTTAGACATAATAGACATTTTAAATATTCTTTAAACATAGTAGACATTTTACATATTCTTTAGAC
>OY744537.1:7583537-7621037 GCA_963556195.1 Sepiola atlantica | reverse complement strand
AACATAGGAATAGTAGTTCAAATAATTCAAAGAATTCAACAAATCCGTAAGATTGCTGGTCAATGAGAGAGAAAAGTAAGGGAATTATATCTTCCAATTCAGCAATTCGTCGACAGACAAAAGTATCATTAATATCGCTAAAAGTAATCGGTTTCTAGACGTCCTCATCGGGTTCCATAGAGTCTAAAGTAAAGAAAATCGGCGATATCAATTAATGAGGCCATCGAGAAACTGGTTATTTCTAACGATATTAATGACACCAGACCGTCGATGAGCTGCCGCCTTCGACGATATAGTTCCTTTATTTTTCTCTCTGATTGAGCAAAACAGTCTTATGTTACCAATTCTATACTATTAGACCCCCTTTTGATTCTCTAAAATTAGCAGGTATTGTCGGGGAATCTATTTCATCATAAATATCAATAGTTTTATTAACTGTCCACTTATTCAGTGCTATAGGTCCATCAGATCAAGAATAGAACGGGGTTTGAAGAGTTTTTATCATAGAGTTGTCCGTGTGCTCAACGGTGCTACGTAATGATAAATTTATGTTTTTTATCAATTGTTGCAGTATCACTTCTGTGGTTTACTATCGCTAATTTGTATTTTTTGTTACTTTTGTTCACGCCAAACAAGGCATATTGCAACTAAAGCGTAAGAGACTACTGTGATAGGAGCCAGATTTATATGGGAAGACCTGGGTGGGGACTTGAGCAACAAAATATTTGTTTACATTACTGTTACACCGGCCGTTCTTACACAGGAGAAACTGCACCGGTTGTCACTATAAATACTGCGAGTCACCAGAGAAACAGAGAAGACAAAGCACAGTCTTGTAACTGTCTAGCCAAGTGCTAGTCACTTTCTTACTTTGTTAATACACTTGTTAAACCAACCCTCGACTTGACTTCCTTTATTTATTATTTACTGTAGGACAACTTCACAACAATTACAATAAAACTTCTGCATGTTGACACGGTAAAAAAAAAAAGAGCATTAGGGGAATTACGAAGGCAAGCGGTCTGGGAAAATAATCTTTTAGAATAGAAAATCTTCCGTCAACTTGGGACTTTTACAGAGGTGTTTTATTTTGCTAATAATCGGGCGTGTTAGTGGTATCTACGTTAATGACATACAAGTGTAGTATTTTCAACAGGACAAATTACCGTGGGAGTACTTGTAAAACAAGCACAGGGATGCAACCCCACAGCTATGCTAAATGGTCGAGAGCTTGGTGGGACATATGAAGTTAGAAATTGATTTTGCACCCTGTCCAATGAGGAGAGGCTAGTGGTTGGTGCACCAGCCCATATGTGGCAACAATACGCCATGCATAGTGATATAGGATACTAGCAGGCGTAAGAAGTTTTCTTAGCCCTATATAGGGAGGTTACCTTTTTGCCGGAGACTTGGCAGTATTATCTATGTACCTATTCCACTTCGTGTTTAACAGTGAAAGATAGAATTAAACAAAATGAATAAAACTATGGAGTACTGTTGATATATTTGAGCTGGTGAACCTCTGCCACATTTGAGGGTTCTTTCAGAAACGTATGTGTAATTTGATTGTCCCCACCATTTCTTCTTCTCTGCACCCTCTCTCTCACAGACTTGATGTTGCTAGTCTCAGTATTTTCTATAAATACTATTATGGCACGTGTTCTTCAGAATAATATGATCTATTCTCCGCTTCTTTTGTTCCAGCTAGTTTGACCTGTTGGTCTAGTGGTCTCCGTCATATCGCTGTTTTGATATCTCATTGTAATACAACTTCCTATTCCAGTAGCTTCTTTCAAAGAACCAAAGGCTTGCGGAACTTTCTTCCTGTTGACTGTTTTCCTCCTACTTCTAACCGTAATCTTTTCATGACTAAGGCCAATAGGCATCTCCTGTCTTTGCGATAACTATATTTGTTCTTGTTAGCTCATTACATCAAGTGGCTTCATGCCTTGTCTGGAGCAATTTCCATAAAAATAACTATTTGCCCTCAAATTGGTGCACGAAAGTAATATGAAAATACGTCTAGTTTTGCATTATTTTAATTATGTATCATTTGTGGCTATAAAATGTCAATACTTATCTAAATACGAATTTGTCAAATAGTCTTCTTTCATTTCTCTTCTGAGCAATGTTAACTCGGATGAAATTGAAACAATAAAAAGAAAAAAAGAAAGATGAAGCAAAGCTATCTACTCTAACAGCCGGTAGAAATAAACAAAGCCAGGAAATCCCAGGCATGCAACGGTGGCGTTTGGAAGAGATGGTCTCAACAGCACTCTGGAGGCCTATTTTTATCTGTTTCCCATTACTTAAAAATTGTGTCGTAAAAATCATATAGAGTCGCTTTTAACATTAACAACATGTTAAAAAGAGTTACTACACAGTCGCCTTAAATTGACAAGAACTTAAATTCCGTCAAAATGTAAGTGTTTTGAAAATCGCTAGGATTTATGAGTTGAAAATATGTACTCTATTTAAAATATAAAATTTATTGAATAAATTGTAAAACGTTCATTAAAATGTGATAATTCACTGATTTTTGATGAGTAAAATAAATTACGCTTTGGTTGGTTTAAAGAGATTATATCCTAGTGAAGATTGACGATGATGGCATCGCTCTACAACTACCGACACTGAATATTAACCTTTAGGCGAACCAAACAAACGTACGCTTATTCTGTTTAAGGGCGTTTCAAATGTAATGACTATTAGTTTAACCATGTAGATTCGAGTAAATGTTGATTTAAGAATGTATGTATTTGATCTGATCAGCTGCCTTGGTTTTGATTGAATGTTGTGGTCTTAAAGGGTCGGAATTAATAACACGAACAGAACGTAATTAACAAGTAATTGTATTAACAGAAATAACAGATATAATTGGTTGAGAGAGGTTGCTTCCTCCCTTCGCTTCTTTTCTAACCTGCTGATTTGTTATGCCGACTCTATTCATAGAGGCAGGAAGAGTCCATACAGTAATGAAAAAGGGTAGATCACCATAGCAAATGTAACCAATAAAATCCAGTGATAAGATTTAGAACTTCCAGAAATCAAAGATTCCAGTGAGGTACGCCACCATACTCGATCGAACCATGAAATGTATAGATAACTTTCAAGGGCGATTACTCAGATATGGCTCAAATGACCAAAGAAAATATCAAAGGAAAATGAAACATGAAAATTGGAGTAAAACACGCTTACATTTCGTGGGACCTGTCATCAGACTGGGTAAAGGTACGTCAGTTCGTATTGCGCTAAAAAGAGGCTCTACCCTAACTGATATGAAGTGAGGTCGACCGAAAGTCACGTGGATTAAGACTGTTGTCAATTATTTGAACTGTGGTGGTTTTGCTATCAATAACAAACGTGATGAGAAAGTGATTCATACACGAATAAGCATTACAGAAGACAGACTATTGTGGATAGATATAGTGAGGGCAGTCATACAATAAGTAAATTGTAGAAGAGGAAAGATGAAATCAATGAAAGTGCGTTATCGGCATCTGAAATAAATTTTGTACGAAACTGCGGCAATCAAATAGGAATTGATTTCTATTTAGTTTTCTAATAAATCTCAATCTTATCTTTTTTCTCCAGAAACATTTTTCATTTTTATGAGTTGCAATAAAGAAAAGAAAAAAGAAGAGTTACAAGTAGGAATTGACATCACAAAATTTCTCATTACTTTTTAATCATTCTGGTTTGAGGATATTTTGATTTACTGACGAAATAAAAATTGAAAGAATTCGCTTAATTTTAGAACGATACAGAAAGACTGAGCATACTGCATGCCTTTTCCTTTATTGTGTTTTTTATTTTTCAAAATCTGCTTCAACAAAGATCGGCTTCTTCTTCCGGTCTAGTAAGATTCTCACACCTGCCACTGTCCCATCGCCGCATCCCTGTGCTTATATTACAAATACTTCCAAAGAATCTACCCCGATAAACTCTCTGCACTTGTACCGCCTCAACGTAAATACACCCGTCAAACTCGACGAGCAGGAAAATTCCATCCTTTCACTGTAGCGGTTCCTAGATGCCGGAAAACCTTCTATTCTACTAGCTTTTTGGCTCGGACCGCTGGCATTTGGAATTCTCTACCTGTTCCTTGTTTCCCACACTGTACTAACATGCATAAATTTAAATGTAATGCGAACAAACATATTGCCTTCTAATATACATCTATAAATGTGGCTCCTATTCACAGTGGTCCTATACGTCTCAGTGGCAACATGCGCGGGGTGAATAAAAGTTAAAAAGAAAACTAAACAAAAACTATTGTACTCTACCTAAAACACCACACTACTACTACTACTACTACTACTACTACTACTACTACTACTACTACTACCGCTGCTGCTACTACTACTACTGCTGCTACTACTACTACTACTACTACTACTACTACTAGTAATAGTCGTTCAGAAACTACCAGTGTTGTAGGGACGCTGTATTTATGAGTGTATACCAGTTGTATCTACCTGTGTCTTTGTGAAGGAACCTCTGAGTGGTAGCAAAATTCCTTCCAGTCCACTCAGCGATGTGTTTAGCCCACCATTTTCTTGGTATGCTCCGCCCTTTTTTTACCTTGTGTAATTCCTTGTAGGATTATCTGAGAGTACATGTTCGATAGTGTGTACGTGACTCTACCGTCAAAGTTTTATTTTCTTTGCTGTGGTCAACAGATTACATCGTGACTCACATATTACATGATGGTGTTGCGAACAGCTTCACTGGTAACACGTTCTCTGTAAGAGATGCGAAGGATTGTCTTGACCCATCTCATTTCTACTGTCTATATTATTCTTAGTAGTTCAGAGTCGATTACTAATATGGAAAATTGAAGATGACGAATACAAGCATATAAAGCAGTTTCGAATTGGACTTGAGACTGATGCTTTTGTCTCGCCGAAGGGGCTCCAGTTTTGCCAATGCTGTTGCGGTTAGCATTGCTTTTGCGAACATTTCGAGTTTGAAAACCTCTTCACTAAGGATACCTCTAAGTATTTGACCTGCTTAACTGTGTTTTGTGTTTTGTTTCTATTCTCTGACTGTGACATCAGTTTTGATTGGTTCAAAGTTGTTTGTCATCAGCTTCGGGGTTTCAGGAGTTTAAGGCAAATCAAAGATTCTAATCTTTACTTGGAAACCATATGATCTAAAATCTCGGCGAGCAGCTTTAAAGGCGACGGAACGAATATACAAACTAACAGATTAAAACTTATGTATGATGTTTCAGATAGTATTGCATGCGAATGGATGAAGAATATACAACTAATACAGCGTTACTTAATCAGTTATCAGCGCAGTACGCTGAGTTTATAAACTCATCGGATCTGCTTCTGCTTTAATCAAAATACACCAAAATCGAGAAGTTCTCGTAGAATTAGTTTACAGAATAAATCAACGTGCTAGAGTAGCGTATCGGGATGCAGAGCTTAGATAATGTTTAGCAGTACAGACGCAATTGAATTCTTCATTGATGGGTATGCCAACCATCTTATCACGGAAGATGTGACAGATGTGACCGATGCGAACCCATCCTTTGTTATTAATGTGATTCAAACATAAAAAAAATTACCCTAAATTATACTGCTTCTCAAATTGAAGTAACCCCACAACCTTTCTAAACTGACAACTTCATATAAATTTCATAATTTTTACGGGATTGTTCTGTTTAATTACATTCGAATTCTAACGATATTCATTTACTGAATGTTAGTTTAGGGAAGATTTTCTTAGCAGACAAATTAACTAAACTTATCTTGATTTTATTAGCCACATTACATTTTAAAGCTTATATTTAGTCAATGACCGAATCAAAAGCCATATACATCTAAGAAAACGTCGCCATATTTGTTTGATATCTCCCGTTCAACATGATGGTGAATGTTGTAGCTCCTTTTGAGATACCTTTAATTTTTATGTTTAATACAACCTACTTTTAAAGATGATAAATATATTCTTAGAAACTGGTAATTCTCTGGAATCAAATATTTGACAAGTAGATTTTATTGGCTGATGTAAATAACGCTTTTCAGGAATAATGGTTGTAACTTTTCGGCACTGAAAATAGAATGAATGTAAAACCACTACACAGTTCCATCTGCAGAAGAATACCATTATGGAAATACAAAAAACGGATTGCGAAAGTGGATTTCGGAGGACTGCCAACCGTAAATAGAGATTATTCTCTAGATACTGTCAATTGTTAGCATATTGTTAACAGCATGATGTTACCCAGGTTAACGGGGACGTAATGAAGAATATCTAGAGCAGCGTTTAAGAATATCAGGAGACTATTACCAAAATATACAATACAAAATCAATCATTGGTATTTTAGTTTGATTCAATATGAATATCCATATTTCGCCAATTCAAAGAGATCGGAACCAAACATGACGCAAGTCGATTATGCTTCCTTGGTCTTTTGGCTAAGATCAAAGTGTAGTATCTGTTCTGACTGTCCTGTGCAGTTATGGGAGGTTAACCCCCTCCCAGGCTTTGCCTCCCCTCTTTGGGGAGGAGTAAGTTTATTGCTTACTGTCTGAGGCGCCCTGCCCAGGCAATTTTTTGAGATTCACCTCACTCTTCTTCTAGAGTGAAAATTCCCACCTTCCGACCTTGTGTCACATTCTACTTTGTGGGACGTAGATAAATAGATGAGTATTTATAATAAAAAAAATGCATGTTATGACGTAAGTAGTAAACACGAGACTATTCTATACTTTAGGTAGATCATTTCACGCGTAAATTCTGGTACTTTATGTCGGTGGAAAGTTATTCATTTTGCTTAATACTAAACTAGTGGATTATATATACAGGGTGCCTCCAAAATATGTATACACTCTTTGAATCGTTATAGATAGTTCTATTTACCGATTTTGACCTGAAAACAAGATGAATAGAAGAGTACAAGAGTAAGAATATGCATACAAAAATACTGGAAGTAAAATTAGCCAAAACATTTCGAATTATCTTTGAATAAACGTAAAGGCAACATGAGTTAATTTCAGACACGGTAAACAAATTTATAGAACGAAATTATCAAAACTCTAAAGGGACATAACTCCCACAAACAAAGCTTGACTCACACGAGTTATCAGCCCCTACCACCGAGATAATGATTATTCAGTATATTATTAACAAAACAAACAACGTTAAAAAATAAATAAATAAATAAATAAATAAAAAATAAATTACTCAGTATATTTACTAACAAAATAAACAGCAACGGTTAAAATAGCAAATAATAATTTATAAAAATAAATAAACAAACTTCTGCGGACCTGCTACTTAAAACAAACCAACACTTCCGGCCCCGGCTTTTGGCAAAAAAAAACACACTCCAACGAGTGGTAGTATTTATTTTATTCTGAGGATGAGGGATACCCTCGAAAATTAAAGAAAATAACAATGAAAAGGACACACTCCAATCCAACACCACGGTCACGATACACTGGTAAATAAAAAAAATTTTTTTGAAAATGATTGACTTTTCAATATTGTCACTTGTTTTGTTTTTACGATTCCACGTGTCGTATGTGTCACTTTAACAACGCATTGTTATCGCCTTCAAAAAAAAAAAAAATATTATTCTTACACTATACACAATGCTCCAAGCGAACTACAACATTCTTCTCATATATATATATATATATATATATATATATATATATATATATATATATATATATATATTAATTGAATGACATAATAAAATGAGAAATCAATCAGATTTTATTAAAGTTCAAAAGCAAGGAGTGATACTGCGTCTTTAACTCATGAGTTTTCAAAGAAAATCTTCTCCTCAGAGGACCATTAACGCAATGACATTACTGCAGGTAATAAAAATTAAGCTTTGAAACTTTAATAAAATCTGATTAATTTATCATTTTATTATGTCATTAGATTAATATCATTGCTCTATACACTAAATTGAGCTTTGTTTTTATCTTGATAGTCTACTGGTTAACAATATTATTTATATCTTTAAAGTATCATCTTACTCTCTCTCTCTCTCTCTCTCTATATATATATATATATATTCTTCATTTCCTCTTTAAACTTTTTCTTTTTTTCATTTTGATTATTCGTTTTCTCCATATCAATTTTCTATTCCTGCTAAACGTATCTGCGTATAAGAATCTCGAAAGCGACATAAGAATATAAGCAACGTGGTTATGTTTACAAGTGAGTCAAGTGCATTACATGGCCGTGTCGGAGCTTCCTTTCAATATTGATTTTATATCCAAGGTAAGATTATTTGGCACATCGTAATGATCGATCAATCCCACTCAGATGATCGATAAGAAGCAATCATTTTTCCTATTTTAGAAGAAACCGAGCCAAACACCGATGCGTCGCGTTCTGTGAGGAAAAGCAATGTGGATGATATCTAGAATGAACATCCCCGAATAGAAACATAGAAGATACTCCAAAGTCTGCTTCAAAGAAAGTGACACCCTCTAAAGGGATGTAAATTTTCTCACACCTGCGAGTATCCTGTATCTCTATATATGAATGGAGTATTGTTGCCACATCTGGTGTACCAATCACTAGTCCGTCTCTCTTAGATCGGGTGCAAACAATAATTTATAACCTAATGGGTTTACCAAGCTCCAGTCCCTGTCCCATCGCCGCAATGTTGAATCCATGTATCCCTTTTACAAGTCCTTCAACAGAATGTGCTCCAACGATCTTCCTGAACTTGTACCCCCTCAACATAAATACCCTCGACACACCCGAGAAACAGCAAAATCGCACCCTTTTATTGTAGAGGTTCCCAAATGCTGGAAAACTTTCTACTCTTACACCTTCTTTCCTGGAATAGCTCACATTTGGAATGAACTTCATGCTCCATGTTTTTCTGACTGTGCTAACATGCATAGATATAGATGTACTGTAAACTAGCATCTCGCTGCACAACTCCCCATTTAGAGTACCAACTATACATATGCCCCCCAAATTCATAGTATCCTATTTGACAATATACCTTGTTTTGGGTGGATAAATGTAAAACAAAGAATAGTGATTGCTATATCTTGTAATATAACTGGTTTGAATAGCTCGCACTTCCATACTAATAGATCATCGCTTAAAATATCTAACAATAGTATACGATTTCTCGTTGTCTGTGGTTACATAATAGCTCACTTGCATTCAGCTATAAATGTCACTCTATAAATGTCACGTTTGGAATCACACTAATTTATAGCAGTTCAACCATATTTGATACAAATAAGCTTCAGTCTATGCATGACTTGTTTAGCCATGACTATCTAAGGAGCTTTGTTTCCTGTTTTTGAACACAACTTGCAAATTTCTCTATAACTCTGTCACGCTCTTCCTTTAGCATTGCCCTGATTTGAGCTATGATAGTGCTCAGGAATAACCATGGAATTGTTTTGATGGACATTATTATTAAGATAAGCTCACACATCAAAATCTGGTGGGTTAAGATCCGAGCGTGTAAAATTCATTTAGGATTACATTTATTGATGAGAAGATCGCTCAAGAGTTCCAACAGTCATTTTAACAAGTCATTTAAAATGTTCGGAGTTGCCTCGCCCTATTGAAACTACTGTTCATCTATCATAGCACGTCTTCGTCTGCCAAAGGCTGTCTGATGGTCATGGGTGGTATTTTCTTGGTGATGGGAGGTCACCCTGTGCCTTATCCGAGTATTGATTTACTCCTCTCCAGGAGTTAAGCACAAGGCCAGTTTTATCTTACTCCGACAAGTAAGATGTGACCCAAGGTCGGGTCTGGAAAGTGGGGTTTGAAAAGCCAGCGCTGGAGAGGTGAGCACTCTGGCCATTAAAAATTGCCTGGGCAGCCCCATCGGCATTCCCCGGTAGGGGCGCCTCAGACAGTAAGCAATAAACTTACTCCTTCAAAAAGAGGGGAGGCAAAACCTGGGAGGGTGGACCTTCTAGAACTGCACAGGACAGACCCATAGACCGGCGTAAATCAAGCCCCGAAGGCTAAGACAATACCAGTATGTGGTGCAGTATCCATCGAGACAGATACTACACTTTGATCTTAGCCAAAAGGCTATGGTTTTGATTACACGTAGGTTTACACAGTTAAAAGGGCGTGGAAATATAATTAATATGGAAATGTTTTAACTGGGCCACAAACTATCCAAAGTCGGCACAGAGAATAAATATATAGACTAGTATATATATATATATATATATATATATATATATATATATATATATATATATATATATATATATATATATATATAAAAAACATTATTTAATGCAGAAAAACACGTTGCTCTTTACGATAATGTCACTGTTTATTTCGGTAATCGTCAAATAAAAAGAAAAAAATGAATATGGTTATGTAACCCTGCCTTTTACATACCTTTACTGTAGACATATATGTTATCCATACGAAAGTATAATATTATCCGCCCTTTTCATTTTCTGCTCTTTTCTTTCCCCCTTTTCTTTCATTTCTCTTCTTCCTTATACATTTGAAAATAACATGAACTTCTTCCTTTACTTATTCATCTGATCTTTTTCTATGATCTCTCTCAATTTTTCTTGTTTACCCCCTCCCTTTATCTCTCAGGTTCGTAACCAATAAAAATAACATTTTCACAAATCTTTTGATAATAAGGACTAAATGTTAAAAATATCACCGTACTAGTTTATTTGAATGTATTTGTTTGGTATCTCTTCCATATGTATTAATATGAAACGGATGCATTGGTAAGTCTGTATCTGTGTGTTTAGACTAAAAGCAGTAGGAACTGATAACTTGGACGAAATAACCACCTGCCGAAGTGTATCACATATTTATATGATATCAAAACTCTTGCAGTCGGTTTTCATGATCTCGTTTGCTTGCTCGTTTTTTTGTTTAGTTCAGTGTGAATTAGAAGAGGAGTGGTGAAAGGACGGGGAATAGAAGGAGATGTGAATTAAACGCTAATAATCATAATCTGAATGCTGTGAACTCAATTATTGTACTCTTTGTACATTTTTATGTTATCTTCAATCACATCCCAAAGGTATATTTTAAAATGACATAGTTTCAGTCGAGGACAGAAGCTTAAAAATTATAACGTTTTGTTACAAATTGAAAACGTGTAAACATATTTTAAATGTGGATGTTTTCTAAATAGTTATACAATTTTTTCCAATGTAATACGTTCTATAAATTAGCAATTACTACATCTGGTTATTTTGAACTTATAAGTTCTGTAATGGCTGCCAAATGTTTACGATTAAATCTATCTCACATTGCAACCGGTGTATGGACAAAAAATACGCCGTCTTATTCTTGTTCTGGTCAATTTTTCGAATTTTGATTTTTATTTTGCAAATATTGCAGATTATTTTTTTCTGCTTTATTTTGTAAATAATAATTTATTTTCTGATTTTCGCGAATTAGTCTACCGTGCAAATTATCCTGGTGCACTCTTTTGATATTCCTTTTTGGGGGCGGGTGGGGAAAATTGATCAGTATCGTTAACTAATTTGCATATTTATTTAAATGAATGACATCATATTAATTAACTATAATTTGGTATTGCTGTTTTTATTTAATGTTTGTTATTATTTTAATATAACAAATAATTTTGTTTTGCAATAATATTTTGTTTCCTGGATCATTTTTTAAGCATTCGTATTAAGATTTATTCAGAATTTGTGTACACATTTATTAAGCATTTGTGTACAAATTGATTTAGCATTTGTGTACCAATTTATTCAGCATTTCTGTACACATTTATTTAGCATTTGTGTACAAATTGGTTTAGCATTTGTGTACAAATTTATTCAGCATTTGTGTACAAATTTACTTAGCATTTGTGTACAAATTTATTCAGAATTTGTGTACAAATTTATTTAGCAATTGTGTACAAATTAATTTAGCATTTGTGTAAAAATTAATTCAGCATTTGTGTACAAATTTATTTAGCATTTGTGTACAAATTTATTTAGCATTTGTGTACAAATTTATTCAGAATTTGTGTACAAATTTATTCAGAATTTGTGTACAAATTTATTCAGCATTTGTGTACACATTTATTTAGCATTTGTGTACAAATTTATTTAGCATTTGTGTACACATTTATTTAGCATTTGTGTACAAATTTACTTAGCATTTGTTTACAAATTGATTTAGAATTTGTGTACAAATTTATTTAGCATTTGTGTACAAATTGATTCAGCATTTGTGTACAAATTTATTTAGCATTTGTGTACAAATTTTCTTAGCATTTGTGTACAAAGTAATTCAGCATTTGTGTACAAATTTACTTAGCATTTGTGTACAAATTTATTTAGCATTTGTGTACAAATTTATTTAGCAATTGTGTACAAATTTATTTAGCATTTGTGTACAAATTAATTCAACATTTGTGTACAAATTTATTTAGCATTTGTGTACAAATTTATTCAGCATTTGTGTACAAATTTATTTAGCATTTGTGTACAAATTTATTCAGAATTTGTGTACAAATTTATTTAGCATTTGTGTACAAATTTATTCAAAATTTGTGTACAAATTGATTTAGAATTTGTGTACAAATTTATTTAGCATTTGTGTACAAATTTATTTAGCATTTGTGTACAAATGTATTTAGAATTTCTGTACAAATTTATTTAGCATTTGTTTACAAATTGATTTAGAATTTGTGTACAAATTTACTTAGCATTTGTGTACAAATTTATTCAGCATTTGTGTACAAATTTATTTAGCATTTGTGTACAAATTTATTTAGCATTTGTGTACAAATTTATTCAGCATTTGTGTACAAATTTACTTAGCATTTGTGTACAAATTTATTCAGAATTTGTGTACAAATTTATTTAGCAATTGCGTACAAATTTATTTAGCATTTGTGTACAAATTAATTTAGCATTTGTGTACAAATTTATTTAGCATTTGTGTACAAATTTATTTAGCATTTCTGTACAAATTTATTCAGCATTTGTGTACAAATGTATTAAACATTTGTGTACAAATTTATTTAGCATTTGTGTACAAATTTATTCAGCATTTGTGTACAAATTTACTAAGCATTTGCGTAGTTATTTATTCAGAATTTGTGTACAAATTTATTTAGCAATTGTGTACAAATTGATTTAGCATTTGTGTACAAAGTAATTCAGCATTTGTGTACAAATTTATTTAGCATTTGTGTACAAATTTATTCAGCATTTGTGTACAAATTTATTTAGCATTTGTGTACAAATTTATTCAGAATTTGTGTACAAATTTATTTAGCATTTGTGTACAAATTTATTCAGCATTTGTGTACAAATTTATTCAGCATTTGTGTACAAATTTATTCAGCATTTGTGTACAAATTTATACAACATTTGTGTACAAATCGATTTTCATTAATTTTAAACAAGTTGCGATCTATTTCGGAATTGCAAACGAAAAGGCAAATTGATGTCTTCTTGCGGTTGCTTTATTTACGGTCACATTTAAAATAAAAATATGTATCGAAATTACCAAAATTTTAATGTTTTTTCTATCTTTTCGAGCTTACAACAAAGTTATAAACAAAATGTTTATTAAATTAAATTAATGTCTCACTATTTCAAGCAGTGAACATTGCGAACTCAGCTAGTATGAATATAAATATTTCGACATTCAATAATTAGACGCCGTAAAATGAACAGAAGCAAAAAAATATTCGAAAAAATAGTGAAATGTAGAAAGCTCCTTGAAATAAAAAAATCATAGAGTAGAAACCTAACGGATGGAATAAATAATTGGGCGGTATCCTTAGAGAGATACTGTGGAAGCTTCATAAACTGGAAAAATTAAAAACACAGCTATATGGACCAATGAACCATACAACTAAAAAGCATAATGCACTGAACCGAATGGATAATACTGATCGACTCTATGTAATAAAGTAAGAAAGAGGAAGAGAATGGGATAGTATTCAAGACAGCATGGACGATGCTATAAGTAAATACATACCAACTAGAAAATACACACAGAAAATACAGGGATGCTAAACTTGGCAAGACATTCCTCAATCTAATAGAATAACACTTCCCCGTAACTAATCCTTTGCACCAAATATTCAATAAATATAACCTAAAACTGTGCTACAGTTGCTGCGAAAACTTAGAAATAATGATAAAAGCTCACAATAACAAAATACTAAATGAGAGCAGTAGAGAAAAATAATAACAGAATGCATAAAACGTTACCAAATAAGCAACAACAAAACTAACACTAAGAAGAACAAAACTATAACCACTACAAATAGTTTTAACTAACACCCGAATAGCAATCACCCAAATAAAACTAAGAAAGTTTATTATGAAGAGAAAAACCTATAACTCATGCACTTTGTCCATTACAAAATAAATGACTAACCAAAAACATTGTTTACCAGGCCTAACTACTTGCCAAAAAAGAAAGCACGAATAACAAGAAGTACAACATGGATATGAAATCCCTAGATTTTATAATCAGATATTACGACAATAAAAACACACCCGATAACAAAAAAAAAACGCTGAATAAAAACAGCACTAGCGCCCTATTACTGAGAGCTAAAAAAGCGGACGCCCGTCAATTCGCAAGTGGAAAATAGTACGACAGGCTTGATGTAGAAATTTAGACGACCAGTGTAGATCATGTCAGAAAGAGAAATTTGAAATTCTTAACTTTAAAGACACCCAAAACCTATTAAACTGTAGAAGTGAAATAGCAAACAACTATCTGCACAGACTATACTTTACTTCAAGATAACAGTACAAAATAAAAATAAAATAATTAAATAAAAAAAATTACACTTAATCACCATCTAAAATAGAAAAACTATCCCGAGCATGCCGTGTTAAAATAAGGTCACCTATTAATTCGACACATTCACAAAAGGGTGCGTTATCCCCATAAAAATAGAACAGAAGAAGAGGAAGTAAAATTCAGACGAACCTTTATTTGAGAGAACCCCTGCCATTGGCTAATCTGAACATTAATCCATGCGAGGGAATAACAATGAATCTTAATGGTTAGCTACATAGACTATACGCCAGATGTACACAAAACAATCGTAACTCTAATTCCATGCATTTTAGCCTGACGATTCCCTACGAAGATCAAACATGTAAACCTTTATGTAATTTATAAAAATGCGGTAAACGTTGAAAACATTCTGAAAAGTCATTGTACACAATTCATTTGATAAGATACGCTGCAACCACGCACCCGGCATTCAACCCTTGTTAAAAAAAGACATCTTGCTTCACAATTCAAACTGACTCGATTTCAATGTGTATTCTGCCTTACTTTACGATCAACAAGCAGGATTCTGACTTGAATGGTCTTAATTCAGTCCACAGAAGAGCTGCGACTCGGACCTGAACAGAAGATCGTGTATACACGCTTTCTTTCTCTTTTTTCTCTTACTAACTTTACATGGATTTCCAGGGTGTATAGTTGGAAAGAATGTGTCAAACGTACAGAACTTTTAGCTTTTATGTTTTTCTTTTATTATTTTTTCTTGTATTTATTTCAACTACTTTGTTTAGTTTTATTTACGGAAAAACTTTTCAAGGTATGTCATTTCTATGGGAACCCCCGAGGTAATAGCATTACACGCTGGTTTAAAGAATAAAAAAGCGATGCAGGTAAATAAGATTCTGATGATGGCTATTCTGGTCGTGAGAGCTAAAATCAGAATCTACTGAAGAAGAGACGCATGAAAAAGAAACATGTTGATAATACATTAACTAACATCTTTAGTGATGTGAGAGTCTAGTTAATGTCTGTTCTTTTGTTTGCTTGTTCGTAAGTATACTAACTAGTTTGAGTAGAAACGTGAAATTCACAAATAAAAATTACATACATATGTAGAAGGGAGGGCCTGTGGACGAATGGTTATAGCACTTGTCTTTGGGCTGGACGACTCACGGCATGCGAATTTTCGGATCTGAAAACTCCCTCTGTCCACCCAGCAGTAAATGGGTACCTGACTAAAAGGTTCAAGGCAGCGGAAGGAGAGGGATGGGCTCCGCCTTTCATATGCTGTGTCCTAACAAATCATGGGCAGTGTGCGATGTCGGCAACGACGCTCGTGATCGTCCAGGCTATGCGACCTTTACCTTTTTTTTATTTTTATTTTTTTAAATTTTTTTTTTTTTTACATATGGAGATAGTTTGGAGGTTATACACACTTATACATATTTTACAAAATGTAATCATATATTGATTATTACTTTCATACAACTTACTAAAGACTTGACTATTAAAACATTTCTGAACCAATACTCTCACTAGTTTCCATCATTTTTGATGACTTTAAATTACTTTGGATTATTAGTGACAAAAAGTCTTCCATTATCATTATTTTTCAAACTAAATTTATCAGTGATTTCTCACTGGCAATAACCAGTAGTGTTTTTTGGGGGCCCGAGTGATAACAAGTTTTCTTCAAATCTCAAATTTCCAGCACTCACCACCTCTTTCGATAACCATTGCAAATTATTTTGCGTTGTCGCAGCAGCCATTTATCATCGATTTTTTTCTAGCAACCCCCGTTTGCCTTTTCTTGAATTTGATTGACTATAAGACTCCCCCCCAATAATCCTCAACTTTTAGACTTTTCTAGTAGAGATCTGGCTGGTACTCTCTCTCTCCTCAATCTTTCCTTCCTCTCTGACCTTTCACAACAATTCCGACTGGCCACACCACATGTGTATATTTTCTTTCTTCTCCCTTTCGATCTATCTGTGGCTGATCAACGTTTATTATGTAGGTTGGTTTCCGAATTCAAAGACTTTCCTTATAATTTCTTGCGTTTTCATCATTGCCGTTTATTTGTATGGTCTTAACTTTCGATTTAGATGATAATTTTACATAGTCTTTTTTTCGAGTCTTTTTTAACACTCTTCTTAGTGCTCCTACAAGTAATTTTCTTGATGTTCCATATTCCTTTCAGTTCTCTAGCAAGTTCCGTGTATTTGCTTCGTTTCTCTGCATCCTGGGTCTTTACTTTTTGTTCTGCTGGGATAGTCAAATCTAAGATTTGACAGTTTTCTTTCATATTGACAATTATCATATCGAATCTCCTTGCTTAGATGAATTTGTCTGTTTGGACCTCCATGTCCTAGAGGGTTTTGTAATTTTGGTTTTCCAATACTGGTTCATGCTTGTACCATTTTCTACATGTTCAAAGTGCAGGCGTTTGCATAGTTCCCAATGGACTGGCTTTCTCACTCAGTCGTGCCCATTTTGTATTCTTTTTTGCACGAGTTTGCCCAATCACTCGTGTGGTTTACTTTTTTGTCTCTTTGTTCCACAAAGTGCACTTTTACTGCTTTCCTGGGGGTCTGTTTATTTTTTCCGTGACATAGTTAGTTCTGATCGCGTTATTTCGTGATCAGCAGGAATTCCGTTTCTCTGTTTAGGTATAAAAAGTATCCATGTGTTATTAGTGGTGTTATCTGTGTCAGTTTTTCTCTTCTTCGCGTTTTTTTCAAGTTTGTTGCTGTCTGTTACTTCCTTTTTGGTGCTGCCTCCTGCTGCGATGACTAGCTATTCTGTGTTCTGGGTTATGTATTTTTCGAGTTTATTTTTTTTTGCATCATCCACATATCCTACGATACTTACGAGTCCCCCCTTCTCTCCATTTTACGTAGATACAGTCAGTATCATCCTTTGGATGTAGTGTACTGTGCATGGTAATTAGTTACCTAGTCTTCTGGTCCAGATGCCAATTTTATTCTTTTGGCCACTCTGATGAATGTCCCAGAATATCTTATTACTGATACCGCTCAGGTATGTATTCATTTTATTACGTTTATGTTATATATTGTTCTTATCCCCAGATATTCTTTTCCCATCTACTCTTTCATGTCTGTAGATTTAGTGGCACCCGTTTCCAAAACTCCAAGATATTTATAAGTATCATATTTTCTAAAAGCCCTCATCTCTTCTCAGTCTAGCAATTCCATTCTCTTCGGTGTCTCAAGTATCCTTCTTTTCATTTCTCGGGGTGCAAACATTTCTATTTCGAATTCAATTCGAATGTTCTGACTGAAGATTCCGCTGTGGTTTATTCTCTTTCATTGTTTTTCAAATAGTAAATTTGTGACACAACCGCTTGTCGAGGTGTCTAATTTAGTACGTGTGAGCCTTGGAGACGTCTCTCGAAAGGCTGTTACGTCTTAAGCACGGTACGACACTAGCTCTCCGGACTAAACGACTGTTACATTCCTTTAATAACGAAGTGGTTCATAGCCGGACGGGTATTTCACGGGAATTACAGCGGCGTCATTAGTCTTGATTCATTAATTCAATCCTGAGAATTAATCATATGCTCGGACCATCGGCTTCTAGAGATCAAAGCTTTATAATAATGAAACAAGCATATTAATTTATATCGAAAAATATAAT
Organism: Sepiola atlantica; assembly: GCA_963556195.1. Lineage (NCBI taxonomy): Eukaryota > Metazoa > Mollusca > Cephalopoda > Sepiida > Sepiolidae > Sepiola > Sepiola atlantica. The sequence continues at coordinate 7,602,646 of OY744537.1, read as the reverse complement.
TTATTTATGCAATTAAAAACTTGAGAATTCGGCGAGCATGCGATCCACATCTGTCGCATGCACATTCAAAAGCCGAACTGCTTTCAAACCCCATCGCTGCAGCCTAAGCGATAGAGAGAGAGAGAGAGATAGAGAAATAGAGATATATATATATAGAGATAGAGATATATATAGAGAGAGATAGGGAGATATATAGAGAGAGATACAGAAAGGGAGAGAGAGATACAGAAAGGGAGAGATACAGAGAGAGATACAGAAAGGGAGAGAGATAAAGAGACAGAGAAAGAAAGAGAGAGAGAGAGAGAGAGATAAAGAGATAGAGAAAGAAAGAGAGAGACAGATAAAGAGACAGAGAAAGAAAGGGAGAGACAGATAAAGAGACAGAGAAAGAAAGGGAGAGACGGATAAAGAGACAGAGAAAGAAAGGGAGAGACAGATAAAGAGATAGAGAAAGAAAGGGAGAGACAGAAAATAAAGTCACCGCTGTCTTCAGATTTTACATATATCGGATGACAGTTGATCTGATCTTTGACTCCTGATAGCCGTCTATCCCAAACGTCGATATTAAAGTTGACATCTCAGATCGAACCCAGCGACGCCGATTACTGTGGTAGAAACAACATGGCCGTCTGATGCGTGCTGAAATATTTATCAAGTGCATAGCTGTTACGATTCTGCTGGTCTTCCCCAAAGGGAAACGAAAAGTCTGGCGCAAGGCCCTCCAAATGTGGGGATATCTAGCATCCACAAATAAGGCCTATATCTTTGCGTTACACATATATATGAGGTGGTTCATTTTTTAATTATTATTTACTCACTAGGAGTTATCACACTGGTCATCGTCAGTGATCGCCCACTGCCAACAACCTGTGGTATTCCCTGGAGTTTGAGTGACAACAAGTCTCTTCAGACTTCCAGTATGCTCCACCTCTTTTCATTCATCACAGCTGATGACCTTGCGGTATCGCAACAGCCACCTACCACCGATTTCCCGCTGATAAGGGCCATTGGTCCCCTCTGGGGCCCGAGTGGCAACAGGCCTCCCCAAGGTCCCAGAGCTGTCCGCGCTCTTCCAGTGGAGGTCTGGTTTGCGCTTTCCCTCCTCGTATTATTATTATTATTATTATTATTATTATTATTATTATTATTATTATTATTATTATTATTATTATTATTATTATTATTATTATTATTATTATTATTATTATTATTATTATTATTATTATTATTATTATCATTATTATTATAAACAGTAACATATTACACGTGGACCAGCAAGCCTAACTTCTCGGCCTGTTATGACCTCACTGCCCGAGGCTTGTGCGACGATTGGCCATAGCCCGCTCGAAAACGCTGATCACCTTGTGGTAATGATTGATTTCATCCTAAAATCTCGTCCCAAAGCTGATGAACCGTGGTTCAAAACGACAAGATACTACAAGCAGGCTCATTGGAAATCCATCAGAGATCACACCAGAGACGCCCCATGGAGTGAGACTTTTTATCTCCCAACTGATTAGTGCGAAAATGAGGTAACCGAATGGACCAAAGCGAGAATTAAAGCACATGTACACATGCGAAAATACTACAGCATGCCATACTCTTCACAGTGGTTCATCTCGAACTGTTCAACTGCTATTGCTCAGATAAGCAAGCATTCCGACGATTCAACCGCCTTAAATCAACTACAAATAGACAGCCACTTATATAGACACTTGTAAGGCTGTAATAGATGAAGCAAAGAGAAAGGTAAACAGAGATTACCAGAAAACGTATTCAGTCACAAAAACTAAGTAGTCGTGATTTCTTGAAAATCTTCAATAGTGTATAGAACAATGTGGATTCAACAATTCCCCTCGCTATCCGACCACAATGATGCCATTTTCACGGCAACTGATAAGGCTGAACTACTTGCCCAGCGTTTCGCCTTTGGACTCCACAAACCACTCCCTCCCAAATTTCACGTTACGGACTGAAGGCACCCTTGATGACCTGACTATCACCCCCATCTCATGTCCAAGATACTAAAAAAACCTTTGCAGCTCCGAAACACGTGAGCCTTATATTATACCAGTAATAATGATAAAAACAATGCACTGCTCAACAGACCCCTGCCCTCTGCAAACTCTACAACAAATGCCGAATCTTGCTTCCCTGATAGCTTGAAAATTGCCTCTGTTGTACCAGTCTTCAAGAATTCTGGAGATAGAACTAACCCTCAGAATTATCGTCCAATGAGTCTACTCCCGCTCTTCGCTAAATTCTTTGAATCTTTAATCAATCTAGCGAGAGCCCGTCACTTTGTTAATGCTAAACTGCTTTCCGACCATCAGTATGGATTTTGGCAAGGACGATCTCCTGCGGATATTCTAACGGTCATTTCTGAACGCATATACAATACAATTAACAAGACAGGTTAAGCTAACGCGATGGCGCTTGGTATAACTTAAGCCTTTGACAGAGTCTGACATAAAGGTCTTGTCATAAAAATTAATTCATATGGTATTACTGGACTAATATTTAATATAATTAGATCCTTCCTATGCAAAAGAAAGATCCAGGTTGTACCCGATAGCCGTTCATTCAAACAAAATGAAATAAATGCAGGTCTTCCCAAGGGATCGATCCTTGGACATTTATTGTTTCTGATTTTTATAAACGACCTCCATGATGACATTGTGTCTGAGATGGGTATATTTGCTGACGACACCACGATCTACTCTCGTCATTTGGGTAAAACGGACGTGCACATATCTGAGGCAATGGATGGATCCTTAAAAATGGCCTCCAGTCTGTAGTAGAATAGGGTCATAAATGGATGGTAACATTTAATGCTGCTAAGACAAAGCCCATTTCCGTCAACAACTACAAGAAACCTCTGAAACCACCGATTGCCATAGCAACTAACAAACTATCTGAGTCGAACGTTCAAACTCCTCGGCTTAGCATTCACAGGTAACATGAATTTGAAACAAATACATAGAAGACATTGCCAGGACTGCTGCAAAGAAAGTGGGCTCCCTCTACCATGGTTGAAAACTTCTTACACCTGACAGTATCCTATATCTATATCAAAGGTCCACAAAAGAGTATCTAATCTAATAGGTTCCTCAATATCCACCAATCTCCAGCCCCTGTATCATCGCTTCAGTGTTGCATCCTCGTTCTTGTTTTACAAGTAGTTCAATGGAATGTGCTCCGATGAACATGCTACTCTGGTGCATCTTCGACGTAAATACACTCGACCAACCCGACAATCAGCTAAATCCGATCCATTTACTGTGAAGGTCCCCAGGTGTCGGGGAGCCTTCTACTCCAATAGCTTCTTTCTTAAAGCTGCCGGCTTTTGTAACCCCCTCCCCGCTTCTTGTTTTCCCGACTGTACCGACATGCAGAAATTTAAAACTAATGTGAACAAGCATCTTGCTGCACAGCTCCCAATTTAGGATTCCCCTATAAAGCTTAACCCTAATTCTTAGTATCCTTTTATGTCTGGTGTGAACTAAGTTTAAAAAAGTATAGAACATCTACAAAATAACTATTGACAATTTTGATTGACATTCTCACATATAAGATGACACAAGAATATCTCCGGATGATAAAGCTGTCTTTGAAAAATTATTTCAGCCATTCAAAAAGAATGAACTAGATGATGTTTTTCTTTTCGTAGCGATTTGCTCAAGTAATATTTTGTTTATCTACTTGATTCCAGGTGATAATGACACTCTGGTATGAGAAGTCAATCAATTAAACGATTATTCAATATTTGAATTATATTTTACTTCAGTAGATAATAGTAAATATAGGTTCTGTAAATATATATAAGAAAATATATCAGCACTTCCATGACATAGGTCTAGGCTTTAGTACGGTAATTAAAGTAATATTTTTTCACAGGGTGACACCCAAAATACCACATGACACATTCCCCTCTTGACACTGCTCAGATTTCGGTTGTGATAGATCTCTACAGTTTAAAAAGTCTGTGGATTGTTTTAATAAGCACTAGCTTTGAGATAACCCATATATAAACATTTGTGTGTAAAGGTCTGATAAGTGTGAATCCCATTCAGGATCACGAATTGATACTGATGAGATAATCACCAAAGTGTCATGGCTACAATTCCAACGAGTTATGTAAAGTGTGGGGAGTTGTCCAATGCTGTTTAAACCACTTTTCACTAATCAAAGCATCTCTTCATCTACTCAATACTGACAAAATGCACTTTTAACGACCATGGGTGTAATTTTGAGGTGTCACCTGTACCTAAACCCGTCTGATTGTATTACATGCGCAGGTTTTGGTTGACATTGAGGTTAAAATAGTTCATAGTGAATATAGAGTAGAAAAGTATTTTTTATAGAAATGGTTAAAAAGGGCGTTAAAACATCCGACGGAAAAATAAATATGTATGTCGTCACATCACTTATTTGTCTGCCCAAGGCTGACTCAAACTTCTTAATGGTCACAAGGTTGACCAACGCAGAAGTTCACATTTTTCGCATATCATTAAACGTCGATAAAACATAGACCGTTGGACATTCATGACTGAAACTTAGTGGTAAAATCATGTTTAGCCTGAAGTTTATTCGTACCAAATATATTTAGACTTTATGCAGGGTCCGGTCACCCGAGGAGTTTTTGTGTCCCGGACGCTTGGGCAGCGCCGGGTCGGTTTTACAACTAAGAAATTGAAAGGTAAATTACGGCAATGGCAAAAAAGGGAGGACACACGCAGATGAACAGTTAAAAAGAATCGTTTATTTACCATAAAGGTAACAACGTGAGAAGGAGAGCTGAAATAACAGGGATGATGTCACTGGAAGAAGGAAAGGCTGGAACGACAGGAATGACACCACTGGAAGCAGATGAGGCTGGAGTCGATGGGAAGAGCTGGAACAGGTGCTGCATGATGTTGGAGCAAGTGACGCTGGAAGGAACTGGAGTAGACGTTGCTTGAGCGTACGTTGCTGGAGAGAGCTAATGTAGGAGCCGCTTGAAGGAGCCGAAACAGGTGTTGCAGGAAGATGGAGCAAGGACCGTTGAAAGTAGCCGCTGGAGCAGGTGTTGCAAGAGAGAGCTGTAGCAGGAGCCGCTGAAGAGAGCTGAAGTAAGAGTCGCTGGAGAAGGCATTGCTGGAAGGAGCTGGAACAGGATCCACTAGAAGGATCTGTAGCAGGCACTGCAGCAAGCTGGAGCCAGAGACGCTGAATGATCTGGAGAAAGATCGCTGGAGGTTGCTAGACCTGCTGGAGGGAACTGGAGCTGCTGGAGTCGAAGCAGGAGCAGGAAATGGGGGAGGCAGGTTGAAGTCAGGTAGATGGAGTAGGTAGAAAAGCGTGAATCGCATTATAAGTAGTTTGAGTGTTACCCTTAAACAGGTCGTTTGGTTACTGCTGCTTCTGCTGCTGCTGGATTATCGTCGTCATAGTGGAGAAAGGGTACCGTGATGTCTAACAAAGGTCAGTGGGGTAAAATACGGTCGGCAGCGACGGAGGAGACGACGTCAGGCATCGAGGCAGATGCAAACACCCCGAATGATCCCAGAGTGGAAATGGACACTGGTGCTATTGGTACACCGCTTTGATGAAATTTGATTCATTGGATCGAGTGACGGTGTGCGCAGACAGAATAAAAGTGTTTTGATTTCTGTCAAACGGTGTAAGGTACTCAAGGATTAAACATCCGGTTTATTTTAGGTGTGCCGAGTCATAAAAACGGATGCCGGCACGACAGACTGCAACGAGGATTTTTAATTTTATTACAATTTTATAGTTGGAAGTAAATTACTGTGATTTTGCATGGAATTATGAAGTTAGATGTTGTTAACACTTCAAAAGAACATGGCACACTCTATTTTTTAGTTATTTTCAATGTCAATTTAGTTCTGTTAGACAAACACGGTCGAATTGACGAACACTCAAAGAAGGGCCACTAGTTACATATATTTTATCAACATAGTGTCTATCACCAACATCATAGTCTCAATGATGGTCCGAACCAATGTCATATTGTAAGACTCTTTTGGTCGAAATATATTTTCGAATATAAAGACTAATAAACAGACGGATATGTTTTATTTGAATAGATTGTAAAAGGTAATGATAACTATCGATTTGGAGGTGTTTGCGGTTAAGTTAATCTCGATGTAAACTTACGACCCGGGCGTGCCAAGTTCGAATCGTTTCGGTTCCAGAGCATCACGTTCATATGGATGTTGGCAACCTTTACGCTGTCACTCATGTAAGTATCTTAAGTTATTCTAGTAAGATTTGTGAAAACCAATAGTAATAACAGAATCGAGACGGTCAAAACGAAATGTCGTACCATGCTGATACATATGAAAACCAATAGTAATAACAGAATCGAGACGGGCAAAACGAAATGTCGTACCATGCTGATACATATGAAAAAAATTAATCGATTGCCTTCATTTGATGTATGAGTCACAGGCGTCCCACTTAACAGATACTCATCTTTAAAACGTCACCTAAAAATAATTTACTTTTGATGGATACGCCAAAATCTTCCGAGAAAAAAAAAACTATTACTGCAAGCGTCGAGATAGCAAATCGATTATGTTCACTTTCAGTAAATATCGCTTGTGTCAGTCGACTAAATACGCCACAGATTATCTACAACTACTACTTTAAATAATGAAATCTTCACCAGTGTTCGTATTCACGTTAAGACTGGCATCATCATCAGCATCGTCATCGTCATCATCATCATCGTCATCATCATCATCATCATCATCATCATCATCATCATCATCATCATCATCATCATCATCATCATCGTCTTCATCATCGTCTTCATCATCATATCATCATTATAGTCTTCATCATCATCATATCATCATCATCGTTTTCATCGTCATCGTCTTCATCGTCTTCGTCATCATCGTCTTCATCATCATCGTCATCATCGTCTTCATCATCATCATCATCATCATCATCATCATCATCATCGTCTTCATCATCATCGTCGTCGTCGTCGTCATCATCATCATCATCATCATCATCATCATCATCATCATCATCATCATCATCATCATCATCATCGTCTTCATCATCATCATCATCGTCTTCATCATCGTATTCATCATCGTATTCATCATCATAGTCATCATCGTCTTCATCTTCATCGTAGTCATCATCATCATCATACTCATGATGAAATAGTCGTGCTAGTGTAATGGAAATTTTTGATTATCTCATACCATCTCGCTCTCTTCTCCATTTCACCAGATAGTGATTCATATGTACATTACGGGCCACCTGACAGTTGCTTACGTACGTTTGTTACATTTTAACTTACTGATGCACGTATTGGCCCGTATCGTCGTCGTGAAGCCAGGTTCTGTTTGCTTACTGATAAACCCATTCGGACGCCGATGTTTAAAAACGGGTTTATTTAAAAATACAGTCACAGAAAAAAAAACACCAGAGAGACAATTTACTTGTAAGAGATATAAAGAATGGTGGTAGACTAGTAGCTCATCTCGCTACACCAAACCACACTGGGCGCGCTGCCTACCGTCAATTGGGGATAGCACTCAGACACGTCTTTTCTGCTTGAAGTCTCGTCAGAAAATTTTTACAGACCCCCCCCCCCCCGGCTGGAAGTAACGTGATTTCACCGACCTCCGCTGTGATGTCACTAAAACATTTCCATTCAAACAAGGCCTTCGTTATTTAACACGTTCTGTCCCATCTCCCAACTGAATTACATCCCGGTTTTGGCACCCACAAAAGAACATGGCTGACTATATCTTTAGCTCTCCAAAATTGACTACAAAATCGGGATCTTCTCCCTTTGATCACGGCTGAAATATGAGGAAAGTGTTCATAACTCTGCTCCCTTCTAGGGTGTTGCTCTCAGGAGTTGCTGAGAACATTCGTTTGTACCGACCCATAAGCTTCTTTTCTAGTCGTTTAGTAAAAGCGAAGGTGCTATTTTCATATACCACAACTGATGTAACAATGACTTCATTTTAGTAGAACGATTTGATATTCAGATTTCTTTCAGGCTGCCGCGTTCTGTCCAAGTTTCTGACTTCTACGTTCAGGTCGCTCTCTGTGTAGTTCCTTTTTGAAACTTTACTGCCAAGATAGGTAAACTCATCGGCATGTTTAGAAAAAAAATACTATTTTGGGAAAAGGGTATTTCCATGTTGGTTCAGGAGACTGTATTCTGTTTTACTTGTGTTCACAAAAACTCAACAGCAATTTGCCAGGTGGTTTAATTCAATTAAATAACGAATGTATCTGCACAATACAGGGAATGTATGTATCTTTGTCTGCATTCTAACACTATAACTCATGAACAATTATACGGAGTACTATCAAATATATAAGCGTATGTATATATCAGCGTTCAAATTAAAATTATGTGATAAGTGAAAGTGCTCCTTATGTATTAGAAAAAAAAACAACAGATTTATAGACATCTGATATTTAGATTTTTCTTTGTTCTTCGATTTAGGCAAATAATGAGATTCATTCCGAATTCATTATACAAAATTAATCAATAAGGAATATACAAAGGTCATTACTTTTTAAAGGGAGATAAATCCTTTTATATTTGTTGAAGACAATAGGATATTCTGGGTAAAATATTCATTGTTTTCTAGTTTAGGGCATATAAAAATAAGTCTTGTGTACTACCCATCCTGGAGCAACCAACCTTAAGTTGCAAATTAGAGAAACAATATTAACTTAAATGTAAGCCAATATATTTCAAAGTCTGACCTTCTGCTTAATTTATAGGATACGCGAAATTGTGTTCGTTTAAACTCAAATGAGTGTCTGCTGGTTTAATTGGAATTTTCGGAATTAAAACACCCGGGGCACTAGCTAGAGTCGACAATATTAGGTGATAATGTCTCGATGATAAATACTGTCCTATTACATAATTTAGTAGGATCTAACTACTGAGAGGCATTATTAGAAGTCCAATCCCCAGGTACCGTTTGTGTGAAGAAGTTCCAGGTTCTCAAAGACAATTAAAGAATTCCATTGGGGTGTAGATAACCTTATTTTCATTTACAGTTAAATCAACCGCTTTGTACTCCTTAATTACTTTGATAATCTTTTTTATTTACTTATGAGTATAGTTTCTTAGTATAGTCTCATTTGCTTATGGGTGTAGTCTCATTTGCTTATGAGTGTAGTCTCATTTGCTTATGAGTATAGTCTCATTTGCTTATGAGTGTAGTCTCATTTGCTTATGAGTATAGTCTCATTTGCTTATGAGTATAGTCTCATTTGCTTATGAGTGTAGTCTCATTTGCTTATGAGTGTAGTCTCATTTGCTTATGAGTATAGTCTCATTTGCTTATGAGTATAGTCTCATTTGCTTATGAGTGTAGTCTCATTTGCTTATGAGTATAGTCTCATTTGCTTATAAGTGTAGTCTCATTTGCTTATGAGTGTAGTCTCATTTGCTTATGAGTATAGTCTCATTTGCTTATGAGTGTAGTCTCATTTGCTTATGAGTATAGTCTCATTTGCTTATGAGTGTAGTCTCATTTCCTTATTAGTATAGTCTCATTTGCTTATGAGTGTAGTCTAATTTGCTTATGAGTGTAGTCTCATTTGCTTATGAGTATAGTCTCATTTGCTTATGAGTGTAGTCCTATTTGCTTATGAGTATAGTCTCATTTGCTTATGAGTATAGTCTCATTTGCTTATGAGTATAGTCTCATTTGCTTATGAGTATAGTCTCATTTGCTTATGAGTGTAGTCTCATTTGCTTATGAGTGTAGTCTCTTTTGCTTATGAGTGTAGTCTCATTTGCTTATGAGTGTAGTCTCATTTGCTTATGAGTGTAGTCTCATTTGCTTATGAGTGTAGTCTCATTTGCTTATGAGTGTAGTCTCTTTTGCTTATGAGTGTAGTCTCATTTGCTTATGAGTGTAGTCTCATTTGCTTATGAGTGTAGTCTCTTTTGCTTATGAGTGTAGTCTCATTTGCTTATGAGTGTAGTCTCATTTGCTTATGAGTGTAGTCTCTTTTGCTTATGAGTGTAGTCTCATTTGCTTATGAGTGTAGTCTCATTTGCTGCATAAAGAATCACTCTTGTACACACCTATTTGTGTGAATTGTAATGTCTGCTTTAGTCTGAAAATACTCTTAGACGTGTAAATTCTTAATACATACATATTTCGTATAAACAATAGGATTTCTTTTCACATAGCTTGTGTCGGAGTATTTTTTTAAACCATACATTACGGTGTCTGTTTGATTATACCAGGTTTTCATCTGTCTGGAATGCCGTTTCCGAGGTAGACACCGGTTAAATGTGTTTTTCCTCTGGTTTTTACTTCCATTTGTCTCGAAGTCTTTGACTACTGAACGATGCCAAAGATTCGGTTTGACAATAGAAGACGGTTTCTATGTCCGAACCGATGAAACCCGGTTCACCAAACAAACACTGTAATGTATAGTTTTAAAATAAAATATTTGATATTAGACTTTATAGGACCTACGATCGGGCATTTTATTGTTTTTTTAAAATTAATTTATGATATATTCTGCACACACACACCAACATATATATATATATATATATATATATATATATATATATATATATATATATATATATATATATATATATATATATATATATATATATATATATATATATATATATATGTATATATATATATATATTCATTTTAAATAAATAGTATTAAATCGTTTTTACCTACATATACTAACGTTTCGAGCTTTCGCTCTCATCAGGGCAGGGATGATAATCTCGGACGTTCGCATGTTCGAACCCTGCTACAAAATCAACCTAGATTTCGCAAGCAAGCGCTGTAACCATTAGGCCACGGGACATTACTACATTCAAAAAGGGAATTTAAGTTCTATTTATGCGAAAGTCGGCATATCAAGAAAGACTGACTAAAGATTCTACGGAATATGCCTTATAGCTACGTGTCAGTCTATTTTTAACTTCCCAGAACAAGAGCTCAACTTTAATCTTATTAAAGGGGCTTATAACAATATTACTTTTAAATAAATAATATTAAATTATTTTTACCTACATACGCTAGCGTTTTGAGCTTTCACTCTCTCTTTATATGAAACAACTAATAAAAGTAACATGCCACTAATCAACCTGATAGCTGTCACGTCTGGTGCTTATCCCCGATTTCATAGCATTAAATAAAACGGATAGCCGAATCATACCGGTTGCCAGTTATTCACTCAGCAAGATTTATACAGTTGAGTCGAGTATTTTAAAAGAAAGTTTACCCCAAAGAAGGCAAGTTGTGACTGTAGGCGTAAGGGACTACTGAGAATTAGGGTGAAAGTTTAGGGGGTCATCCTAAATTGGGAGCTGTACAGCGAGATGCTTGTTTACATTAGTTTTACATTTTTGCATAGCGGTACAGTCGGGGAAACAGGGAGCAGAGAAAGAGAGAGAGAGAGAGAGAGAGAGAGAGAGATAGAGAGAGAGAGAGAGAGAGTACCAGGTCGGCAGCTATAGGAAAGAAGCTATTGGAGTAGAAGGCTCTCCGGAATCTGGGGACCTCAACAGTAAATTGATTGGATTTAGCTGATTGTCGGGTTCATCGAGTGCATTTACGTCGAGCGGGAACAAGAGCAGCAAGTTCATCGGATCACATTCCACTGAAGTACTTGTAAAACAAGCCCAAGGATGCAACATTTCGCCGATAGGACAGGGGCTGGAGCTAGGTGGATAGTGACGGACCTATTAGATTAGCGCCTCTTTTTTCACATTGTCTAAGAGGGAGAGACAAGTGGATAGTACACCGGTCCAGATGTGATAATACTCCATACATGAGCGGATGGTAACTTTGAAGATACTGTTAGGTGTGAGAAGTTTACTAGCTCGGTTAAGGAATCTCACTTTCTTTGCAGAAGCCTTGGCAATGTCTTTTATGTATTTTTTAAAATTCATGTTACCTATGAATGTTAGGGTTTGAGGAGTTTGAATGCTGCACTCTTAGCTAGAGTGTTATTTGCCATGGTAATTGATGCTTGAAGTTTGTTGGAGTTGTAGACGGAAACGAGCTTTGTCTTAGTAGCATTAAATGTAACCATCCATTTATGACACCATTCCACTACATACTACAAGTAATTTTCTAAGGATTCATCCATTGCCGCAGATATGTGCGCATCCGTTTTACCACATGACGAGAGTTGAGCGTGGTGTCGTGAGCAAATATACCCATATCAGACACAATGTCATTAGGGAGGTCGTTTATGAAAATCAGGAACAATAAATGTCCAAGATCGACCCCATGGGTAAACCTGCATTTATGTCATGTTGTTTGGATGAAGGGCCATCGAGTACAACCTGGATCTTTCTTTTTGATAGGAAGGATCTAATTATATTAAATATTCGTCTAGTAATACCGTATGAATTAATTTTTATGAGAATACCTTTATGCCAGACCTTGTCAAAGGCTTTGGATATATCACGCTTTACCGCTCTTGCGTCACCTGTTTTGTCCAGTGTTAGGGTTCGTTCAGAGATGACCGTTAGGATGTTCGCAGCAGATCGTGCTTGCTTAAATCCATACTGACTGTCAGAAAGAAGCATTAACGAGGTGACGGACTATTGCCAGATTGATTAAGGATTCAAAGATTTTGGCGAACAGCGGGAGTAGACTAATGGGACAATAATTCTGATAATTCTATCTCCGGAATTCTTGAAGACTTGTACAACAGAGGCAATTTTCAAGCTATCAGGGAAGCAAGGTTCGTCAAGGCCTTTGTTGTAGAGTTTACTATTACTGGTATAAGATTAGGCCCACATGCTTTGTATGTGTCAAGGTTGTTTATGATGTATAGGACATGAGATGGGTGATGGTCAAGTCATCAGATGGTGCTTTAGTCCGCAATGAGAAATTTGACAGGGAGTAGTTTGCGGAGTATAAAGTGTAGTTCAAGGCGAAACGCTGGGCAAATAGTTCAGCCTTATCAGTTACCTTGAAAACGAGATCATTTTGGCTAAATATCGGGGGAGGGTTGTTGATTGCTGACTGTTAATTACACTATTGAAGATTTTCCAGAAATCACGACTACCTAGTTTCTGTGACTGAATACGTTTTCTGGTAATCTCTGTATACCTTCTCTTTGCTTCATCTATTAGAGCCTTAGAATGATTTCTTGACGCTATAAGTGTCTGTCTATTTGTAGTTGACTTAAGGCGGTTGAATTGTCAGAATGCTTGCTGCTTCTGAGCAATAGCAGTTGAAAAGTTCGAGATGAACCACCGTGGAGAGTGGGGATTGCTGTAGACTTTAAGCATGAGTACATGTGCTTCAATGGCCGCTTTGGCCCATTCGGTCACTAATGCGCACTAAACAGCTGAGAGATAAAAAGTCTCACTCCATGGGGCGTCTCTGATGTGATCTCTGATGGATTTCCAATGAGTCCGCTTGTAGTATCTCGTCGTTTTGAGCAACGGCTCATCAGCGTTTAGACGAGACTCTAGGTTGATATCAATCATTACCACATGATGTTATATCTAAGTAGTGTTAACTCTAACTAGCTAACTATATTGCTGCTATTTCCTTCTACCGTGCTAATGTTTTCATTGCAAAATGGCGGAACTCATCTCCAACAAAGGCATTGTTTCTTTTGTTTCAAATTCTTTTTCTCTTTGTCTTGGGGTTGGCACCTCGATTTTAATCGTGTCAAATTAAAAGGTGACCTTATTTAAACACGTGGTGACTAAAATAATCTATCTTTTTTATTTATTTTATTACTCGTTTCTACTTTAGAAATTTGTTTACTTTCGTTTTTTACTGATTATTTTTTTACCATTTATTTATTTTCATTTTGTAGCTCTGCGTAGCTTTTCTCACGTATTGGGCATGGGTGAGGTAAATACTGAAATAACGTACACAATATATTATGTCACTTTATAATATTACATGTGTATGTACATGAAAAAGTAATATATATATATATATATATATATATATAATATATATATATATATACACACAGACATGAAAGAAGTAAATAGACATACAACAAAATTAATTCATACACGTTTAAAGTTTCTGCATAACTGTATAGGTAAATACTGAAATAATGTACACAATATATTATGTCACTTTATAATATTACATTTGTATACACATGAAAAAGTAATATATATATATATATATATACAGACATGAAAGAAGTAAATAGACATACAACAAAATTAATTCATACACGTTTAAAGTTTCTGCACAACTGTATAGAGCCAGGGCAGCATTGTGTGTTTCTTTTTACCAAAGTACGACCTCTCTAATAAGAAGCCGAAAAATTGCTAATTATTTTAGGAATTTGACTAGACTATTCAATATAATTCATGGTAAACAATTCTGACGATGTTTTATTCCTTCAAAAAGAATAACTTTTATAAGTTTAATGATATTATTTTATATTGGGAGCAATTATACTTTCTGCAATTCGTTCTCTGATAACAAATGCGTTTGACTCAACCGCTCTCAATACCAACAAATCTAGTTTCGTTCGAGAAATGAAATCGAAAGGTAATTAACTGAACAGTCAGTTTAAAGTGTTTTAGGCTGTCATATCAGAAAGAATAAGTTCTTATTTCGCACTCTTATGAACCGGTGTTTTTAGATAATGATATTCTATGCACAGTTAACGCGTCTCCAGGTAATCGTTGCTGGCATGTAATTGATTCTGTCATTACGTACCGAATAAGACATGGATTTTCATCTTGATTGCTAATCTAAAACCTGTATTAAACCCATTTCTTATTGTCTCCTTATGTTAAACTATACAGTTTTATACTTAATTTGAGTTAATAAACATTTGTTTCCCTACTTGTTTATACTTTAATAACACAAATTACATTTAAATATAACTTAGTTCTGGTATTGTGTTATGTTTAGAAAAAGAATATTACGTTTCAATTGTTTTAATTCGCCGTAATTTATAATTAATTGAATAAGTCGCCGATCTCTCTCTCTCTCTCTCTCTCTCTCTCTCTCTCTCTCTATCTCTCTAATCTATCTATGTATTTATCTCGTTCCTGTAAGTCTATATTGATTCAATCACTCCTGAATATTTCTTAAATGCTCTGGAAGTATTTAAAGAAAAACTGATTCGTTTTTTTTAACGTAGTAATCTAATTTGCATACATGTGTCAGTACACACCACACACACGTATGTAAATCAGATGACTAAATAACAAGACTCTTTACTTGTATATGAGAATTAAGATTAATAATAATAATAATAATAATAATAATAATAATAATAATAATAATAATAATAATAATAATAATAATATAGAAGTAAAGAGACTTAGGATTTTTCGTTATTGAAAAAGAAGTTCTTAAAACATCTGTTACAAATGAAATCAAAGTAGAATGAATAATGGTAGTGATTGTGAACCAATTAGGTCTCGAACTAATATAACATGCCTGCTGTTGTTCGGAAGTCAGCTAACTACCTAGGAACCTTACACATGGTAACTCCTACTGTTGTTTCTACTACTAATTCTACTACTACTACTACTGCTGCTACTAGTAGTGCAAGTATAAAAAATAATTATGACTAATAGCTTAAAAGCTATTAGTCATAATTACATAAACTAGGCATCATGAACACTTGGCAATCACGCTGTTCATTTGAGATCAACAATATACTACTACTACTACTACTACTACTAGTACTGCTGCTGCTACTACATTAAATACCGTTGATGATAATAATTACTTTCAAATGTATTGTGTAGAATTTCATTAGATTCTGCATGAAAATACCTTGAGATATTAGGGAATCAAGGGCCTTGCTTAAAATAGAACATTCCCCCTCCACTTTATTAACAAAACATTAAAATAAAAATGATCTAAGGGCCCTGTTTCATGTAAAAATTGAAAAACCAATACATTTCTAAAATTATATCAAGCTTGGAGTTTGATTAAAATCTGCCCAGATTTTGTGTTCCTTTTTGCTTGCGTAAAATGTTCCTCGAGTTATGTAACTATGCAGAAATGCACGATTCAGATAAGTATTTTTAGGAATTGCCGCCACAAAATGAAAGGTGAAGCATGCCTTCGGCTTTTCTTCTAACTGCAAATATTCGAAACAAACAAAAGAGAATAAACGCAAGAAAACAATATAAATAATACGCCACAGGCGGTTGATAAAAAAATAAAACGATCGATATGGAAACCTCTTGTAAGAACGTCTTGAAGGTACCAGAGAATCATTTCTGTAAAGAGCTAATATAAATGGAGTCGTTTTCCGTTAGATGAAAAATACAAAATAAAGAAGAAAAAACCCACAGAAAGCAATGAACAAGTTTTCAAAAATGCATTGCTGTCCAAAGTTATTCAATTCTGTACGATGAATATGCAGACTTTTTGACTAGTTCCCTATGTATGGACAAGTATTCATCATACGATCAAAATAGTGTGAGAATGCATTTAAAGGGAGAAACTGTGACGTTGGTAATTAGCGGCTGTTCTTCCATTTTTCCAATATGAAGTTAAGCCAATGTATTTCACAAAGTAATCAATGAAGTTGACATATTTGTATCATGTGCTGTTGGTCCCATTTGTATTAGCGAGTTTGTTTGAAAAAGTCTGTAAAACCATTTTGAACAAGAAAAAGTAAAGAAAGAAATATAAAATAGCAACAAGTATTACGTTGATCATAGTTCTTTTGAAAAAGTCTGTAAACCATTTTGAACAAGAACAAGTAAAGAAAGAAATATAAAATAGCAACAAGTATTACGTTGATCATAGTTCTTTTGAAAAAGTCTGTAAACCATTTTGAACAAGAACAAGTAAAGAAAGAAATATAAAATAGCAACAAGTATTACGTTGATCATAGTTCTTTTGAAAAAGTCTGTAAACCATTTTGAACAAGAACAAGTAAAGAAAGAAATATAAAATAGCAACAAGTATTACGTTGATCATAGTTCTTTTGAAAAAGTCTGTAAACCATTTTGAACAAGAACAAGTAAAGAAAGAAATATAAAATAGCAACAAGTATTACGTTGATCATAGTTCTTTTGAAAAAGTCTGTAAACCATTTTGAACAAGAACAAGTAAAGAAAGAAATATAAAATAGCAACAAGTATTACGTTGATCATAGTTCTTTTGAAAAAGTCTGTAAACCATTTTGAACAAGAACAAGTAAAGAAAGAAATATAAAATAGCAACAAGTATTACGTTGATCATAGTTCTTTTGAAAAAGTCTGTAAACCATTTTGAACAAGAACAAGTAAAGAAAGAAATATAAAATAGCAACAAGTATTACGTTGATCATAGTTCTTTTTGTGTTTTGGGATTTAAAATATAAATTTGGAACATTTAATTTAATTTTGGTAGAACGAATTTTGGTAACATAGTATAGATTTTCTTTTATGAAAAAAAGCATTGTACACTTGCCAACATATCTCTCTCAACGATCATCGTCAGGAAGTCGTCGATAACACCTATTGAAGGAAATAGAATAAAAGAAAATAACTACACAATAAAATTTAGGTTGTTTCTGCTGAGATAAGTATTTTCAATGTAGGAATATTTCATTTTATTTTCGAGAGCGATTTTGCGACATGATATCCAATATCATTGGAGTACTTCTGCGAGAGAGACAAATACATGCAGATATCATAAAGAAGATTAATATTAACATATCGACTAAGAAAGTTATTCGAAATCAGAGATTAACACGATTTGGACATGTTTCATAGCTACTATATTCTAGATATGTAAAGAAATCATATAAAAAAGTATTCATTCAAAAGGACGATCACCAAACAGGTAGGCGGTCCAGATAAAAGTTTGTTACTAGTATACTTCTACTGAAAGCTGTGCGACTGGTCCAAGACCGTGATGAGTGGCTGAAGTTTGTTCTCAAGCATGTACCGAAGCTCTCTAGTGTATGCATATAAGTCCAGTAAGTCAAGTCAATATTAATTACTGTTTAACATTTCTTTACGCATTTAAATGTTCAACTATGTTCAAATACGATAAGATTTGAACTGGGATTAGCCGATTCCAAGTCTGCATCGATATCCATAACATTCCCACCATTTAAACATAGTTCACCCCAAACAAGGCAGGCTGCCACTGTAGATGTAAGGGGCTACTGAAAAAAAGGGATACGTTTTTTTTTTTGGGGGGGGGGGTCCAACCTAAATTGGGATCTGCGCAGCGAGATGTCTGTTTACATTAGTTTTAAATTTCTGCATGTCAGTACCGTCGGGGAAACAGGGGGCAGGGAAGGAGTTCCAGAGGCCAGCAGCATGAGGAAAGAAGCTATTTGAGTAGAAAGCTCTCCAGCATCTGGGAACCTCCGCAGTGAATGGATAGGATTTAGTTGATTGTCGAGTTGGTCTAGTGAATCTTATACGAATATCCTATGAAAGAATACATTAAAAGAACTAAAGCATTGTCTGGTAAAACATGGAAAACGATATTAGACCAGAAAAAAAAACTATGAAGTTTCGCTTTAGGTGTTTATTTTGGTACAGTTTTGTCGACACTGCAAAACGAAGCTAGAATGACAACTCCAGAGCGCAAAGCCTAGCTTAGTATGGCCAGAAATAAGTTACCTATGCACCATACGTCGTCTCTCCATATCGTTGGAATCGTCAATTTGAAAGGCAATCATCGAGACATTATTCCAATGCCATGAATGGGTTTCTAGAACATTGCTGTCTACAGCCCCGAATAATCTTCAGCACCCGGTCCGGGCCTTTTCGCAGGGTTGACTTCCAAAGCCTTTACCATAAGTATGTATCGGAGAAGAAGTATGAGAAAGTTTTCCTTCTCTAAGATTAGTTTGTATCCCTGTCTTCTGGGTTTCAAATATCGGGGTTAATGCATTTGCTGTACCGAGTTACACGTTCATGAAACAACAAAACTACGTTCTGTGGATGATTATATATATATATATATATATATATATATATATATATATATATATATATATATATATATATATATATATATACATATATATATATATATATATATATATATATACATATGCATTATAGTATATTAATATGTATCACTTCACTTCTTTTACGGGTACAAAGGTTAATGGAATTAGGAAGTATATATATACACACA
>OY744537.1:7576037-7581037 GCA_963556195.1 Sepiola atlantica | reverse complement strand
TAAAACATATACATATATATATATAAATGAATGCAATTTATTTCATTACTGCTTATACTTCATCGAGAATCACATTTTCCAATGAAAAGAATTCGTCAAAAAAAAGCTAGAGGTAGAGTTCTCAGACAATCACATTTTAAAATTAGCAGCAGCCGACGTTCAAACGCCGACACAATCGCTTGGCTTAAATTCATCACGATGGGAGAGGGTGACGTATCACAGCGTGTCACTATCTTTTCCACTCTCAACTCGCCAATTGAAACTCCCTCCGTCCCTTTTACCTGTATTTTGATGATGAAAAAATCGATTGCACACTGATGTCGGTATATTCGATACTCTTCTACGCTTGATTCCACCTTAGAATATATTTGTGATTTTCATGTGTTTTTTATATCCTCATGACTGAAGAATATTTTATTTGGTCCCATTATCTAGATATTATTTTGTTCTCGAATTAATTGTGGATATATCAAATATATGATATCTAAAGTGTAATTAATAAAGAATATATGCTGATGAGGTAATTCATGTTTTTTAAGCGTGATAATAAAATGTTGTTTTTTTTTAAACGCGCATACATATGGTTAAATATTGTTAAGTGTCTATTTTCGGAGCTTGACTCTAATATTTAAAATTTTAATTATGTCACAATCGTTTCAATCTGGAGAATTATATTATATATAAATATTTGTAAATATTTTTATCTTTTTCATGTCAATCTATCTTAATTTAAACATATTTTAGTCTGTCTCATTTCTCATTATTTCTTTTTATTTATATGTGTATTGAGAAATACGATCACGTATATCTATTTATCTACATATGTATATATCAATCTATATATCTACGTATGGATGCATGTATCGATTTATATATATATATATATATATATATATATATATATATATATATATATATATATATATATAAGTATACATTTTTATTTATACAAACATTATTGGTTACATATGTGCATACATGTTTCGGTTGCACTCTTCGCAGAGAGTCAACCTCATCAGACCAAGGATTCAGAGTAATGCACTTTTTATAAAAACTTGAGTTTCAACGGATTTACATCTACAGAAACTAATACAATGCATGTACTATATATATATATATATATATATATATATATATATATATATATATATATATATATATATATATATATATATATACATATATAATCTCATTTTGTACATATTACAATACGTTCACATCTATCATTGTTTCAATTTTATCCATTTCTCTGATTTCTCTATCTATCTATCTATCTATCTATCTATCTATCTATCTATCTATCTATCTATCTATCTATCTTGATTTGTGCATATGTAAGTATTTTCTTAAATAAGTTTTCTTTCTTTCTTTTTGATACTTATCTATGCGTGTGTTACTTTGTGAATATGTATATATGCTTATTCGTAGAAGATGCATCCATTTCATTGACTTCAAAATACCCCGAAGACATTCACTGTAAAAGTTAAAAAAAAAGAAACATCCTATGAAGAAATACGCCTTACGAGACATACTTCAAAAGCCTAATGTTTGATTTGTGTACGTCTAAAAGGGGTCTACCAACTTCTCTTGCTGCGGATACCGGAGGGCTAATATTGACGAGGGGAGTTTGACGCTAAACATTTTGCGCGCGCAAGGGAGCAATTATGCTGCGGGAAGGCAAAAAAAGTCGCGAGATCAAAATTTGTAAAAAAAAAAAGAAAAAATAAGTAAATAATTGAACAAAAAACATAAATAATAATAATAAAAGGATGAAATTAATAGCATCTTTACGCTTTCCCCCCCTCTTCAAACCCACGACAAATAAGAAAACATTTCTTAAGTGCTAATCTAAAAAAAGTGGAAATGTTTTTATGTAGTTGTACGTATAACTTATTTTTAGAAATATGAAACTGATGATGGGTGACATGCAGTAAATGCAGGGAAGGATTTTATCAATCTAATCTGCCATCAAATTTTCTTTCGTTCGCGATCTCACTCTCTCTTTATGTCTCTCGCTATAGATTCATAAAGTTAGGTATGTGTATTTACATACCCCCACACACATATGTACAGAGTAAGTTAATAAACAAATAGAAGGAATATTTATGAATTTTGAAATATATATTCTAAATTATACGGCGAGTAACATTGGTACATTATTCTTTATAGATTTAGGGAGTGTTTATATATATATATATATATATATATATATATTCCATGATAAATGCC
The DNA here is from genome assembly GCA_963556195.1 of Sepiola atlantica. Lineage (NCBI taxonomy): Eukaryota > Metazoa > Mollusca > Cephalopoda > Sepiida > Sepiolidae > Sepiola > Sepiola atlantica. Next base: position 7,578,808 of record OY744537.1, on the reverse strand, counting down.
AGTATACTGAAATCATATGCCCTTAATAGGGTTAAGATGAAAATTCATATACACTAAATGTACAAAAGCAAGGAAATTCCCAAATTTTTACACTTTTATTGTCATTAAAGGTATGCGTACACAAAAGGGCTGTATATTTACTGGTAGGAATTTTTCTTTTAAAAAATATAAACATTGTTACTATTTTAGCACTGTTAATATAAGCATTGCCAATAAACCTTTTTACTGGTATTTTATTGACCTTTATAGTATCCTTATCAATCACGCCCGAGTAGAACCATTATTCATGCGACACAAGCAGCATTGTTATGTATTAAGGAAAATGATGGTATTCTTGTTGTATATAAGCCAATTTTATGTTTCACACTTTAATTTATTAGAATAAACAAATTTCACGATTTTTACTGTATTTTTTCAACAATACAATACATTTTCTTACAATTCAGATTGAAGTTCCAAAAACAAAAATTTTAAATCTTATAAATCAAATAAATTGAACTGTAAACATTGGTATTTCTTATTTCACTGAACTTTTCGTTTTCTCTGAACTAAAAACAGTTCCCTAGGGCTCTAATATGACAAATATAGACAATAGAATGGCACTTTATTTCGGTTCTTAATTTGTAACCTTGCCTAAGGTTTCAACACGTAGCCTACAGCCAAAGTCTAAGTTCTTACTGGATTGACCTTGGCCAGTCGATATTAAGTAGCTTTGATAAGAACATCATATCGATCAGAACGTTTGTCAATAAAAGAAGACAATGGGTTCCAGCCGTATTCCCTTCGGAAAAGCCCAAAATTAATTCTTGTTCGATGTTTTGTGAATTTTCTAGATTTTTACAAAGAACACAAATTTACTTCAAAATTAAGCCACCTTACTCCAACAAGGGCATATAATTTCAGTATAGTGGCATTTTTCATGGAATGTCACTACTTTTATAAGGCTATCCTTCAATACAATGCCTTCTTATAACTGATATAGTTGGTAGTTGGACTAATCAATGTTTCTTCCAATATTCACAGGTAAATATTTTTTTAAATTATGATGAGTGTATATTTACTCATGATTCAATTCAAACTAAAACAATTTTTTTCAAACTTTACCATGTATTCATTGCAAACAATAAATGGTCATTAAATCATTTTACAGTCAGTGTGTTTGAAAATTGACAAGGACACAATGCAATTAAATTAAAATGCCATCAACTAGAGCCTATAACCTCTATCTGTGCCATAACACAGCTGAATTAATCAAATAGCTGATGAGCTATAGAAGAAAGTGTATGTCGACTAGTCATTTTTAAGGTTTGTTGATAATTTCTGAGAAACTACGGTATATTGGTAAAATGAAATTAGAAAGCCATCAACTAGAGCCCAAAACCTCTATATCTCTGCCAAAAATAAGCTGAATCCATCAAAAAGTTGATGAAATACAGAATAAACTGTATGTAGACTAGTAATCTTTTAGGTTTTTCTCGAATTTTCTGGAAAACTAAGGTATATGGTACACTGAAATTGAAATGTCATCAACTAGACCCTAGAACCTCTATTTCTGCCAAAAATCAGCTGAATCATCAAATAGTTGATGAGATACAGGGTGGCACATACGTACGTACGTACGTACGTACGTATGCACACACAGATAACATGATTTCATGATTGAACTTTCTGGATCTTTGGGTTGCCTTGACTAATGATGCTGAAATTCTACACACTTATAGAACCTATCAAATAACAATTTTGTGCAAATTTTGTTTATTGGATTTTGAGTTATGATTAATCAAAGAAATGATAGTTCCAGCATAGACCATTCGTAGAGCCTATTAAAAGATAGAGCGCTCTCGCGCCTCCCTTGATATGGTACACATATTGTATTAGTTTCTGTAGATGTAAATCCGTTGATACACAAGTGTTTATAAAACGTGCTCAATAACAAGTAGAGCAGTTTTTAAGTATACATTTCTATTTATACAAACATTATTAGTTACATATGTGCATACATGTTCCGGTTGTACTCTTCACAGAGAGTTAACCACTTCAGATCAAAGAAGACAGAGAAGTAAGATGTATTTGGAAAATTTTCCCTTTAAATAAATCTTTTTGGGGGATAAGCTATTTTTTATAAATTAGTATCGGATTACATTCTTTATCTGTGAACTCTTTCAATTAGTTTCTATCTTTTTTATCATTTTTATTACCTGCCTTCTTATTCTTTCCTTTTTCTATTGTTTTATTTCCTACTTAGCCTGGATCATTTTCTTCTCTATTTAACGCTACGACGTTTAAATCTATTTACAAACATATTCAAACATAAATATCTGATCTTTATATAAAATACCGACGTGTGCACAAATTAGTAGATACACAAGCACATATATAAACACACATATATAAATATACATATATAAAAAAATAAAATATAAAAAAAAAATAACAGACACAAATATATACACACATATCCATACACGGGTATACACATATATACACATACATTAATTTTCAAGCATAAATATCTTGTCAATATATAAAATACATACGTGCGCACAAATTAATAGATACAAAAGTACATACATAAACACATATATACACACATATATATAAATATATATATTTATATATATATATATATATATATATATATATATATATATATATATATATATACATGCATATATAAAGAAAACATATATATGCATATATCCATACACAGATATACACATATATACACATATATACATCTTCAAGCATAAATATCTGGTCTTAATATAAAA
>OY744537.1:7568537-7571037 GCA_963556195.1 Sepiola atlantica | reverse complement strand
GTTTCCTTTTCTTAGCCATGCCCAGCTGTTTTCATTGGCTTCATCGCTTGTGAGTCTTATAAAGCGTCCATGTAGTTGTTTTTCTTCCCACTTTTCCTTTCTTGTCTTTTTGTTTCTGGGTTCAGTGCTTCCGGGGTTGTTTGTTGGGCTGGTGTCTCTTGCTGTGGCGATCAGTCTTTCCGTGTTCTGGGTTACATATTTCTCCAGCTCTTTTTTGGTGTCTTCCACACAGTCTTCTATACTTACCAGTCCTCTACCTCCTTCATTTCTTTTCACGTAGAGTCTGTCCGTGTCGTCTTTTGGGTGCAGTGCATTGTGCATAGTCATTAGTTTTCTAGTTCTCTGGTCAAGGTGCCTGAGTTCTTCTTTGGTCCAGCCTATGAATGGTCCAGAGTATCTTATTAGTGATACAGCCCATGTGTTTATCCCTTTTACTAGGTTTCTGCTATATAGTTTAGTTTCTAAGAGTTTCCTTGTTCTTCGTAGATATTCTTTTCCAATCTTCTCTTTCATTTCTGTATATTTGATTGTGTCTGCTTCCAGAACTCCCAGGTATTTGTAACTATCTTGTTCTCCTAGCGCCCTCATCTCCTCTTGGTTGGGGAGTTCTATACCTTCTGTCTTTTCCAGTTTTCCTCTTTTGATCTCTAGCAGTGCACATTTTTCTATTCCAAACTCCATTTGGATATCCTGGCTGAATATCCTGGTTGTGTTTATCAGCTTTTCCAGTTCTTTTTTGTTTTTTGCAAAAAGTTTAAGGTCATCCATGTACATAAGGTGGTTTATTCTTTGTTCTGTATCCGTAAACCTGTATCCGGCATCACACTTTCTGAGTATGTAGTTGAGTGGCATCATGGCTATTATAAACAGTAGTGGTGATAGAGAGTCTCCTTGAAAAATGCCTCTCTGTATTTTTATCTCAGACAGGTATTGTCCTCCGGCTGTCAGTTTTAGTCTCCATGTTTCCATTGCTTTCTGGATGAGATTAATAATCCTGTCTGGTATCTTGTATATTTTTAAGCATTCAATTATCCATGTTTGGGGGATTCTGTCGTAGGCTTTCTTGTAGTCAATCCATGCCATGGTTATGTTCTTTTGTCTGCTCTTCACCTCCTTCAGAGTCTTTTGATCAATGTATAGTAGATCATGTGCACCTCTTTGTCCTTTCCGGCATCCTTTTTGTTCCTCGGGGAGCAGTCCACGTTTGTCCAGGGATTGGTAGATTTGTTCTCTCAGTTGTGCTGTGAGAATTTTCCACATTATTGGTAGACATGTTATCGGTCTGTAGTTGCTGGGGGTCGTTCCCTTTTTGGGGTCTTTTTGTATTAGTGTTGTTCTTCCTTCCGTCATCCATTCTGGTATGTCTGTTTTGCGGATACATCCGCTCAGTTTCTGCGCTATTCTTTCATGCAGGGTCGTGAATGTTTTAAACCAGTATGCATGTATTCCATCGTGGCCTGGTGCTCTCCAGTTTGCCATTTTTCTTAGGGTTTTCTTGATCGTTTCTTTGTTGATTTCTGTTTCGGTTCCTTCTTCGATTTCTTGCAGTTCATCTTTCATGTTTTTCAACCATTGGGCATTCTTGTTGTGCTTTTTTGGTTCTTCCCATATCTTGCTCCAGAATTGTTTTGTTTCTGTTGGGTTCGGTTGCTCTGTCGTTGTTTTTTCTCCATTTACGTTTTTGTAAAACTGGCTTTCATTGTTTTCAAAGGTCCTGTTCTGTTTGCTCTGTTCTGATTTGTACCTGTATCGTCTCAGTCTTCCTTCTATTGCTGCTATCCTTTGTTTTATTTCTTCATGTTTCTCATTTAGTTTTTCCTTGCGTTTCTGATTTTTGCTTCTTAATCGTTTCATGTCCTCCTTCCTTCTGTTCACGGTTTTAGCTTCTTTCCGAAGTTTGGTGATCTGGGTTTCCAGTCTGATTTCCCATCCAGGTTTTGTCGGTCCTCTCTTTTGTCCATTCTCTTCGTTTCTTAGTTTCATACTTACCGATTTTGCCCCTGCATATATCAGGTTGTTTAGGTCTGTAATAGTTTCTGTTGGGATGTGTGTGAGGAGTCTGTTTACTCTTTCTGTTTCTGCTTGTAACTTCTTCGCTACTTCATTCCTGAGAGATGGGAGTTTTGTTTTGTTTTCTAACATGTATCGTCTTATGTTCTCCACTTCACTTGCTTCTTTTTCGTTGAGTTCTATCTCAGCAGGTTCTGTGGTTCCGCAGTCTTCTATCTCCCCTGGTTCTGTGATTCCGTAGTCTTCAATCTCTTCAGTTTCAGTGTGTATGTTTTGCCTGTCCTCTTCCTGTGGTCTCTCCTTTGGTGGTGTTTCTTGCTCCGTTTCGCCATTAGCCTTCTGTCTGATTTCCGTCAGTTCCATCTCCGAGAACCATCCTCGCTTGAGGATCTGTCTTGCTTGATCTGCTATCCTTTGTTCCGTTGTATGTGGGTCACTAGCAATGTCCCAGAGATGTTTCATTCGTTTTCGGTAGCCTCTTTCTATAGGG
>OY744537.1:7528537-7563537 GCA_963556195.1 Sepiola atlantica | reverse complement strand
ATATATATATATATATATATATATATATATATATATATATATATATATATGGGGTAAGGTACACGACAATTCATGAAAATGAAATGCAGTGGTAGACAAAATGTGTGAATATATATATATATATATATATATATATATATATATATATATGAGATAGATAGATAGATAGATAGGTAAGTTAGTCGTATTTTTAAAATCAAAGCCAAATAGCAATCTGTCTGACATCTTCATTTGATTTGAACAAGCACATTTTTTTACGTTAGTTTTGCTCACTATGTTTTTGGCGCGGATATATTTTATTTCGGTTTAGTTTTTTTTTCTGAAAATACTAATTCTGCCTAAAAAGTTGTTCGGATGGAAACAGACATATCGTACATATTTCTAGACAGAGCGTCTTGGTCCGATGGTAAAACGCTGGACTATAGACATCAATATCGAAGGTTCGATCTCTGTGTAAGTTAGCCATGCTGATAACGGCTGTGATCCAGAAACACGTGCCCATGGATTACTTTTATGTACGTATAAAATATATATATATATTAACGAAAAATACGTCATATAAAGTTAAGGGCGACTAATAATGCAATTTTCTGCATGTTAATCACTTTGGAAGTGAGACAATCGAAATAATAGTAAGCAAAAATTACAACGAACGCTGCAATCACCAATAAAAATAATTACATAAAAATACATCATATATATATATATATATATATATATATATATATATATATATATATATATATATATATATATATATATAAATTGTCACGCTCGGACTTCGTTGGGACTACAGAAGCGTACACGTTAGAATCATAATAATAAGAAAGATAAATCCGGAAGTGGGTCGAGGTCCCTAGGTTTCAATATAATCAATAAAAGAACACGGGGAAAGGGATTCTACAGTTCAATACATTAGGTATGGTAAGAAGAGAAGCAAACAAACAAGCGAGGAATAACACCAAACGACCAAGCTACAGTTTAAATACAATTATTGATTTACATAAAATTACAAGAGAAAAACATGCAAAGAACAAAACAAAGTTAAGTTTTAATATCGGGAAGGGAGTCTAAATACTATTTCTATTTGACAAGTAAATATCGCATTTAAACACATAAAAACAGTCTATGAGAAGAAAATTGTGTGTGACTTACAGTATGTTGATGGGTGGCTCAAGAATAATTCACAATAATGTTCAAAAGTTATGTTCAACAGTTATATAATGCGGAAAGCCTGAGTTTCTTTCCGTATAAGAGTTAATATATAAGGAAATGAGTCTGTCGAGTATCAGGTACAGGAGTGTTTGAATTCTGGGTAAAGAGGTTGGCGTTACAAACACCTCGGTCAAAGTATCGAGTTGTAATCTAAGTGAACGGATTAATATAATACTGACAGGTAATAGCTTAGGCTGGTTGGTTTGAATTCAGTTTTCACAAGTAAAATCCACTTATTTCTGGTGGCAGTGAACTATTCCTAAAATAACTAAAGTTGTACTATGGCATGCATTTCTTACATTGGAAATCACTTTTCTCTTGAGCGTTTCCTTCTAGCCCAAGCATTTCCCTTGTTGTTGTTGTTGTTGTTCTTCTTCTTCTTCTTCTTCTTCTTCTTCTTCTTTTTCTTCTTCTTATTCTTCTTCTTCTTCTTCTTCTTCTTCTTCTTCTTCTTCTTCTTCTTCTTCTTCTTCTTCTTCTCCGATGGAGTCCTCCCGGATCTCAGAACTGATATGACGGTTTATGTCTTTGCTCCCTGTTTTTAAGGCTTATATTGGTTTCGGTCACATGACCGAGTGCTTTATACTTAGCATCAAGAAAATATTAGTAAAATACATGGAAAAAAATACGCTACGATAAATATATTTACGTATTGTTTTTATTGTCAAAAACATTAGAAATCATGTTTCCAAGCAAATAATATCTGCTTTGAACTAATGCCGAATACCCTTTGTGCCTACATTTTTGCGGATTATAAACAAAAAGTTAACTATGTTCAAAAAAGAAATTATGTAATCTTCATTATGTAATTATGTTCTGTTAATTTCTTTAAATTTATAAAACACGTATTTAGTTTTACAATGTCCTTTAGATTTACGTGAGATTTGAACTCGGGTATCGATAACGTAAAAACTATTGCCTTAGTAATGTGTACTCTGCCTATTCCTTTTTTGTCAACGAATCACTTGTGTCTATTTGCGTACGAAAATACAAACTTGAACAGGACCATAACCTTTTAAGAGTATATAGATACATGTTAGTCGTTTATAAATATACTTAGTCTAAATCGGTTTTATCATAATAAAATGTTTATAATCTAATGAGAATAATTGTTTTTATTACAATGTAAATCAAAAAATAAATTCAGTTGAGTTGTCGTACAAAAAAAGAACATTTGTGAAACCCGGTGTGAACGGGTTGTGTGATTTCTGTTTATTTCTACGTGTAAAAGAGTGTTGTGTTGAAGATCCTACTTTAAACAACTTCCTTCAAAATATCCGGGGGACGTTTTACCGTATTTGTCCTTTCTCATCGTCGACAGATGAATCGGTTTCGTTAAATTTCTCAGCTTATTTTTTAATATATTTTTTTCTCTTCTGATTTATTCATTTAAAACTCAACCGAAATCAACCAGCTGAAACCGAATCATGGCTCCCATTCAACGTAATGTCAGCCTGCATCATTTGATATTGAACAGAGAAGCCAAAATAATTCCGTGTAAAGGGATACTTTCCAAATAAATAAGTAAATAAATAGAATAAATTGGAAAATAAATGCGAGGGAATGGAAGAAAATAAGTTATACAATGAAAAAAAGAAGTCTTTTTCTTTTTAAAATTCAAATGTGGGTTTCGGTTTCAAGACATAAGAGTCAACCTACGTGCGCTCTTCAGACTTAGATTTCGATTGGTATGTTATATTATATGATCGAAGCCAAGCAATGGAACCAGAATATGTTGAGAAATCAAAACCAAATAAAAATAAAATAAGAATAATAGTTGCTCCCGCTTCCAGTTCTGAGACACTTGAATTCCATTCTCCAAATATCATTTTTACATAGTTTTTCATATATTATTTTTCTTTAAACATTATATTCATCAGGATATTTTATTATATTCTGCTCCAGTACATTCCGTTATGGAAAGTGATGCAGGAATGCCCTAATGGATACCGTAGCAGAGTACACATTAATATCTTTAGAAACTATATAAGCACTACGTGATAATCGTGAATCGGGGTTGATAGATATCAGAGGATCTGATTTGTCGTACAGAATTACGTGTTAGGCGGGAATTGTACGTTGAAATAATCAGTTACCGTCAGCAAACACTCGTCGAAGACAATGAGAAAAGAAAGCAAATAGTATAATTTGGGATTCGGTTTCAGGACATAAAGAGTCAAGCTATGCGCACCTTTCAGACTTAATCTTCAATTGGTATGTTATATTGTATAATCGAAGCAAAGAAATAGAATCAAAAAACAAAATTAAAAAAATCAAATCAAAATAAAATTAGAAAAATGGTTGCTGCCGCTTCCAGTTTCTCAAACACTAGAATTTGATTCGCTTAATATATTTTTCTTACATAGTTTTTCATTCATTATTTACCTTTAAAAATTATATTCATTTTTTTTAACGCGCTGCAGATCGTAGAAATTAATTTCTTTAAAAAAATAATCGTCTGCCTGCTGCAACCTGATTGGTTAATAGTTTCGTCAACTCTCGGGCGCTTTCGAGACCTGCTCGAACGTTGACAACGCAAAGTCACAGAAACGTGGGTCGTTCTCTATAAGAGTACCCCTTTTTAAAGAAATTCTTTAAGATATTGTATTACATTCTTTAGTGAATTTCATTGTATAGGATAGCGGGAATACACTAATTGATACCGCCCCGGAGTAGAGAATCTACTATGGTGAATATACATCCCATAATTTCTACCCTGTTGAATTATACACTAATAGCGTTATAACATATATGAACACACTGTTATATAGTGACGCAGTGTTAAAATATATCAGAGAATGTGATTGGTCGTACACGATCACGTGTTAGGTGAGCTGTGTATTTTGAAATAACCAGTTGCTGAGAGGCAGCTGGTTCGTCATGAAAAGACTCTCATCAATGCCACTCAGACAAACGAAGCGAACAGTATAATGTCTAAAGAATCCCGATATTGAATAACATAATATTATAAACTAGCCGTACGCGTTGCCCGGGAAAGTATATTCAAACAAGAAATTCCGTGCCCCAACATTTAACTACGGGAGTGATTCTATAATTTGTTAAATCGATAGTGAAAAAACAACAAAAAAACAAAACAAAAACAAAACACACACACAAATATGATTAGTAAGCGAAGTACAGGTATTATTAACATTTATATATTCTGGAATATTTCGTAAGAAAATTAATTAAAAAAAAAACAGCAAAACGTTAAACCAGTAAGTCATAGCAAGTTGAATCGTACACGTGAAACGCCGAAACGAAAACACTTATAGTATGCATCATTTTCAGCATTTCTATTCCAACCATCAAAGACTAAAAAGATAAATATATTTAAAAGTTAAAATTTAACTTCTAACTCAAGTGGGAGTTTTCATTTCGACATTTAAGTGTACGATGAAACTTGCTTTGTTTGGTGTTATCGTAGATTTCCTGCATCGATAAACAAATGAAATTCTTTTCTTTTCTTTAAGGTTATTACGTAGTAACAACCTGAAAATCTTAGCGGAAAAAGAAAAAAAAATATTTTAGAATTTAAAGTGGGGAATTAGTTTTGCATAAAAATGTAACGTAAAATAATCCTAATTCCGGGCCATTAGACAATTCGTTTGCTATTTCAGATGGATTATGTGCGGGACGAAAAAGATACTTTTGGTAGATCGCTGAAAAAGGAATCTTTTTGTAGTATTTGTTATATATATATATATATATATATATATATATATATATATATATATATATATATATATATATATATATATATATATATATATATATATATATATAATGTGTGTGTGTGTGTGGGGGGGTAAGGTACACGATAATTCATGAAAATTACATGTCGTGATGGACAAAATATGTGAAAAAATGACAAACGGAAAACAAGAAGATACTTTTGGTAGATCGCTGAAAAAGGAAATTTTTGTAGTATTTGTTATATATATATATATATATATATATATATATATATATATATATATATATATATATATATATCGTACTTGTATATTGTCAAATAAGAAACTTTGAAAATCTTGAAATACAAAAAAATATGGAAATGTTTTAACAGACGGTGAACAAAACAAATAGGTGAAGTGTAGTGTCTATCGATTTTGAAATTGCAACCTATAAATTCATATGCGAAACTATATATATATATATATATATATATATATATATATATATATATATATATATATATATATATATATATATGTGTGTGTGTGTGTGTGTGAAAAAATGACAAACGGAAAACGAGTTAAAAAGTGCAGGAGAAAAACAAAAACAAGAGATTTTTTGACCGGTTTCGTTCGTGGGGAACGTCTTCAGAAATAACGAACGAAACCGGTCAAAAAATCTCTTGTTTTTGTTTTTCCTCTGCACTTTAATTTGTTTTCCGTTTGTCATTTTTTCACACATTTTGTCCATCACGACATTTAATTTTCATGAATTATCGTGTACCTTACCCCCCTTCCCCCCCACACACATAGATATGTATGTATATCAATGTCCGTTTATTTATCTGTTTGTTTATTTAGATGCGTTTGGGTTTATTTATATATGTGTGATTCTTGATATATAGATAAGATATTTAAACTTGAGTGAGTCTGTTAAGCTGGCAAGCGAGAGCAATAAAATGAGGACAAGAAAAGGCAATGGAGACGCCATAAGAGTAATAAAAAAGGGAGGGAACAACCACTGGCAAAAAAGGTCAACTAGTGAAATAGGTAATCCGATACTAATTCATAAGAAATAGAAGATGCTAGATCCCCCAAAAAGAGTTATTTAGGATAGAAAATTCTTCAAATCCATCCATTCCTGAAAGATTCTTGGTCTGATGAGGTTGACTTTCTTGGAAAAGTGCAACCGAAACATGTATGCACATATGTAACCAATAATGTTTATATAAATAAAAATTTATACTTATATATATATATATATATATATATATATATGCAAAGCTCCAGTTACTCGTAGAAGCCCTTAGATAGTCTGATGTTTACAGCCCGTATTATTTAGGCATAAATATAACTTAATATTTCGCATCACACGTGATAATGTATAGTGTCTGCGTGGATAGAGCAAAAGTGTACAAAGTCTTGGCTGTCACTGTGAACCGGGTTCGTACCTTGTGACCGTCTGAAATGATCGCTTTCTACACTGATGAGAGCGTAAGCTTGAAACGCCAGCGTATGTAGGTATAAATAATTCAATATTTCTTTGTAAATATTGTTTTAAAGCCGCCTACGAGATTAAAGTTTAGCACTGTTCGGAGATATTAAACGCAGACTGTAACTTAACTTGCAAGGTTCCGCTTAAGTTCGTAGAACCTTTTAGATAGTTTGAAGTGTGCATATATATATATATATATATATATATATATATATATATATATATAAATAATTTAAAACAAATACGTTGTAGGAGTAACTGTCAGCCGTTTCGTGTGCCATGTGTGACGTGCTTCGTATTGATTTTAGCCTCGGGTAAGCTGGTATACACATTAAGAAGAGGAAGACGATATTTATTTAACCTTTATATATATTCGATTTACTTAACTACTGGTTATATATTATGTACTAATCTAAAGATTTGTTGTAATATATTCTTATTTTATGAATAAAATATTTCCATTGTTTGAATGCGTTTTAAATTTGTAATTTTTAAAGCGGTAAGGAAACCAATAAATGCAGACTTTTTTTAAAATAAAATATTATTTATTTAAAATTCAAATTTTTGATTCATAAAAGAATCTTCATCAGGAGGATACAGACAATATTTTTTTAAAGCGACTTGTTGTCACTTGGTATTTATTTTATGAGAACGAAATATAGTTTTATTTTTAATATCATGATCGATCATGCTGTGGCATCTTTTAGAGAGATTATGCTACCAGACGGAAGGGTAACACTAATAAAGCACACGTAAAAAAACACGCACATAAAAACTCTAAAACACAAATCATATAAATAGGTTTACGGTACCCTCGTCGTATATAGGTATACACACAAATATATTGAGACACATACACAAAAGGGGGATTGGAAACAGTCATACAAACAGATTATTATTGATTAGATTTTTAGATGTCGAAAATATAACTCAACTTAACATTATATTTTTAGGAACAAGGAGTAAGGTAAAATAAAATACCTTTTAAAGCAAGTTTAAAGATGCGATATTTTTTTTTATTAAAAAAAATATTAAAAAAAGCAAAATCAATACCGATTTTTTTTCCTTTTTCTTTTTTTTTATAAACTTTCATTTTTAGTTTATAGTACAGATAAATTTCGCCAAGATAGAATTGGCCTCTTCAGTGTAGTCTGTAGATCCGATCTTATTGGACAGCCGGTTTAGTTGTTGCAACCGGTTTATGAGGTGTTTTTTTCTCACTTTCGGTACGAGATTACGCTTGCACGTGGTATATGTATATATTTGAAAAGTTCATACCTTTTTAAAAGCATCCAAATAAAATTTAAGAACAAGGAGTTTGGTAAAATAAAATACCTTTTAAAGCAAGTTAAAGATTTTTTTTTATTAAAACAGCCGTGTAGTACTAAAGTAAACATAGATATCAAGTAAATGCTGACCAATATTCTTTTTGTGGAAGTCGCTCCAGACAAGACATGACGCCACTTAGTTCAAAGAGCTAAAGAAAAATACTACTTCAAGGTCCCAAAACTAGCCAACAGTAAGTGTTAGATAGATAGATTTCGACCCAGAAAACAGCAATTCTCCCCCTTTGTCAGAAAATCACTCATGAAATGTGAGGACTAAAGGACAAAGTAAGAGAAGCGAGAGTTATGAGGCTGCCGAAAGTGGTTTTGTACACAGCTGTTGAGTGTAAAAATAACTGCGTTTGCTTACACGAAATATGACGTAATCTTTGATTTGCCCAATCAAGACTTATATAGTCAGAATCCCACTGTCATATGAAACAATACCACAAAGACATTTTTGAAGGAACGGACGATATTTACGAAACGTTTATAGAGGTTTTTCCTAATGTTAACCACTTTTACAACCTCGTGTCATTGTCTTAGTAATTTTATTAGAAGATCGTAGACTGATAATATCAACATAAGAGAAGTTGTTTATCACTAATAAACTTACTGATTTCCGGTTTGAAACAAGCTGACAAGCCATTGCGAATATCCGTTCGTAATAAGAATAGGTTTGATAAATTCAAATTACCCAGACAATTTGTAGCCGAGAAAATTGATAAGGCGCGGCGAATCAAATTAATATTCTTATGCCTGCGACCAAAATAATCCCAACATAAATACATTGCTGAGAATGTAGGTTTACGGTAAACGTACGTTCGCCATTAAAATTGCCATCTTTCTGAAAGAAGAGCAACAAAGAGTAAAGAAGTGTCAGTTTCTTTCTCCAATGTCAAAACAAGGGCAGAATGTAAAGAGTCTCGTTGTTCGAAAATCATATTTGCTTTCGATTCAGCACGAAATAAGGCGAAAAAATAGCGAGAAAACAATGATTTGCCGATACAAGACACGAAGAATACATTTATTTAAGCATAGACTATAAAGAATACGTAATCGACATGGCAAACTGTAATTTCTTTATAGAGGTCAAGACAATAAGTTGCTTTCGAAATTATTTCGTGAACAACTTTATAGAGGTCAAGACAATAAGTTGCTTTCGAAATTATTTCGTGAACAACTTTATAGAGGTCAAGGCAATAAGTTGCTTTCGAAATTATTTCGTGAACAACTTTATAGAGGTCAAGGCAATAAGTTGCTTTCGAAAATATTTCGTGAACAACTTTATAGAGGTCAAGGCAATAAGTTGCTTTCGAAAATATTTCGTGAACAACTTTATAGAGGTCAAGGCAATAAGTTGCTTTCGAAATTATTTCGTGAACAACTTTATAGAGGTCAAGGCAATAAGTTGCTTTCGAAATTATTTCGTGAACAACTTTATAGAGGTCAAGGCAATAAGTTGCTTTCGAAATTATTTCGTGAACAACTTTATAGAGGTCAAGCCAATAAGTTGCTTTCGAAATTATTTCGTGAACAACTTTATAGAGGTCAAGGCAATAAGTTGCTTTCGAAATTATTTCGTGAACAACTTTATAGAGGTCAAGGCAATAAGTTGCTTTCGAAAATATTTCGTGAACAACTTTATAGAGGTCAAGGCAATAAGTTGCTTTCGAAAATATTTCGTGAACAACTTTATAGAGGTCAAGGCAATAAGTTGCTTTCGAAATTATTTCGTGAACAACTTTATAGAGGTCAAGGCAATAAGTTGCTTTCGAAAATATTTCGTGAACAACTTTATAGAGGTCAAGGCAATAAGTTGCTTTCGAAAATATTTCGTGAACAACTTTATAGAGGTCAAGGCAATAAGTTGCTTTCGAAATTATTCTGTGAACAACTTTATAGAGGTCAAGGCAATAAGTTGCTTTCGAAAATATTTCGTGAACAACTTTATAGAGGTCAAGGCAATAAGTTGCTTTCGACATTATTTCGTGAACAACATACATATAACATTCCTTTAAAAGTGTCTCCACTTTCTTCACATTCAAAGTTCCTATTACCTTCTTCCACACGAGGGCAGAGTTTGACATAAGATCGGTTTTAATCGGAGGGAACTCCAGGTCTCGCTGAAAGGACACTTTGGATTTGGGCAATAATAAAAATTGCTTCAATCTAGAAGGACTTTTTCTAAAAAAAGGAAGTACAGTATCAGAACACATACTACACTTTTCACCTGGCTAAGTATTATATAAAGTCTTTCACAATTCAACTAAGATTCATTCTTCGACATTTATTGTCTGGGTATAAAACGATATAAACATTTAGCTAATGTTAACTACACACAAAACTTGGTTCTCTCTCTCTTTCTCTCTCTCTTTCTCTCTCTCGCTTTATATGTATATATATATATATTTTTTCTCTCTCTCTATATATATTTCTCTCTCTCTCTCTCTCTCTGTATATATATATATGTGTATGTGTATGTGTATGTGTATATGTATGTGTATATATATATGTATATATGTATATATATATATATATATATATACATATATATATATATATATATATATATATATACAGTGCTTAGTAAATTTATTTGATTACGTGTCATAGAATTAAAGAACATGAATATTTTAGAAATGTTTCACAAACACATTAACAATTCAGCACGTTACTATAATTTCTTTTGGCCAATGACAAACTGAAATAACTAAACAAACATTTGTTTCACATAATAAGCAACAAACTTAATATCCTGTTTATAACAGCTTATATACATTTAAACAATCTCTTTTGTTACTAAATCCCAAACAGTTTCTACCTGTAATCACAAATTTGTATGAGATAAAATGTGTTGTGCGATCAATCCTTGAATCTATTTAATTCCAAATCTATTTACTAGAATTGAACTCCAGACTTTAACGTGAGAACTGCATCAGTTCGAATACACTAGATTACCTATTCCTTATGAAATAGTATCTGTACAACATTGACGTATGTTTAGGGTCATTCTATTGACGGTATGTGAAACTACGACCAATTAGATGCATTCTAAACAGAAGTCAATTAGGCACTGTATGTAGTAGATCTTACAGTTACTACTACCGTCATTGTTCACTGATTCTTTCACGCCGTTTCAACAAATGGAATCTGGACCTCAATATGATATCTATTGTTTCATTATAGGTTTTACAATTTCTTGTATATTTCTCGTGTAAAATAATTTTAAAATTCACATATATCACAAATGTCTATCCTTTTCATGAACAATATTATTTCGGTAAAATAATTTCTACACACTTATGTATTAATTATTACAGAAAACAACTTTAGCTAATGGCAAATTAAGTTGATTTAAGTCAGATTTTACATAAATCTTGTATTGGATGGTGATCTCATATATTTGTATACACTCTATATTTCAAGTTGGGTCTCACCGATATAATAGGATCTGGTGTGTTATTATGATTATGACGTGTATTTCTGCTAGATCACAAAAGTTAAGCGACGTTAAGTCTGGTCAGGTCAGTGCTAAATGGGTGACCATTGGGGACATTGTTTCTAGTCGTCTTGGTCTTTTCCTTGCAACTGGACACAAGGAATTCTGGTGCAGTAGAGATGTGGTTAGGGATTGCGCGTCCCAGCTTCACAATAGACTCTCCACGGAGACATTTTTACAGGAGATATCCAGTGTCACTCGAGACATTGCCTCAAACCGATACAAACTTGTTAAGAAATAATTTAAATTATTACTCTCACGTGACGATGAAATATTTTGATATAGCTGGACATTATTTTGACACTGAATTTCAATTATAAGCAATTGTCGTCTAAAGATTAGAAAATTACAATGCAATCAATTAGATTATTAATTATTAAAATATTGAAAATGCCTTAATAGTTGACTTTGTTTAATCAAACTTGTTTTAATTGTACGAGGCTGTCTACATATAGAATATTTCTTATACTAAGTTTATATATAAATATCTCTGTTCTAAGCTAAATGTAGTCAATAAAATCTGTGTAATAATTAATATATGTTTACTTTCTGATATCTATGTGTTGTATGTATACATTTATATATCTTATGTTTATATCTATAGATATATTTTCATCGATATATCTGACTATTGTTCAATATTTTTCAAGCCTTGGAATTATGAAGATGACATTGAGCCGTTGTCAACGACGGTGAGATGACCACTCAACTATTTTGCCAACATTTTTAATGGAAGTTTCTAATTCCGGTGTCTAGACAGGAATATCTTTTCTCTTTCTCTTAAATAGGAAATCACTCTTTTTGTTCAGTGCAAATTCATATGAGGTCTATCCGTCCATTATTAGTAGATATTGTACAAGTTGATTTGAATACGCATTTAATATTCTTTTTTTTGGGAATCTTAGGAAAGTAAAAATAATGTCAAAACAGACAATAACAAAAAATGATACGAATAAGAAAAATACGAATTTGAACGAATAGTGAAATCGATGAGAAATATAACACAATGGGTGACCAAGCGAATTCTGATCAATTCAGTGAAAGTAATAAACCCATGAAAATAAACTAAAGAATATATTGACTCTATATAAAATCTTATGAGTAATAATAGAATTATAAAAATTTGGTCACCTTTTGTGCTTTCTGTTTTTTATGTCTTGCTGTATGGAAACATTTTAGTGTTAAAAGCATTTCTGATGATAGAGCTATTTTGAGAGCATCAAGGCACGCATACACACACACACACATATATATATATATATATATATATATATATATATATATAGATATCATTAAAATCAATAAGCTATCTAAAATTCTCAATGATAATAACATTGAATTTGGCACTTTATCGTTATAAACACTTTTTTTAACGTAACAATTTGTTGTTTTTTACTGTTTACAATTACCGACTATTTCGCTTGAGAATTCCGTTTGTTTGGAATTTTTTCAAATAAATAAGATTTTAGAAGGGGGATCAGTTTCCTATATAAATTTCATGTAAACTGATGACCGATTTCATGAGTATCACCAATTTGACCAATTTATATTTTGTGTTCCCTTTATTAAGCCAATATTTTAGAGCAGGGCCTCACTTTTTAAATATAAATTCTGCGTAAAATGATCCCCCATTTTTTTGCCCACCACCCATTTTCGGAAACTTAATGTAGGAAGAAAAGCGCAATCAATTTTGTTTCGTTACTATTTTTAGGGGTGATGTCGTTTTTTTACCCTTATTTGATTTATTTTTAAAATTTCTACAATTCAAATATTTGTACAAAACACCGTACAAGTGATCTAATTAAATTTTATTTTTTCACTGAACAATTTCCGTAAATTGAAAAAAACCCAAAGAATTTACAGCTAAAATCAGGTATGTAATATTTGTTTTTCTTATTACAACCTGAATAAATTGTAAAAATACTTAAATGCCCAATCTACTTTATTACATTGTTGTACTCAAAGATAAACATGCAAGAAATACGAAGTAACGTATCAATACTGCTCATTCTTCGTGTTCAAGTTTCGTTGATGCCATGAAACTACAGTAAAGTCTCCAGGCAAGCCCATTTTATTATAATTTATCGCTATTGTTTATAACAGTTTCCAGGGTGTATATATATATATATATATATATATATATATATATATATATATATATATATATCCAAGCAAACGTTGTTGAACGTCACGGAACTTTCTCGTTTGTAAATCTTTTTCGTGGGGTTCTCAAACCGTTGAGCTATCCTTCTGGTTTCAGGTGGCAATCCGTACAGTATTTCCCCGATTATTCTTTATTCGGCCATTTTTTCTCGAGCCTTTCAGCTTTCTTAGTCGTCTTCAGGATATGGTTGTTTAAAATGAGAAGACTTGAGTTAATGTTTTATAGGTATCGTTAAGGGCGAATGAAAGAAAAAAGAGGGTGTGTGGTTGAGTTCATTTCGTTCTATCGTTTGTGTGTTTGGTTTTATTGTTTATTTACTTTATTAATGCTTATTTTTTACTATTATTTATTTATTATTTATTCCTATTAGTACTATTATTACCATTATTTAATTATTATTATTATTTATTCATATAACGTTATTATTAATATTATTATACTTTTTTCATATTTGTGTTTTTACTTTATTATTTTATCATTATATTACTAGTTTATCATAAAATGTGAGCTGTGTAAAATAAATTTAATTTTTCAAGCCTGACACTGTGATATTAAGAACAAAAACAACCATAAAAAAAGAAAAACCCACCATTATTAAATTAAAAAAAAACATATTAACTATATTATTGATCCCCAAAGCAACTCTTTCACATTTTGAACGTTCAATAAAACAGAGTTAAAACTCACATTAAGAGCAAGTAAGATTTGTAATTATAAAAATTAAAAATCATAATGATACAAATAAAAGGGAAGAAACCGAATAACTCATTAAACTTTCATTGTTGTATACCTTATTTTAATTGCAATCCGATAATCTCTTCATACAATCGTTCCCTATAAATTATATATATATATATATATGTATAAATATATATAAATATATATATATATATAAATATATTTATATAAATATAAATGTATATATATATATATATATATTTATAATTATATATATTTATATATATATTTATATATATATATTTATATATATATTTATATATATATATTCATACATATATATATTTATATATATATATATATTTATATATATATATTTATATATATATTTATATATATATATATTTGTATATATATTTATATATATATTTATATATATATTTATATATATATATTTATATATATATATATATTTATATATATATATTTATACATATATATTTATATATATTTATATTTATATATAGTTATATATATATATATTTATATATATATATATATATTTATATATATATATTTATATATATATATATTTATATATATATTTATATAGATATATATATTTATATATATATATTTATATAAATATATATGAATATATATATCTATTTATGTATATTTATATATATATATATATATATATATATATATATATATATATATATACTTATATCAATTGCTATATTTATAGTACACTATTTGTGATGAAGCTTACATAGATCTAAAACATGAAGTAAACAGCGCAGGATGACTACTAAATTTTCCCGTGATTTTCTCCAAACCATGTGATTTTCTCCCTATTTATGTATACTCGGTGGAGTAGTTTTAAACGATAATTCGTAGTTTAATATCATTGGCTATTTAGTGATTTATTAATCGTCATTCATATAAGTTTTTGTGTTTTGTTCAATAAATTCCGCTGTGCCGCGTATGAGATGTACCATTTTAAGCATATATTACTGTAGGAAGGCATGTTTACTTTCTTTTTATTCGTATTTTTGATAATTTTGGTTTTACTTTTTCAGGGGTCATTTGTACTTGGAAAGTGTTGAAATGACCTTCAATCTGCGTAGTTAGTTTGCCTACAATATTTGGAGCGAATAACAATATAAAAAAAGACAAATACGCCAAAATATATTTACGAACATTCTTCGTCTTGGAATTGTAATAAAATCATTACTCATGTGATCATTTTTATGGTTATCTTGTGCCGTATGAAACTAAGTGTTTTAAATAAAACATATTCCCAAAATTAAAGAAGCGTATGTTGAAGTATTTTCAATAAAGACGCAGGAAAAAAGATTAAACATCACTAGAAATATCCGCCCAAAGTCTGCAAACTATAAATGAATACATAAAAATAAATGAAGCAGAAATAGAATTAACCGAGGAAATCTAATTTGGAATTTATCGCCCATTTTTATTGTTCACTTTATCAAAATAGCAGATACGTTTTATTTTAGTTTCCTTAAATTAAAAAAAAAAAAAATTTTCTTACACGTGCCATGATGTTTCTGAGTAGTTTAAATTTGAAACTTATTTCAATAGATTGTTTTTCAGCGCATAAAATACACGAACATTTTAAACGTAACCATGCGCAAAGCATACACGTGTATAAATAATTGCTAAAACTCAAAGAGTGAATAATAGCTTTGAATGTCTTTACGAAGATGAGAAATGTGTTCCTATGTGTCGGGAGCTAAGAGGGGGCTGATTTACTTAATGCGTATGTAGCGGATTATGGAATCAGCTATGCCGAGTTCAAATCCTATTGAACTATGGTAGTCTTTTTTTTTTTTTTTTTTTTTTTTTTACTAATGAGTAACCAATTACCAAGGCCAAAAACCACTCAAGGATAACGGTCAATGCGATTGATTGATTTTTATTTGAGTGATGAAGAATATTATGAGAGGATTAAAACGGTCATAAAGTTTACTGACGAAGCATAAAAACAATATTGTTAAACAATCAGATTAAAAAGGCAATTTATTTTGTGAAACAATTAGTAAGATGCAAATTAGGAAGTTTTCACGACGTCAGTCAATGGACAATATGTAGAATATACTATTAAGTTTTGGTAAATAAATAAAATTCCAAAGGAGATTGACGCCAAATATGTACGAATTTAGACAGCATTATCTTTTGGGTTAGAAGCAATGGTAAATGCGCCGAATGTGGGAGACGTAAGCAATGTAGATAAATAGACAAACAGACAGAAGAGACAAAAGACAAATAGAAGGGAATGAAAAGACAAAGTAAAAAACAACAGATGAACGAAATTACGCAGACTGGCACATGCACGACTATGGTAGTTTGTTTGTAGCAGAATACGAACTCATATACACACGCTAGAAGCAAGACTTTAAGTAGTTATCAACAGCATTGTGCTTGTGTTTCTTGATAATTAATAGACAATGAAAAGTTATTAAAACCAAGAAGATAATAATCGCGCCTATTTTATTTTGTGTCGTATCTACTGCGATAAAAGCGTAACGTATAGAACAAACTATCCGATAACGATACTTAGTCTATCGAGTTTTGACTACTTTAGAAAAGTTAATAGGCTATATTTAACTTTTAGATCCTTCTAACATTAACCATGTGCATAATGTTGTAATCATGACAATATGTTCACTTCTGTAATTTACACCGGGTTAGAAGTGTGATATTAATATATTATATGCTGATTTGAGAAACACTAACATAATTTATGTCCGGAATTCTTTCTATGTAAATATCGGATCTTGGCTTTAGGACGAATAATGGGTACTTTGAACTATACACACGCGTATTGCGACTGTGTTATTGAAATTTATAAAATAAATCTGCAGTTTGATTTAATAGATATGTACCACCATTCCTCGTCTCAATAGCAGAAAGGCAACATTCTCTGTTGAACAGCCTGCCAAAGGAGGTCGTAACGATGATTACCATATCCAGGTTTTAAGCGGCCTTGGATTAACATTCAGACTGTAAGTACGTGTAAATATCTTCTACCTGCCTCTTTACATGTCTTGTTGCACTTTGCTATTTTTCACCAAATAGATTCAATTTGGTTCGATTTTATTGATATCGTTTGATAATACTAATACTTTGTTGGGATCTATTTTTCTACAATATGCAATATTATTGTATATCGCAGCGTCTTAAAATCTATATTTGCTTACGATTTTCACCTTCGTTTAAAACGAAGAAAAAGAGTAAAGTTAACACAACATGTTCATAAATAAAGATCAGTGGTTAAATGGATAACGACACAGACTGAAGACCTGGGTGTCCCAAGTTCGAATCCAGACGGTTCCACAGTATCACTTTCACTTAGGGATGTTGGCAACCTTCTTGCGGTCCTTCCCGTAAGTACCCGATGTATTTCCAGAAAGATTTCTAAATGGAAAAATATCGGGGAAATTAATGCCAACACCAGAATCATCTGATTCACACGAAAGAACAAACCAAAAATGTTTCAAAATCTTCCATTTTAATTCTTGATCATATCTTACGCCAAAATCAAGACTAAAGAAGCAATGAGGTGAACACGGCATGCTCATTCTTTTGGTTGAATCAAATTCTTATCTTGGGACTTGCCGTCTAGTTAACAACGAAGTAATTAAAGATTAAGATTGTGAGTTCGAACTACATTCGGTATTGAATAGTTTTTTTTATGGATTTTTTCCGCGATTTAACTTAAAATTAATAAACTGTATAAACAAGTTTTACATTTTTTCTTTTCGGCTCCCTTTCTTCATTTTATAACGTATTTTACGGAAATGAAGATAACACATTCTTCCTTTTCAAAAAGAAAGTGCAAATCTGGATCAAATTCCGCTTTCGTTTAGACTGACTACAATAATGTTTACACAATTTAAAAACCGAAACAACCCAATAAAACTACGGTTTGTTAGTATTATATTACTTATATATTTAAAAAGTTAGAAATAAGAGCTTTGAGCAAGCATGAATAGTTTTAGGCAAATCAGAGTCGGAAATGCTAATATATATATATATATATATATATATACATTGTTACAAAATATAGGGAGAGCTATCGAGATTCGAACTCACGACTCCGGTTTACGGAGAGAGATGGGATTCATTTTTGCATATTTATACACGACCGAGAAATGATAATAATGCGACTCGAATGACGTCAGAAAAAGAGATAAAAAGAGAGAGTGAAGACAAAAAACTTTAGCCGCACGCGAAGCCGCACGCGAAGCCGCACGCGCAGCCGCACGCGAAGAAGAACAGTCGACAGGAGGTTAACGCGACACAGAGGACGAAGGATGCCGGCAAGGAAGTACGTTAGCTGCCGGGTTAAGACGGACATATTTTGAGGACAACTATAGTCAGTCTTCCCGAGTACCTCTGCGCTGAACGGGGAAGAAATGAACAACCGTCGACGAAAAAGTCGCGAGGAAAGGCAGGGGCCTTTTGTAAATGGAATTTGAAGATGGAATTATAGCCGCCCTCGGCTCGGGCGAGAGAGCCTGTTGAAAATATAATTATAGCCGCCCTCGGCTCGGGCGAGAGAGCCTGTTGAAAATGGAATTATAGCCGCCCTCGGCTCGGGCGAGAGAGCCTGTTGAAAATGGAATTATAGCCGCCCTCGGCTCGGGCGAGAGAGCTTGTTGAAAATGGAATTATAGCCGCCCTCGGCTCGGGCGAGAGAGCCTGTTGAAAATGGAATTATAGCCGATCTCGGCTCGGGCGAGAGAGCCTGTTGAAAATGGAATTATAGCCTCCCTCGGCTCGGGCGAGAGAGCCTGTTGAAAATGGAATTATAGCCGCCTTCGGCTCGGGCGAGAGAGTCTGTTGAAAATGGAATTATAGCCGCCCTCGGCTCGGGCGAGAGAGCCTGTTGAAAATGGAATTATAGCCGCCCTCGGCTCGGGCGAGACGACCCGCTGAACTAAGCGGGGAAAAAGTAACCGGCCAGGAATTGTTTTCCTGAGAAAAAAATGTATTTCAAGACTACATGTGCAAGAAGGTACGGCTACGACGACATGCCGGAAATATCTACTCTAAATAGAACAATGCATCCTTTTGTAAGTAACAACCTGAATATCTCTTCACGGACATTCGCCCCCTAGGGCTGTTAAGTATATGTGTATTTTTGTGTAGAAATGAATCCTGCTACTATAGGGATAGGATAGATAACCCCCCTCTTCTTAAGAATATACTTTTGTTTTGATGTTTTATTTCGTTTTGTTTTATAGAAACACTTCCGTTTTTTTTCTAGTATACAGTTTCATTAAATAAATGAATATAAATTTAAATCCTAATGTTTTTTGTCGTTTCTTCCTTGCTTTTGTTTGTTTCCTGACGGTGTCTTATATTGGAGAAATCCCCATCCCATATCATTTGACATGCTTTATTTTGAACCTGGAATAATACGAGCCACTCCGGACTTTTTTTTTTTTACTTTTTTTTAAAACCTTTTTTTTATCATTGTCACGTTATTGTCTTTCGGTGGTCCCGACCGGCGGCATTCGTGACAACATATATATAAGTGTATATATATATCTGTATATGTATATATAAAGGTATGTATATATAGATGTATATATAGATGTATATATATATAGATGAATATATATATATAAATGTATATATGTATATATATAGATGTATATATACAAATGTATATATATGTATAGATGTATATATATGTATAGATGTATATATATATATAGATGTATATATATATGTAGATGTATATATAGACGTATATATATAGATGTATATATATATGTAGATGTATATATAGACGTATATATATAGATGTATATATATATATGTATAGATGTATATATATAAATGATTATAAATATATATTGATGCATATACACAGATCTCTATATATATAGATGTATATATATAGATGTATATATATGTATATGTATACAGATGTATATATATATAGATGTATATATATATGTATATATATATGTGTATATATATATTAATGTATATATATAGATGTATATATATAGACGTATATATATAGATGTATATATAGATGTATATATATAGATGTATATATATAGATGTATAAATATATAGATGTATATATATATATTGATGCATATATATATAGATGTGTGTATATATATAGATGTATATATAGATGTATATATATAGATGTATGTATATATACAAATGTATATATATATAGATCTATATAGATAAAATGTATATATATATAGATGTATATATATAGATGTCCAGATATATATATATATATATATATATAGATGTATATATATATATATAGATGTAGATATATATATATATATATAGATGTAGATGTATATATATGTAGATGTATATATATATGTGCATATATATAGATGTATATATAGATGTATATACAGATGTATATATAGATGTATACAGACATATATGTATAGATGTATATATATAGATGTATATACATAGATGTATGTATATATATAGATGTATATATATATATATAGATGTATGTATATATATATCGATGTATACATATATATATATATAGATGTAAGCATATATATATATAGATGTATACATATATATATATAGATGTATACATATATATATAGAGAGATGTATACATATATATATATAGATGTATACATATATATATATAGATGTATACATATATATATAGATGTATACATATATATATAGATGTAAACATATATATATATATATATATATATATATATATATATATATATATAAAGATGTATACATATATATATAGATGTATACATATATATGTATATATATATGTATATATACATATATATAGAGATTTATATATATGTATGTTAACATATATATATATATAACTGTGTATATATGTATATATAGATGTATATATAGATATATATATATATATTATATAGATGTATATAAAAGTTAATACCGCCAAAAGAGCGAAATGTAGCTCCAATAAGATTGTCGGTATGTCCATCAAATTATCTTCTAATAAGTTAGTGAGCTAATTAATTAGACGAAGTTAAGTTAGTTTCTTTCTAATATTAAAAGTATTTCTCTATAAGAATACATTCTGCCAAAATATGCAAAAACTCTCATAAAAAAGTCCCGAGTTTTTTTCTTGGCAAACAAAAGTTTATTTTAGCCAGCTTCATAACAGAAACTACTAGAATACGGCCATTTTAAAGAAATTAATGCCACGATTATTAGCAGAAGGAGCGACAAGAGATTACGCACACAGTCAATCGTCGATGAAAACGAAGAGGAAAATAGAGACATCATTTTTTATGTATACATTTCCAGTATTTACGTCAACAGTGCTCGATCCGTGAGTAGAGCTTGGTGGAAAGTTATGAAAATAGACACATCATTTTTTATGTATCAATTTTAAAGTATTTACTTCAACAGTGCTCGATACGTGAGTTGAGCTTAGTGGTAAGTTATTAAAATAGACACATCATTATTTATGTATAAATTTTCCAGTATTTACTTCAACAGTGTTCGATACGTGAGTAGAGCTTGATGTAAGTTATGAAAATAGAGACATCATTTTTTATGTATCAATTTCAAAGTATTTACTTCAATACGGCTCGATATGTGAGTTGAGCTTGGTGGTAAGTTATTAAAATAGAGACATCATTTTTATGTATCAAGTTTCAAGTATTTACTTCAGCAGTGCTCGATACGTGGATAGAGTTTGGTGGTAAGTTATGGTAATAAAGACATCATTTTTTATGTATCTATTTAAGAGTATTTACTTCAACAGTGCTCGATATGCGAGTAGAGCTTGGTGGTAAGTTATGAAAATAGAAACATCATTTTTTATTCATCGATTTTAAAGTATTTACTTCAACAGTGCTTTATATGTGAGTAGAGCTTGGTGGTAAGTTATTAAAATAGAAACATCATTTTTTATGTATCCGTTTTCAAGTATTTAATTCAACAGTGCTCGATACGTGGGTAGAGTTTGGTGGTAAGTTATGGTAATAAAGACATCATTTTTTATGTATCAATTTCAAAGTATTTACTTCAACAGTGCTCGATATGTGAGTAGAACTTGGTGGTAAGTTATGAAAATAGAGACATCATGTTTTATGTATCAATTTTAAAGTATTTACTTCAGCAGTGTTCGATACGTGAGTAGAGTTTGGTGCTAAGTTATGAAATTAGAGACATCATTTTTTATGTTGAAATTTTCAAGTATTTAATTCAACAGTGCTTGATACGTGGGTAGAGCTTGGTGGTAAGTTATGAAAATAGAGACATCATTTTTATTCATCAATTTCCAATATATATATATATATATATATATATGACATTCTCTGAAAAAGATATATATATATATATATATATATATATATATATATATATATATATATCTTTGGCATATGCATGTTTCTACGCATACTTTGTTATATATCCACAGATTCATGCTAACTTAGTAAATAGAAAACAATGAATGCACAGCTTTTTAAAATCACTCATCAACGCAGAGAAGAATGAAAGGAAAACAGACTTTGTGTCGAGTTAGATCGAATCAGTTTCTGTACGATAAATTTTGCACAGTGAGAACATAAAACATAGTCATATTTATTTGACGTCATTAGAAGGGAAGCCATTTTATGATGTGGAAAGCTAAGTTTATGACCAACGGGGATGCATAAAATAACAAGGATTGTATTTGTTACATCTACACACACACATATATATATATATATATATATATATATATATATATATATATATAGCAGACGACATGTCTAGTCTCTCTTTTACTCGTTTCTCTCTCTTCCATTTTCTTGACGGGTTCGTGGTCGTTTAGTGTATCTAGAAAGTTGCCAAAAATCACATTTATACTTTCTGGTGTAATTTATATATATATATATATATATATATATATATATATATATATATATATATATATATATGATGTTACTCCTTCATCATTTTGTGACGTCATACAGTGTGCACGACGCTTTTTCTGATTTCTGACGCCACCCTAACTTGCTCGAATACAAATCAAGAATATATTCTCTGCTATCTTTTTGGTTTAACGAATGACGTTTTCTTTTGTTGATGTCATTCACTGTGAACACTGACAAACAAGCAAGATAGCAAACAACTTTTATACTGTCTATCACTCTCACGCCCGTTTCTCTATTTCACGGTCCCCCTCTCTCTCTCTCTCTCTCTCTCTATCTATCTATCTATCTATCTATCTATCTATCTATCTATCTATCTATGTACTAAAAATATGTTATCATTGATTGTTTCTTTAAGTCGATTATTGCGATTATTTTAACCGTAATTTGCAATTAATTGACCATCTCTTATTATTTTCCGTCTATCAATCTCACGCTATCTCATTGTGTGTGGTTTGACCCCCAACGATATTTTATACGGTGTCAATTACATCTCTCTTTTTTTTTTATTAACAATCAAAGATAATTAAAGTTTAATGTTCCTCCCCTCTTACCTCGATTCTTGGCATTTTGGCTAAGATCAAAGTGGAGTATCTGTTCCGACGGATACTGCTCCCCATAGACTGGTATTGTCTTGGCCTTTGGGGCTTGATTTACGTCGGTCTATGGGTCGGTCCTGTGCAGTTCTAGGAGGTCCACCCTCCCAGGCTTCGCCTCCCCTCTTTAGGGAGGAGTAAGTTTATTGCTTACTGCCTGAGGCGCCCCTACCGGGGAATGCCGAAGGGGCTGCCCAGGGAATTTTTAATGGCCAGAGTGCTCACTTCTCGGGCGCTGGCTTTTCAAACCCCACTTTCCCGACCCGACCTTGGGTCACATCTTACTTGTGGGAGTAAGATAAAACTGGCCTTGTGCCCGACTTCTGGAGAGGAGTAAATAGATACTCTATCTATAACCTTCTCTCTCACTTTGTCTCCGTCGCCGCTTCAGTTAACCGCCATGTTTTTCTCTTGACGATCAGAGACAGCGAGAGAAGAAAACGCCTACGACGGCTACGGTTTCAACTAGTACTATTCTTTCTTTGACTTCTTTCTTACTTTCCTTCCGTCGCTCCTTCTTTTACCCCCCTCATTCTTTCTTAGCTTTCTATATTGACTAAGAGTGACGGCAAAGAAGACAAGAGGGCGGCGGCGAATGTGTCGACTACTGCTACTCTCTCTGACAGTTTTTTTTATTCCCGTTCTCTCTCCTTCACGGCTTCCTTTAACCCCCACCTCCTCCTGTCACCCCTTTCTTTGTTAATGAAGGCAGCCATCGTGAAGATAAGAGAGCGGCGACAGCGAAGGTGTCAACTACTACAATTATGAAACTCAGTTTTGAAATACTCAATTATAAACAAAAGGAAATATCAGCGCAGGTAGCAATACTATTTACCCCATAGCCCGAGAAGGAAAGAGAGCGGGTGCGTTGAAAGAGAATAACTATTGTGTTCTATTTCAAATATTTAATTTTATTCACAGATTCGTTTTTCATGGTAAGTGTAAGAAAAAATTGACAAAGAATAAGCGCACCCACCCACGTGTTTAAGTACAGAAGGTAATAAGCATTAATCTTATACGTGTATACTTCTGTCCCTTTACAATACTACACCAGCAGTAGCAATGGCATATTCGTATACTATCAAAGTCTAATCCTAGTCTTTTTCACTCCTTCCTTTTCGCATTGTTTTTCTTCTCATTCCTACTTTTTCTGCTGGATTGTTCTCGAAAATCATTGCTTTCTTTTTCTTTCTTTTTAAAAAATATCTAACGCATTGACGGACAACTGTTTTTTTATGTTACGTATTTTTATTTATATTTTATATTCTACGCCAATATCCATAATGTCACTGTTGGTGTATTCTTATTAACTTGATTAGTGTTTAGCAGAGATTTATAACTCAACGATAATTTTGGTAATTTTTAACAATAATAGTCTTAGCTTTCTAAATGCATGTAGAGATGGCAGTATCAATCAGCGCCTCTCCATCGCCAGTGTTCAAGAAAATGCCGTAAGCTTGCTGTCAGCCCGCCAAACCAACAGAACATCCGGTGAAACTTCCTGATGTTCCGGTAATTGGCTTTTTAAAAAAATTGGTTGTTGCAAAAGATTTTCATAAACTTTACTCATATTTTGTCAACTATCGAAGTATGTATTTATTGCTTTACATATCGTCTCACCAGGAAGACAAAAATGAACGTTTTTAATCCAATTTGACGGAAAACAGATTTCGTTGACCATTAATCTGAGATTGAAGTTATAATCTTTTAATTTACCGTTATGCTATTACTATCCCATCCCATATCTTCGCTTTCTTTCACCCCATTCTATCTTTCTTTCTCTTATAACTGATATATTTATCTGTAATCTTGATAATTCTACATTTCCGAGAAGGTTATAATTGGACCGTTAGGAATTCTGCTTTGATAATCTTTTTACACAACCTCATTGTCTAAAACAACGCTGACGTCTATAATTCAGCTAATACCTGTCTCTAAAATAAATGTGAGGTGAACGTGATTTTGACGCATACGTTAAGCGCGAACTAGACGTGAGTTGGAGTCTCTGGAGATGGTTATCCTTACTTTTATCAGTGTTTAGTTATCTGTTTTATGCTGGTTAGTTTCAGAACTTTTAAATGACTGGTTGTTTGTTTTGTTCATATGGGTGTCAGTATTACATCACATCGTGCATTTTTTGTTTCCCAGATAAAAATGGCATCAGCACTGTTTTATATTACTTAGAATGATTAACATGTTGTGGCTCTCTCTCTCTCTCTCTCTCTCTCTCTCTCTCTCTCTCTATGTAAAGTTGCCTGTTTGTTGCATTGTCGAACGATAATTCTTCTGTCTCGTAACATCTGATGTCTTGTTGACACATCGTAGTAGTTGTCGTCGTAGTAATAGAAGTAAGATGGTTCTCTTTCCTTTTATCGTTTTCGTCTTTGTTATAGCCGTCGTCGTAGTGGCAATGTAAGTCGTTTTCCTTCTTCTTCTTCTGCAGCTTGGTCGTTGTCGTAATAGCAGAGATTATAATAGTTATTACAGGTTGACAAAGCAGAAAGAGCACACAATCTAGATGTTCATATTTTTCACCTTTTCATTTATTTTCTTTAAAATTGCACTCAGCATTTTTCTAGTAATATTAGATATTCATTCCAGCCTCCACCACAGTTAACAGAGGAAATTATCCCCGAAAAATACGCCCGTCCTGATCGTCAGATAACAACCAAGACAAAGGTTTTACTAATTTACTTTTTTAACATCGACTTTCTGTTTCGTGATCTCAATTAGTTCGAACACGTTAACTTATTTCTGAGTGAAATTGTATGACGTAATTTAAGTTTCAGTGGAAATGTTCTTGTTCTACTTAATCTAACACATTCTCAATATATTACTACAGACAGACACACACACATACACACACACATATATATATATATATGTGTGTGAAATATGAAAATAAAGATGAAGAATATATCTTAAAATGACATCCTATCTTGAATAGTAAAACTCGATATACGAAATAGAGCAATACTATAAGTAAGTAAACGATCAGACGTAATCGCCTAAACAAAGTAGAATCTAGTTTTTTTTCTAGATTTAAGTAACAGATCAGAGCACGAATATCCCCTATGATAAAATAGTCAAACAAGATTTATTATTGCTAAATTAAAAGCGGAATTAAAAAAGAACTTGTTACAAAAAAAAATTATGTTGGGACAAAAGTACCATTTCAGAACAGACCAAAAATCAAATTTATCCAACATTTGAACGAATGCAAGGCGAAATAAGCAGTAAAATTTAACAGTCTCTATAGTACAATTGAAGCTTTAAATTATTTTAAACTTGTTAATTTAATTTTACTTGATTGATTGATCTTTCAGATAAAATGATTATCATAAGTAAAATCTTGTATCAGTTTCTGATATCCATCATTTCAATATGAAAAAAGGTCATGGGTTTATATTATCCAATATATTTAAAAAAAAAATTGTTTATTTGATTTATCTAAGGCAATTCAAGAACCAGCAGTATAACTTTTTAAATTATCTTAAATTATTATAAAATAAGAATGTTTATACAATTCTCATGACAACATAATCAGTATTAATAATGCATACTTTTCCAAGCAGATGTTTTACATATATTTTATTGATTTTATGTTTACATTAATGTAAGTTGAGTGTATCATGCGGAAATAAGCACTTTCTTAATCTTCTGTAAAAACAAATTGTATATGTAACAAACATAACACTTTTTGTAAAAATTATTCAAATTGTTTCTCCGAACATTATTTTGTTCATAAAGTATTTGATTTTGTAAAATGTTGAATTTACTTTCTGATTGTGTTATTTATAATTGTATCATTATATTTTCTGTAATCAATTAGTCAATATAAACAAATTGACTCATGATTTTAGAAATATCAAAAATGTGTCTAATTAAGGATGAATAAAATGATATTTCTGTGAATTAAGTTCTTTTATATTTTTGTACTTTTCACATTTGATTTGATGGAAATACATCAATTATGATAAGATGCTTCCTAATAATATGTATAGTTCGTAATTACTGGACATTACTGAGAAAGTTTTTACTAAACCTTTATTCGGTAATAATTATTATTTAGTAGTAATTTTGATCTTCATATGCTCGCCCCAGTCGTAAACTCCAGTCGTATGTTTGCCAGGCCTTTATTATGGATCGCCTTGTCTTCAACCCATCACCCTACACCTGCTTCATACTTTGAATATTTGAATTTGATTAAACGAACTTCTTTATGTCTCTTCAATGGTGATTATTTTAAACTTTTTAAATTGTTTGTATTTTAATATCGTTTATATTTTTATATTTTCAAATGTTTGTATTGCATTAAATGTTACTGGCTTATCTGTTAAATTTACTCTAGTGATAAGAGCATATATTTGAAAAGCCAAGGAAAAACGTTTTTTTTACATTATCCTTGTTAGAACAATGGATGACTAAATAGATATTGCATTTTATCCAATTTTTATTCTCATTACCTATCTACTTTATATATAGTATATATAATATATATAATATATATATAATAATATTTTTATAAATAAATATTAATTATTTAAATACCTAGAGACATCGATGTTTCATGCTAACGCAATCTTCAGTCTAGGAACTAATTCCCGACGGTCGGTAGGCGCGAACCCCGAACACAAATCGCCACTGATTCGTAGTCGGTGATCTTATCCAAACGGCCATCGTCAATTAGTTAGTAAATATAGAGTAACTTTAACTGTAAAAAACAATCGGCTGCTATTTACCAGGCAGATAGAGTGATCTTACGAAACGGTGTTCGGATCTCGCATATAGATATTTGTACTGCTTGTTATTAAAGCTACTCGAAAGAATATATATATAAATTTTATTTATTTTAAAGAATTAGAGTTGGAGTGCAAACATAATAATGTGCGAATGTCAACACGAGTAGTGACGTCATTCCTATATATTTTAAAGCGCAATATAGTCTGAGGGTCTTAGACTCGCGAGGACTACACTTAGAATAAGGGATCTTTTTCTTAAGGTGTCTACTCTTGTGAAAAGAATGATAAACCAAGGAGGAGATCACTTTTTGACGAGTTACCCTGATGTTTTACTCGCTATTATTATCAACGTAGAGAAATAATAAAGATTAAAAAGTATATTAATACGGATACATAGGTCGGAATTGATTAGTCCTATTCTGAGTGATGAATTAAATATATATATATATATATATATATTTATATATATATATATTTAGAGTAAAATAAGTAAATGAATAGATGATGCTGTTTCATTTATTTATTTTTCAAAGTCGGATGGTCAAAATAGCGATAATTTGTTCTCTACCAATATGGAATGTGTCTACTTTTGTTTACATAGTTTATAAATAACTTGTCTATTCTTAGATGGAAGAATTGCTTAACGTGTTGGGGTATGTTGGATTATTGCTATATTACTCGAAAACTTGAATTTTTGATTTTCGTTCTGTTTCTTTAACCAATTTTAATAACTTCAACCAATTTTGATAACTATGACCGATTTTGATAACTATAACCGATTTTGATAACTATAACCGATTTTGATAACGTAAACCGATTTTGATAACTATAACCGATTTTGATAACGTAAACCGATTTTGATAACTATAACCGATTTTGATAACTATAACCGATTTTGATAACGTAAACCGATTTTGATAACTATAACCGATTTTGATAACGTAAACCGATTTTGATAACTATAACCGATTTTGATAACGTAAACCGATTTTGATAACTATAACCGATTTTGATAACTATAACCGATTTTGATAACTATAACCGATTTTGATAACGTAAACCGATTTTGATAACGTAAACCGATTTTGATAACTATAACCGATTTTGATAACTATGACCGATTTTGATAACTATGACCGATTTTGATAACTATGACTGATTTTGATAACGTAAACCGATTTTGATAACTATAAACGATTTTGATAACTATAACCGATTTTGATAACTATAACCGATTTTGATAACTATGACCGATTTTTATAACTATGACCGATTTTGATAACTATGACCGATTTTGATAACTATAACCGATTTTGATAACTATGACCGATTTTTATAACTATGACCGATTTTGATAACTATAACCGATTTTGATAACTATAAGCGATTTTGATAACTATGACCGATTTATATAACTATGACCGATTTTGATAACTATAACCGATTTTGATAACTATGACCGATTTTGATAACTATAACCGATTTTGATAACTATAAGCGATTTTGATAACTATAAGCGATTTTGATAACTATAACCGATTTTGATAACTATAAGCGATTTTGATAACTATTACCGATTTTGATAACTATTAC
The DNA here is from genome assembly GCA_963556195.1 of Sepiola atlantica. NCBI lineage: Eukaryota > Metazoa > Mollusca > Cephalopoda > Sepiida > Sepiolidae > Sepiola > Sepiola atlantica. The sequence continues at coordinate 7,533,584 of OY744537.1, read as the reverse complement.
CCAATTTTGATTACTATAACCGATTTTGATCACTTTTACTTTAAGCGATTTTGATAAATTTAACTTTAACCAATTTTGATGGTCAATAAATTCAATTTGATTTTACTATTTAAATCTTTATTTTTTGTTCAATACAATAATTTGCTATTGATTTGTTGAGAAAATCTTTTTTTATATTTTGACATTTTATCCTGTGTTTGTTTTCTTTTAGTTAAAGGGAGAAAATGCCAAATTAAAAAGATTATTCCGTAATTTTGTTTTTGTTTAATTTTTAACAAAAATTAAAGTTCTGCATATTTTTATATCCATAGATATTTATTTTGTTATCTGTTTAAAAATGAAATTTAAAAAAAATGTAATTTTACATTTTAATCAACTAACAGAATACATATCTATATATTTAATTACTCCACTCCCACTAAAAATTAAATACTGTTAAACCAAAATAGTGAATGAATATTTTTTGTCTTTTGTTTTAGAGTTTGTATGACAGTATCAAGAAGGAACCTTTCAAAATTCCTGAAGACGATGGCAACGATTTAACGCATAATTTCTTCAATCCCGTCATAGAAGGATGGTTATGGAAACAAGGTCAGTCTTACAATCTTTCCACCATGGAATTTCTCATAAACGGAGTTTCTTTCCAAGAATTTCGATTCCGTTGAAACACGTTGCCGCAATATTGTTTCTCTGAGGCTTACGACATTGTCATCTTTAAATCGAATGCCAATAAAGACTCTCCATAAACTTTTATTAATTCACTTCTTTATTTTCAATTTTCCCGCAATATTCGTTATCATTTAACTGGCAATCTATCCATCTCATTAAACATTTACTCGATTAGATTTTTGCCTTGATAACTGGTTACTCATCTTGAAAATACAATGACGGAGAGAAAACATTAACTTGTGCATATAAATAAGCATCAAAATACAAAACAGTATACAAATAAATCAAAATGCATCAGGCATAACAAAAGGATTTATATAATTCTAAACGACTGGGATACTAAACCTCTTCACATGCAATACGTTATGCGTGATATGGATGCTGATGTATCAATGTAGTAGGCACAGTAACGCGAGAGAAAGCGAACTAATTTACTGTTATGTTAAGCCAGTATCGTCTTTCTCTACTCAATACCCCTCACTATTCTTGGCCTTTTGGCTAAGATCAAAGTGTAGTATCTGTTCCGATGGATACTGCACCCCATAGACTGGTATTGTCTTGGCCTTCGGGGCTTGATTTACGCCAGTCTATGGGTCTGTCCTGTGCAGTTCTAGGAGGTGCACCCTCCCAGGCTTCGCCTCTCCTCTTTGGGGAGGAGTAAGTTTATTGCTTACTGCCTGAGGCGCCCCTACCGGGGAATGCCGACGAGGCTGCCCAGGCAATTTTTAAAACCCACTTTCCCGACCCGACCTTGGGTCACATCTTTATGTGTGGGAGTAAGATAAAAACTGGCCGTGTGCCTAACTCCTGGAGAGGAGTAAATCAATACTCAATACCCCTCACTTGTTCCCTGTTTTCTTTTCTTTTTTCCTCTCTTTCTTTTTCCTTTCGAGAGGCAATGTTCACATGCGAATTAACATGGCAGATCCATAGAGCAATTGCCTACAAGAATAAGCGACAAACAACAAAGACTTAAACACACGGATTGCAAACCAAAAGAATTTCTCTCGATTGATGAACAAATGAGAAAGCCTCAAGAACTATTTAACTGACAAAGTTTTAAATCCTATCAGATTACATAAAAGATAAAACTCGTTTATCAAAAAAGTAGTCTCCAGCCAACTCTCTCAGCGTCACGAAAATAGGATGCTGCCGACGTCATCGCAGTTTTCAAAGAATAATATTCGAAGTACTATTCGACCAAAATTGGTACGAATTCACACTTTAGCACTAACAGATTAATGAACATCTGGAAAAATGGTTTAATCTTTCTACTGCCTCAGAAAGTATATAATTCCTGACGCAATCTTCTATTTGTATAAGAGTCAAATACGTCCGAAGATGGAGTACTATTGCCACATCTTGGGAGGTGCTGCTCAGATCAACCTTTTCTGCCTTGAAATCTAATGGAGAGTGCCTGCTTCTCTTCTCTACAGCCTATTTCTTACAGAAGAGACGTTGCCAGTCTTTCTCTACTCTGTCGTTATTTTCATGGTCTATGCTCGACTCAGCTCCAACCTATGGTTCCCTCCTATAAAACATTTACACAAAAATTCCTCTATGTACAACAACTGTAAAATATGTTTCTTTTCTTCCTCTATGTACCTAAAACTAAACGGAAAATCCATGAGCAAAGTTTATTTCCAAGAACTATTCGTCAGTGGAACACAGTACCACGATACTTCTCAGCTGACTATAGCTGGTCGTTTTCAAGTCCAATGTTAACAAATTCTTCTTGAGCCGTCTTTCTAATTTCTGCTCAGTCTCAACAACTGTTTCAATTGTCACGTTGTTTTTTTCACTGTCTTTCTGTCAAACTCATTAACCTTTATCCTCGAGTGGCTTTTAGGCCTTGTTAGTACATTAAAATATCATTCTTTGCGACACAATGAAATCGAAAGTTGTAAATAAATTCCTCCGGTTGTTTAGTTTCTTTCAGAGCATGCTGCTGTAGAATATGCCAAACTTATATTATAAATAACAGATCGAAATTCAAGAACATTTAAAGAGAAGGTAGAAACAGTCGATCACGTTTTACTGACAACAGCAGAACTCGTCGTCGCATTACATAGTTAATCAGTATAGTCATTACATCTTTTATGAACATAATGTCTGGCCTCTAGTAAAAGCACAGGTTATTACAATATTGTGTCACTGTACAAAATATTGAGTATAAGTAGATACCAGTAAATGAAAGTGTGCTTACCCATAAATATGAGCATATTATTTGACAAAATTTACTTGTAAAATAATATAGTAACTCGAGACGCAGATCAAACATGCAGGTAATTAAAATACAATCTAGACCAACTCCCAATGTTCAATATTGGGCGAGTAGATGGACTAGTATATACATTGGTTAGTTGAAAATAATAGGAATCGAAAGTTCGGGGTCAACTTGCTGAAATCGAAGTTAGATTTACTACACCGTGGGAATTTATAGAAACGGATGTTACGTCATCGCTCAGGGAGAAGTAAGACGGAAAGAGAGTAGCAGAGTGTTAAAAGCAGTACATGTGTAATCATGTTAATTTTAAAATGTCTAGATCAGATAAGATATGATTCAAAAGTGATTACCGCTCTCTTTCTGTCTCCTCCCGCCACAGTGGTCAGTTATTAGAAACAAAGATCATGCAGAATAAACCTCCTCTGTATTCCAACAGTTTTGTCTTGACTAAGTCCCTTTTCGAGGTATGAAAGCACTTATTTGCAAGAGGCGTTCCCTCGGTTTGGAAGGGCAACAGAAATGGCGCGTACGAGAACAAGCAGATTACAAGTAATGATTATGAACTTTTATGTATGCCACAATTTTGAAACGCAACAGTAGGAAAATATAATAGTTTTAAAATTAAAGAAAAATGTCATATACTAGTATTTTAGCAGACACTTTTAAAATTATTTTACTTGTAAACATGGATGCATATGTATACATGCATATGTGCTTCATTTATGTAAAACAACTTATACATCGGTTGAACGATAGATTGACATACAACAAGAACTGTTACACGTCTTTCTAAAAAGCGCTAAGAAAAGTCTATCATCACAATCTAACATGAAAAGATTGTTCGTCTGAGTTATTTTGTTAACACGAAGCTTACAACAAAGATTCAAATGAAATTCTTGAATGTATGTGACATACTTGAATATTTTAGCGCTATGAACCTTAAGAAGAATGGTCCGAAGAGCTAGAAGTAATAGAAATAATTATAACGGTAAGTAAAATAACAGAACAGGAAGCTACTTCAAAGAAAATTCGCAGGTAAAAGCCGGGCACAATATAAATACTTGCATTGTAAAAACCAATCACAAAACCACAGAACGAATTGAGAAAGAATCAGCAGAAGTTGAAAGAATGAAAGAGATTATGAAAGAAAATGCAATAGAACTACCATCCATATGGAAAGAATACTGGAAAAACGTAGAAACAGAAAGGGTGAACATACTCGTCCTACACCTCTCAGTAAACAATAGTACAGATCAAACGACTTAATCTATGTATAGGGCTAATTTGTAATAACGAAGATCTCTATGAAATTGCAGAAGGAACAGAAATTGACTGTAAAAACTAGAAACCTGAAAAGCACAAAGACACTTGAATAGAGAAATTACAAAAAGCCCAATAAAACAGCGAGATCAGAACAAACTAAATACAATCAAATGCAACAAGAATCAGAAAAAAACAGTAAATATAAAATCTGTGGACGAAGAGGTGAAACTGTAGACCACATAATAAATGAATACAACAAACTAGCACAAAAGGAATCGGTACTTGTGCATATCAACCCTGACATGTTAGACCGCTCTTAAAAATAAAATAGCTAAAGAAATGTATAAACTTTGTTATGTACTTACGTGGTAGACTGTACACCAAACATTATGCAAATTCATCCAGTATTTATTTAATTATAAATAAAAAAACGATTTTATCACTCGGTAGATATTTCCACCATTTTGTATCTTAGATTTTCCAGTGGTCAAGGACGATAACTCATTTTCACGATTTCGGGGTTTGGGGTCTCCATTGTTTACAAAAATGTCAAAATGTACGTAAACTCATTTTTTTTCTTCTTTTTCTTATAATTTAATAACTACTGGATGAATTTGCGTAATTTTTTCTGCACAATCTTATTTTCAGCTAACACGTAAGTACATAAAGTTTATACATTCTTTAAATATTTCAATGTCAGGGTTGATATGCAGACGCACCAAGGAATCTTACAACATACATGAATGGATCGGGAAGGTAGTCCACTATTGAACTGATTGAAACATGCAGGTAAATAGTATTGGCACAAACTATAACCAGTGATAGCAAATGAAAGGCATATCATTCTTTTAGGCATGAGAATACAAACAGTGAAACTCATCTAAGCAA
>OY744537.1:7493537-7523537 GCA_963556195.1 Sepiola atlantica | reverse complement strand
GTGCGTAACATTTTGACTTACTATCGCGTTCATTCATGAACCTATTTATATTTAGCTATAACAGAGCTCTCATAAATTATGACGTCAATTCTGTTCTGGCTAAATGGAAGTTACAATGGTTAAGTGGTTAACAACAAGGACGGACGACGTGAGTTTGCCAAGTTCAAATTCATTTCGTTCCATATCATCCCATTTCACATATGGATGTTGACAATATTCACGTGGTCCCTTATGTATGTACCCGATTCATTTTATAAAAAATCCGGGGAAACCAATGCCGACAACAGAACCATGCTGATGTATACGTAATTTTTTTTACTAATTATCGTGACGTATCCAACTTCACTACGCTCTTCTTTTTTTTTTTTTTTTTACTAATTATCGTGAGGTATCCAACTTCACTACGCTCTTCTTTTTTTTATTTTTTTTTTACTAATTATCGTGACGTATCCAACTTCACTACGCTCTTCTTCTTCTTTTTTATATTTTTTTTTTACTAATTATCGTGACGTATCCAACTTCACTACGCTCTTCTTTTTTTTTTTTTACTAATTATCGTGACGTATCACACTTCACTACGCTCTTCTTTTTTTTTTTTTTTTACTAACTATCGTGACGTATCCAACTTCACTACGCTCTTCTTTTTTTTTTTTTTTACTAATTATCGTGAGGTATCCAACTTCACTACGCTCTTCTTTTTTTTCACTAATTATTGTGACGTATCCAACTTCACTACGCTCTTTTTTTTTTTTTTTTTTACTAATTATCGTGACGTATCCAACTTCACTACGCTCTTCTTTTTTTCTTACTAATTATCGTGACGTATCCAACTTCACTACGCTCTTCTTTCTTTTTTACTAATTATCGTGACGTATCACACTTCACTACGCTCTTTTTTTAATTTTTTTTTTTTACTAATTATCGTGATGTATCCAACTTCACTACGCTCTTCTTTTTTTTTTTTTTTTACTAATTATCGTGACGTATCCAATTTCACTACGCTCTTCTTTTTTTTTTACTAATTATCGTGACGTATCCAATTTCACTACGCTCTTCTTTTTTTTTTACTAATTATCGTGACGTATCCAACTTCACTACGCTCTTCTTTTTTTTCTTTTTTTTTTTTACTAATTATCGTGACGTATCCAATTTCACTACGCTCTTCTTTTTTTTTTTACTAATTATCGTGACGTATCCAATTTCACTACGTTCTTCTTTTTTTTTACTAATTATCGTGACGTATCCAATTTCACTACGCTCTTCTTTTTTTTTTTACTAATTATCGTGACGTATCCAACTTCACTACGCTCTTCTTTTTTTTTTTACTAATTATCGTGACGTATCCAACTTCACTACACTCTTCTTTTTTTACTAATTATCGTGACGTATCCAACTTCACTACGCTCTTCTTTTTTTAAATTTTTTTTTTTACTAATTATCGTGACGTATCCAATTTCACTACGCTCTTCTTTTTTTTTTTACGAATTATCGTGACGTATCCAATTTCACTACGTTCTTCTTTTTTTTACTAATTATCGTGACGTATCCAATTTCACTACGCTCTTCTTTTTTTTTACTAATTCTCGTGACGTATCCAACTTCACTACACTCTTCTTTTTTTTTACTAATTATCGTGACGTATTCAACTTCACTACGCTCTTCTTTTTTTTTTTTACTAATTATCCTGACGTATCCAACTTTACTACGCTCTTCTTTTGTTTTTTTACTAATTATCGTGACGTATCCAACTTCACTACGCTCTTCTGTTTTTTTTTACTAATTATCGTGACGTATCCAACTTCACTACGCTCTTTTTTTTTTTTTTTTTACTAATTATCGTGACGTATCCAACTTCACTACGCTCTTCTTTCTTTTTTTTTTACTAATTATCGTGACGTATACAACTTCACTGCGCTCTTCTTTTTTTTAAACTAATTATCGTGACGTATCCAACTTCACTACGCTCTTAGTCTATCGATATCGCTAAATGTATTTTACTACCTATCTCTTTTTGCCAAATAAACACCTGAGAATTTACATCGCAAAAATACATACATTCATAAATAACAACAGAATAATTCACTTCAGAACATAACACTTGTAATAAAGTTTAATAATCACCCGTTTATCGTCTTTTCTTTCTTTAAAAGGTCATAATACAAACACAAAAAATATTTTTCAACATTTTTATGTTCGGGTTCTGAATATTTCGTGATTAAGTTTTATTTTATCTCAGTATCTCATTGTGTTTTTATTGTTATCGTGTGAGTTACTGTTTTCTACGTGTTTATATATCTTATTTAATGTCATTTCAATATTTAACGATCTTTACTCATAATTACAATGTGAGATTATTTTATATTTTACGTTTTAAAGACTGTTTACTTTTTAATTGCGGTTCTGAAAGCTTTGCCTACATAACTTTTTCAGTTTTTGCTTTTTTAATCGTAGTGCCGTGGATTTTTTAATCGTAGTGCCGTGGATTTTTTAATCGTAGTGCCGTGGATTTTTTTCTTGTTTTCTGATCGTAACAATTTCTGCTGGCGGCTCGTAGCAGCAATTCGTGTCACTAACAAATCTTGTTGAGCGTAACATAAACAGCTGCGTTATATTGAGATACAGTAAATAGCCAAATTTGTTGTGACGTCTGGTTGTTGTATCTTTTTGGGGAAGTGTGTTGAAATGATTTCTTTCTTCTTCAGCGGTTGTAATAACTAATCTTTTTTTCTTCTCATAAATGACTGTAATAGTCGTTGTTGTATGCGGTAGGACAAAATAAAACAGTACAAAATTCTGAATTTTCATATATTTCTCTTCTTTATGTATTTCTCTTTCAATGGTTCGTAGCTTGGAGCAATATTTAATCTTCCTCTCAGCTTCCGTGTGGGAATGGAAACACGTCTGTTCGTTCTTACAATCAAAAGAGAAAGCTTTTACTAGCTTTTCTGCTACATATCACTCCCGACTATCTGTGACGTCATTTCCAATTTCAAAATGGCGAATTCTTTTTCCACGTCAGTTTAACACCCACCATATACAATACTCGTACAAATGTACCTTTCCGTAGAGACGAGATATTTATCTCGGATACTCAAATACATAATTTCTTATTCATAAAAAAAACAGATTATTTTCAAAAAACATTTTGATTTGAGAAAACTACTTAGATCGAACGAATTCAACATTTTATTGACTTTTATGTTTTAGTGGTTACGATTTTTTCCATATATATTTAAACTATACACACTAATCAGAATGAGGTAACTGGGTAACAACATCAATAAAATTAATGATTATAACAGCATTAGTTGCTGTTATAATCATTAATTTTATTGATGTTGAAAAATGAATATAGTTAACAGAATAAGCGAATCCATTTTTGGTAAGTGAAATAGCTAGCTGCCATCAGCGATAATTCTACGATTTTCGTAAATGAATGCAGTATTCTTGTTAGCGGATTGTGTTTATATAAAAATTAAGGATCCACGTAGTGTGTGCTGATAACATCTAATATATAAAGTAGAGACGTTTTTTCCCCTGTACCTTCTCGGAGAATAGGAAAATAACCACATGCATCACGGGCTACTGAACTCACAATTACATTGCACTTACTCACTCGAGCGTGTTTTAGTATATCTGTTATTCTTCTTTCCAAACTAACACTGAATATTACATTCAGCCCGGCCGCCACGACTCTCCGAAATACCAACTCCATATAGGTGGTAGTAAAAACTTTTCTCCCTAACAATTCTGTACTGTGACTACACTCATCGACACCGGGAACTAATAAACACAGTATAATTTTCATAAAGCACCCATTGTTATTTCGTATTTGTCTGGCATTATTTTACTACATAATATTAAGCAATACGCAAAAAACTTAACAACCGCTCCCTTACACTCCGATGATTATTCGCGAATATCAGATTGCATTCTATCTAATTCTACCTTCTACATTTAAATTCATTCCGGATTTAAGCGAATGAAATTAACGAACACAGTTCCTGCAACATTTAATGATTCAATATGGCGGATAACATTTCTTGACCGAATCGACTTCCTATTTAATTCATTAAGCACTAAGATACTTGTAGACGCGGATACATTTACATTTTCAAAAATATACACCTTAAACACGCATATTATAGAAAAATTGCCCAAATGAATTTACTTCATCAAAAAATGACCTACACCGCGTCATTATTGAAGTTTCCATCGGCAGACTGTAAATGTTAACATAACACGCATGTCAATAAACACCCATAGCGTTATTAGCCTATTTACACAATTATTTTTAAATCGTAAGCGTGGCGTCGTGGGTAAGAAGGGAGTTTAATGATCGACAGTTTCAGCGTTCGATCCCATTCGACTCTGTCTCTCTTTTTTTTTTTTACAACATTCGCCAACACGGTATAGGGGGTGGGGGTGGAGAAAGAACTATAGGCCGTTTTTTTTTAATTCGATGTCATGCAATAGGTACTAATTTCTCACGTGCAACGCCGGGCGACGGGTTCCGCTAGCAGTAGATAAAAGTTACGACTCTTAATCAACGGACGGGTTTCGATCTCAGTTTAAAGGATTTTGATACATAAACGCAAAACCATTATAGGTCTTATCATTTTTCATTTTAATATTTTAAACGGTCCTCTGTCCTTTATGAAACATTTGCAAATTAAAATTAAAATTATACATTTAATCCTCCAAATCACAAACATTATTTACGCTATTTATTTTGAATTATGTAAACATAATTATTTCAGGACGAAATGTTTGTTTCAAGCTGATGACATTTATTCCTATTACTAGGCATAAAACATCTGTTTTCATTTTAATCTATAGTTTACATTTTTATATAATTTATATAATTTTTGTTGTTATAAATAAATAAATACATAATACTTTCTACACTGATGTGTTATGATATACACATGAAGTTTTTGTAATATGGTTCTCTGTCTTTTAATGGTCCCCAAATCGAAAGATGTTATAGCGGAAGTGAAAAATCGAAAACAAGATTTTTTTTATATAGCTTACAATTTATTGCATGTTTAATGTCGATATTCCCTTATGGCAACAATTAAGTGCTAAACTCAAACCTAAGGGAGAAATGTCCACTTTGATCGTCAAGTCTTCTCTACTGTTTTCTCCGATTCTTTGTCGATGGATACATTATTGAATCAGCATACTTTAAAATCAAAACAAAATGTTTACAATTTAAATTCTAGTCCCAACCGTGTGACAATCAAAAGAATCGAAGTCGCAATCCAAACGCAACGCTTACCCAAACTCCTGACTTACACCACATTACCATACATCATTTGTTGAGCTTATGGACATCTCTTGTCTTTTGGATCGCTTCAAAGTGTTTGGTAGAATTCGTAGGTAATAGTAGGTATTACTTGACAGTGATCGCGACGTGAACATTTCTACTTTGATCATCAGACGGCTGGAGAATGGCCCCCTCCTCCTACTGACATGAGGACCCCCTCTTCTGAGGCCCTCCCTCCATGTTCAGAGGCAGCCTGGCTTCAGTGGAAAACACTCAACCACCTGAGAAAGGGAATAGGGCGATCAAGGGTTGCTATGAATAGATAGGGATACCAAACTGACCCATATGATGCAACAGTGACCATACGATGCAAAACTGCCTTGTCTACTATCTACTGCAAAACCGGTGCATTATTGTTGCCCTCTGCAAGTCTTTATCTTGCAGAGGGCAACAATAATGCAACGGTCTGCGTAAAAAAGTGGGTAACTGTTGCATGACCACATACTTCACAGACACGCAAGGAAGACCATCATTTTCAGATCACCCCGGGGTAACTTCGTTACATTAAAATTTATACTAAATCAATTTTAATGAAAAATAATCTCCCTAATTATAGTTCTATAGATCTCATCAATCTAAAGGATAGTTGACCAGTAATTTCTGCAAATCCACTATGACCCTACCAACAATGATCAACCATCAATTCTCCACATGAGCTCACAATTACAAAAAATCCAAATCTTCTCTAATATACTAAACCATTCGAGGGTGGATCCTCCTGATCTCTCGACTCTAGATTTAGGTGAGCCCTTTTCAAAACTGAGAAATCACCCATTTAAGAACCATATTAATTGCATTAAAGTGATACTTAATATGACATATATAGTGCATCACGGTAATTACAATACATTTACTCCGAACCCAGCGCGCCATCTGCACATCATACTTCACATGTAAATAAACATTAAAAAAATAAATATCTGGAAAAGACTAGAAGAAATTTGAATCAAAGCGAATACATGCACACCAATAGCACTGATAAAATAGCAGGCATTTAAAGAAAACTTATACTATGAAAATCATTCTACATAACCAGTTGACACTGACAAACCACATATAGGATGAAATAAAATAATACTTGAGACAAAAATAAGCATATTAAGAGAAGCTCTATAGAACTTGAACTAGTTGGGAAAGAAGTAAAAAAAGATACTATATATTGATTTGGCCCGACCCCTAAAAAGTTTGTCCTGACCCCTAAAAATTTCCCCGAGCCCCTAATCTCTCCAGCCCCCCCAACTATTTTTTCACTCTCCCACAACCCTGAGAAATATTTTAAGTTCAAAAAAAAAAAATTGGGCCCGACCCCTAAAATTTTCCCCGACCCCTAATCTTTGCAGCCCCCCCCTCCCAACTATTTTTTCACTCTCCCACAACCCTGTGAAATATTTTAAATAACACTTGAGACAAAAATAATCATATTAAGAGAGCTTGAACTAGTAAAAAATGATACTATAAATTGACTCACCACCCAATAATGCAGTGACACCAACCTCGGTTGTACAACAGAACATGGCCGCTGTAGGTTTGAGAAGATGGAGAATCCTGCAGGGATAGCACTATTAAAACTTCGACTGGAATGGCACATAGATGATTAGAATCTTAAGAAGACTTAATGTAACTCAAATTCCAGAGGAATCCATCAACCATTATCATTATTATTTGTAACAAAATAACTGGTAAACGGCTGGTGTTAGAATAGCAAGTGAATTGCAATGCTGATAGCAATTGATCAACGATTACTGAAAATCTGGGGAGAACTGTTACTCAGAACTTTGTGAATAGGCTTGTTTATACCAGCGAGCGATTGCTGGTAATGATTGCTGGTAATGATTGCTGGTAATGATTGCTGGTAATGATTGCTGTGAGAACTTCTAGTGGGTGAGAAATAAAAAATAGCTAATAACTACGTACAGTCAGGTTTCGATCCCTTACTCTCAAATTCATAAAGTTTAGGTATAAGGAAGCCTTTATCAACCAGGGTTCCCCCGAAAACCCATGGTTCCGCAAAAGGTCCATAAGAGTTCCGCAAGAAGAAGTGATATAAGCTAATACACTTTTAATTTATTATTTAATTACATATACATAATCAAGGGAGGCGCGAGAGCGCTCTACCCCTTAATAGACTTCAAAAACGGCCTATGCTAGAAATCTCATTTCTTTGATCAATCATAACTCAAAAACCAATAAAAAAAATTAGTTAAAACTTTGCACAGAATTTTTATTTGATAAGTTCTATAAGTGTGTAGAATTTCAGCATTATTAATCAAGGCAACCCAGAGATCCAGAAAGGTCAGGCATGATTTTTTGTCATCCGTGTGTACGTACGTACGTACGTACGTATGTGCCACCCTGTATCTCATCAACTATTTGATGGATTCAGCTGATTTTTGGCAGAGATAGAGGTTCTAAGGTCTAGTTGATGGCATTTTAATTTCAGTTTACCATATACCTTAGTTTTCCAGAAAATTCAAAAAAAAATTCAAAATGACCATTGTATTGAAGCATAGCCTTTACAAAAGTAGTGACATTTCATGATAAATGCCAGTATACTGAAATCATATGCCTTTAATAGGGTTAAGATGAAAATTCATATACACTAAATGTACAAAAGCAAGGAAATTCCCAAATTTTTACACTTTTATTGTCATTAAGGGTATGCGAGCACAACAGGGCTATGTATTTTACTGGTAGGAATTTTTCTTCAGCGCACCTCACACACTTCATCCACTCATGCATAGAGATTTATACTGTAGTGATGTGATAATGAAATGGTTTGCTTGATATGTAGTCATACCCTTAATTAATGACAATAAAAGTGTAAAAAATTGGGAATTTTCTTGCTTTTGTACATTTAGTGTATATGAATTCCTATTAAGGGCATATGATTTCAGTATACTGGCATGTTTCATGGAATATGAGTAAACGTGCACCATATATTTTGGTTATTGTAATCTTGTTATATAGCCATCATCATCATCATCATCATCATCATCATCATCATCATCATCATCATCATCATCATCATCATCATCATCATCATCTCTAACTTATGTTATTAACGACTGTAACAATAATTGTGAATATATTTAGTGACGTCTGTACGGCATCAGTGTGAACATATGACAAAGAAGCATTCATTTTTTTCATTAAGTCAGTTATTAAAAAAATATGTACTATCATATTGTTATAGTGATCTACCCTATTCCGTCACTGAATGGACCCTTCCTGACTCTAGGAATAGAGTCGGCTTGAACAATCAGCATATGCGAAAAGGGGAGGAAACTTTCTATGTCAATATCCATTACTTCTGTAACTTCTGCGAATGCAATTCTTTGTTAATTACCTTCAAGATCAAAGTGTAGTATCTGTTCCGATGGATACTGCACCCCATAGACTGGTATTGTCTTGGCCTTCGGGGCTTGATTTACGCCGGTCTATAGGTCTGTCCTGTGCAGTTTTAGGAGGTACACCCTCCCAGGCTTCGCCTCCCCTCTTTGGGTAGGAGTAAGTTTATTGCTTACTGTCTGAGGCGTCCCTATCGGGTAATGCCGACGGGGCTGCCCAGGCAATTTTTAAACCCCACTTTCTCGACCCGACCTTGGGTCACATCTTACTTGTGGGAGTAAGATAAAAACTGGCCTTGTGCCTAACTCCTGTTCGTGTCATTACTTTTCGGCCCTTTAAGGCCGCAATAGATATTCACAACGAGAACCACAAGGAAAGTGAATGAACGATATGCTATATGATCTTTTTTTTTGCACGGGGGTTCTGTGAGATATGTAATTTATTTTAAGGGTTCTAAAAAGGTAAAAAGGTTGAACAACGCTAGTATAACAAGATATGTGTGTCTATGTGTGTAAATACGCTTTCGTAAACTTCTCATGCGTATTTTCGCTTTTGTCATTGTCAATAAACTCATATCAACACACTGATTTTGACGGTATATAATTCATTACGCGTCGGCGAATAAATACACGTGATCTTTTAGTGATAGGAATTTATGCAATATATTCGAAAAGAATCATACCAAGAATGTTGCGTAAAATTTCACGATAAGGAATCACGAAGAGAAATGATTATTTAAATAAAGACTAATAATAGTAATCTTATCTGTATTCGCCTTATTGGTTTTGGTGTTTACGTGATTTTCTTAAGAATTCAGCTGATATCTGCTTCGTTGCATACATTATGAAGAGAGTGCGTCTTGGTGAAAACTTACAGATAAAAAAGCGATATGTTTTTCGTAGGTGATAAAAAAAGGGTTGGCAAGAAAACTGAAGATGCGTGGTAAAGTCTTACAAAATTTGGCGATAAAAATTGGCGAACGAATAAAAAATGACAAAAAGAAAGGAAGAAAAAAGTTGCGCAAAACGTGCTATCGCGTAAAATATAAGGATTACATGTAGATATCTATGGTAAAAAGACGAAACTCATTTAATACGTTATCAGTGATACACGGGCTTCTTTTTCCACTTCCATTTATATTCATACTAGAAAAATTGTGACCCGTTGCTTTACCCATAGAACTAGGGTAAAATTGTTTGAATCAGGAAAAAGTGAGTTGGAAAAGTCCCTATTCATTTGCCTCCTCACGAGGGCAGAGTTTTTAAGGTAGGCTTTTAATGTGCGGGAAAATACAGCTCCCTAGAAATAGGACAGTCTGAATGTGGATAAGAATGAAAATTGCCTCAGTCTTGAAGGAATTCTCCTCCACTGACGCAGGACAGAAAAGATGAAGTGTAGTATCAAAGAAAGTCAGTTAAATATAAAATACATAGAAAGAAAAAAAAATCAAAATTAGTCTCTTTCAGCTCCTTTATTCCACCCTCTTAATCGCCCTCTCATTCTCTTTTGCCCTACGCGACTACAGGTTAAATAGTGTTATCATCTAACTAGATATATTCGGACTATATTTTCGCGTTCATTTTCGCTTTCTTGCAACCATTGAATGTTTTGCACGTGCTTTTATTTTCATTTCCTCTTATGCATCATGACAACGCACTTGCGCACAGTGTCCTGACAAGCCGATAGTTTCTAGGTAATTTCTCGGCGTAATTGTTTTCCTCTCACCAAGATCAAGATGATCACCAAAAAGACACGTCGTGATAACATGAAAACTACAAGAGGGATGTAACGACACAGCTGAGGGGCTTCCCAGCAGTTCAGGGAAGGGGGAAAAGTGAATTAGAATAAAGAGGGTCTAGAGAGGTGAGAAGCTTGTTGTGTTGTATGAGGGAAAGGGTTGCTGCATAGATATCTAGCTTTTTCGCATTACTGGGTAGTGCAGAAAAGCGGGTTACCATAGTTTGGTTTAAAGGACAAACGTCTTCTCCTACAGTTACATATAATTTTTATTTTATACAGTTTCATCAACACAACATGCATGACCGGGAAAATGTTACGTATGCAAGAATACGCAATTAGGTTGAGTCAGTAGGTATATATTTACTATACAAGTTTGATTGAGCCCGAGTCAAACTGAGTGCTAGAAGCGTAATAGAGATATAGTTCAGTTAAATCAGTGAAAAAGGTCGAAATAATTGCAACACAAGTTTTATTTTGCACCATGCATTTCTATGAGGTGTATATATGAACATATTAAAAGTCTGGAAAAATCGATTGATGCGAAATTTGAAAATTTGAGAATTATCGATCTACAAAAAACAATGTAAAAGAAATGAAAACAACATCGTTTTAATTTTGCTTATTTTGCCCAAATTTTTGATAAAATTTGTTATTGGTCTTAATTGTCTTTCTTATCCCGAAATAAAATTCTAATTTTAAGTTTTGAGAATCGAACTTTAATGAAATGTCTTAATCACTGGCGGCCATATTGTATTTTCATGCATAAAAATATTTTTACGACACTAAAAAAAAATATTTTATACAGAATAAACTTTGAAAATTCTTTTTATACAAAAAAAAAAATTTTAAAAACAAAATAACGAGGTTAAAATTAAGACATTGGTCGATATTTAAAACATTCATCAGAAAATATATCACGTTGAAAGTATAGAATAATTTACCGATATACATTTCTAGTCTATTATACACAGTTGGTTTTTGCTGCCAATTTCTTTTTCTTAAAGAATTTAATAATGTCTTATGCAAGTACAGGAGACATGCGAATGCTTTGAAAGTAAAGTATCATGGTAACAATGTTGGGGATACAGTGCCAATTACCCCAAAAAGAAGTGTTAGCATCAAGAAACCATGTAAGGAATGTGGAAGTAGTCTATATTTGGATCAAGTAGCATTACTACATCGGATTATGTTCGCATAATTTAAAGAAATATGTCATCAATATATCAAATATGTGATGTGTAAATATGACAAATCATTATTGTATTTGATGGTTACAGTAAAAAACCTTCAGTAAAAGACTTTACTTATTTGAGAAGATGAGTAAATACTGTGTCTGTACACAATGAATTAACTATGGTTTCATTGAAAATAAATACAATAAAGAGATCATGATGCGCATTGACCTATCAACTTTACTGAAAAGCTTCCTTGCTTTCAAAAAGCTTTTCTGTATCCTTGCAGGCTCTCTTTTGTCGTGTGTCAGTTACCTTTTTGTGCTGTTCACTTATATAATAATCGACACTAGTAAACGGCTTTATAATTTGATTTAGTTCGGAGCAGGTTGGTGAAGATTTAATCCACATTAGTCGTTGCTTTTTTCTGTTATTCGACTGCCCCTTGTTAGTCTGCAAGTAGATTTTATACTTTGCATCAATATTTATTCAATGATAAGATCGGCTGTAAGTCTGACCCAGTACCTATCACTATTACGAACATGTAAACCATTCTTAAAAACAGAATACAAATCAGGATAATCTTTAAAAGGGTATTTATTTATCTCCTCTCCAGGAGGTTAGGCACAAGGCCAGTTTTACTTTACTCCCACAAGTAAGATGTGACCCAAGGTCGGGTCGGGAAAGTGGGGTTTGAAAAGCCAGCGCCCGAGAAAGTGAGCACTCTGGCCATTAAAAATTGCCTGGCATTCCCCGGTAGGGGCGCCTAAGGCAGTAAGCAATAAACTTACTCCTCCCCAAAGAAGGGAGGCAAAGCCTGGGAGGGTGGACCTCCTAGAACTGCACAGGACCGACCCATAGACCGGCGTAAATCAAGTCCCAAAGGCCAAGACAATACCAGTTTATGGGGTGTAGTATCCATCGGAACAGATACTACACTTTGATCTTAGCCAAAAGGGTAGCCATTTGTTGAAGATATAAAAATATAGCTTAGCTTATAAAGTGTGACCTAATAACATGTAATGCAATGAAGCTAGACTCAATTTTCTGTTTTTTTATCCCGAAGAAACCATTTTTATATCTAGCCACCACAAGTAGCAGGTACAGTAAGTTTAATTTTAATTTTACCTGTTCAAACCTTTTCATGTATGCCGTAGCTGCTGTCATAGATTCCCCATCTACCATCATATCTGGATTAGCAATGAATTGTACAAGTATTTCGTTAGCAAACTTTCTTTCTTCTAAATTAGTACTTAGTAATTAGTCTATCAGAGGTCTCTGTTACATAGTTCACTTGTGGAATTGCTTTGCTTGTATGCCTGGGAGAACCAGTGGAATCAAATATTAATGCTGGCTAACTACACAGTTTATATTTGAAAGTGATCTTTGTTCCAACTAATGTTAAGAATTGAAACAGTGGTTATGCTTGAATATGCACTGCTTCTATGTTTATAATCACAGCTGTTTTTCATCCAAGGATAACTGCCTGTGTGTTTTCTTTGCTTGAATGAATAGATACAACTTTTTATGGAAATCGCTCGAGACAAGGCATGAAGCCACTTGATGTAAGGTAATCGCAAGACAGCGAATTTGGCCAACGAGTCAAATGAGCTGGAACAAAAAAGCTGAGAATAGATCACATAATTCTGAAGAACACATGCCTGAATAGTATTTATAGAAAATAATGAGACTAGAAACATCACGTCTATGAGAGAGAGAGAGAGAGAGAGAGAGAGAGTGAGTGAGAGAGTGCAGAGAAGAAGAAAGGGTGATGCCAATCAAATTACAGATACGTTTCTGCACCTTATCAAGAACCCTCAAATGGGGCAGATATTTACCAGCCCAAATATGACAACATTACTCCATACATGGTCTGATTGTAGATTTGTAGAGATAAAGAATAGATTCATGTGTGAGAAAGTGTTTGGGCGATAGAGAGAACTGACTTTACGAGAAGCAGAAAGAGCAATGGATCTAATGTATAAAGAAAGATTTGATGAGAGAGAAAGACCAAAAAAATTCAGAATCAATTTCTTCTCAAGAGCAGAGCCATCCATGAGAATCTAAGGAAGAAAAGAGACACGCTTACGATTGAAAGACGCGAGCTGAGTTATAACTGGATTAAATGAAACAACCCATTTCGTATCCCAATCCACAACTGAACCCCGGTCAGTTTCTTGATCAGCTGCAAAATTCAACTGATCTGAGGGAGATGGGCGACACCAGAATAGAGAGTAGTATCATCAGCATAGATGTAAATTTTCTGAATACCTCTTTGTCACCCATACATTGAAGAATATAATAACCAACCTTTCTGCTAGATCTAAATTTACTGAATCATGTGCAACAACACATGAGATGATAATGTGCGTGACCTTTCAAATTGGCTGAAAGGATTTCAAGCTTTCAAAAAACTTTTATTTATCCTTGTACTCTCTCTTTTGTCATGTGTCAGTTACTTCTTTGTGTTGTTAACTAACGTTATAATGGACACCAGTAAATTGCTTCATAATTTGATTTAGTTCAGAGAAGGCTGGTAAAGATTTTAATCTACATGATTCGTTGTTTTTTTTGTCATTCCCCTGTCTCCTGAGAATCCGCTAGTTGATTTAATACTCTGTTCAAACGTAAGATCAGTGGAAAGTCTGATTCAGCATCTATCACTACGGCGAACAATATAGAAAACGATTCTTGAAACCAAAATAGAAATCAGGATGTTCTCTGAAAAGTGCTAAATTTGGATATTTTGTATCGGTAGATTTATCTAGACGTTTAGTATGTTCAAATAGAGACCTTATAAAAAAAACAACTCCTATTGCAGTTAGTTTTACCTTTTGCAAATATTGAGTGCACTAATATGATGTCTTGTTAACTAGATGTTAAAATTGTGACTGTTTTCAGAGAGCTGGAAATTGTTTGGGTGGAAATTGTAACATACGCATAAGTGTATTTTTACCAAACAACGTATCAATCACTGCGAGAGTGAGAACATACTAGCGCAAAAGAAAATAGATCGTAATTATGTAACGCCTACAAAGGATATATGTGAAGTAAACAATGTGGTGTTTGTTGTTTGTAATGGAATTAAATAATTTGACAACAGTTACTTATCTTTCAGACAGATCACATATATTAATCGCACTAAAAATGTTACATAATGGATGTATGTATGTGAAAAACGATTACATTAGCTAGAATGGATTTAGTATCTAGGTAGACCAGTGCAAATCTTGACACTAAAATCTGGGGAACAAGGTCGCTCTCGGACTAAAAATATAAACACGCCTGAACTCAGGGTGGAGATCCAAGAAAGGTCAAACATGTGCGTTGTGACAGGTCCAGTTTCCCTCTTTGAAGCAATTACCTCATGATCGTGGGAATACAGAAAGAAATACGTTTTTGATGTCGGTCCGTCTTTTGGGATCGTGGTGCACGTATGCAAAATCGAGATGTAATTTTAAAAAAAGGAACATGGGAATTTAATTCCTAAAAGAGTTGACAACGACTGGTATTCCATTCCTTCATATCCCTGTAACTAAGTAGAATTAAGTTAAGAAGAATCATTTGGTCTCTCTCTCTCTCATATTTAATGAATGTGTGACATTTATTCGTATGACGAGAAAATCTCTCCCTAATAAAGACAAGTTTAAGTTCTCCGCCGGGCTCGTCTTTTTGCTCTCTGCATGAAAAGTTTGATTAAATACACTAGACGATTATGACGTCAATAGGCATCGCACTGGACGATAATGATGGTGGTGACGAAATGCAACATACTGCGATAATGATGGCGACGGCGCCGGACGTCATTATACAAAAGAAGAGAAAAAAATACCAGTATATTGGAAGTAAGTGATGCTTGATTTAAAAAAAAACAAATTTAATAAAGGACTACGTAACACAAACGTTCGTATCAATGTTCAAACATACACAATTCTTATATCAGTTAACACAACTTAATTATCTTACAATTAGAAATAAAGACTGCATATATGTATCGCATGACCATTGTTTCTTAAAATTTTAATTCAAGCTAAAATTCTATTATCGATTCATACAATATGATTATCTTACATCGTGAAAATAACATCACCTACCAGAACAAAAAATGTAGTATTTACACAAATTATTAAATAGATATTGAAATATTATTGTGCAAGTTGAGGAGACAAGTGAATGATATTTGAGGTCACTACATGTGTTCAGAATCTTTTACCCTTTTGATTAGACCGGGAGATTTAATCGCAAATATCAGATATACTTTTAATTGATATCTTAAAGAGCATTTTATTGCAATTGCTGTTTTAAATAAACAGCTGCTTAAGGCGTTGTAGAATAACATTATATATAGTGAATCGGATTCTAGAAGTTAAAATGTTATAGAATTGCCTATGATAAATCGATATTTGATTCTGTTTAGCTATTGAACTAAAGAAATGTTCAATCTATGTTTTCCCACATAAAAAAGAATTGCGGTAAAAGACATATCCACCTTTTATTTTCATTAGATATTCAACAGATAGGATTATCTAATGAGATAATTCAGTTTATAAAATCGGGGGACTTATGTTTTGAGGCATGTCCGTCCATCCGTCCGGATTTTTCTCCGCAACCATCCATTGAATTCCTCTGAAATTTTGCAAGAAGTTGTAACTTTGGTCAGGTTAGAAAGTGACATTCTCCGATTTTTGAAAAACAATCTGGTTAGCCCCTCAGGGTGTCAAAATGCCCCGAAATGGCAACAAATGACATTTTTTGCCCCATAACTTTTCCTCCATCCATTCAGTTTCTCTGAAACTTGGCCAAAATGTGGAGGCAATTGTTCCTAATAGAAAATAAGTATCGATGACCTTGGACAAAAATCTGGTTCGCGCCCCCAGGGGGTCAAAAGCCCCCAAAATGGCAAAAATTACCCTTTTCTCCCATAACGTTTGTTCCATCCATTCAATTTTTCTGAAACTTGGCCAAAATGTAGAGGCAATTGTTCTGGATATAAAATGAGCATCCTTGACCTCAGAAAAATTCTGGTTCACGCCCCCAGGGGGTCAAAGGTGGGGGGTTAAAAATGGCTCAAATTGCCCAAATTTATTGCATTTTACACTCGCCACATCGAGTCACATACAGAGGGGGACCACACACGCGCGGCTTGTTATCGTTCATTTTCTGGTGACTTTTGAATTTAGAAGAGACATTTTGTGACCGATAATAAGTCTACGGTATTTTGTTACTGCTTCGAACTGTCGTTTAATTATAAATAACAAATACTCAAAGATAGAGTCTTCTGTTACTTTATCCTTTCCGCTTCGTTCATATACATTCTGCCGTTCTAATCGTTTGTTTATTTTATTATTTTCATCATACCGTTAACTCCATTTGTTTTCTTACCAAACAAACATAATAGAAACTTTCTAATTATTATGGTTCTTTTTTATTATTCTTATTAAGAACCGACAACAAACACGCTCGACGCGATATATTATCGCGTCGAAACAAAATCAATAGAAAGGTTATATTAATTAATTAATTAATTAATTAATTATTATTATTATTATTATTATTATTATTATTATTATTATTATTATTATTATTATTATTATTATTATTATTATTATCATCATCATCATCATCATCATCATCATCATCATCATCATCATCATCATCATCATCATCATCATCATCATCATCATCATCATCATCATCACCACCATCATCATCATCATCATCATCATCATCATCATCATCATCATCATCATCATCATCATCATCATCATCATCATCATCATCATCATCATCATCATCATCATCATCATCATCATCATCATCATCATCATCATTATCATTATCATTATCATTATCATTATCATTATCATTATTATTATTATTATTATTATTTGTACTCACTAGGAGTTCTCACACAGATCATCGTCAGTGATTGCTCACCGACCACAACCAGTGGTATTTCCTGGAGTCTGAGTGACAACAAACCTTTTCAGATTTCCAGTATTATTCACCTCTTTTCGATAACGATGCGGTATCGCAACAGCCGCTTACCATTGATTTCTCGCTGGTAAGGACAATTGGTCTTCTCTGGGACTTGTGTGGCAATAAGCCCCCCCCCCCAAGGTCCCAGCATTATCTGCACTTTTCCAGTGAAGGTCTAGTTTGTGCTGTCCCTCCTCGGTCTTCTCATCCTTCTCGACCCTCTAGAAATATTTTGTCTGGTGTCAGCCTAGGCTGGCACCATTAAAAAAAAAAAAAAAAATCAATAAATAAATAAAATAATTTTTTTTTAATTAATTTAAAAAAAAAAAAATGTTTTAAATTAAAAATTTTTTTTCCTTTTTTTTCCTTTCAATTCCTTAATTTTTTTCCTTTTCTCTTTCCTTATTTAAAAAATTAAAAAAAAATTCTTTTTAATTAAAAAAAAATTGGAGGGATGTGGGTCGGGGGAGAGAGGGAGGATCTTATAGTGTTTCTTGTAATTTCTGTTTCTTATGTTCATTGTTGTGTAGTGATAGCCGAGGCCGGTTTAATTTATTAGGGGGGAATTATAAAGCGCTGTTTCTTGCAGTTTTTCTTCCTTGGTTCGTGTTGTGGTGTTCTTCGTGTGCTTTTGTTTTCTCCCTGTTGCACATTTCTTGTGACTGGTTAGCCTTTGTAGCTTATGCGTGATGGTTTCCGCATTCGAGGATTTTTCTTTAAGATTGCAGCTGGATTAATCATTGCCGTCCTTTGTATGGTTTCGATGGTCCCTTTGATTCCAATTTCTCCTAGTTTTTTCTCCAGGGATTGCTCCTAGCGTTCATACAATTATTGGTATTATACTAACTTTCTTCATGCTCCATATTCCTTTTAGTTCTTTGGCTAGTTCTGTGTATTTACTTCGTTTTCTGTGTCTTTGATCTTCACTCTGTGGCCTGCTGGAACGACGAAGTCTACGATTTTACAAGATTTTTCCTTTTTGTCTATTATAATATCATCAGGTTTCCTTGCTTGTATGAGTTTATCTGTTTGAATATCCATATCCCAGAGGATTTTGTGTTTTTCGTTTCCCAGTACTGTTTCTGGTCTATGTTTGTAATGCATATTCGAAATTCAATTGTTTGCACAGTTCCCAGTGTATTACTTTCCCAACACAGTCATGTCTGTTCTTGTATTCTTTTTGGGCAAGTTTGCTACATTCACTTATTATATGATTTATTGTTTCGTCTCCTTGTCCACACAGTCTGCATTTATTGTTTTCCTGGGTTTTATCTATTTTAGCTTTAATGTAGTTTGTCCTAATCGCATTGTTCTGTGCAACCATCAGTAAAGATTCCGTTTCTCTGTTCAAGTTTCCTTTTCTTAGCCATGTCAAGCTATGTGCGTTGGTTTCTTCTCTTGTGAGTCTTATGAAGCGTCCATGTAGTTGTTTTTCTTCCCATTTTTATTTTCTTGTCTGTTTGTGCCCGGTTTCGATGCTTCCTGCGTTGTTCGTTGGGACGGTATCTCTTGTTGCGGTGATCAACCTTTCTGTGTTCTGGTTTATGTATTTCTCCAGCTCTTTTTTAGTTTCGTCCACACAGTCTTCTATACTTACCAGTCCTCTTCTCCCTTCGTTTCTCTTCACGTGTAGTTTGTCTGTATCGTCTTTTGGATGTAGTGCATTGTGCATAGTCATTAATTTTCTAGTCCTCTGGTCAAGGTGCCTGAGTTCTTCTTTAGTCCAGCTTATGAATGGTCCAGAATATCTTATTAGTGATACTGCCCAGGTATTTATTTCTTTGATTATGTTTCTGCTATATAATTTTGTTTCTAAGAGCTTTCTTGTTCTTCTCAGGTATTCTTTTCCAATCTTCTCTTTCATTTCTGTTGATTTGATTGTCTGCTTCCTAAACTCCCAAATATTTATAGCTGTCTAGTTCATCTAGCGCCCTCATCTGCTCTTGGTTGGGTAGTTTCATGCCCTCAGTCGTCTCCAGCTTTCCTTTTTAATCTCTAGCAATGCGCACTTTTCCATTTGAATGTCCTGACTGAAGATTCTGGTCGTATTTATCAGCTTTTCCAGTTCCTTTTTACTTTTTGCAAATAGCTTAAGGTCGTCCATGTACATGAGATTGTTTATTCGTTGTTCTCTGCCTGTGTCTTGTATCCGGCATCACCTTTCCTGATTATGTAGTTGACTAGCATCATGGCTATGATAAACAGTAGCTGTGATAGGGAGTCTCCTTGTAAAATGCCTCTCTGTATTTTTATCTCCGTCAAGTATTGTCATCCAGCTGTCAGTTCTAATCTCCATGTTTCCATTGCTTTCTTGATGAGATTAATAATCCTGTCGGATATCTTGTACATTTTTAAGCATTCAATTATCCATGCCTGAGCGATTCTGTCGTACGCATTCTTGTAGTCAATCCATGCCATAGATATGTTCTTTTTCTTGCTTTTAACTTCTTTAAGGATCTTTTGATCTATGTATAACAGATCATGCGCCCTCTTTTCCCTTTCTGGCATCCTTTTTGTTCCTCGGGAAGTAGTCCACGACTGTCCAGGGGATGGTAAATTTGCTCTCTCAGTTGTGCCGTTAGGATTTTTCACATTGTCGGTAAACAAGTTATTGGTCTGTAATTGCTTGAGGTCGTTCTCTTCTTGGCGTCTTTTTGTATGAGCGTTGTCCTTCCTTTGGTCATACACTCTGGTACGTCTGTTTTATGGATACATCCTCTCAGTTTCTGTGCGTGAATATTTTGAACCAGTACGCATGTATTCCATCCATGACCTGGTGTTTTTCAGTTTGCCATTTTCTTTAGTGTTGTCTTAATAGTTTCTTCATTAATTTCTGTTTCCGTTCCTTCTTCAATTTCTAGAAGTTTATCTTTTATGTCTTTCACCCATTTAACATTTTTGTTCTGATCTTCAGCATTTTCCCATATCTTGCTCCAGAAATGCTTTGTTTGTGTCGGGTCCGGTTGTCCTGTTGTTGTACTTTATCCGTTTACGTTTTTGTAAAACTGGCTTTCATTGTTTTCAAAGGTCCTGTTCTGTTTGTACTGTTCCGATTTGTATCTGTATCGTCTCTATCTTCCTTCTTTTGCTGCTATCTTTTGTTTTAGTTCTTCATGTTTCTTATTTAGTCTTTCCTTGCGATTCAGATTTCTGCTCTTCCATCGTTTACTGTTCTCCTTCATCCTATTTACGTTTTTAGCTTCTTTTTGAAGTTTGGTGATCTGGGTTTCCAGTCTGATCTCACATCCAGATTTCGTCTGTCCATTCTTTTGGCCAGTCTTCTTTTCCCTTTTTAATTTCATACTTATTGATTTTGCCCCCGCATATATCAAGTTGTTTAGACCTGTGATAGTGTCTGTTGGGATGTACGTGAGTACTCTGTTTACTTTCTCTGTTTCAACTTTTAACTTCTTACAGTCTTCGTTCCTTAGGGATGGAAGTTTTGTTTTGTTTTCGGACATTAATCGTTTGATGTTTTCCACTTCTCTTGCCTCTTTCCTCAGATAGTTCTATAGTTTCATCGTCTTCGCCTTCTTCAGTTTCTGTGTTTATGTTTTTCCCGTCTTCTTCCTGGGAGTTTTCGTCAAGTGGTGTGTCTTGATCTGTCACACTATTTATCTTTTGTTTAATTTCCATTAATTCCATCTCCGAGAACCATCCTCTCTTGAGTATCTGTCTTGCTTGATTTGCTATCCTTTGTGCCGTTGTATGGAAGTCTGTAGAAATGTCCCATATATCTTTCATTTGTTTCCGATATCCTCTTTCTGTGGGGTAGCGGCTTTTGTAGTAGCATTCCATTACCAGTCTGTTCTCTTTAGTGGCCCATTTCTTTCTATGGCTTTTTGGTCTGTTATTTTCATTCTTGCTTTCTTGTGTTTGGTCAGTGTCCTTATCATATGTGGAATTTGATACTTGTTTTTGTCCGTGGTCTTGTTCCTGAAATTAAAGAAGCCAACATTCGCAGGATGCGGACCGGGTCCCCCATGTTGGCCATCGAGGGAGCACCTGCCCATCATGACACTCAGATCTTTCTTCTGAGTCCCACGGCGTTTATTTGTATTTATAGACATTTATCATGGTTTGGTGTTTGTGGCAACACCAGGCCCAGGCTTAGTTTACCTGTGATCCTGTCACAGGGATAGTGTTTCTCTCATTTTCATGAGGTTCAAAGTGCACTATCACACATACATAAAGAAACATTTACGAAAAAAAAAAAAATGAAATTTTTTTTTTAAATGTAAAAAAAGATAATAATTATATATATATATATATATATATATATATATATATATATATATATATATATATATATATATATATATGTGTGTGTGTGTGTGTGTTACCTAATTGCATAGTATAAGTTTTCTAAGATACATTTAAATAATAAAAAATAAATAAAAAAGATGATAGATTCCCCTCCTATGTTTGTCTAATGAATTGATGCAAAGTTATCAAACGTTCAGTAAAATTAAAAAATAACGTTAACTTTTGTTCTAGCTACTTTTTGGTGAGGGGAGTTCATTTACGTTCAACTCAAACAAAAAGCAAAAATATTATCTCCCGACCCCCGAATTGAAATCTCAGAAGCTTCTTATTAGTTAACATTAAAATTCACAATAAATATAACATTTGTATACCTACCGAAAAGACGTCTTAAATTATTATTATTATTATTATTATTATTATTATTATTATTATTATTATTATTATTATTATTATTATTATTATTATTATTATTATTATTATTATTGTTATTGTTATTGTTATTGTTATTGTTATTGTTATTATTATTATTATTATTATTATTGTTGTTGTTGTTGTTGTTGTCGTTGTTGTTGTTGTTTTTTTTTTTTTTTTTTTTTTTTTTAAATTTTTTTTTTTAGTCTCATTATTTTTTACAGTTTTACTAATATAACGAATTATTAACACTTCCATCGTTCGTTTAGTTTTATATGCTCGCAATGCAAAACTCATTTGTTTAGGATTCTTCACTCAAGCCCGGACAGTAATAGGTAGCCCTGCTGTTATGCATATATTTATTTGTAGTAGTGCAATATGATCAATATTGTTAATAGTGCTTTTATATATATATATATATATATATATATATATATATATATATATATATATATATATATATATATATAATAATCCAGGTTAAACATCCACAGGGTAGTAATCCAAAGTATTTCAACCGAGTTTATATAAAGTGCTCAATATCAAATAGAGCTTTTATATATGATTAAGTTTTTTTACACAAACATGTACAAAATCTGCGACACTGGCATGTCGATGTTATCGATCAACAGTTATTATAAACTGTAATATCATCAGGCAGATTTAGAATCCGATCTTAACTTCAGATCATATTTGGAAAGAACATATCCAAATATTATCTAAGGTTAAAATCGGATTCTAACTCTGCCTGATGAGATCTCAGTTTATAATAGCTGTTGATCAATAACATCGATATGCCAGTGTCGCAGATTTTGTACATGTCTGTGTAAATAAAAATAATCATATATATATATATATATATATATATATATATATATATATATATATATATATATATATATACGTTTAGATACATGAAAGAGAATAATACTCATTTCTCTGATACGTCCATTTACTCTGCGTGTTTTTTAAAGAAAAATGGGATTTTAATGTTACGGATGACAAACTAAAGGACATTCGATTTCAAATTTGAGTGTGACAGATAATGCTTAATCCACTTATTAAGAACACCATGTGAACTTAATAAAAGATGAATCAATCCATGTTTTTAATAGTAATCGATAATCACGTACGAAAGCCAAAACCACTCGAAGATAAGGTTTAGTGATATTTTCAATTGGATGGTGGAACAGTACTATTAAAGAATTGATAACAATGGTAAGTTCACGGGTCGAATCGACAGATATTTGTTGACATGTTTCAGGGAAATATTTTTGTTGAACAGTGTTCAACAGATGGTAAGTTCACGGGTCGAACCAACAGTTATTTGTTGACATGTTTTAGGGAAATATTTTTGTTGAACCGTGTTCAACAGATGGTAAGTTCACGGGTCGAACCAACAGTTATTTGTTGACATGTTTTAGGGAAATATTTCTGTTGAACCGTGTTCAGCAGATGGGAAGTTCACGGGTCGAATCGACAGATATTTGTTGACATGTTTTAGGGAAATATGTCTGTTGAACCGTGTTCAACAGATGGTAAGTTCACGGGTCGAATCGACAGATATTTGTTGACATGTTTTAAGGAAATATTTTTGTTGAACCGTGTTCAACAGATTGTAAGTTCACGGGTCGAACCAACAGTTATTTGTTGACATGTTTTAGGGAAATATTTTTGTTGAACCGTGTTCAACAGATGGGAAGTTCTTTGATTTTGAGTACACAGATGATCAAAGGAAAGTTCGTTACAGTGATGGTAAAAGGCGAATTCTTGCTGAAAATATATTACGAGAGATGGAGTCAGAGCTTAAAGCTCAGTCGAGCACCTACCATGGAAATACCGATAGAGGTGGGGAACACACCCTTTAAAAAATGTGGGAAAGATTTATTACCTAGAAGTGTACTAAAACTTATTAAAGACGACATTTATGATAAATGTATTGTGCAAATACTAGCAGGAGATTAGTGACAATTCTGTGCACAAGTCAGTCAGTGATTGTATTTAAGAGCAATTCGGGTGATATATTTGCAGGAATATGTGAAGTTGGCAGTAAGAGACGCTTGTATACGCATTTGCATTTCTTAGCACCAACTTGATTAGATGCTCTTCTTTCACGCGAAAAGAAGTTTCATGTATATATATATATATATATATATATATATATATATATATATATATATATATATATATATATATATATATTTCGAATCGCATGACCGGTAGTGAATAGTCATAACTTTATGCTGATGAGTCCAGATTAAAAAGGACGAAACAATGACAAATATTTATATTTGTCGCTCCTCGTTTATCAGCTATTTAAAATTGGCCGAGCGGTTAGCGACGTTGGATTTGAGTTGAGAAATACTTGTAATCCAGGGTTTCGAATCGAATGCCCGATAGTGAATAGTCATATCTCTATGCTGATGAGTCTAGATTAAAAAGGACGAAACATATACGTACATAGAAAATAAACAATAACAAATATATATATATATATATATTTATGTGTGTGTGTGTCTGTGTATAAAATTATATATATATGACCGGTAGTGAATAGTCATATATCTATGCTGATGAGTCCAGATTAAAAGGACGAAACGTATACGTACATAGATAATAAACAATGACAAATATTTATATTTGTCGCTCCTCGTAAAAAAGGTAGAACACTGTAATGGTAGTACTAACACAGCATGACCTACACTTGCTTTATAATGCATCATTCATTCCCTAATAGAAGTAGAATGCCTGGACGTCAAGCCGCGTTAAAAGTGTTACAATTGGCCGAGCGGTTAGCGACGTTGGATTTGAGTTGAGAAATACTTGTAATCCAGGGTTTCGAATCGCATGACCGGTAGTGAATAGTCATATCTCTATATTGATGAGTCCAGATTAAAAAGGACGAAACATATACGTACATAGATAATAAACAATAACAAATATATATATATATATATATATATATATATATATATATTTATGTTTATGTGTCTGTGTATAAAATTATATATCATATCGTCATTTAATATCAGTTCCGAAATTTACAGCGAATAACAGTATGATAAAACTGCTCTGTAATTTTCTTTCTTTATAAATAACTATTTAAAGGTTTAAATGTTGAGTTTTATTTGTCTTTGCAATTTGATTCCTATAAGAGTCGATCTGAATTATATAAAATCATTTTATTTTTATATTATCATATATATATATATATATATATATATATATATATATATATATATATATATATATATATATATATATATGTGGACGGGAGCTTGAAAAAAAAGAAAAATTATAGCAACAAGTACCAAAGTCATATATGTAAGTCAATTTCCCGTCCTGATGAAACCTTCTAATAAAGATGAAACGTAGATAGATATTTAATTAATATTTTGGTTTTCCTTATTTCATTTTCCATTACGTGAGAACATTTTTCCATTCTTTATTATATATATATATATATATATATATATATATATATATTATATATCAGAAAGTGTTGTGACTTGCTTAAAGGATCTTCTTAGTGTATAGATAAGTTTCCAGAAACTGTGAGTCATATCTTAAACCTGCAAGCCTGAAGTAAAATATCTTCATCTTAAAACGAGAACAAACGAGAATCATCCTAAACATCACTAGGAAACCACACCCAACTCTTAAGAACCTGAGGGACAAGAACCTAGTATATCTACCATCTGACAAAGGCTAAGAATATTTTCTCTCATCTCTCAAGAAACATGCTACACCCTCGCATTAGAAAACCTCAGCAACAACGCACTCTACGTATTTACTACAAACATCACCTTCTCACAAATTACAAACTATATCAACAAAGATTAGGACAAAACATGCAAAGGAAAGAATCTCCCCCAAAATACAAACACCTCACCACAAATAAACTGCAAACTTCTCACCTTCTACTACCTCATCAAACCCAGAAAACCAAATAGACGACTCAAATAAGCCCATAGTTTACAGCATAAAAATGGCCCCTCCTGCCTCTTCTGAGAGCATCTAAGATCTCTATCCCTATCTATCAAGAAAATGTCAGCATTTTAAATAGAAATCATCCACAGACTGCATTTGCTAACACCCCATCAACTACAGCTCACCTTTTCATCTTTGACATTGTCTCCCACTACATTTATGTACCTGTACACCTAGCGGTCTACCTAATCATCGACTACATCCATCCTATAAAATATACTGCTTTAGATTCACAGCTACCCACGTACAGAAATTATTACGCATAATAGTTGACAAGACACACTTTACATTCCAAACACCTACAAAAAATCATCGGTTTATTAATGGGATTGAGCCTCTTGGTATTTCTGGCAATTACATTCATGGATAAACTCGAAATTCGAGAGGTCAACAGAATTCTCACGACAATCTCAAGCACTTGTCTACATATCCAATTCACTATCGATATCTCCGGACCCCTTCCTCTACTCGACTTCCAACTAAATACCACTGTACAGGAAACCCGTATGTGGAAATATTTTCATAAGCTACAAATACACGTGAAGTCAAAATAAGATACACCAAAAATGAGATAGCTAGAATCCGTGGCAAATGCACGAAAGCGGAAGATAAACCCACCTTGACTAGCCACTCCCACCAAGTGCTAGAACTGAACATCTCTACCTACCAGAAACCGCCTTAAGATCTCTAAAACCGAATGTAGTCCACTTTCTTTAACACATTTTTCTTGAAGCTACCGTAATTTAACAACAGGATTACAACAGTTTTCTTTTAGATCATACGCAGGGAGAGCCTAGTAATATAATTGGCGCATTCCTGTTCATTATTGCGGGAACAAAATGACAACTAATAACAGCTAAATTGTACTTTAGCAAATTGTTATTTATTGAAATTATTCGGTAAAGACAGGGTCGTTCATCCACTCCAGGTACACCCGGAATTCTTGAGGAAAGATTAAGTGCCTCTCTGTCCCCCTGATACAAGCACCAAACAACATGTTCTCATTTCTATCTCTCCGTTCTAAATTTTTATAGTTATCAAATACAATTAAGAAAAACGTCGTGATTTTTTAAAAAATTATGAATACCAGACATAAACGCCAACTTACCGATATTATGGTACCACCTTCTAACTCGGGATGTATGCTACTTCTCGTACGTCGTATATCGCATAGAATTTACTAAATGAAACAGCTTCTACATTCTTAATACTGTGAAGCCCGTGCACATACGAGTCAAAGAAACACTTGTACACATGAGAATCCTTATTCAAAGAAATCATCACCTCATGCCAAAATTTCAATAAAGGCATCATCAACATAACCACCAGTATAAATGTGGTAACATCAGAATCGTAGAATCAATCTTCGTATCCAAACACAAACCAACTATTATTAATAAATTAGAACACAACTGTTCATTTTTAACATTACACACACCCTCCATCACATCCCATTACACACTAGGTTTATCACTGCTCGGACCCCCTCATCAATTTTATTCCCACTACTTTTTACACTTGTTGTATTTATGAAATATAAACAATAATTACAAAGAATATCCACACACAAATTTAATACCATTGTATAATACTCTCTCTCTCTCTCTCTCTCACCCACCCATACATATCTGCATTACGAGGAATTACCTACATCAAGTATACTTATAAGTTAAAACGTTATTAGCGTTGTGAGAGAAAACGTTCACATAAATAAACACTGTAATACAAACACGCACACCTACAAAATCAAATAAGATGATTTCATCATTAATATACAGTTTATATATGTATTTATAAAAGGAATGGTAGAATTTAAAATGGTGCTGTTAGCTTGACGAATTCCTAAGACGTTTCAACGTTTCTATGTATCTCATTTGCCCTAAGTATAATACTATATATATATATATATATATATATATATATATATATATATATATATATATAATTATTAATGACAATATATGTATTACCATATACCATCAGTTCCTTTTACTTTGTAGTCTCCTTTGAAGATACAGCTCAATGCTTGTCAATTATTGATAACAGAGCAACATATAAGTCAGTTTATATTATGTTCCAATAACCATGGTTTTATTTTATTATTTTTATTTTTTCACATTTCATATTTTTTGGAAATGTGAAAAAATATAAATAATAAAATAAAACCATGGTTATTGGAATATAATATAAGCTGACTTATATATATATATATATATATATATATATATATATATATATATATATATATATATATATATATATATATATATATATATATTCGCTTACGACTCATTTCTTGGCCGAGGAAGCATTGTTTTTAAATGGCCAGATTTCTTCATTTTAATTCCGTTTAAGTGCGCTCCATCTACGACTTGAACTCAATTTGCACCATCGGATTTACTTAATTTTATACGCCTTTCTGTAATGCCTCCACGAAACTTTTTCTTCTCCATCGAAACTTTCTTCCATTGGACACCTTATCGGCGGACAATTACCACCTGGACAAACCCAATATCTCTTTACACGAACTTTTTTCACCCATCATTTAAAAAAATATTTTTTCAAATGTTGAATTTTGGCTTTTCTATTGCCAACTTATCTATCTGTATAATTCCTCTGATGATAAGATCTCGATCTTTGAAAAGCCTTGGCTTAAGGAAAGAATAATAAGCATAATTTTATTACAGAATATACCTTGCATTGAACAATCGAAGTTTGATATAAATTTGGACATTCGTGCATGTTTATCACTCTTCGTCCATCTATCTTTATAATTGCTCTATCTCGTATATTGAGCTTTTACCATTTCACTATCGGTTCTTTCTACTAAAAGGTTTACTTTTAGTTTCATATTTATTCTATGTATATATATATATATATATATATATATATTGTACTAATGCATCACCATTTACCAAGGCCAAAAGCCACTTGAAGATAAGGGTTAGTGAGATTTTCAGTTGGATGATGAAACAGTACTAATGTAAGGGTTGAGAACTATGACTAATTCACAAGACGATTCGATGGATATTTGCTGACATGGCACTTGAAAACAACCATGCTATAGTATGTAGGGAAACATGCCTGTGGTAACGTGTTCCAGAGATGGGAAGTTCTTTGATTTTAGGTACACAGAAGAAGTACGGAGAGTCCATTGCGGTATTAGTAGAAAGACGAGTCTTTGCTGAGATTATTCTACGGGGAAGAATCAGAGCTCAGTCGAGCACCTACCCTGGACATACATATATTTATAAGTTAAATGAACGTTAACAATTTTAAACGTTAACGGTTCTGTTTGTTTCTTTTTTTACTGAATTTTGCTTGTAAAATCACTGATGAAGCTTTTTGAAAACATCTTGCGTTTTGTTATCAAGAGAATATATGATTAAAAATAGACAGAAAAACTGTTTAAATTTTAAAAACAAATTCGAAACATTTACTAAATTATTATTATATTATATTTTGAGCTCCGGTATTACACCCACATTTGTGTGAATTTAAAGGAATTAATAAGATATAAATATATAGGAAGAATTAAGATAGATTCTTTCGTTTGTTTGTCATATTTTCTGGCACGTCATCCCTTTCCGATTATTCAATGCCGATGCACATATCCTCTTAATTGTACAGATGTAATAAAACTTGTTCGATCTTTATTCTAAGACGGAGCCATAGAAAACGAGTACATTTGCCAACGCCATCGTATCCACTACACCATCGAAAAGAAAAGTACAAAAATAGAAAAGGTAAGCGAAGAAAGGGAGA
>OY744537.1:7451037-7491037 GCA_963556195.1 Sepiola atlantica | reverse complement strand
AGAATCTTCAGTGTGGCGATAACTGTTCAGCCTATAGACCGATTCGAACCCTCGGACACGAGTTCCCTTTTAACTCAAATTCAAATGCTTCAATTAATAAGCCCAACTTGAACAGCTAATGCGGTAAGAAGAGACACACACCATATGTTATGTCATTTCAAGCGGAAAACATAGTGAGCCGTTCTTACAGTGTTCGAAAAATCACGTGGACAAGAACTCGCATTTAGCTTAGGTTAGACGGCTTATTTCATTTCTTTTAAAAGGCCCAGCCGAGAGTAGGCTAGAAATAATTATTTAATAATACATATTTCGTAATTATTATCCACATAATATACCGTACACCCACACATACATACATACATACATACATACATACATACATACATACATACATACATACATATATATATATATATATATATATATATATATATATATATATGTATATATATATATATATATATATATATATATATATATGTATATATATTCGTTCTACCTACTCGAATTCTATGTAACGAATAATCTGATTTATAACACTTATAATTAAAAATAAACAACACGGTAGGAAGTTTTGACGTTATTTACATGACTTATTTTATATACGTATGGTCTCTCCAGTTCGTTTATACTAAATGTCACATGTTTTTAATGAGCGATTAGCCAATACTACATCATTTCCAGTTTATATTTTTACATATTTTTTCAGACTTTAGTAGTAAAAACCATTCAAATGATATTATTCAAAAGTAAACTGTAGTCACGTGTTTATTTTGCAACTACAGTATTTTATTAGGGGACGTTCGTTTTTTCACCGGTTCTATGATTTATACAAATGTTTTTACAAATAAAACGAAACGCTGTCTGATTTTTACTTCATCAAAAACGTGTTTTCGTTTGTACAGTATTCAAATCTTTTTCCAAATTTCCAAGTATTCGTCTTTTTAATGGCGTTAGTACAGCGCTGCAGTGGTATCGACAATCAGCTTCCAATTATTGCAAAGTATTGAAGCGCTGTTAAGTATTTTAAGTTGTAAACTTCGTACATAATCGATTGACAAACCTAGTTGTTTTGTTTTTGTTTTCCAAGTAATATAAGTAAAATATGCATAAGTTACTTTAATGTTATAGATATTTATAAATTGTTACAGAATAATGTTTTCTGAAGCGCTTTGTAATTTCTCAGTTGTCAAATAACATTCACGTTTGGACACGTGTTATTGAAATTTGTTGCCATATCTTATTAGCGTGTTTGTAAATATACGTATTTTGTCCTAGTGTGTTTCACTGTAATAGGGTTTGTTAAGAATTAAATTTTGTTACGCGCGTGATGGAAAAGCAATTTTATTTTGTTAGTTCGTTTTTTAAATAATTGTATTGTGCTGTAAATGGAATGAAGATTTTGTAATAATTGGAAGGAAAATATATTTATATGTATATTATAATTGAGTTCGTCTAGTATTTCTGTTTGTGTATGCTTATGAGAAAGAAACAATAAAAATGTAGTTGTAATAAATGAGGATAAAAATTAAGTCTACCACCATATCTTGAACAGTACCGAATCTGGTGACTGTCGCTAAGTTATTAGTTGAGGCAAAAAACACTTTTCACATTATTATATAAAAATAATTTAAGAAATAAATGAACTAATGATAATGTAAAAATATATAATTGTTTATCTGATAGTCAAAATAGACAGAGCAGTTTTGTTTTTATTAATAGCGAAACGATTTTAATTTTTAGAGTATTATCGTAAAATGTCTGAATTTCGCTAATACTCGGTACTGGGATAAGTATTTTTTAAAAGAAACTGAAACCAAATGCATATTTGTGCAAATTACATTATTTAATGATAAAATTGGAAAAATCACTAGTCAAAATCAATTATCGATCCGTCAGATTCAATGCTATTTAGATCAACCATCTAAATGACTCAATTTCATATGATATATACAAGCTGAATCTATCCGCCGTTGTCCGAGAATCTGGGAATCATTTTACTTTTGTTTTTGTTTTGACTATTGACTCCCGCTTTTTTTCTGGTAATTAACTTCCTTTTGAGAAAACATTTATATTTACAGAAAAATACTTAACTGAAGGAATATAAGTCATTAAAATAGGTTTTGCAAATAAATCAATAGGACTTCTGACGAAATGTTGAAATTCAAATTCCATAAATAGTTTCGAGCTTGATTTTTCTTTAACGACGAATTAGACACGATGCGAAATAATGTATACTTTTAAAAAAAGATGTTGCATTCCAGTTTATTTTTTATTTTTTTAAATAGAGTTTCAGCGAGATTTAAAGTATTGTTTGGTCATAAAATTACTTGCTAAAAATCATAACCTACTAAAATCTTTAAAAAGTGACGTTTGAACGTAGATTTCCACATACAGATGATATGTTTTCTGACAATCTTATTATTTAGTGATATAGTAATGTATATCTATCTATAATCAGACTGTATGCATCTACGTTTGAACACAACTTCTAACGATTGCTGAATCAGAATCCTCGAGCGATGGATAGCTATCATCGTCTAGTCCTTGTCTTCCATCAGTTTTTAGTGCGTGCATCCTCAATTTAAATGAAGTACCATTTCCCGTTATGTCACTCTTGCTAAAAGCTAGGACCGTTCCCGCGTGATGGTGCCATGCTGTCAATCCAAGAGAGGAGAGACTCATTTCAGTCTGAGTAATCATATCAGTCTCACGAAAAACACAATTTCACTTGATAATATATTTCCCCACTATTATATATATATATATATATATATATATATATATATATATATATATATATATAATCACAACAAAATTAAATTGTGATTATATATATATATATATATATATATGATAATTTTATTTACACAGACATGTACAAAATCTGCGACACTGGCATGTCGAGGTTCTCTCCAAATATGATCTGAGGTTAAGATCGGATTCTAACTCTTCCTGATGAGATCTCAGTTTATAGTAACTGTTGATCGAAAACATCGACATGCCAGCGTCGCAGATTTTGTACATGTCTGTGTAAATAAAATTATCATATATAAAGCTCTATTTTGATATTGAGCACTTTTTATAAACCCGGTTAAAATTCTCTGGATTACCACCCTGTTGACTTGGATTTGAGGTTAGAATCGTGCGACAGGCAGAACCATCATTCTCCACACTGATGATTCCCGGAAAAAAGGATGAAACATATGTGTATGTGGATAAGAATTAAAAATATTTCTCTCTCTCTCTCTCTCTCTCTCTCTCTCTCTATATATATATATATATATATATACATATATATATGCATATATATGCATATATCTATCTGTATAAATATATTGGCTCTCTTTTGTTTCATTTTACTCTAGTCGAAGAAATCAAGAGCCCCCTTCCTAGGGACTAACACTTGATCTCTGAAGCGCCGATTTTGTAAAGAAGTAAAGAGCATTAATTTTCTTATCTCTCTATTTGAGCAGTTGATTATGTTATAATATATATTTCCTTTGTCTCTTTGTCTTATCGGATTCCAGGACAAGAATTCATCTGGTCTGGTATAGTATCCACCTAAGTACTGTTACTTACGGTTACATCACTAAGAGAAAGTGCAGAATTCCTCGTAAAGGCGTGTAGCCAAACCGAGGAGATGTTATTTGGGCTTTGAATACTATGTTATTTCGAATATTTGGCCAAGGTTAACTTGTAGTGTGAAGTATCTTCATGTCAGGACAGTGTCTAGTAGGTAATTAAGACTCTCCCTCAATGTATATATGTTAATATAAATAGGTATATATATATATATATATTATATATGTACACACATACACACACATAACACACACACACACACACACACACACACACACACACACACACACACACACACATATATATATATATATATATATATATATATATATATATATGGGGAAAAAAGGAAAAACCAAGAGATATTTTTATATATTCATTAACGTTACGTCTTTATTGTTAGACTTCCTCAGGAAGATAATTTGAAGAAAAATGTCATGCAAGTACATCGAAATTTCGAGTTGGCATTATGGAGAGATGAACGAAAGTAGTAGCTGTGGCTACTGTGCGCGCTGGAGGAGAGTTCAGGCTGGGAGAAGTCAGTGGTGGCGAAGAATAAAATGAATATGGAAAGCTTTGAGTGGGTACAGTAAAGGTAGCAGTGAAATGGGGAGGGTGAGAATATAATTGAACTTTCCTAAGGGTGGGAGAGCTGAAAGGAGGGCTGAGATTTTTGTCGTGGTGAGATGTGGCATGGACTTTGAGAGGTTGGGGGGAAAGCAGGGAAGGGGAACATTGTGCGTTTGGCATGTAGGTGGTACCATAGTTTTAGAAAAAGATTTCAAGAAATGAGGAAGTGTTACAATAAAGACGAACCTTGATGAGTATATAAAAAATATCTCTTGGTTTTTCCTTTTTCATTTCCCACTACGTCGGATTACTCCCATCTTTCCTTTCTCATACATATATATATATATTAGTAACTAAAAGAATTACGCGTTTGTGCACAGTTTCCCAAGTTATTTTGGGAATTGTATTTTATTTAAGCTAGAGCAATCCTTTTGGCTGGGATCACAGTGTAGTATCTGTTCCGATGGATACTACACCCCATAGACCGGTACCGTCTTGGCCTTCGGGGCTTGATGATCCCGATCTGTAAGTTTGTCCTGTGCAGATCTAGGAGGTTCACTCTCCTAGGTTTTGCCTCCCGTCTTTGGGGAGGAGTACGTTTATTGCTTACTGCCTGAGGCGCCTATACCGGGGAATGCTGACGAGGCTGCCCAGGCATTTTTGTAGGCCAGAGTGCTCACCTTCTCGGGCGCTGGCTTTTCAAATCTCACTTTCCGACCTTGTCTCACATCTGACCGCTGTGGGAGGAAGATAAATAGAAACTGAACGTTGCATTCGCGGTAATCAATAAAACTCAGATACGACGTCTTACGTTTGTTGTCAGCAAAATTATTATAATCAAAAGACATTTTTGTATCACTTATTTGTATTGCTGTCAAGTTATCTTGTCATGTCGTCCAAATTTTTTTTTTTTAGGAAAATATATCTGGGTAAATATCAATAAAAGTCTTGTCGTCACTATATATATGATGACGTCATGTTTACAGATCTCCTAAAAAGTGCTGGTCTAATAGGGTTGAGACGCTTGGCGTGTTTAATAAGCCACCTGGTTTCATCAGCACGAAATTATTTAATCATTTTCGGAATATAGATAACTAGAAGTTTGTTAAAAGTGCGCTACATTGCATCGGAGCCCAGCGGCCGTCTCGCAGGAGAACAAGATATAAATATCATAATTAGACCCCATCAGCTCATGGGCCGATCCCACATCTACAGCCAAAAGAGCTTAAACCCCATTAACTTCGTAGGGAAAGACTTTGTCATCGCACGTCTTGAACTGAATACGAATGAAGAACATTATTTTGCTTCGGAGAATTAAGTATCTTTGTCACGCTTTCTTAAAGTGGTTCCACCTAAGGAAAAAGAAACGTTTCATGTAAAAGTAGGAGACATATTTTGCTTGTTGGTGCTGATATCTAATAGATTTGATTATGGTGACTAGTTGACTGTACACAGGGTTACCTTTTCTTAAAAATAATACGTTTTACATCTCTCTTTCTACCTTTCTTTCATATATATATATATATATATATATATATATATATATATATATATATATATATATATATGGCAATAATAAGACTTTTTCCGCTTGATGAGATCTTAGTTTCTAATAACTAATGATCGATAACATCGCCATGCCAGTGTAGCGGCTTTTTGTACATGTCATTATAAATAAGAATAATAATATATGTGTATATATATATATATATATATATATATGGCAATAATTAGACTTTTCCGCTTGATGATATCTTAGTTTCTAATAACTAATGATCGATAACATCGCCATGCCAGTGTAGCGGCTTTTTGTACATGTCAGTATAAATAAAAATAATCATATATGTGTATATATATATATATATATATATATATATATATATATATATATATATATATATAAATATATATATGGCAATAATAAGACTTTTCCGCTTGATGATATCTTAGTTTCTAATAACTAATG
This sequence comes from Sepiola atlantica, assembly GCA_963556195.1. Lineage (NCBI taxonomy): Eukaryota > Metazoa > Mollusca > Cephalopoda > Sepiida > Sepiolidae > Sepiola > Sepiola atlantica. Next base: position 7,484,916 of record OY744537.1, on the reverse strand, counting down.
ATCGACAACATCGCCATGCCAGTGTAGCGGCTTTTTGTACATGTCAATATAAATAAGAATAATCATATATGTATATACATATATATATATATATATATAAATATATATATGGCAATAATCAGACTTTTCCGCTTGATGAGATCTTAGTTTCTAGTAACTAATGAGCGATAACATCGCCAAGCCAGTGTAGCGGCTTTTTGTACATGTCAGTATAAATAAGAATAATCATATATATATATATATATATATATATATATATATATATATATATATATATATATATATATATATATATATATATATATATATATATATGGCAATAATCAGACTTTTCCGCTTGATGATATCTTAGTTTCTAATAACTAATGATCGATAACATCGCCATGCCAGTGTAGCGGCTTTTTGTACATGTCTGTATAAATAAGAATAATCATATATATATATATATATATATATATATATATATATATATATATATATATATATATATATATATATATTATAATATAAAATGAAGTAATAAAATTAGGTGTCAATCAAATTTTATTAGAATTAAAAGTTCAAGAAAAGTATCTTAACGTCTTTAGCTCATGAGTTTTCAAAGATAATTCTTATCTTCAGAGGACCATTACCGCAGTTATACAGGTAATAAAATTAAACTTTGAAAATATATACAAATATATACAAAAATACATAAAAATATATAACATCAAATATATCAATCCAAAAACATACATTTTTGTTAAATCTATATAATCCATGCAAGTCATACAATTTGAAAAACATTATCAGGAAAGACATCCAGAGGATTGACTGAAGATTAATCAAGGTGATGAAGTACTAGTCCAAATACGAGAAACTGAAAGAGCTGACAAAGTTATCCAGTCGCGAAATGCGTACACAATCGATGAAGTGAAAAGTATCCAATGTTTATGTTAATTATTACAACGATAAATAAATCAAATCAAATAATATAGAAAGTTCAATAAACTCACTTAATATATATATATATATATATATATATATTTATATATATATATTTATAAAGTTAGATATTTGTATTTATTTATATTTATATCTAAGCCAACGGTAATTTCATGAACTAATAAACAGATCATTATGAATTTTTTAATATATAAATTAAAAAGTAAGTCAGTAACATAAGCACGTTCTCCTTTGGAAATGTAAACATTTAGCGGGTAAAGATTTTATTTATTTATTTTTTATGAAGCGATCATTATGAATTTTGGAATATATATTCTCGATAACACGGTGAGTAAAATATACACATTATTTCTTTGCAAACTTTACTATTTAGTTGGTGCGCCCAACGAAACCAACACCCGCTCGAAAAAAAAACTTTTAAAATCAGTTTAATACAAAATGCTTAATAGAGAAAAGCATTGCTCTACATCTATATTGAGTTACATTAAGTAATATTTTTTTGAAAGTATCGATACATCTATATTGGGTTACATTAAGTAATATTTTTTTGAAAGTATCGATACATCTATATTGAGTTACATTAAGTAATATTTTTTTGAAAGTATCGATACATCTATATTGAGTTACATTAAGTAATATTTTTTTGAAAGTATCGATACATCTATATTGAGTTACATTAAGTAATATTTTTTTGAAAGTATCGATACATCTATATTGAGTTACATTAAGTAATATTTTTTTGAAAGTATCGATACATCTATATTGGGTTACATTAAGTAATATTTTTTTGAAAGTATCGATACATCTATATTGAGTTACATTAAGTAATATTTTTTTGAAAGTATCGATACATCTATATTGAGTTACATTAAGTAATATTTTTTTGAAAGTATCGATACATCTATATTGAGTTACATTAAGTAATATTTTTTTGAAAGTATCGATACATCTATATTGGGTTACATTAAGTAATATTTTTTTGAAAGTATCGATACATCTATATTGAGTTACATTAAGTAATATTTTTTTGAAAGTATCGATACACGCGCATAAGCTTCAAGAATAGGTATGTGCTTGGTAAAAACCTAAATTCTTGAACTTATCATGAATTATGGAATATGTAATAGGTAACAGGGTATGTAACCTTGACACATTATATATTAAAAAGCTATACCATTTAGTGAGGTACCACCGAAACTGTACCATATTAAAAAGCTATACCATTTAGGGAGGTACCACCGAAACTGTACCATATTAAAAAGCTATACCATTTAGGGAGGTACCACTGAAACTGTACCATACCCACCAAAGAAAAAACATTACAATTTAAAACTAATGCCATATTTATTGCTTATACCCGTTCTAAGACGGGTATTCTACTAGTATAACCGTCCCTCCTACACTGATGAGGTAAGATAGCCCGAAACAACGTCGTCTGTAGGTGAACACACACTTTAACATTATATATATATATATATATATATATATATATATATATAGTCTCGGAAGTATCACAACCATTAAAACTATATAAGGGAAAAAAACAAAACAAAAAAACATAAGTCCGAAGTCGTTCAGTGGAAAATCACTCATGTAAGTTAATTTAATTTTTACAGTTAACTAATTTGCTTCCAAAGTTATTTAAGGGATCATCAGTTGTTTACCATGGAAAACTGTTTCGGGAATTTAAAAACAAATATATATATTAGTAGAGAATGGTAGTTTGCTTGAAGCATTGCTGGGTATAGTAGTAGTATGTTTTTAAAGGCATTGAGCAATGCAAATTCCGGGTAAGATGCAAGTTGTAAGGAACAAAAACAATAAATCGAATACGAAATATGACTTACTATTTATTTTTCCTAAAATCTTACATAACAGCAAGAGTGTTGTTAGCTGTTTGTGTGATGTCCGGATGATTACAAAATCATTATTTAATATTTCAGGAAAAGAAACATCCCTTTGTCAAAAATAATCAATACCAGAAGAATTCCCTGACTATGCAGAGAATTTTAATCATCCGGACATCACACAAACAGCTAACAACACTCTTGCTGTTATGTAAGATTTTAGGAAAAATAAATAGTAAGTCATATTTCGTATTCGATTTATTGTTTTTGTTCCTTACAACTTGCATCTTACCCGGAATTTGAATTGCCCACAGCCTTTAAAAACATACTACCAAATATATATATATATATATATATATATATATATATATATATATATATATATATATATATATATATATATATATATATATAAAATATGAAACTAAAAGGATACTTTCTGTAGATAGAACCTATAGTGAAATGGTTCAAGCTCAATATACGAGAGAGAACAATTATAAAGATAGATGAAAGAAGAGTGATAAACATGTACGAATTACAAATTTATTTCAACTTCGATTGTTAAACGTGTACTCCATAAAAACATGTTTATTATTCTTTCTTTAAGCCAAGGCTTTTTAAATATAAAAATCTTATCATCGGAGGAATTACATAGATAGATAAGTTGCTAGTGGAAAAGCCAGAATTCAAAATTTGATAAAAATATCAAGTAATGGAGAGTGAGAATCTGCGTGTAAACAGATATGGGGTCTGTCCAGTTGGTAAATGTCCGTTGATAAGGTGTCCAATGAAAGGAGATTTAAATATGGAAAAGAAAGGTTTTCGCGAAGGCAGCATTGAAAAAGTTACAAAAATTAAGTAAATCCAATAGAAAGATGTTTAGCTCAATCGTTACGGACAGAATAATAAAAATGTTTTTACCGAGTACATCTTGCATTGAACAATCGAAGTTGAAATAAATTTGTCATTCGTACAGGTTTATCCCTCTTCTTTCATCTATATATATATATATATATATATATATGGGAAGAGAAGGATGAAGGTAATCCGACGTGATGGGAAAATGAAAAAGGAAAACCAAAAAAATGGATGTTTTTTATGTGTACATCAACGTTTCGTCTTTATTTATAAGACTTCATCAGGATGATAAAATAGAGAAAAAATGTCATGCAAGTACAGATACATGTAGGGTAGACATATTGGGAGGAAAAATAAAATGAAATAATGGCCCCTACTGGGTGGACGTCCGTACTTGTTAGAGAAATAGAAATGAATGTTGAAGAAAATGAGTGGGGAAAAAATGGAAGGATGGGGTGAGCAAGGACTACTGTGGCTGGTAGTAGGGGCCATTATTTCATTTTATTTTTCCTCCCAATATGTCTACCCTACATGCATCTGTACTTGCATGACATTTTTTCTCTATTTTATCATCCTGATGAAGTCTTATAAATAAAGACGAAACGTTGATGTACACATAAAAAACATCTATTTTTTTGATTTTCCTTTTTTATTTTCCCATATATATATATATATATATATATATATATATATATATATATATATATATATATATATATATATTGTGAAATGTACCGATCAAAATGAATTTTGGAACACAGCTGCGACGAGTAAAGAGGCGTAATGTGAGCTATATTTAGTGCAATTAATTTTTATGCAAACTTGTCGAAAAGGTTGGTTGTGTGTAAACCGTTTGTAATAATTGATATACCTCCAAATGTTTTTGAAATTTTTACATTACGTATTAGACATTAATTAATAAATATCTCGACACTTTCAGTTTCTTAAATGCATTTTAAAAGGAAATTTTAGGGAGCAGACTATGGGCATAAATCGCCTATTCAAACATACAAATATTTCTAGATTTGCATTAATCTATATCTATAATCATTGGACCAACATTCATAAAAATTGCCTGAATTTTAATTCCTTTTGAAGACACATTCAGCTTAAGCTTAACATGTTTGACATTTTCTAGAATCAAAATTATGTAACGTATTTTAATCAAAAATTAAAATAAGAATTCTACACATAAGGTTTGCTATCGTTATATCTGTATTTTAATGTTTGTACGGAAACATACAATAGGCGTAAAACTGTCCTGATAGGGGAGTTAATTTCAGACTTCGTGGGATGTCTATTTTTCTGATATTAATATACATATGCATGTATAGAACATGGTAGATCCGAGTTGGATCTGTTGTCTGTAAGAAAGCTCAATTTATATACAAAGCAATAATAAATTTGCAATTGAAATAACTCAGGACGACATTTTAGTCTGAGCTGATAATTTATTTAGCCCTAAAACGGGCTCTTCAGAAGTGAACTAGCAGATTTTAGTCAGACTGAAATTGGGTTTTGAGTTATTTCAATTCTAATTTCATATATATATATATATATATATATATATATATATATATATAGTCTCGGAAGTATCACAACCATTAAAACTATATAAGGGAAAAAAACAAAACAAAAAAACATAAGTCCGAAGTCGTTCAGTGGAAAATCACTCATGTAAGTCAATTTTATTTTTACAGTTATCATATTAGTTTGCTTCCAAAGTTATTTAAGGGATCATCAGTTGTTTACCATGGAAAACTGTTTCGAGAATTTAAAAACAAATATATATATTAGTAGAGAATGGTAGTTTGCTTGAAGCATTGCTGGGTATTGTAGTAGTATGTTTTTAAATATTTAATATTTCAGGAAAAGAAACTTCCCTTTGTCAAAAATAATCAATACCAGAAGAATTCCCTGACTGTGCAGATAATTTTAATCTTCCGGACATCACACAAACAGCTAACAACACTCTTGCTGTTATGTAAGATTTTAGGAAAAATAAATAGTAAGTCATATTTCGTATTCGATTTATTGTTTTTGTTGCTTACAAATTGCATCTTACCCGGAATTTGAATTGCCCACAGCCTTTAAAAATATACTACCAAATATATATATATATATATATATATATATATATATATATATATATATATATATATATATATAAAATATGAAACTAAAAGGATACTTTCTGTAGATAGAACCTATAGTGAAATGGTTCAAGCTCAATATACGAGAGAGAACAATTATAAAGATAGATGAAAGAAGAGTGATAAACATGTACGAATTACAAATTTATTTCAACTTCGATTGTTAAACGTGTACTCCATAAAAACATGTTTATTATTCTTTCTTTAAGCCAAGGCTTTTTAAATATAAAAATCTTATCATCGGAGGAATTACATAGATAGATAAGTTGCTAGTGGAAAAGCCAGAAATTTGATAAAAATATTAAGTAATGGAGAGTGAGAATCTGCGTGTAAAAAGATATGGGATCTGTCCAGTTGGTAAATGTCCGTTGATAAGGTGTCCAATGAAAGGAGATTTAAATATGGAAAAGAAAGGTTTTCGTGAAGGCAGCATTGAAAAAGTTAAAAAAATTAAGTAAATCCAATAGAAAGATGTTTAGCTCAATCGTTACGGACAGAATAATAAAAATGTTTTTACCGAGTACATCTTGCATTGAACAATCGAAGTTGAAATAAATTTGTCATTCGTACAGGTTTATCCCTCTTCTTTCATCTATATATATATATATATATATGGGAAGAGAAGGATGAAGGTAATCCGACGTGATGGGAAAATGAAAAAGGAAAACCAAAAAAATGGATGTTTTTTATGTGTACATCAACGTTTCGTCTTTATTTATAAGACTTCATCAGGATGATAAAATAGAGAAAAAATGTCATGCAAGTACAGATACATGTAGGGTAGACATATTGGGAGGAAAAATAAAATGAAATAATGGCCCCTACTGGGTGGACGTCCGTACTTGTTAGAGAAATAGAAATGAATGTTGAAGAAAATGAGTGGGGAAAAAATGGAAGGATGGGGTGAGCAAGGACTACTGTGGCTGGTAGTAGTGGCCATTATTTCATTTTATTTTTCCTCCCAATATGTCTACCCTACATGCATCTGTACTTGCATGACATTTTCTCTCTATTTTATCATCCTGATGAAGTCTTATAAATAAAGACGAAACGTTGATGTACACATAAAAACATCTATTGTTTTGGTTTTCCTTTTTCATTTTCCCATATATATATATATATATATATATATATATATATATATATATATATATATATATATATATATATATATATATATATATATATATATGTATATATTATGAAATGTACCGATCAAAATGAATTTTGGAACACAGCTGCGACGAGTAAAGAGGCGAAATGTGGGCTATATTTAGTGCAATTAATTTTTATGCAAACTTGTCGAAAAGGATGGGTGTGTGTAAACCGTTTGTAATAATTGATATACCTCCAAATGTTTTGGAATTTTTACATTACGTATTAGACATTAATTAATAAATATCTTGACACTTTAAGTTTCTTAAATGCATTTTAAAGGTAATTCTAGGAAGCAGACTATGGGCATAAATCGCCCATTCAAACATACACATATTTCTAGATTTGCATTAAATTATATCTATAATCATTGGACCGAAATTCATAAAAGTTGCCTGAATTTTAATTCCATTTTGAAGACACATTCAGTTTAAGCTTTACATGTTTGACATTTTCTAGAATCAAAATTATGTAACGTATTTTAATCAAAAATTAAAATAAGAATTCTACACATAAGGTTTGCTATCGTTATATCTGTATTTTAATGTTTGTACGGGAACATACAATAGGCGTAAAACTGTCCTGATAGGGGAGTTAATTTCAGACTTCGTGGGATGTCTATTTTTCTGATATTAATATACATATGCATGTATAGAACATGGTAGATCCGAGTTGGATCTGTTGTCTGTAAGAAAGCTCAATTTATATACAAAGCAATAATAAATTTGCAATTGAAATAACTAAGAACGACATTTTAGTCTAAGTTGATAATTTATTTCGCCCTAAAACGGGCTCTTCAGAAGTGAACTAGCAGGTTTTAGTCAGACTGAAATTGGGTTTTTCAATTCTAATTTCATATATATATATATATATATATATATATATATATATATATATATATATATATATATATATATATATGAATAAAGCGAACTATTTTTTCATTTATCACACCCATATTACTATTAAAACGAGTTACTCTAATTTAAATCAATAATACTATATTGCTTTTAAATACTTTATTAATATACGAGCAAGTCCCCAAGCAATCCTTTGTTTGCCTAATTTGCATAATTATATTTTGAAACAATTCATAATGAATAATTGTCTGTTTTATTTGATTGTAATTTGATTGTTTTATTTGCCTATACATGTACTACTTTTATCGATATAAACAGTAATTAATTTAAGTGATTATTACAAAAATGTCAAAAATTGAAACTATGTTAATTACTTTTCAAAAGACGTTCGCAAGAATTACTTTCTCATAACTTCATTTCCTCATCTATATATTTAAACACGTTCTGTTTTATTCTTTATGCCTATCTATATAAGCAATATTTTATCGCTAATTTAATTGTAATTAATTCAAATAATATAAATACAAAAGATGAATGGCAAAAATATTTTACCCCCTACTTACAAGAGGATTACATTCTTTTGACAAATTATTTATTTGTAATTCTCCTTCACCACCGCCACACCAAGCGACAAGCAATACACCTTTTAAAACTTAGTTTATTATGTTTTATATACCTAATTTTTGAAGCATAGTTTTTAAGTGAATACGTACTTTATAACAAAACGCTTTAAAATATGTTTTTTTTTTCAAATTTCAGCATTTAATTTTCGTGAAAAATAGAAATAAACAGTTTTCTTTTATTTGCTCATTTTAAATGCCGTATTTATAAAGTTTAACAACAAACTTATTGTTTATGTCTAGAAACCGCCTTTTCATCAGTCTTTCCAAATTACACAAACATACCTTCATATCTTAGTATAATTGTAGATTAAGATCCTACCTTAAATCACTCTTCCCAAATAGATTCTATTTTTTAAAGAGATTACGTGTGAACATCGTTAAAAAGTTAGCAGAAAGAATAACAAATATGCTTGGTTTAGAATTAAGAGTCAGAAATCCTATCATTTTCGCGTTTTAGGGCTGTCAAGTAATTTTTGGGGTGTGGAGGCTAAATCCGCTGCGTTTTATTTTTTTGGGTGGGTCTACTTTTTAATCAATTACGTGTGGTTTTGTGACCTTACAACCCAGACTTAGGGTTCTTGGTAAAAAATTGATTAACTCTCTAAAAAAGATAGAATGCGAGGAAATGGAGTATCGTTTCACTCTAAATATATATGAAACTGTTTCCTCGACTCTAAATTCTACATTAATTAATATTTTTCATTCTTTCCGTTTTCCACGATGTTCACTCTTTACACGTAATCGCCTAAAAAAGCGGAATTACATTTTATTGGGGGGGGGGGGCTTAGCAAAAAGTGTTAATCTGCAAATGTACCCATATTTTATTTTATTTTTTAATCTTATATTTTATTAACTCTCGCCCTTTTTAAAATTTGAATGTTAAAATATTCGCTTGTTTAGTTCATTTCATATTTATATAAAATAAAATTAATAACATCTTTTAAAATTAGTAAATTAAATACCTTATGCTTTAGGTATAAATAAAAAATATTAATAGTTTGGGTATTATTGTAGACCACACACTCAGTTATCAAAAATGTTGTTATTTTTGTAGGCGATTGAGTGTAAATACCCTTAGAACCTAGCGGATAAAAAAGCAACAAAAACAAATATTCAAAAAATTTAGAGTGGGGGATCAGTTTCGCATATACATTTCATGTAAAATTATCCTTCACTTCCGGGTCATCCTAGCGTTTTATGACAGTTAAACATTTTTTTCCTAGTAGAGATGAATACTATGCGTTATTTTTTAAGTGAGGGTTCCACTTTTTTAGGTTATTACGTTTGATATTACGACCTTGCCAGTCGGACTTAGGGTTAGTGTTTCAGTTAACTACCCTAATAAGTCAGAATACCGTGGAAATTGAAGATCATTTTACGTTATATTTATATACTAAACTTATCCCCCAGTCAAAATTTTAAAATAATTGTTTTGTGGATTTATTTCTTCTTTCCACCAAGATTTCCAGAGTGTTTACATTGAATCTAATTTTTTAAGTAAGGATTAATTTAGCTGATGGTTTTCATCTATAGTGCGTGAAAAATGAAACAAACGGGGAAAACAGGTTTAAAGGGATGGAGAAAAACAAAAATATAAATAAATTTCAAAAATAGAAAAAAAGGGTTAAGTTAGAGAGAGATGTATTAAAATGATTTGATTATCAATGAGAGCTTGCTAGTATCACACACATATATAAATATATACACACACATACACGCACATGCGTATATATACATATACACAAACATGTGTATATATATATCAATACATACACATATACACATACACACATACACACATATTCAAATATATATATATATATATATATATATATATATATATATATATATATATATATATAGATAGATAGATAGATAGATAGATAGATAGATAGATATATACTTAATCAGGGGCGCAGTGGTGTAATATATGGCATTGTTTTAGTGCGACTTAAGCTAAGTGTCTGCTTGGGGTATAAGAACCGAGCCTTAGGTTGAAGTTTGATGGTGATGAAAGGAGGATAGTCGCGCTTTCAATGCATTTGCGACGTGAGAGAGAGTGTTTGTTCTTGAGGAGAGTGCAGTCTGAAAGGTTTAAATTGTGGGAGAGAGTGTTCCTGTGTATCACTAGAGCATTAGTGGAAATGTCGTGTTTGAGGTCCCGCTTGTGTTCGTAAATGCGAAATCTCAGGTATTACTATTTGTTTGGTTTGGTTTGGTTGTTTTTGTACGGTATATCAACCCTTTCCGGGTTATTTAATGCCAAGTCCGGTCACTTTGGTAAAAAGGTTTTATGCTTAAATTTTTTTTATATCTTCATATATTAATTCATAGTGCTTGGTTTTGTTGCTTAGTTTTACGGCATATCAACTTATTTCCGGTTATTGCATGCCGAATCCGGTCATTCTGGTACAAAATGTTATGCTACAAGTTCTTTATATCTTAAAATATTTATTCATACTTTGGGTATTTTATTTAGAGGAAAATTATTGTTTTGTTTTTAGCTTTGCAGGACATGATTAAGTTTTGCAAAATGAAGGGACAGAAACAATAATATCAATGTTTGGTGCATTTTAAGCCAGGAAGCCGGTATTCTCAGACAGCCTGATCTGGTAGCACTAGATGGACGTGTGACTGATTTTAGTGTTTTAATTTTGTTTTTATTCATTATCGTAGTGTCTTCACACAAGGTGAGGGCGGCTGAAGCTATTTACTAAAAGTACAGTCAAAGTAAGAACAGGTCTCCCCAACGTTACAGTACGTATTACTGTAATGTTGTGCTCGTTCTTTACTCGTCCTCAAATACGAAGACGTTGCATGAAAAAATGAAGGTGTTTACATTATATAGCCAACGATTTATCTCAGTCGACATTCCCCACCTTACAGACGAGGTCAACTCCCCAGCCCCAGATGGAAGGAAGGGGCAAAGGACGCTAACTTCGATCGCAAACCTCGTTCTGTCTTTTTTATTTTCGATTCCCTCTTGATCGGTGACGTAATTCTTAAAAATTGTTTTTAACACATTCTACAAATCGACATACCTAAAAATAACAATGCAATGTTTATACTTCCAAGCCTCGTCCCAACTTTTAAATTATCACAATAATCTAAGTCGTATTACAGACGCATGTTTTAGCAACACCCTTGACCTGCATTTCCTTACCGTCTAGTTCTGCTTTTTCGGTCACCTCGGGGTAATCTCGTCACATTACGTCATCTATCACAGAGTTTTAAAAAAGTACAAAATACTGAGATCGTTTTCTTACTTACTACACAGATGTAGAATTATATTTCATTAAAGCATCCTGTTAAAAGAAGAATATTTGTCTTAAATAGAATTAAATGTTACTTAACAGAAACATCTAATATATGTTTAACATAATTATTTTCAAAATCAATTAAAAAAATGCCCAATATTCTGTAATTAAAAAAAAATTGTTTAAATATAAGCAATAGTTTTGTGTATAAAGGTAACTGTTAAAAGTAAATAAAACATATATATATGGGTAAAGTACACGATAATTCATGAAAATTAAAGTGCAGGAGGAAAAAAAAGAGAGATTTTACCGTTTTCGTTCGTGTTGGCGAACGTCTTCAACACGAACGAAACCGGTCAAATCTCTTGTTTTTGTTTTTCTCATGCACTTTAACCTATTTTCCGTTTATCATTGTTCACACACACACAGATATATATATATATATATATATATATATATATATATATATATATATATATATATATATATATATATAGTCGCGGAAGTTTCTCAACCATTAAAACTATATTAAAAAAAAACAAAAAAACTTATAGTCCCAAGTCTTCCAGTGGAAAATCACTCATGTAAGTCAATTTATTTTTTACAGTTATTATATTAGTTTATTTCTAACACTATTTTAAGGGATCATCAGTTGTTTACCATGAAAAACTGTTTCGGGAATTTAAAAACAAGACAGTATTTAATTTCATGGCTTCCCAGCAGAGTTGATCAGACCCCACTTCCCTTAAAAGACAAAACATAAACGTTCCTTATACTAAATCTACGTTTTGTTCCATATAAATGTTTTGCTAACTTATATTAGTTATTTAAGACAAAAAAAAACTGTATTCATTTTATATATATTAGCTTCTATAATTAGTTCCCCATGAAAATATATGAACCCGAAAATTTACGAGTTTTCAACAATTCCAACGGTCGGCAAAGGTATAGCATTTCTGATTTCTGAAAAAAAAAATGTTTAAAACAAATTTCTGCTTCTACGTCGAGATTGAAAATAAATTGATATATATTTCTTGTAAGTATTATTTAAAGTATCTCTCTTGGATTTATATGTGAGATGTCCTTCTTGTATTTGTTCTGACCAACGTTAAAGAATGTTATATCCTATCCAGAAGTTCAGAAAAGTCGTTTCATCCACATACAGTTTTTAGGAAGATATGTTAGACTTATTCTGGCGCGTCGTTGAAAGCCGTCTTATATGGTACGACCGGCTATCCATTTTACAAACTTGATGTGGTGTCAATCAGATGCTTTGCAAATAGCAGTTGTATATTCTCCAAGTACAAACACAACATAATATAAATAGCATTTACTCATACAGTGTTCACGCATAGTTCTTTATCTACGACCCCGACAACAATGTTCTTCTTTTTCAGATGTTCCAATTAGTACAGTAATCTATTCTGTATGTAGTACTTACGTCTGTTGTTCTCCTCTTGTATATTATATTTTGTACAACATTACAGGTTTTGTATCCGCCTTTTTCGTTTGTCTGACAAACTGTTTATCTGTGAATACATTTATGTGTATGTAAATTTAACTGTTTCTTTAACAATTATAATTATCTCTTTCTTCTCACACATGCATGTGTTATCACCGATATATATATATGTATATATATATATATACACACACACCCACACACACACACACACACATATATATATGGACTTACCTATATTTTGAGCACTTTCTCCACACTGCTCCCACGCAAAGAGTTTTCTTCACATTCTACAATGCATCTGACTTCTTTTCAACGAAAATTTACAACCAGGACAATCTGCATATCTTTTTCACGGAACTTTTCTTTTCATTCACTGCGTTTTTTTAACAAAAATTCTTTTTAATAATTTTTATATTTTTCAAATATTTGAATTTTGGTTTTTCCGAAAGCCAACTTATCCATCTGTATTTCTCCTCTGATGATAAGATTTCGATCTTTGAAAAGTCTTGGCTTAAGGAAAGAATAATAAACACTAGTTTATTACTGAATACACCTTGCATTGAACAATTGAAATTTGAAATAAATTTGGACAATCGTCGCATATTTATCACTCTTTTTTCTTCTATCTCTCTCTCTTACTCTCTCTCTCTCTCTCTCTCTCTCTCTCTCTCTCTCTCTCTCTCTATATATATATATATATATATATATATATATATAAATGTTTAAATTCTATCAGATTTATTGTGTTCAGTTGTACAGTTAAGAAAGGTGTTGGCCTAGAATTATTTGAGTTATCTCCCTTGAATGTATTTCTTGGAATCTTACAGGAAGAGCTCTGCCGCACGAGAGCCTGTAATCTCATTCGACCCACGTGCAGAATTTAGGACAAGATCTTCCCCTCTTTCTGGTGCGTCCTTCAAAATAGACGGATGATTCGTCATCTCCTTCTAAGAGCTTCCCAAACTCTAGCAGAAATTTCCTTTAGGTTACGTCCTTTGATAGCAATCGTATAGACTCTCAGAAACACACAACACACTTATTAATTGCTCACACAATTCTCTCTATCTATAACCCTGACAACGTTTTCTTTCTTATCATATTTGGGGCTGTAATTATTTCATTCTTTAGTACATATGTTTAATAATACTTACTTTTACATCTGTTTTCAACAAACTGTTTATATGTGATTAAATGTATGTGTATGTAAATCCAACTGTTTCTTAACTATTATCCTTTTCTCGTTCCTCCGACACACGCACGTGTTACCTCAAAATGGAGGAAAATATACCCGAACACGTAGTCGCTAAAACATAAAAGCTAAATATAAAATATTAATAGCTTTTGGTATGTATACGTCTAAAGCATATATGGAAAATCTCATAGTCAATAAATTACCTTTTTTTGAAACATTAGTCGCGCAACTTCCAATATCCGTATCTGGGGTAGGTAGAATACAGCCTCGTCAATAAATTATCATACTTGTCTAATTAACCATAAATCTTTCAAAATTCATGTTTGAATGTGGTTGTAAATATCTGATGCACTAAATTATCCACACATCGTCCAATATTGAGAGAATTCCATATTCAATAACTGACAGCTTTGTGTAATTCGTCACAAAGCATCCCATATCCGTATATGAATGAAGTAGAAAACATCATGGTCGTTAAAGTATCTCTCTCTTCTAACATGCCACAAATCAGCCAGTACTCTAGGAGAGTAGAAAGTGACTAACTTGGGTTTACTTTCAGCAGCCTTGTAACTCTCGCTTTTCTTATTTTGTCTTTTAGTCCTCACATTCCATGAGCGATGTTTCTGACAAAGGGGGAATAATTGCTGTTTTCTGGGTCGGAATCTATCCATATAACACTTTTTGTTGGCTAGATTTTGACCTTGCAATAGATTGTTTAGCTCCTTACATCAAGTGGCTTCATGCCTTGTCTGGAGCAATCTCCATAAAAAACCAAAAAAACTGGAGTATTTTATTCACATCCTCTCCAAGAAGTTAGACACAAGGTCAAAGCATTTTTTTAATTTACTTCCTCTCCAGGAGGCTAGACAAGAGGTCAGGCGTGGTAAGCCAGTGCACTAAGATTAATACTTGGGTATTAGCGAGATAATATATATAACCAGTAAATAATCCCCCTTCTTTAATCAACTGTAAATAGCCAGACGCCCAGAGGAATCTTTCGCACATTCAAATTCTATTCGCTCGGGGCTCTGACCATTTCGCCTGAATAAAGAATGGCTAGGTCATAGGAGACTATCTTTCCAGTGATTACTTTCGCCATTCAGAAAAAGGATGTTTATTGCTGGTTGTCTGAGACGTCTCACCGGGAAATTCCGACGAATCAGTTCTCGGCTATTTTTGTACACTCCCAGAGTGCCTCCTTGGGGGAGCTGAATTTTATTATCAGTTAAAACTGGTTTGATGTCTAAACATGGTCACTAAATGGTTTCCCTTTTATACTTAGTAACAACGCTCCCAATAGTTGTGTATGTGTTATATACGAAATAGAATTGTAGGTTTAAGTATCTTCCTGGGTCTATTTGTTGTTTTAATTGTACATTATCATCTTAGACACTTATAAAACAGCAACCTGATAGCCAAAGATAAAATGCAAAAAGATGTAAGTCTATGGTGTCGCTACATGCTCACCTAAATAGACTTTACCCATTTTAAAATGAATTGTTCCAAAATCGAATATAACATCATTAATAAATTTCTGCCGTTAAAAAACTATTCTTTAGAGTCTTTTTTTTAAATGTTAATACATCGAATTGTAATAATTTTAAATAAATAAAGAAGGAAAGACGCATATTGGTTTCATTTATTTAAAGAATATTTAGCTGACAATTACAATTATTTTTACAAACGAAATAAAAAGAAACAATCACGTAATATTATTTAATCTTATATACATATTATTATTATTATTATTATTATTATTATTATTATTATTATTATTATTATTATTATTATTATTATTATTATTATTATTATTATTATTATTATTATTATTATTATTATTATTATTATTATTATTATTATTATTATTATCATTATTATTATTATTAGTAGTAGTAGTAGTATCTGGTTGGTGCTTTCCCACCTCAGTCTTTCCTTTTTCATAGACACTTCACGATGATTTTGTGTGGTATCAGCCGAAGTTGGTGCCATCACATAACTGTGTGTATTTATGTATATATTTGTTTTGGAGAGGAGGGGGGTCTGTTTATGGGATTTCCGGTAGTTTCAGCTCCCTTGAACTCGTGTGATGTCCCCTCTCTCTCCTCCTTTCTCTCTCAATATATATTGCGCTAGCATCGGCGAGATGCATGGTAGGTCTACGGGAAAGTGTTTTATAGTAGAAATAAAACAATGTTATATATCAGTTTCAATGCCAAAATTATGAAAAAACCTAATTGTTACACCAAGTTTACTGCAAAAACACTTACCTGTAGACTTACCATACATGTCTCCGACACTAGCTCAATACCAACATCTAAAAAACATTACTACCCCCTTTCTCAATATATAGACATTTTAGTTGATAACAGCAAGCAATACACCACGATACCAACGTAAAAAAAACATTCAACATTCTTAAAACCATTTATATTGAAAGTAGACACCCTACAATTAATAATAATAGTTACGAAACTAGTCACATCATTTTAAAGTGTCTAACGTAGTAATAACAAAATTAACAAATTCTCAGCCGTTAGACACGTGATCCCATTCGCATGCAGCAGCAGCAGCAGCAGCACCTCATTACTATATGCGCTTATTTTTAAGTCGTAAATTACTAGACGTTAAAAACTAAACGGCAAAAGAAATAGTTGTAAACACACCAAGCAAAACCCCAACTAATCATGATTTGATGTACAAAATCAAAAGTACTCAGAATAAACAAATTGAGAACCTACAAATTTCATATACACCAATTAGACCGAAATACTAAATGCACTATTCGTAAAATAAAAAAAAAATAAAAAAGTCCCATCACATAAAAAAAACTCTGTTTTATTTAATAACATTCATTTAAATGAACACATGCTGCTTAAACACACACAATATATATAGTTTGAATTACCTACTAGATACCATCCTCAAGTGTCTTCGGTCTCTCTGTACGAGGATTTGTTAGGACAACGTGACATGAGGATACTTCACCCTTCAAGTAAACCCTGACCAAATATTGAAAATCGCATAGTATTCGAAGCCCAAATAAGTTCCTCTCAGCATGGCTATACATTGGCCCATAGAGGTAAGGTGCATCTTGCCCTAGTGATGTTACCAAACCAGATGAATTCTTGTTCTGGAATGCGGTAAGATCAAGACTCTAAAAAAAGGATATACTATAACATAGTTAACTGGTCAATTGAGACAGGAAAATTAATGTTGTCCACTTTTTTACTTACTCAACGTTTGAGAGGTAGAGTAAATCTTAATTGAACACATAGATATGTATCTGATACAAAAATTAATTCTAAGCCCCTTGATTGCTGAGAACTTTCTTATTAAAGAAAAATGAAAACAAAAGCTATATATATATATATATATATATATATATATATATATATATATATATATATATATATATATATGAAACAATAGAGATAACTATTATATATTCATCTTAGATCCTATCGTGATAAGTCAATTCTCGATATAATAGATAGAACAATAATATAAGAAAATATATGATGAACATACAAATTGGATAAATTACAATATTTATTAATTCATTAATTATTCTAAATAAGAAATATAATGAAAAAAACTTTTTTATTTTCCTCAATACATGGATTTATATATATATATATATATATATATATATATATATATATATAATTTAAAAAAAAAGATATTTCACGGTAAACAAGGGAACTGAGAATTAGAGAGTATGGTTTGGGTGTCATCCTAAGTTGGGAGCTGCGCAGCGAGGTGTCTGTTTACATTAGTTTTAAACGTCTGCATGTCGGTACAGTCGGGAAAACAGTGAGCAGAGAGGGAGTCCCAGAGGTCAACAGCACAAGGAAAGAAGCTGCTGAAGTAGAAAGCTCTTTGGCGTCTGGGGACCTCCACAGTGAATTGATGGGACCTAGCTAATTGTCGGGTTGTTCTAGTGTATTTGCGTTGAGGGGGCACTAGAGCAGCTTGTTTATCGGAGCACAATCCATTGAAGTATTTGTAAAACAAGCACGAGGATGAAACATTGCGGTGATTGGACAGGGGCTGGAGCTTGGTTGATAGTAAAGGACCTATTAATTTGGCGACTCTTTTTTGGACTTTGTCTAAGAGGGAGAGACTAGTAGATGATGCACCAGCCCAGATGTGACAACAATACTCTATACATAGGCGGATAGTGGCTTTGTAGAGATACAGGATAATGTCAGGTGTAAGGAGTATAGTAGCACAGTAGAGTGAGCCCACCTTCTTTTCAGAAGCCTTGGCAATGTTTTGAATGTATTTGTTCCAATTTATGTTATCTGTGAATGTTAGGCTGAGTAGTTTGAATGTTGAACTCTCAGGTAGGGTGTTCTTTGCCATGGCAATCAGTGGTTGAACGGTTTCTTGTAGTTATTGAACGAAAATAAGCTTTGTCTTTGCGGCATTAAAAGTTACCAACCATTTCTGCCCGAATCCACTACAGCCTGGATAGCACTTTCTAAAGATTCAGCCATTGCCTCGGATATGTACGCGTCCGTTTTGCCCACAAGACGAGAGTAGAGAGTGGTGTCCTCAGCAAATATACCTATCTCAGACTCGAAGGCATCAGGGAGGTCGTTTATGAAAATCAGATACAATGAAGGTCTAAGGATGGATCCCTGTGGTACACCTGCATTCATGTCATCTTGCTACACACACACACACACACACCCACACCCACACACCCACACACATATATATATATATATATATCATAGTTTATTAATAAAAATTAACAAAAACCGCATTAAAACCTATTCGTTTCTTATGGAAATTTACCAATAACCATAGAGTTATGATTATATGAGTTCCCACCGCTGAAACTGTACTGTTTAAAACGCCTTTGCGTGGCGGTGTTATTGTAAAGAGGCACTTATTTCCCATCCTTAATTCGCCGCAAATTTCCAATATCCGCGTCTAAGTGAAACATTTAATTAATTGATGTTCATCTACAACCGGAAACCTTCTTGCCATTATTGTCGTGCGAAGAGGCTGAGCCAAGCTTCCTCATCCCTCGGGCAAGATTTGGGTAGTTTGGCACTGGCTAGATAAATCATTCATATCTATAATTGCATTTTAGTGATTATGTAGACACAAACGGAACTCTATGTAGTGTACATTGCGAGAGGGCATTTATTGATTTCAATGAAGAATTATCCTCTGCAATAAATTACAATTTGACAAGAGAAAAGAGGGGAACAAACGGGAAAGCAAAAGGTTAAAAGCAGGAGAAATGGTTTGAAGTGCAGGATATTAGATAATGTGAGAGGCCCCAGGGCAAAACGAGTTTGGCGCCTCTGTGAATATTATAAGCAGTGAATAATTTTAATATAAGCAGACCATAGATGGCGGACGAGAAAAACAAGAGGACGGGGAAAAAATAAGGATTAAAGAAATATATCATAAAAGATATATGATAAAAAGACAAGAGAATAATGAAGGGGTTAAAGAAGCGAAAGAAACGTATATCAGAATTAAAATGATGAACCAAAATGTAAGAAAAAGTAGAACCAGGGCGGCAATAAGAATAAAAAGAAAGCGTGTTTAGGAAAAAGATAAGATTAGGAATGTAACGAAGAATAAAAAATATCAAGGAATTAGGTTTGGTTTGGTAGTTTTGTTTTACGGCATATCAACCCTTTTTGGGTTATTTAATGCCGAATCTGGTCTTGTTTTCTTCTCTTTTTTGTTTCTTTCCCCTTTTAATATCTGTTTCTATTTAACCCATAGTTGGGACCCTAACAGGTACTACCACTCCGGGTCAGGGTGGACCTGGGAGCAATGGTAATTAAGAGAAGGCTCCACATTCCCCAAAGTCCGTAAGCCGGATCTCACCATCGGATGTAGTTTAAGGTCATATCCAGGACCGGGAGTAGGGTAGGAAAAATAAAAATAAAAAAGGGGACGGAGAAAGGGAGAGGGGCTGTTGTTTTTGTTTTTGGTTTTGTAGAACATAATTAAGTTTTACAAACAAAAAACAAAAAAAACAAAACAAAAAACGTCAATGTAGGTGAATTTCGTCTCAGGGAGCCACAGGGCAGCCTGATCTGGTATCACCAGTCAAGGAATTAGTAGGAAAAAGATTAAGAAAAAAAGACCATGAATCAAAGAGGTGAAAAAAGTAAGAGAAATATAAAAGTAGAAGTCGCATATTGTCTAGATTATTCGGGCTTTTTGATGATGATGATGATGATGACGATGACGATAATAATGATGCTGCTGCTGCTCTGTAAGCTTCTTGACTAGATGATGACGAAAATTTAGTCTCCTCCGGGCAGCACTGGTAATGATGCGTTAGGGATCGTCTACCTAGTCGGATCCTTGTTAACTCCAAATAATCAACGTGTCATTTGTACTGATAACAGATAGTTATTCATTATTTCAGATACATTATCCAGGCAGAGATAAATAGATAGATATATAGATACGTAAAGATATTGATAGATAAAGTTTTCAACTGAATATTTAAGACTTGATATTTTAACACGGACGTTCCGACTTGCTTCTAAACTAATTATCTTTATATGAATTGATCATCCCGTTTCGTTCTTCTTTTTAAATGCTTCCAGTTTTTATAAACTCAAATGTAACTGACATATACTGATGGAACATAAATAAAAAGTGAAAGCAAAACAAACAAAATCAATACAAATAAAAATAACATAAATAAACAAATATAAATACAAGGAGTATTGATTTACTCCTCTCCAGGAGTTAGGCACAAGGCCAGTTGTTATCTTACTCCCACAAGTAAGATGTGACTTAAGGTCGGGTCGGGAAAGTGGGGTTTAAAAATTGCCTGGGCAACCCCGTCGGCATTCCCCGGTAGGGGCGCCTCAGGCAGTAAGCAATAAACTTACTCCTCCTTAAAGAGGGGAGGCGAAGTCTGGGAAGGTGGACCTCCCAGAACTGCACAGGACAGACCCATTGACCGGCGTAAATCAAGACCCGAAGGCCTAGACAACACCAGTATGGGGGGGGGGCAGTATCTATCGGAACAGATACTACACTTTGATCTCAGCCAAAAGGCCAAGAATCGTTCTAGTAGAACTAATCTATATTAATAGAGTCTCGATATCCTATAGGTCAGATAAAACACATATAGTTTGAATAAGCTTAACCCAAAAAGTGATTATAGATTATCTTTTGTTTACCATCATGCTGTGCAACTACACACGAAATCTGCTCTCAGTGTTCGTTGATGTTTCTTATATTTTTAAATGTTCTGAACTAATGAGTTGGACGTTATCAATTCCAATTACGTCAGAAACGCAACATACGCAAATAATCCGTATGCATCATATTTAAATACGAGATAAAATGTACTTGTAAATGGCCAAGATCAAACTGTAGTATCTGTTCCGATGGATACTACACCTTATAGACAGGTATCATCTTGGTCTTCGAGTCTTGATTGCGCCGGTTTGTGAGGTTGTCCTATGTAGTTCTACGAGGTCCACCCTCCCAGGCTTTGCATCCCCTCTTTGGGGAGGAGTAAGTTTATTGCTTACTGCCCGAGGCGCCCCTACCGGGGAATGCCGACGGGGCTGCCCAGGCATTTTTTTGTAGGCCAGAGCGCTCTTCTTTTCGGGCGCTGGCTTTTTAAATCCCTCTTTCTCGACCTTGTGTCACATCTTACCTTGTAGGGGAAGATAAATAAAATAAAACAACAATAAGAAAGCTATACGCCATATTCGTCGAAACGTAGTAGAAATATACACTGCAACCCAAACATTTTTGCAGGTTTGAATTCTTATGTTTCAATAGCAATTAAACTCCAGGTTTTAATTTAAGAAGCATTTAGATGCCTTAACTGATAACTAATCTTTAGACTTAATTTAATATTATAGTTTTCTTAATTGTTTATTAATGATTTATCCACTTCACAGAGAACCAAAAGTGTTTGCAATGTAATCAATTTTGTGAAGATATTTCGTGTAAAATCGTTTAGAACTGAAGTACCAGCTACAATTGCACACTTTACTTGCTGACGGTAAAATGTTTTGGAAGTCTTCGAAACCACCAGAGACGGCCATCGCTCAAAGGGAAATGTGCAGCGCAAAAAGAATAATTGAGATCGTCGACGCGTTATTGGCAATACAAGCAAAACTATTTTTCATCAAACTTGCGTCTCAGGAATATCAAAGACAATGTGAAATCGTTCTTGAGAAGATAGCAAATCAGCGATGACCTGCTATTTAACTCGTGTTGAGTAAAACTAATCGAAAAAAAGAATATAATAGGCAGACAGGTATATGAAAACATATGTTTCAGACAGTCGTGTTGACAGATGAAACCCGAGCAATACCGTGACCTTCGTGAAAAGAAGGCCTTTCAATTGAGTCTCGTTTTTCTGTTGATGTCACAGTGGTTGGTGCTAACGAGACTTCGAAATACCTGAAATGAAATGCTATTTTTAGGGGATTAATAGAGGTTCTCTAATATTTTTTCTTTTATGTTTATCTCCTGATTAGGATCACAGTATTTTAAATTATCTGTTATATAATTTTATGGTAAGAAAAATGACAATATTACTACTAATAATTAAGCAGTAAAAGAAAATTTCAAACATTCAACCAAATTATCCAACAGAATGTTTTTATAAGTTTGATTTTTTTCAAATTTATTTCTGTACTAGGAACCTTATTGTTTGTTTTAATTTCATTTGTTCTATTTTTTAATTTTTCGCCTGTTTTCATTTTATCGTAATCTATCGTTTTTTTAAATTTTTAAACTAACTTATTCATCATTTGTTTTCATTTTAAACGGTTATATTCAAATAGCTGCCAAATTTTATCGACTAATGTTGTCTGATTTGTCGATACTATTGAATACAGTTACGTTCCAATATAAATCGGATCGTGTTCTTTTTCTTTCTACTTATAAATGCAATTTAAAAAGTTTTCTAATGCTATTTAAAAAAAAGGCTCTAATTCATTATCGACAGTCTGACTAGCACCTACTAGCATGACGTCACTCTCCAGCGAACAGGCCTTACTTTTTTACGAAGTCCGAGCGGATAGACGAATAGTTAGACCATTGAAGGTGGAAGTCTCCGCTTTCGATTTAGGTGTCAACAGGGAGGTGGAGAAGTTATCTTTTGTGTTGGAGTTGTTGGCGACGCTTAATTGGATAATTCAGGGAGCCCGAAAGTCTGAAACTGCCAGTTTCTAAAAAGCAATTTAATTCCCTTTAATGCACAGAATAAATACTTTCGAAAGAGCCTTCTATTTCCCGTCATCATAAATCTCGTTTAACTAGAGAGTGGCTGGCTAACCAATGATTTACAGGGTACAAATTAATGTATTAGCAACCTCAGGCCCAAACATGAACCCAATTGAAATCTTATGGTCCATTATGAAACAGTGAATTTACGAGAATGGACGACAATTTACGATTATGACATCGTGTATTGGAAGGAACTTCAGCATTGGACAAATGCCTCGTTAGAGTCGTTTCAAAGATGATAAAAAATAAACTATTAAGATTAAGTTAAATAGGTGTTTCTATTTTGAAGAATTGTTGCAAAATTTAATGTTTTAACTAACACAATTCACTTTATTTTTGTTGTTTTTTCTATGTTAGGAAATAAATTTTATTACAAAAATATAATGTCGTGCATAAACATTTTTTTAAATTCTATTTGCTAAAACATAATTATTTACATTTTGGAAATCAAATATCGAAAACCAATATTGTGATAATCAATAAATATAAAATACCGACATTTTCAGATTGTCTTCTTTTAAATAAACCTCCGATGGTATATGTACACAATTCCGCTATTTACAAACACTTTTGGTTCACTCTATGAATATCAACCATGACGGAACAATAACCTGAAGATAAAAAACCATGCAAGCAATGGAAAATTCGTTACTAAATTTTATTTTAAACTAGAATAGACAAGACACCATAGCCAGGTCTATGACAATCCATCAAAAAGAAGAAAATCTGATGTAAAACCTTCCGTTAAAGTGGTTACTGATCATCCGGTTTTGTCATTTTCCCTGGTTAGGGTAAGGGTTAGGGTTTTGTCATTTTCCCTGGTTATAGTCATGGAATCTGAGAGAGTGGTACTCGTGTTCTATAATCGTTTCTCACAATTATTTAGTAGTATACATATGTTTAAGAGTGCAGATATAACCTGTTTGCAGGACACACTCACAATTCTGCACATAGGCGTCGGGAATCTTATCGTAAAATTGCTGCTGCATCTTCACTTTTACAGATACCATTTCAGTGGAGATTCTTGCGACTGATCAGAGATGTTTAAGAGAGTACTGTCCAGGCCATTTTACTGAGTCTCGTTCTTCTGCTGACGTCAGAGTGGTCGGTGCTAAGAAGATAAACAAGACACTTCCAAGATAACGGTTACACACTACATGTAGATATATAACTGTTGTAATTTCTCTTTAATGATTTCATCTTTGATCTAGTAATTGTTTACGAAGGTCATGGCACTGTTCACCCAGTTATCTGGGAGGATGATAGAACCTGTGCAGTAATAATTATCTGTCACAACAATTCTGCATTAGTCGCCTGCTTCTAACAGTGGTTCACTAAAGAAAGAAGAATAACAATAATCTTATAAAGAATTGTAATAAAACATTAACTAGATGCAAGGGAACAACTCAGACTCTGTTAGAACTTACGAACTCTCTTTGACTGAAACTCTTCCCAACCACCTTGACTTTTTCTATGAATCTCTTCTGAACGGTCATATCGTCTTACTTTTCGGTGATTTAATGCTCGTGTGGGTAGTGATTAGGAGACGTGGGATGCGATCTGTCCTTTTTATCAGAGGAATGAATGCGAACAGCCAGAGGTTGCTCAAACGCTGGAACTTGCCTTAACGATTTCAACATATATTCTCGATAGAAATCCCAATCCCTAAGCTACTTGGTATCACCCAAGATACAAGGGTGACCAAGTGATAGACTTCATCACCATTCGTAGGCAAGATCTGTATAATGTGTACATAGTGCTTGTGATGTGCCGGGTCAAGTTCAAGAGGAATGTCGGTAGAAAGATCCGTATAGCTGGAATAAAGGTATCGGTCCGAGTTCATATCACCAGACTTAAACAGCCAAATGTGCGCGCCCCTAATTGTATGATCCAATAATCCAAACAGAACCAACATTTGGGAAAACGTTAGGAGTCAGGTTTAATCAGTAGGAAATGATAAACTTGGTCTTACAACTAGGAAAGTAACAGACTGGTTTAATGATAGATACCCTTATTTAAGCTAAAACCTGGAAGCAAAGCATTAGCAACACCAACAATTACAGAGGTAAAATCATTTAACACTTTTGATCCTGCAAGGCGAATTTCGCAGGATGAAACTGAGCCGCGAAGAACATATTTTTGATATCCAGCAAGCCTTCAACACCAAGAACATTAAGATATTTTACTTGTTAATACGACAATTTCTAGGTTCAATAACATCCACGATCATCCCTATGATGATAGGGATATTGTTCAAGAATCAACAAAAAATTGAACTGCAGTGACTAGATCAACAATCTTACAACAGTCAATTACAGAGTTATAAAGAACTTGGCACAGTGCGGTTTTATGCATTGACTAGATTGATTGTCTTATGATGAAGTAAGCCCAGTAATTAATCTGCCAAAGTACCTTGTTGAGAGGGTATATCGGTCGAAATGTTGATGGTCCGAAGCAGGAATGCAATAGGAGCAATCACAACTTTTATCATAACTAGTTGGAATGAGACTCCGATTCTACAAGATTATATCGATACTATACGGAAGGATGACACATAACTAGTTGTAATTATCATGGTATCATCTTATTGGTAAGGTGCTAGCAAGATTATTGCCTAGCATACTGATGGAGGATATTCGTCATGTGGATATGAAGAAATCCCAGAGCGGTTTTAGGATTAGAAAAAGAGCAGCTAGCATGACATTTGTGGCAAGACATATACAAGATAGATACATTGAGGAATCAGGTTTTTTGACGACTTGACAAAAGCGTTTGGCACAATCAGTAAAAATGCTCTCTAGATAATACTTGTAAAGTAGGGTCTCCGCATAAAATGTGATTGTGGTCAAGCATCTCTATAGAGATATAAAGGTTCGGGTTTCATTCTGGACTAGCTGTCTGATTAAATTCTTATTGACAATCGCGTAAAGCAGAGTGGTCTTCATGCTTCCCCGCTTTTCTCTATTTCCTTTGCTGTCTTATTTGCACACGTTTTCCGGTATTGTTCCGATGGTTTTTAACTGGAGAAGGTCTAATACCAATTTAAAATATTTCCAAACACCGATCAGATGGCTTCACTATGTAGACAATGTTGACTTCTTGGCGCATACGGATGTCGACATGCAGCACCTCATGGACTGCTTGTCAGTAGCGTTTTGTCTTACAATCAGATTTAAAAAAAACAAAGAAATGTTTATGATTTATTTTGGTTTTATTGTATTAATATATACCACTTTTTTGAATTTTACATATATATATATATATATATACATATATATATACACACACACACACACACACACACATATATATATATATATATATATATATATATATATATATATATATATATATACTAAGTAATGAAAATATATTCATGGCAAATAAGCTACACAGAGGCTTTCGCGTTTCATTCTCGTAGGTAAACGTCAGGCTAAAATGCATGGAGTTTTAGCCTGACGATTATCTACGGGGATGAAACGCGAAAGCCTCTGTGTAGCTTATTTGCCATAAATATATTTTCATAACATACTACCTAGCTCTATTCACGTATTGAGCACTATTGAAGTAAATACTGAAAATTGATACATAAAAGATTATATCACCTTATAAAACTTTATGTGGATACATAAAATAATAATCATATATATATATATATATATATATATATATATACTCCATTTAATATTTTATGCTATAGAGAGTTCAATACTAAAAAATAATTCACATAATATATCAGAATGATAACACACACTTATATAAAGGTGCGTATTTACAGAAGTATTAAGCCACTTCTGTATTTATAAACATAATGATTGAAAAGAAGACATCCACTTTTTACTTATATTCAATAGGTTTCTCTACCATTGTGTGGAATACAATAGATTTTGTGTCCTTTTCGAAATAAATATAAAAATGAAGAGAATATATTTCGCAATTTTAAGAATCACGCTGAGGTGGCTGTTATTTCGTTTGTTTCTTTTCAGTTTAAATACGTTTATCCAAATGGAGTTTTTTTTAAATGAATGAGAAGAAAATTGAAAATCTGAAGCAAACGGATTGAGACGGATGGAATGTAAAAAATAAAAAGTAAAATAAAAATATATCAGGAAAGGAACAGGGAAGAAAAACGTTAGAAAGTAGTGAAACATTTAAAACGCTAACAAATTAAATTTAGTTCCGATGAAGTCGTTTGAATGACAAAGACGAGCTCTTGTCGTCATATGACTTCATTTGATTGTATTGTTGATATATCCGCCTCTTTCATTGTATATTTACCTCTATTGAATATTATAAAAATTGTTTTTTTTCATTCACACACGCACAGACATATATATATATATATATATATATGACATATATATATATATATATATATATATATATAATTTTATTTAATACACACATAAAAGTAATCCATGGACACGTGTTCATGGCTAACTTACACAGAGATCGAACCCTCGATGTTGATGTCTATAGTCCAGCGTTCTACCACTGTCCCAAGACGCTCTGTGTAGAAATATACGCGATTTTTATCACCCAAATATACGATGTATTTCTATGTAATTATTTTTATAGGTGATTGCAGCGTTGGTTGTTATTAGCTTACTTATTATTTCAATTGTTTCACTTCCTAAGTGATTAAGATGCAGAAAAACTGCACTACTAGTCGCCCTCAACTTAAAGGACGTAAGGTAGGGAAATAATGAAGAGTTAAGGGCTAAGAACGTTTGATTTCGGAGTTGTAGATTAGTGGGATGTGTGAGACGAACACCTTGCCAAAGGCTCTCCAAGGCAGTTTAGAGTTCGTATCAGGAAAACCGTTGTTACAATTACAACACGTATCCTTCGACCCAAATAAAACGTGTTTGCCACCTTGCAAGGACGATTCGTTTGATCTGGGTAAGATATGAAGCTATGATAAGAATAGTACGCCACGTGTAGGCGCTCTGTCTCATTAGCCTACTCTGATGCTATCGCTTTGCTTATTTCGTCAGTACGTGAAAATACATCCAATGGTAAAATGAAAAATACTAATGAAATAATACAAACGAAAGCAATTATACTGACTCGTTCACGTAATTGATTTGGAAATACTTTGCAGAAAAATAAATAGTCTATATACATACAAGTGATGGAAATATTTTCGATTCTAATTTTGGATTAGCGATAGCTAAGTTTCAACAGAATACCTACATTTCCCGTGGTTGATAAATTATGTTCTAAATTCGAATTCCCAATAGGCATAAAACTTTCGCGTATCAGATTTCGCCATTTTTATCAAAAATCTACTTCCGGCTTTCCAAAATTCTATTCTTTATTTTTCTTTCTTCGCATCATTTGAATTTGCAAAAATTACCAAGTACAGCAAAAGTATGGAGGCTGGTGGCCTAATGGTTACCTACGCAGATTAAGAACCCGAAACAGTGAGTGGAATAATTGACGGATATATTAGCTTTTTACGTTATCTATTATAGTTTATATTTTAGGATGTAAGATAACATATCTGAAAATATCATGCCTGTACCATAACTGCTTTTTGATATGAGAACATGTTTCCATACGAGAACTTTACAGGGTTTGACTAAAACATTGCATACTGAATTAAGTAATTTATATTTAAAGGAATAAAATAAATCGATTTCTAGTTAATCTATATACTATTAAAATAAATATAGTGTTCTTGGAGTGTTTCTGTTCGTACGCAAATAGAAACATGTGATTTGTTGACGAAAAGGAATAGGTAGAATACACATTACTATGGTTGTAGTTTTACGATGTCAATACCCGGATTAGAATCTTACATAAGTGTAAATTATTAAAAAAAAACTGGATGCGTGTTTCGATAAGAGTAAAGATAATTCTATACCATAAAAACATTACATAAATATTTTGTTTAAAATGATCGTTTTCTTTTGCTAATTTACAAAAAAAGTAGATATACATTCGGTATTAGTTCAAAGCGAATTATTTTCGCTCAAAAACAAAATCTCTAATATTTCTTAACAATGAAAATAATACGTAAATACGTAAACCAATTCATAGTGGTTACTTTCTTTATTTATGAAATTTCATAAATATTTTTTTTCGTCCAAACTATAAAGCGGTAGAATCTAGGTAAAGAGGGGAATTGACATATCCAGGTACTATACCAACAATTCTCAAAAGCGGATATAAACTTGTATAGATTAAATATTTAGGCAATTCTAGAATTATGTTTTTATATGAAATAGATACACTTATTTGGAAGGATGTGAGTTTATTTAGCGCCTCTCCAAGAAGTTAGACACAAGGCCAGGTGTGGAAAGCCAGCGCACTAGAGTTAGCGCGCTCTGGCTTACATAAATGGATGAACAGCCCGGTCGACATTCACCGGTAGGAGCGCCTCAGGCGATTAGCAATAAACTAACCCCTTCTCAAAGAGAAGTTAAAGCCTGGGAGGATGAACCTCCTCAGACTGAAAAGAATCGTACCTCAGCTCGAGAGCAACAAAATCACTGTCGGACCGATTGTCGAGGACGTACCCACGACTGGTAAGAACATATCTACTCAGCCTGTGCCAGCGTGAGAGATCAATACAATTAGCCAAATGTATCAAATGTGAGTGTGAAGTATAGATACGTTGTTATAAAAGACTTTTTAATCTTAGTTTTACAACTAAAATTGAAACGTTTCTGAAGCTATGCACTGATTGTCATAGCAAAGCACAACACATTTGATTTCAAATCAAATCAATTCAAATCAAATTTAAAGTCTGAATGTTTGTCCAAGGACATTTTAAACCTCGGTATGCTAGTCATCGTTACGACCTCATCTGGTTGGTGGTTCCACGGGGCAGGCACGCTGCCTTCCTTCTATTAAGCTGAAAACGCCGGTAGTACATATTTTCCGGATCCTCACGGAGATCACGAAATAGCACTGGGATGAAAATCTCCCCCAAATTAAATTAACATTTCCGTTGATGCTGTTGGACGCCAGAATCAAATCTCGCATCCTATTCTGCTTAAATGAGAATAAAATAAGACTTTGGAGTCGCTCTTTGTAGCCGCTCTTTTGTTCCAAACAAAATTTAAGATAGAAGGCGTTGTTTAATGTGTGCCACATTTTCCAGGTTTTGTTTAATTTTCACTTTTGTTGTTGTCGCCCGTGTTCCTGTATATACCGCCAGTTGTCCCAGAAAATAATACCATAATAAATGGAAATGAATTAGGGTCAACACATATTGGAGGCAACTAGTTGAACGACATCTTATTTTCGAACGAAATGAAGGATTTAATCTAGAAATTTAATTCAATATTTGTTATTTTTCACGGCGAGGTTTTGCATATTTTAAGATTGCTGACAAAATTGACCACTTACCGAAATCATCGACTAACTTGTTACAATCCTCAAAGTTCTGTTTGAGAGTAAACTGATTGACAGAGCGACTAGTCGGACCTCACTATATATAGTATCTAGAATACTATTATAGCTAAAATCCCTCACGCGTGATTGGCAAGTAATTTAGTTGGTCTACAAAAGTATTGAAAACAACAATGTAATTCTCATTTGCATTAGAAAATTCTAACATTTTATAAAGGACCTAGTACAAACTAAACTCAAAGTTATTTATCCTTCTTTGACTCGATAAGTGCTTTGGATTCAATATAATTTTCTCGAAACATGTACTAACCTGATCCAAAATTGCTTGCCATTAGTGATAGGAATATATGATAATAAAATGATTTCACTTCGTAATTATCTCTTGCTAACTTATAAATATGTACGGTGACTTGTTATCTATTGACAAGAATGTTTCTCCTAAATACAGTTACTGTAAATCGATGCTGTGACATACTATAATACTTTTGACTATTGACTTTCCAAGAATGCGTACGGAATATCATATGCCATTGTGTATTCATTAAACTCTTTATTTGATCAAATGATGGAACATTTCTTTGATCATAGGGAAATCGGTGATTAAACCCCTTCAAACCGGAGTCCATTACTCAAATCATGTGAGTTATAAGTAAATCGAAATCTATTTGGCAATTTACAACGAGATTCATTTTGACAGGTGATCGATTCCGGAAGAAAGTACTTTGGGAAAAGGAGTCATGGGTTCCATTAACGCCGCATTACCTTGAGTAAACTAAGTTGTGATTGATTAAGCATGATGGACTTTTCTGTCAGGTTTAACGATACATCACTGATTGCAATTAGTAGTTTGTGTGTTATCATAGATGAAAAGAGCAATGTTCTTGTTGAATTCATTAGCTTTATTATTTGTAAAACTCACGTCTGAAGAAAAAGGACTAATTTCAAAATCTCACTCTACTCGTGAAAATGAAATATCAAATTCTATAACTATTCAAAATTCAACAGAATACCTAACGTAAATTAGTAATGGCGTAAAGTAATTTGGTATTACTATAAAAATAATTATTTTATATCTCTATTTATATAAAGTCAGTATGTGTATATGTTAATACATTTCTGTGTATAAGATTCACTCCTAAAAAAATTAACGATCATTCAATTTTGAAACACATATGCAACGCGTAAATGTGGGTAATATGTGCTACATTTAATTTTATTTAGCTTTGTGCAAAAGGAAGAGAGAATGATGGTAACTTTGTGTGAAAATTAAGATACCTCCTATTTTTGGAAATTATAAATAATACCTATTATATATTAATAAATAGTACTCGTTTTTTTAGGATGTTAAAAGATTTTAGGGGCTATAATATGGATAAATTCAAATATATCAAGTTGGTATTAAATTTGATCCGTAATCATTAGACACTAACTAAGCATATTACCTTTAATTTTAATTTCTTCCTAAGACTCCTTAAGCTTTAATTATAGACATTTTCTAGAATCAAAATCATGTAAAAGATTTTAATCAAAATTTGAATAAAGTCTCTAGACAAACGTTTTAGTATCATTTGACTTTAATTTTAATCTTCGTATGAGACATAGAAGTGGTGCGAAACTGTTCTGTTTCGGCAATTAATTTTACCCGCGCTGGGACGGATATTCTTCTTCTTCTTCGTTCTTTCTCTCTCCCTATTTCTCTCTCTCTCTTTCTTTCTCTCTCTTTCTTTCTCTCTCTCTCTCTCTCTCTCTCTCTCTCTCTCTCTATATATATATATATATATATATATGGGAAAAAGAAGGATAAAGGTAATCCGACGTAATCGGATATGAAAAAGGAAAAACCCAAAAAGAAGTTTTTATGTGTTCATCAACGTTTCGTCTTTATTTGTAAGACTTCTTCAGGATGATAATATAAAGAAAAATGTCATGCAAGTAGGTGGACATATAGGGTTGACATGTTGGTTTTAGGGAGAATGTAGCAGCCACTACTGGAAAACAGTAGGGCCGACGTCCAGACTTGGTGAAGACAGTTGCGAGGAATGAAAATAAATGTTGAAGAAACTGAGTGAAAAAAGTGAGAGAGTGGCTGCTACATTTTCCCTAAAACCAACATGTCAACCCTATATGTCCACCTACTTGCATGACATTTTTCTTTATATTATCATCCTGAAGAAGTCTTGCAAATAAAGACGAAACGTTGATGAACACATAAAAACTTCCTTTTTGTTTTTTCTTTTTCATCTCCTATATATATATATATATCAGATCAATCTAATTATTACTACAAATGATCTTTAGATTAGAATAATAGTTGCAATAATAATAATTACTATAAATCCAAATAAATAGAAATACAGTAAATATTGCAAATATCGACATCGCTGTATATTCGTTTTTGTTTTATATTCTTACTCGATTTTACGAAATATCTATTACTTTACAGTCGGAACTGGATACCTATTGTAAACAATCCATTGCATACAACGATATGAAGACATGTTGCTAGATCCGATAGGCACCGAATCGCCGATTTCATAGTCTATGGCCAATCCATTATGTCAATCATGTCTCACCCTACATATTCGGACGACACCATACACACCGGCGTTTATTTCTTAAGATGTATCGAAGGTCACACGTTTATACATCAACTCTCGTGTCTGTTTTCAAGATACGTATATTATTTAAATATTAAGTCTTGTAATGGCATTTGATAGTGGACCTTCTAATGAACCATAGCTGAAACAAGAACGTTAAAAAATATTTTAACCCTTTGGAATTCTATTAAAAATTGGTATTGATGAAAATCCACCTGTTATCATTAACAGGTAAATTTTCATTATATGACATATTCGATTAATACCACTCGGAGAGACTTCTGATAATTGCTTATACCGTTAAACTTCATTA
>OY744537.1:7401037-7441037 GCA_963556195.1 Sepiola atlantica | reverse complement strand
TATATATATATATATATATATTACATTATTTTTTTTACAATATTTTACCTACGTACGACGTCGTTTCGAGCTTACGTCTCTCATCAGCGCAGGGAAATAACAATCTTATACAGTCATAGGGAGCGAACCCGGTTCAGAGAGACACCATGAATCTGTAAGCGTCCCATTAGGCGCCACGAGAGCTTGTCACGTGACAACGGAGAAATTAAGTTATATCTACACTGACAACGGCGAGCATCAATATCTAAACATTCAATAGTAGTCAACGACAGAGTCGGAGCATTGCACCGAGGCTTTTAGGTGAATGTTTATTTTTAATCTCTCCGACAGTGCTCGACTTTCAAGTTTACTTGAAAGGGGCTTCTAATATATTACATTATTATTATTATTATTATTATTATTATTATTATTATTATTATTATTATTATTATTATTATTATTATTATTATTATTATTATTATTATTATTATTATTATTATTATTATGATTATTATTATTATTATGATTATGATTATGATTATTATGATGATTATGATTATGATGATGATGATGATGATGATGATGATGATGATGATGATGATGATGATGATGATGATGATCATCATCATCATCATCATCATCATCATCATCATCATCATCATTACTATTATTATTATTATTATTATTATTATTAATTTTTATATACATTAAACTTGGCGTTACCTCGGTGGAAACATAAAAACAGATAAGTATTTCACTAAGTGTTGCATTATATCTAAAATAAAACATTAATTCATTTACATAAGAAAGGAAAAAAGCGTACAGCAACGAACAGTTGAATTCTAACAGTTTCTACCGTCTAAGAAGTGTTGCCATGCAATGCACATCTTAACGGTATCGGCTAATATTATTGGTTACAATTAAGTATAGGGGATTCGAAATTGGCTCAGAACAATATTTATGGTATCAGAAATTTACAAATGATAGCAGTCGCATTTACAGGGACATAAGTTATAAGTACCTGGGTGTCATACATGTCAGACATACATTGCTATATTCAAAATGACATATATGTCAGACATACATTGCTATATTCAAAATGTAATACATGTCAGACATACATTGCTATATTCAATATGTAATACATGTCAGACATACATTGCTATATTCAAAATGTACTGTATGTCAGACATACATTGCTATATTCAAAATGTCATACATGTCAGACATACATTGCTATATTAAAAATGTTATACATGTCAGACATACATTGCTATATTCAAAATGTCATAATGTCAGACATACATTGCTATATTAAAAATGTAATACTTGTCAGACATACATTGCTATATTGAAAATGTCATACATGCCAGACATACATTGCTATATTAAAAATGTCCTATATGTCAGACATACCTTGCAATATTCAAAATGTCTTATATTTCAGACATACATTGCTATACTCAAAATGACATATATGTCAGACATACATTACTATATTCAAAATGTCATATATGTCACATATACATTGCTATATTCAAAATGTCATATATGTAAGACATACATTGCTATATTCAAAATGTTATATATGTCAGACATACATTGCTATATTCAAAATGTAATACATGTCAGACATACATTGCTATATTAAAAATGTCATACATGTCAGACATACATTGCTATATTAAAAATGTAATACATGTCAGACATACATTGCTATATTTAAAATGTCATACGTGTCAGACATACATTGTTATATTCAAAATGTAATACATGTCAGACATACATTACTATATTTAAAATGTCATATATGTCAGACATACATTGCTATATTCAAAATGTCATATATGTCAGACATACATTGCTATATTAAAAATGTCATACATGTCAGACATACATTGCAATATTTAAAATGTCATATATGTCAGACATACATTGTTATATTCAAAATCTCATATATGTAAAACATACATTGCTATATCAAAATGTAATACATGTTAGACATACATTGCTATATTAAAAATGTTATATATGTCAGACATACATTGCTATATTCAAAATGTCATATATGTTACACATACATTGCTATATTCAAAATGTCATACATGTCAGACATACATTGCTATATAAAAAATGTCATACATGCCAGACATACATTGCTATATTCAAAATGCTATACATGTCAGGCATACATTGCTATATTCAAAATGTCATACATGTCAGACATACATTACTATATTCAAAATGTAATACATGTCAGACACACATTGCTATATTCAAAATGTCATACATGTCAGACATACATTTCTATATTCAAAATGTCATATATGTCAGACATACACTGCTATATTCAAAATGTCATACATGTCAGACATACATTGCTATATTCAAAATATAATACATGTCAGACATACATTGCTATATTCAATATGTAATACATGTCAGACATACGTTGCTATATTCAAAATGTCATGTATGTCAGACATACATTGCTATATTCAAAATATCATACATGTCAGAACTACATTGCTATATTCAAAATGTCATACATGTCAGACATACATTGCTATATTAAAAATGTCATACATGTCAGACATACATTGCTATATTCAAAATGTCATAATGTCAGACATACATTGCTATATTAAAAATATAATACTTTTCAGACATACATTGCTATATTGAAAATGTAATACATGCCAGACATACATTGCTATATTAAAAATGTCATATTTGTCAGACATACCTTGCTATATTCAAAATGTCATATATTTGAGACATACATTGCTATATTTAAAATTACATATATATCAGACATACATTACTATATTCAAAATCTCATATATGTCACACATACATTGCTATATTCAAAATGTAATACATGTCAGACACACATTGCTATATTCAAAATGTTATATATGTCTGACATACATTGCTATATTCAAAATGTAATACATGTCAGACATACATTGCTATATTCAAAATGTCATACATGTCAGACATACATTGCTATATTAAAAATATCATACATGTCAGACATACATTGCTCTATTTAAAATGTCATACGTGTCAGACATACATTGCTATATTCAAAATGTCATACATGTCGGACATACATTACTATATTCAAAATGTTATATATGTCAGACATACATTGCTATATTGAAAATGTAATACATGTCAGACATACATTGTTATATTCAAAATGTCATTCAGGTCAGACATACATTGCTATATCCAAAATGTCATAAATGTCAGACATACATTGCTATCTTAAAAAATTCAGTAAAAGAAGTATGTAATTTGAATATTGGAATAATTTAGACGAAAAGTAATTTTCAAATACTTACTTCGAAAAGTTAAAATATTTTTAAAAGTGTGTCTGCACAAAATAATAATAAATAAATAAAAAGTAAACATTCAGAAATATTTTAGTTACTGTTCAATTTCTAGAGTAGGGGTCAGATTCTTATTCAGATTCTGTTAAGCGGTTTGTAAACACTAGAATTTTCCTAAAAATATTATTCGCTTATACTTGTGTGACGGAATGGAATTATATTTATTTTTCATACAAATTAATAAACATTAATTTTTTATTATTAGAGAATGGACGATGACGTAATTTCTATTATTAAATATAGCTTTAATTATTAAACTGGTTATGAATAATCTGAACTCCGGTTAAATTAGTTTACCTACAGTGCATTGAAATTTGTCTCGATATTAAAAAACAAACATAAAAGACGAATGTATGTAAAATTAAAAAAAAGGTTGTATTTATAAAATGTAGTATCCTCTTAAAAAGAAAATATTCATTCATTAAAGGAATATGCAATTAGATATTTGTTACTTTACAGCTCGACACTTCTCTTGTCGATCTCCTCTCAGTTCCTTAATCTCTAATCAAAAATAGACCTTACATTTCCTGATACACGAAAGAACATGCAATATTATGAAATTACTAATGTTATGATAAAATAAAGCATCTCGATACACATTATTTTAACGCAAGGCTTGAAATAAGTTAGTTTTAAGTTTAGGCGTTAGTGTATGAAAGAAACAAAAAGAAAAAAGAAAAACCATGGTTGGGGGGGCATTTCTACTGTTTTTTATTA
Source organism: Sepiola atlantica (assembly GCA_963556195.1). Lineage (NCBI taxonomy): Eukaryota > Metazoa > Mollusca > Cephalopoda > Sepiida > Sepiolidae > Sepiola > Sepiola atlantica. The sequence goes on along the minus strand of OY744537.1, from coordinate 7,436,943 downwards.
TTAATATTATTCCAATATCACACATTTCTTTATTAACAGAGAGACAAAGAGGGGGAGAATAACGGGAGCGAGTGTAACAGATGACGTATAGAATAAGAGCAGGGTATTAAAGACGATGCAGTGACAGAGGGTGAAAATGAAACATAAAATCTTAGTAAGAGATGGGACGATTTATTTACAAATTATCGCTAATTAGAACAATTCACATAACTCAATCCCAAAACTGACAAATATTTTAGCATGTAGATGGTTTCATTAAAATATATAGGAAAACACCCTTAATGAAACATACGTTGATTAACTCAACTCAACTTTAGTATTATATATATATATATATATATATATATATATATATAGCAATAGATAAAGTGAAAGAATAACATTAGGTACGAATCAAATTTTATTACAATAAATTACTTTAATTTTTGGGTTTGCGTTATTCCTATCAGCTATTAGAGACTCTGAATTTGGACATTATAATATTCAAAACCAAGTGAGTCTTCTGAACTTTTTATATTATTTGTCTTCTCTCTCGTGTTTTTAGCAATTTATTAATTTGCATACACCTTGAATACAATTTTCACTATTATCTACTACATCGACAGTAAATGAACTTCCGACCTGGATAACTTTTTTTTTCTTTTTTCGCTCTTGGACTACCATTCACCATTTGGATTATTCTTTAATGAACACCTTGGATGTCTTGCCTGGAGCTATTTTAGACTTGTTGACTTGGATGAATTGTACAGTTTCACTAAATAGTATGTTTTGGCCCGATATATTTGATGTTGTATATACATTTATGTATTTTTTATATATATTTTTTAAATATATTTTTCAAAGTTTAATTTTTATTACCTGCAGTAATATCATTGCGGTAATGGTCTTCTGAGGAGAAGATTTTCTTTGAAAACTCATGAGTTAAGGACTTTAAAGAACTTTGCCTGAACTTTGAATTGTAATAAAATTTGATTCGTACCTAATTTTATTCTTTCACTTAATCTATTGCTATTAATGCTCTATCCAGTATATTGAGCTTTATTCTTATTCGGATGTCCACTAATTGAAGATATTATTTGCCACTTATATCTTTTGTTGTATTAACCTTATATATATATATATATATATATATATATATATATATATATATATATATATATATATAAGAGAGAGAGAGAGAGAGAGAGAGAGAGAGAGAGAGAAAGAGAGAGAGAAGTCGAAATGTAACAATATGCATAGAGATAGAATGATTTATTTTTATATAAAATAGAAGACAGGTAAAATTAATCCCATGAAAAGGACAGTTTTTCACCACTTTTATGTCATTTTACATAGATTAAAACCAAGATATAATGATACTAAATCTCATGTCTAGAACTCTTATTCCAATTTTGATGAACATTTATCATACGATTTCTATTGAGAAAATGTCTAAAATTTTAGGCTTAAGTTTAAGGGGGCTTAAGAAGAAATTGAACTTCAAGGAATCCTGCGTAATTGATGTCCCTTAATTATAGATCAACCTTAATGCAAATCTGAAATATTTCAATTTTCAAATAGCAGGTTGCGCCAATATTAGGCTCACTAAAAACATTTTAGAATACTCCAAAGAAACTGAAATTTAGGAATATTTAGTAATTAATGTCTAATACCTATTGTAAAATTTTAATCAAAATATAATGTATTTGAAATTTAATGGCACGCTTTTCTCCTTTTTAATATCCTTGGAATAAAAATTAAGTAAAATAAGTATAGTCCACAGTATTATCCCTTACGCCTAGCAGCTTTGTTTAAAAATCTATAATGATCGGTACATAGTTTAGGAGTGAGTCATGTACATACACATATATAAACATGCGTTCATACCTGACTTTGTATAGAGATATCGATTGTTTGACTATTACAATATTGAATGAATAAAAAGAATATTTAAAAATATCTATGTAATGCGGGTTAGTATTGCTAGTATATTAAATACAAAGTGGGTTATTTAGCAGACGTCTGCATTCATTGTTTTGATCTAACTTTGTCAACAGATTTTCTCTCTCCTTACTTAAAAAACAAACATAGTTTTTAAGTTAAGCTCAAAAACTCAAAGGAAACTCGAATACACTTGACAGACAAATTATATTTAAAGATTAATGTGATTCAAGAAGTGTCCTTTTGTGTTTAGCCGTTTTCAATTAACGTTGTTTTAATATTGTATTGTGAAAGTATACGAAGAATGGAAGAACTCCTGACATTTATGATATATATATACCCCAACAAATGGCGCCGTTTTGGATGTTTCAGCTGTCAAGTAAGCTGCACACATCTGAAAGTTCTTTCAATAAAATATGATTCCATGATAATATGTGGTGACTGGCTTCGCTTTTCTTTTTCTAAAAGGGCTCGATTTGCTGAGTTAGGAAGACGAATAGATTTAATGTTATGTGTATCTCTTGGGCTTTTAGAAGAATACAATAATACATTTCACAAGTTATAACTATCGTTTCTTTATACAGTTAGATAACTCATGCCAAGAGGAGCGCACCGAGACAACAGCCTTATGCCAAACTATTACAAAAGAAAAAAAAACTGTAAGCACAAACAACAGCAACCATAATAAAACGACAGCAAAAACAACAGAATGTTGACCTTTTAGCAAGACGTGGTATGATCGAAAAATCAAAAGTCAAACAAAATATGGGGGAAAAAGAACAGAAGAAAATTATATTTTTCTCAGTCCATGATTCGAACAACGCGTATTATTTGCTATCCACTCTTTTCCCTCACCGTCGACACAGACATTTACGAAGATAAACTGTAAAAAAATATGCTTATTTTCATAAGTATGAGTCCGCAAAATTGTTTCACCAACGAAATAAATAATAAAAAAAAGTGTTATTACCCGTCACTTGAATGGATTTTGCCCCAGAATCCGAACGTTTCTTGAGACTTGAAAATACCAAAAGAAGCCGTCCCGTACGAAAAGGTTGGACATGCTTTTGGCTTTATAGCGTTAATGTTCCATTAGATTTGAAACACGTGTTTATCAAAATGTAAAAAAATTAAAAATCTTATCATCTTAATAATGTGTAATAAAATGAATGTAATGTTCCGGTAAACTGCAAAGACATCCAGATATATTCGCATAATATATGTTCGAGCACTTGTTCGTTGTTTGGTTTTCTCCTCAGTTCATTTATTGGTCTTGTTGGAAAATCATCTTCACAGAACACACAGAGAGAGAGAGAGAGAGAGAGAGAGAGAGAGAGAGAGAGAGAGAGAGAGAGAGAGAGAGAGAGAGAGAGTTAATATTGTAAGTCGCGTAGAAGAAACTATATAACATAAAATACAGAGAGGCTGATTTCACCACCGAAAGAACCGCCAAGGGAATACGGAGTTCAGCGGATGGGGGAAAAGTGGGAAGAAAACCAACGTGGAACAGGTGCAGCTACATTACATGAGCAAAGAAATAGCGTATAAAAACAAATAGACATGGCGACGAAAAAGAAAACTTAAACAGAACAATTGAGTTGCTATTGATAACCCCACGCAGTTTAAACGAGATACATGAAAGCCAAATTAGAAACACCCCAAGAAAAGAGTAAATGTAGACCCGGTGAAGAAATGAACAGAACCGCGTTTCTAACAAGCCACATTTAGAGAAGAGAGGAGGGACAAAGAATCTTCGAGGTAGGAAAACATTTTTCTTTGTTATTTTCCTAATCAAGTAACATTTTTCACTTCAAGGAAATATCTCATTTACATTGCCAATTTGAGTAATTATTTGGGAGGATAATTCGTTTTCAATAGAGGCTTAATTTTGCAGCATTGTAGAAATTATCAAACCTTTCAGAACAATCCTTGCAATAAACAAAGCGAAAAGTTAAGAGAAAAATAAATGATAAAACGAAGTTAGGCGACCTTACCTTTCGTTTTTCAGGCCATCCGTTTTTTTTTCTGTTCTTCAATCGTGGAGAAATTTTCAACAAGCCACGTTTGGGTAAACGATGGTGGCAAGAAACTTCGAGGTAAGAAAACACACTTTTTCTTTATCTTTCCAATTAAGTAACATGTTTGCATTTCAACAAAACATCTCATTAAAATTGCGAATTTGAGTAATTATTTGTTAGGATATTTGGTTTCTAATATAGGCTAAATTTTGAAGCATTGTCGGAATTATCAAAAGTTTCATAATGATTCGTAGAATATACAAAGCGAAACTTTAAGAGAAAACTAAAAACTAAAAACGAAGTTAGGGGACACTATTTTTATTTTTTCAGATTATCCGCCTTTTCTGTTCGTCTTGAGAAATGAGCAGGGTCGCGTTTCTAAAAAGACACGTTCAGAAGGACACAAGAGTTTGAGGTAGAGAGTCGAGCATTAGAATATTTGAGACAAAAAATACATTTTTAGGTTTTATGGTTTACTTTCATATCCTTAAGGCCCATGATTCTACGCACTACTAGAAACATTCATCTAGGATGCACCTCGATCTTTCTTGTTATGCCACGTCTTAAAAATGGGAGCAATAGATAGCCCACTTGAGCTTTTCCAAAATAAAAGGTCACACGTAGCAAGATCAGGTGAATACAGAGGTTGTTTCAGTAGTCTTTTTTTAAATATATACATTGCTCACTGTTCATTGGTCTTTCTGCAGTTCTCATAGCTTAACGGACCAAAAGAGAGAAGTTGCAAATAAAAGAATGTGAAAGTACATGCAATGGTTGCAGGACGCGAATGTTACAATTAAATACTCCCAATTTATTATTTTGGATGATAACCCAACCAGTTATCCCTCTTTCATCTTCGTTCCTCTTCAGACTGACTTAACTCATAGAAACGGAGAAAAAAGGAACAAAATAAATTGAAACTGCATAATCTATGAACACTGTATTATTGATTGAATGGTTTATTTGTTTGTAGTAATCAGTGAATCTTCTAAAAAAAGACTGCACGTTTTTACACCAAAACAGTTTGAAAATAATTCATGAAAACTAATCAGTTAGATAGTCGTGTCTCTCTTTAAGAAAAAACAGAAGCGGATATTCTTAAGTTATTTGATTTTGGGCGTTTAGCGATAAAAATGCGGTTTGAAACTAAATTATGACGTTCAGCAAAGCTTATATTTAAAACTTAAGCGTTACACACACAAAGAGCTGCTATTTGAAACTTAAGCCTGAAAGACAAATACTTGGCTGATCTGTTTTTGGATCGTAGAAAAAAGTAATTTCTATGTGCTGCGTTCTCTACCAATTTCATCGGAGTAGGGGGTGCAGTAACCTCTCACCTATTTTAATAGTTTTGTTTTTCTTCTTTTTTCTCATCTAGTTCGAGTTGAGACATAATAGTCTCCCCTAAGCCTTAAATGGGCAAGAGAAAGAGAGATAAAACTTTCTCTTTTTTACTAAGGCTCCTTCCAACTCTCTTCTTTCACTTCTCTCAGCCTCGTTTTGATCTTAGCGTACGTTATTCATGTGAAAGTCAGGCCTAAAATTGTCCAGAATCCACATCATCCGAAACCATGATTTTATGCGACCGGAAAAAATGGAAACAGGATGATGCGATGACACTTTATTGAGGACCGAGACTGCATCACCTAACAGCAACTCGGCTGACACACACAAATGTGGTCCCGCAACCAGAAACCAGTGCTCTACCGCCCTATTATTAATGGCCAGGGGGATGCCACTAAAAGGACAATACCACTATCTGAGACGTACCAGACACACCAATGCGCGTCAAAGACCATCCTATAAACACAACCACCTGGACTCAAAAATAAAAGATGTCCACACGGAATAATTGGGACATATATACTCAAATACAAGCAGTACATCGAAGGAAAGTATCTGCCACTTGAGCATGATTCTTGGGAGGCAATAGAGGACAGGGTGCTGTTCCTAGTATATTCAGACCTAAAATAAAGTCGCCTCCTGGGAGTGAATAGAGAAGAAATGGTACAGCTCCCGACGAAGTGCAATATCACAACTGCCTACATCTCTCATGGCATTACCTGCTTCCCACGTTTTAGGAGGTTGAAAAGTTGACGAAGACGGACGTAAGAATGAGAAATGTGAAACTATGGTCTGAATACAAGCACAGAAGAAACCCGACTGATCTGTAGGCGTAGTTTAGGGTCGTAAAAAAAGTGGACCCGGTAAGGTCAAAGAGCCGACTCTTTCTAGTTTATTAGGCGGTTACCAGAAGACTGAAGCGCACAAGTTTAAGCACCATTAAAGCCGTAGTGACTAATTAAAGCTGGGTCATGATGCACCTGGTTGAGAACTGTCATCCACACTGCTGATTCTGCCAGAAGCTGAGCAATATGGCATAGAGCTGCAACGAAAAGCCAACTCCCGGGCAACGTGTGCCACCTAAGACCAAGCTACTATTAGAACACTAACTTCAGTTTTAGTTTCAGTTTCAGCTCCATCTTCCTTCAGTCAGAATCTTAGTGGAGTACACCGCAAGCTTACCTTCGGCCTATTAGGGAAATCAACAAAGGATGGAGGACAGTAGTTAACAGAGTTCGGTAAAAAACTCAATCGCCTCCGCTATGATATCACTACACATGCAACCCTAACCAGAACTGCAGCAGCGACTAAATCCAACAGCAGAACCACAGCCCCGCTAACTGGAAAACGCTCTCCCGCCGGAAAACCGACAGGGGACAAAATGTAAAAACAAGAACTCCTCTGACGAGGAAGAGGAGTCGCTACTCCCGACACAGCAAAAGATAAAAAAGGAATAGAAGATGAAGAGCAAGTTGGAAGAAAGAAACGCCGAAACTCAATCCCCATCTAGCATAATCCCAAAACCTATCTCACTACAACTCATTTCGCAACACTGCCAACACCCGTCTCCATAAAAAACAGCTTCAACCAGCTCTATACTGCCATCACATTAAGGACACTACAAAACACATGCACCTCATTCCTACTATGAGTACTCTCGACAAGAACAGGTTGACAAAAAAAAGCCAGCAGGATTCCTCTTCTCGAGGAAAAAGGGCAAACCCCTCCCTTTAAATTGGACAGAAGGTTCTGTAAAGTTAACCGTCTGTATGTCATTACGTGGTTGTGCTTCCACTAAGTAACGAATTTAAAACCCTTGTTGGACTTCCGTCAAATAGGGGGGGGGGGGAGGGACCCAATGAGGACTCCACCAACTCGTTGGATCTTCCTCTAATAATACCATTTGTGAGACTTTTAGTCTGGCGTAAGGAATTGGTCTGGAAAATGCTGGAAGCCGCAGAGAAGGGGGAATGAACATAAAAGTGGAGAAAGACTCTTTCCTTAAAGAACTGTTAGCAGGATGTAAGAGAAAGGCCTCGATTTCTATTCATCTTTCTTTATATAGGACCTACACTTAAACATTTTCTCCTGCACGGTGCAATTAGGCAGTCAGATAGTCTCGTCACATAACCATAACGCATCTAAAATAAGATGTTCATATTCAGTGTACGTGTTTAGCTCTTCCCATTGAAGTGTGATCGAGCGACGAACGGATACAGTTTCTCATAGAGATTATCAGATGCATCTAACAAATCGTTTTGTGTTATCAAGTGCTCAAGCATAATTGTGCAATTGACTTTAAAGCTTTAGCGTTTACTTAATTCCTTTCGCTCAGAGAAGTGACGTGAACGATATCTCGAATATGACATTTCGAATATCTACTTCAATATAAGATAAATTATAAGTCCAATGATATGTTCTGAACCAATTTAACATGGTCCATGGATATTCCACGGTAAATTAAAAAAAAAGGTTTTAATGTTACTAGTTTGAGATACTTATATATCTTACTAGAAAAAATGTGACTCGTTGGGTCACTCATCTAAATAGATTGTAACAGTTTGGATCATTCGTGATTTCTTCCAACTATTCCGGAATCGTGTTTCAAAGTTATTTTGTTCCAAGATTGTCATTAAATTATTCAATGAAATAACATTGATTTTATACTTAAGTTATTCAATATCTATTTGTCTCTGTTTTTCTCTTCTTCTTCTTCTTCTTCTTCTTCTTCTTCTTCTTCTTCTTCTTCTTCTTCTTCTTCTTCTTCTTCTTCTTCTTATTATTATTATTATTATTATTATTATTATTATTATTATTATTATTATTATTATTATTATTCTTATTATTCTTCTTCTTCTTCTTATTATTATTATTCTTTTTCTCTCTCCTTTTTCTCATTCTTCTCTCTTATTTTTGGTCTCTTCTTTTTATCACTTGTTCTCTTTTTGGGTCTTCGTTTTGCTTCGTTTTCTTTTTTGTCTTTTCTTTTTGGCGCGTCTTCTTTTTGTTTCTTCTTCTTTTTCCGTTTGTCCTTTCTTCTTCTACTTCTTGTCTCTCATTCCTCTACTCCGCCGTATTTACTAATCCGTTTCATATCATTTTAAAGAAATGTGTCTAAAGAATAAAACGTACATTTGTTCGTTTTTGTTTGTAATTTGAAAGTATACGGCGACTTATATTTCTTTCAGAATGCAACTATGTGCAAAATATCGACACAATTGAACAGTCCTGCTTGAGTTTATTTGTGCGCCATCTGTTTAGGTCCGAATTCCTAAAAGCAGAAAACACTACTTCCAGCCTGTAAAACGCTGTTAACTCTTGATAACCTTTTCTGACAAATCTTTCTTGATTTATTCAACACTCTTCGAGTCCTAAATCCTTCGCCCGAGGCAGCATTTTAAGATTTAAAATAAAGACTCGTTAACAGAAAAAAAAACGGACACTCTTTCTGAGATTTTCAGTTACATTTAGAAACCTGCAGGGATATTAAAAAGAAAAATGCCGACTTCCACACAGGCACAACTATATATGTATGGCTTACGTCGTCACTGACAAACTTCTAATCATACGGGTCTATTCCGAGCTTGAACAGAACCAAATAAACTTATTGATTTATAATATTTACATTCAAATATATTTAAATTCGGATGCAATACGTGCACTTATTTATTTGTTGTATCATGTCCGTCAGTTAAACAGTAATAAACATACTTCTAATTTCATGTGGGAAATCAACTATTTTTAAATTTCAAAATAACATATCTCTCATTATCTTATCCCTCCCGTTGTCTGGATGACCGCTGGTAACCAGCTTTTTCCATTCCTCCTGATCTTTCCGCCTTCCTGATGTTTTTCCTCAAACTTCTTTCTAGTCTGCTCCTCCCTTTTCTGCTCTGCACACGTCATTGCAGGATTGTCTTCACGAGATCTAATGATTGTGTTACATGGCCATACAAATGAAATATACACACTATTTATAATCCTTTCGGACTAGTTCATTCTTGCAGTGAGAGATATCTATCTCTCGAACTATCAGAAGTGATGAAGATTATAACGGACGTCGTCACAAGAAACAAGTACACCACACACATATTAATAAACCCGACGACAATGACCAAGCCGCAGCCCCTGTCCCTTTCGACGCAATGATGCATTACTATGATTGTTTTACAAGTACTTCCACGGAATGTGCTCTGAAGAACTTATTGCACTTGTACCCCTACCAACGTAAATACCCACGACCAACCCGACTAAAAGAACCCCCCTTCACGGTAGATGTCCCAGATACCGTCAGACTTCTTACTCTAATAGCTTCATTTCTCGGACCGCTTGCCTAACAAATTCTCTCCCTTTTTCCTGTGTCGTCCACTGTATAAAATGCAGAAATTTACATGCAATGTGAACAAACATTTTTATGCACAACTCTCCTACATATGATTCTCTCAACAAATCTGCCCGCTAATAGCAGAAGCTTTTATGATTCATCAGCATTATGCCTTGTTTGTGGGAATAAAATTGAACAAAAATAACGCATCAGAGTTTTACTCCACACAATACATACTTTTCCAAACACGTGACTTCAGTTCGTTGTTCTCTATTTTCACAAATTTTTATCATATGATTTTTTTGTATTCTATTAATTTATTTTAAGATCTTATGTCTTATAATTATTAAAGGTTCCAAAGTTTGTACATTTTGAAAAAATGTAAAGTATAACCTAATCTGCTATTAATTTATGTATTTGTATATTTATTTGTTTTTATTAATTTGTTGTGGCATATATTAGTTTCTCCCGCCAAAACTACACACCAAAATGATAAAACTAGAACAATATAGCGAAAACAAACAAACACACTAACTAACATCTGATCACGATCGCAACGATGGGAAGCGCTTGAGATGGACAAAAACACAACTATTGGATCTATACTCCACCAATTAAATCCACTGAACGAAAACTAGCTCACATAGTCGAGCCAAATTAAGAAAATAAAAACAAAGGGAAAACTCCGTCGTCTTTAATTAGAACTTGCATCGATAACGATTTGCTGCATATATATATATATATATATATATATATATATATATATATATATATATATATATATATATATATATATATATATATGCATATATATATATATGCATATATATATGCATATATATATATATATGTATATATATATATATATGCATATATATATATATATATATATATATACATATATATATATATATATATATATATATATATATATATATATATAGCATACAGTATACTTATAGAAAGCAAGCTATGCAGACATTTGTGTTTTGCTGATGTACCCTCGAGGAAAGAAACGCACATTTCTGAATCATTTTCGTGTTATGTATATTTTTATACTACTACTAAGCTTACATTGAGCACCGTTGAAATAAATATCATTTGATAATATAAGAATATAATAACAGTAATATATATATATATATATTTCAAGATTTATCATTATTTCAGTGTATTGATACCCAAAGCAAGACATCAGATTTAAAATTGTTTAAAAAATCTATATAGTAAAGAGGAAACACGTAGTTTACAACAAATTAAATATTCTCATCGTCAGAATCCTGGAACAAAATGTAAACATCGAAAATCGAAGTTTAACTGGTAGGAATAAGATCCGAAAACATAGCAGACTTAGAAACCTGTTCATAATTCACTCAAATAAAGGTGTAGTAATAGTCTTGAAAACATGCCTAAAGGGGAAAAACATTCAGGTTGCATTAAAAAAAATCTGCACGAAAAACCAAAAAGCAAGTGTAGGTTGATCATCATTTCGATACACAGGTTACACAGCAGATAATTGTGCATGAATTGTTATCAAGTGATATAATAATACATCTTAAAATAAATATATCGATCAGCTTTATTTAATGCTAAATATTGAGCTTGTGTTTTGTTATTGAAATTCGATCCCTTCGTGAATCAATCTGATCTATATAAATCTAATTTATATTGTTATTATATATATATATATATATATATATATATATATATATATATATAGGGTACTGGTATTACTTTTGAACTAGACAATATCGGCTTTCTGTTGAGAATCATTCTGGTCATTTACTTAAACAGCCAAAAGATGTCGAAGCACTTTTTCAATCAGAAGGGCCGAGAAGCAGACAATAAACTCTGGGTCTTCGATGGATACAACCCAGCAGAGAAAGAGGGATTCCTGGTAACGGTACCGAACAGTAATGCTAAAACCCTCCTTCTCAGCTAACTCCGAAAGAAAATTCTCGCAAAAAAAATGTACAGCGTTTTAACCGGAAAAACTGAACATTTTAAAAACTCTAACCTTAAGACAGATTGATTAGAAGAGACATTATTTGTCTTCTATTTCGACCAGTTCTGATTTGTTTCTTTCTAACGAACTGCTAATGAGTTAGTTCCTATATTTAGGATTTTCACTTGATGCGACTATTTTGATTGGATAACCAATCAGATCATTTCGCATTTTCTACTATTTTATGATTGGTCGCTCAATGAAAGCCTTCGTTTCACGTGTGTGAGATGAGCTTCTAGACCAGTCACAATATAGTGACTCGATGTATTATGGGTGTGAGAACGCCTCTTAATGTTGAGAAGCAATTTGTATTATTTTATGTTGAGCAAGATGACATAGTAACCTTTAAATTTGTAAGACTGTGTTTGGTCACCTGCGCCAGTCATACACATAATTGTTTTGAATAACCGCACTAGATTAGTCTAACCTTTTAAAGCGTAAACCAAAATGACTTTTCCCTAAATTATCTTTCTACAGGTGCAAACTTTGTAGAACTTGTGCGAGCGATATGACATTTACCATTTTTATAAACAAAGACAAAACTCAAATCATCCGTTAATATTTGTCTTCACATCTTACTCAAGTGTGTTTAACCCTCTTTTAAATGCTCTGTTCCCTAATTAATTTAACTTAATAAACCAAATTATCTCTGACTAGTAAAATACATCATCGTGTCACACAAAAGAGATATGAATAAAAAAGAGTAAAAGGTATTGTATAAAAGTAGTCTATTGACTGGACGAAGAGGGAGAATTCTAGAAAACGACAAAGAAGTAAACATCTGTAAAAAGTAAATAGAAATACATCTTTGTCTGTTATAGTGATTGTCGTTATGTGCAATCTGGAATTAGTCTCTAGCAAAACATCATATTTATACTTTCTCTAAATACATACTCTTGTTAACTACGTCGTTGTCTGCACAACAGTATCGTTATCTATGTTTTTTTATGTATTTGTTGAGATGCGTGGCTGACATAATTTATAGTATTCCGGAATATGTAACTGGCTATGCTCGGTTTCAATTCGAGTGTATCTATAGTGCTCACATAAAATTTAATGCTCTTTTAGAATAGGTATTGCATTTTGCATTAAATAACATCGGAAGGGTTTATTTACAGTAAAATAACACCAATCATATCTTTTTATATACAAAAATAGCTCAAGACAGGGCATGAAGTCACTTGATGCAAGGATAAAAAAAACGAAAGATGATTATCGCAAAGACAAGAGATGTCTATTGACCTTTGTCTTGAAAAGACCAAAGCTATAGGTAGAAGGAAAACAGTCAGCAGAAAGTGAGTATTTAGAAACAAAATACTGGAACAGTAAACTGTATTATAACGAGGTATAAAACAGCGAATTGGCGAACCAACGAGTCAAACGAGCTGAAACTATATGAGACAATTCTGAAGAACACTTGCCATGATAGTTTTTGTAGAAAAAAACTGAGACTAGCGAAATTACGTTTGTGAGATAGAGAGTACAGAGAAAAAAGAAAGAGTTGGGGAAAACAAATTACAGATACGATTCTGAACCTTATTAATAACCGTCAAATGAGACAGAGATTCACCAATCAAAATATGACAGCAGTTCTCCATACAAGGTCTGATAGTAGATTTGTAGAGATAGAGAATATCCTCGGGTGTAAGAAATTATTTGGACAGAAAGAACCGACTTTAGAGAAAGAAGAAATAGCAATGGATCTAAAGTATAAATTCAAAGATTCGACAAGAAAAAAGGTCCAATAAATGTCAGTTTCTCTTCAAGAACAGAGCCATCAATGAACATCGCATGAGGAAAAAGGACACGCTAACGATTGAACGTTACGATGTGAGTCGTAACAGGATTAAGCGAAAAACAAACAATTTCGTATCCCAATACAAGCTTGATAAGCTGCATATTGGAACTGATCCGACAGAGATGGGCGAGAAGTAAAACCAGAATAGAAAGTGGTATCATTAACATTAAGTCCAAAAAAGAGTCGTCAACTTAATAGGTCCCTCACTGTCAGCTAAGCTCCAGCCCCTGTCCCATCGCCGCAATGTAGCATCCTTATGTTTGTTTTACAAATACTTCAATGAATTATGCTCCGATGAGTTGGCTACTCTGGTGCCCCCTTTCGCAGATCCTAATTAATGCAAACTTAAATGCAATGTAGGATGTTTCTGTCGGGCGTAAGCTAAACTTTTCTTTTGTAAGCATAGCACTTTACTCTTACAGAACATTAACTTTTAACTACTATGAAGACACATGCTGTCGTTTCCAATGTATGATTTACTGAGCATATATCCCTTACTTATTAAAAGTGTGCTTCCCCAAATTGTTCGTGCTGTGGATTCCTTTCTCTTGAGACCACATCCTTAATGCTCCTTCCGAACGAATAAAATGTACGCATATATATATATATATATATATATATATATATATATATATATATATATATATATATATATATATATATATATAGTCTCGGAAGTTTCTCAACCATTAAAACTATATAAAAAAATAAATAAATAAATAAATAAATAAATAAAAAAATATAAAAAAAACAAACTTATAGTCTCAAGTCTTCCAGTGGAAAATCACTCATGTAAGTCAATTTATTTTTTACAGTTATTATATTAGTTAGTTTCTAACACTATTTTAAGGGATCATCAGTTGTTTACCATGAAAAACTGTATATATATATATATATATATATATATATATATATATATAATTAACTTGTTACAAATATCCAGGGGGTATGAATCCGAAGGAAGTTGAAACCGGGTTTATGAGAGTGCTCAATGAAAATTCAGAGCAATATATATATTTTTTGATTTTATTCCATTAGTTGCGACAAAACAAGTTTTGTTTCATTGGTGCAAATAGCGTGACATGTCACCGTTATAGACAAAGCCCCAACTCTGTCCCCCTCCCCCCAATGTATTTTCAATTTTCAATCTCCCGTTAATGGGAAGTTAAAACTTATGCCATTTGAATTCCATCGCCAGCCCGATGAGTTGGTCGCTATTTGCACCAATGAAACAAAACTAGTTTTGTCGCAACTAATGGAATAAAATCAAAATAAATAATATATATATATATATATATATATATATATATATATATATATATATATATATATATATATATAGTGTTTTAAGGTTCATATTTATTTTTAAGAAGCATCTATTGTTAAATTTAATAAGGAATAGGTAAAATAAATACCTTTTGAAGCATTAAAGATGCGATATGAATTTAAAAAAAATATAAAAATAAATCGAAACCGATTTTTTTTTCTTTTTTTTTTAAAATTATAAACTTCCATTTTTTTTGTTAGTTTAAAGTGATACAGATATTTCGCCAAAACTTGGCCTCATCGGTGTGTCATATATCCTGATGTCATCGGATATGTAGTTTTTTTCTCCTCCCGGCTTCTGTTGTTGCAGCCGGGCCAAAGGGGTGTGTTGTTGTTTCCCACCTTTCAAATATGAGATCGTGAATGCGCACGTGATCGGTATAAAGTGTTTTAAGGTTCATATTTTTTTTTGAGAAGCATCTATTGTTAAATTTAATAAGGAATGTCCGATGACATCAGGATATATGACACACCAATGAGGCCAAGTTTTGGCGAAATATCTGTATCACTTTAAACTAACAAAAAAATAGAAGTTTATAATAAAAAAAAGAAGAAAAAAAAATCGGTTTCGATTTATTTTTCATTTAAAAAAAAATTGATATCGCATCTTTAATGTTTCAAAAGGTATTTATTTTACCTATTCCTTATATATATACAGGGTGGGCCAAAATAAGGGTCCTATCTTTAAATTTGAATAACTTAGATTTGAATAACTTCCACAAAATAAAAGTTAAACTCACCAAACTTTATGTGTGTGTAGACTGACCCTTCCGAGATTTTTTGAAATAAACAAAACAAATTTTAGCCGAAAAACACTTCTTAAAACTTACAAAAACTAAAGTATTGTTTTTTACACTGTTTTGAGTTTTTTAAGCAAAAATAATGTTTTCTAAATGAGGGTACGTTCCTTAGGGCTAATACGGCTCATGCTTGCTTCGGAAGGGGTCCTTTACTTATTCTAAAAAAAAAAATTTAAAAAAATCAATAAATAAAAAAGTTATGAATTTTTAAAAATAGGACCCTTATTTTTGCCCACCCTATATATATATATATATATATATATATATATATATATATATATATATATATATATATATATATATATATATATATATATATATATATATATATATATATATAGTTGAACAGGAGTGCCAACTTCTGTTTATTCCTTTTGTGATCCAATCTTTCTATTCGTCGAACGATAGATCTTGTACTATTAACCATGGAGTGTAGGAAACTTCCATATTTGACACAAACGTTTCGACCATCATTGGTCTTCTTCGGGCGGATGATTGATCAATGCAAACTAAAATTGGTGAATAACAAAATAACAAAAGGAATAAACAGAAGTTGGCACTCCTGTTCAACCGGATATATATAAAAGAAGGAATGTTGCTTAATTATACAATATATATATATATATATATATATATATATATATATATATATATATATATATATATGTATATATATATATATAATCGTTATAATTATATATATTATATAATATAATATAGTGCTTGTTAAAAACGACGCCGTACACGCACGTACGCAAACCGCCACAATAAAAGAATGAATACAGCTTACTCAAGTGAACCAATTTAATAATGTGACTTAGTTATATGGACAGAAAAAAAAGTTACATGTCACCAGTAATTTAATTTGATTCACCGTCTTTCTCTCTGCAATATACATGGAAATTATTGTTGATATATATCACAAAAAGGAAATGGCTTACGATGGCTCCAAACGAAGAACCTGCATCTGCAGAAGTTTGGTATATGATCTCATCACGTGTCCCCACCTTAATTTATTCCATGTAAAATATTAGTTTTTGAAGTGCTTGTTTATTAGACTTTGTTATCAACGCGCATGTATTGATGAACATATTACTTTTATAGTTACGCATAGCCCCAAAGAATCTATACTTATTATCGATACTTATTATCTATACTTATTATCGATACTTATTATCTATACTTATTATCTATACTTATTATCGATACTTATTATCTATACTTATTATCGATACTTATTATCTATACTTATTATCTATACTTATTATCGATACTTATTATCTATACTTATTATCGATAATTATTATCGATACTTATTATCGATACTTATTATCTATACTTATTATCTATACTTATTATCTATACTTATTATCTATACTTATTATCTATACTTATTATCGATACTTATTATCTATACTTATTATCTATACTTATTATCGATACTTATTATCTATACTTATTATCTATACTTATTATCGATACTTATTATCTATACTTATTATCTATACTTATTATCTATACTTATTATCTATACTTATTATCGATACTTTTTATCGATACTTATTATCTATACTTATTATCGATACTTATTATCTATACTTATTATCTATACTTATTATCGATACTTATTATCTATACTTATTATCGATACTTATTATCTATACTTATTATCGATACTTATTATCGATACTTATTATCGATACTTATTATCTATACTTATTATCGATACGTATTATCTATAATTATTATCGATACTTATTATCTATACTTATTATCTATACTTATTATCGATACTTATTATCTATACTTATTATCGATACTTATTATCGATACTCATTATCGATACTCATTATCGATACTCATTATCTATACTCATTATCGATACTTATTATCGGTACGTATTATCGATACTTATTATCTATACTTATTATCTATACTTATTATCGATACTTATTATCTATACTTATTATCGATACTTATTATCTATACTTATTATCGATACTTATTATCTATACTTATTATCGATGCTTATTATCGATACTTATTATCGATACTTATTATCGATACTTATTATCGATACGTATTATCTATACTTATTATCGATACTTATTATCTATACTTATTATCTATACTTATTATCGATCCTTATTATCTATACTTATTATCGATACTTTTTATCTATACTTATTATCGATACTTATTATCTATACTTATTATCGATACTCATTATCTATACTCATTATCTATACTCATTATTGATACTCATTATCTATACTCATTATCGATACTTATTATCGATACTTATTATCGATACTTATTATCTATACTTATTATCTATACTTATTATCGATACTTATAATCTATACTTATTATCGATACTTATTATCGATACTTATTATCTATACTTATTATCGATACTTATTATCTATACTTATTATCTATACTTATTATCTATACTTATTATCGATACTTTTTATCGATACTTATTATCGATACTTATTATCGATACTTATTATCGATACTTATTATCTATACTTATTATCTATACTTATTATCTATACTTATTATCGATACTTATTATCTATACTTATTATCGATACTTATTATCGATACTTATTATCTATACTTATTATCGATACGTATTATCTATACTTATTATCGATACGTATTATCTATACTTATTATCGATACTTATTATCTATACTTATTATCTATACTTATTATCTATACTTATTATCGATACTTATTATCGATACTTATTATCTATACTTATTATCGATACGTATTATCTATACTTATTATCGATACTTATTATCTATACTTATTATCTATACTTATTATCTATACTTATTATCGATACTTATTATCTATACTTATTATCGATACTTATTATCTATACTTATTATCTATACTTATTATCGATACTTATTATCTATACTTATTATCGATACTTATTATCGATACTTATTATCGATACTTATTATCGATACTTATTATCTATACTTATTATCTATACTTATTATCGATACTTATTATCGATACTTATTATCTATACTTATTATCCATACTTTTTATCGATACTTATTATCGATACGTATTATCTATACTTATTATCGATACTTATTATCGATACTTATTATCGATACTTATTATCTATACTTATTATCTATACTTATTATCGATACTTTTTATCGATACTTATTATCGATACGTATTATCTATACTTATTATCGATACTTATTATCTATACTTATTATCGATACTTATTATCTATACTTATTATCG
Organism: Sepiola atlantica; assembly: GCA_963556195.1. Taxonomy (NCBI): domain Eukaryota; kingdom Metazoa; phylum Mollusca; class Cephalopoda; order Sepiida; family Sepiolidae; genus Sepiola; species Sepiola atlantica. Next base: position 7,418,123 of record OY744537.1, on the reverse strand, counting down.
AAACTTATTATCGATACTTATTATCTATACTTATTATCGATACGTATTATCTATACTTATTATCGATACGTATTATCTATACTTATTATCGATACTTATTATCTATACTTATTATCTATACTTATTATCTATACTAATTATCTATACTTATTATCGATACTTATTATCGATACTTATTATCGATACTTATTATCTATACTTATTATCGATACGTATTATCTATACTTATTATCTATACTTATTATCTATACTTATTATCGATACTTATTATCTATACTTATTATCGATACTTATTATCGATACTTATTATCGATACTTATTATCGATACTTATTATCTATACTTATTATCTATACTTATTATCTATACTTATTATCGATACTTATTATCTATACTTATTATCGATACTTATTATCTATACTTATTATCTATACTTATTATCGATACTTATTATCTATACTTATTATCGATACTTATTATCGATACTTATTATCTATACTTATTATCTATACTTATTATCGATACTTATTATCTATACTTATTATCGATACTTTTTATCTATACTTATTATCGATACTTATTATCTATACTTATTATCGATACTCATTATCTATACTCATTATCTATACTCATTATTGATACTCATTATCTATACTCATTATCGATACTTATTATCGATACTTATTATCGATACTTATTATCTATACTTATTATCTATACTTATTATCGATACTTATAATCTATACTTATTATCGATACTTATTATCGATACTTATTATCTATACTTATTATCGATACTTATTATCTATACTTATTATCGATACTTATTATCTATACTTATTATCTATACTTAATATCTATACTTATTATCGATACTTTTTATCGATACTTATTATCGATACTTATTATCGATACTTATTATCGATACTTATTATCTATACTTATTATCTATACTTATTATCTATACTTATTATCGATACTTATTATCTATACTTATTATCGATACTTATTATCGATACTTATTATCTATACTTATTATCGATACGTATTATCTATACTTATTATCGATACGTATTATCTATACTTATTATCGATACTTATTATCTATACTTATTATCTATACTTATTATCTATACTTATTATCTATACTTATTATCGATACTTATTATCGATACTTATTATCTATACTTATTATCGATACGTATTATCTATACTTATTATCGATACTTATTATCTATACTTATTATCTATACTTATTATCTATACTTATTATCGATACTTATTATCTATACTTATTATCGATACTTATTATCTATACTTATTATCTATACTTATTATCGATACTTATTATCTATACTTATTATCGATACTTATTATCGATACTTATTATCGATACTTATTATCTATACTTATTATCTATACTTATTATCTATACTTATAATCGATACTTATTATCGATACTTATTATCTATACATATTATCGATACTTATTATCGATACTTATTATCTATACTTATTATCTATACTTTTTATCGATACTTATTATCGATACGTATTATCTATACTTATTATCGATACTTATTATCGATACTTATTATCGATACTTATTATCTATACTTATTATCGATACTTATTATCGATACCTATTATCTATACTTATTATCTATACTTATTATCTATACTTATTATCGATACTTTTTATCGATACTTATTATCGATACGTATTATCTATACTTATTATCGATACTTATTATCTATACTTATTATCGATACTTATTATCTATACTTATTATCGAAACTTATTATCGATACTTATTATCTATACTTATTATCGATACTTATTATCTATACTTATTATCGATACTTTTTATCGATACTTATTATCGATACGTATTATCTATACTTATTATCGATACTTATTATCGATACTTATTATCGATACTTATTATCGATACTTATTATCGATACTTATTATCTATACTTATTATCTATACTTTTTATCGATACTTATTATCGATACGTATTATCTATACTTATTATCGATACTTATTATCGTTACTTATTATCGATACTTATTATCTATACTTATTATCGATACTTATTATCGATACCTATTATCTATACTTATTATCTATACTTATTATCTATACTTATTATCGATACTTTTTATCGATACTTATTATCGATACGTATTATCTATACTTATTATCGATACTTATTATCTATACTTATTATGGATACTTATTATCTATACTTATTATCGAAACTTATTATCGATACTTATTATCTATACTTATTATCGATACTTATTATCGATACTTATTATCTATACTTATTATCGATACGTATTATCTATACTTATTATCGATACGTATTATCTATACTTATTATCGATACTTATTATCTATACTTATTATCTATACTTATTATCTATACTTATTATCGATACTTATTATCGATACTTATTATCTATACTTATTATCGATACGTATTATCTATACTTATTATCGATACTTATTATCTATACTTATTATCTATACTTATTATCTATACTTATTATCGATACTTATTATCTATACTTATTATCGATACTTATTATCTATACTTATTATCTATACTTATTATCGATACTTATTATCTATACTTATTATCGATACTTATTATCGATACTTATTATCGATACTTATTATCTATACTTATTATCTATACTTATTATCTATACTTATTATCGATACTTATTATCGATACTTATTATCTATACTTATTATCTATACTTTTTATCGATACTTATTATCGATACGTATTATCTATACTTATTATCGATACTTATTATCTATACTTTTTATCTATACTTATTATCGATACTTATTATCTATACTTATTATCGATACTTATTATCTATACTTATTATCTATACTTATTATCTATACTTATTATCGATACTTATTATCTATACTTATTATCGATACTTATTATCTATACTTATTATCGATACTTATTATCGATACTTATTATCGATACTTATTATCTATACTTATTATCTATACTTATTATCTATACTTATTATCGATACTTATTATCGATACTTATTATCTATACTTATTATCTATACTTATTATCGATACTTATTATCTATACTTATTATCGATACTTATTATCGATACGTATTATCTATACTTATTATCTATACTTATTATCTATACTTTTTATCTATACTTATTATCGATACTTATTATCTATACTTATTATCGATACTTATTATCTATACTTATTATCGATACTTATTATCGATACTTATTATCGATACTTATTATCTATACTTATTATCTATACTTATTATCTATACTTATTATCGATACTTATTATCGATACTTATTATCTATACTTATTATCTATACTTATTATCGATACTTATTATCTATACTTATTATCGATACTTATTATCGATACTTATTATCGATACTTATTATCTATACTTATTATCTATACTTATTATCTATACTTATTATCGATACTTTTTATCGATACTTATTATCGATACGTATTATCTATACTTATTATCGATACTTATTATCTATACTTATTATCGATACTTATTATCTATACTTATTATCGAAACTTATTATCGATACTTATTATCTATACTTATTATCGATACGTATTATCTATACTTATTATCGATACGTATTATCTATACTTATTATCGATACTTATTATCTATACTTATTATCTATACTTATTATCTATACTTATTATCGATACTTATTATCGATACTTATTATCGATACTTATTATCTATACTTATTATCGATACGTATTATCTATACTTATTATCTATACTTATTATCTATACTTATTATCTATACTTATTATCTATACTTATTATCGATACTTATTATCTATACTTATTATCGATACTTATTATCTATACTTATTATCTATACTTATTATCGATACTTATTATCTATACTTATTATCGATACTTATTATCGATACTTATTATCTATACTTATTATCTATACTTATTATCTATACTTATTATCGATACTTATTATCTATACTTATTATCGATACTTATTATCTATACTTATTATCTATACTTATTATCGATACTTATTATCTATACTTATTATCGATACTTATTATCGATACTTATTATCTATACTTATTATCTATACTTATTATCGATACTTATTATCTATACTTATTATCGATACTTTTTATCTATACTTATTATCGATACTTATTATCTATACTTATTATCGATACTCATTATCTATACTCATTATCTATACTCATTATTGATACTCATTATCTATACTCATTATCGATACTTATTATCGATACTTATTATCGATACTTATTATCTATACTGATTATCTATACTTATTATCGATACTTATAATCTATACTTATTATCGATACTTATTATCGATACTTATTATCTATACTTATTATCGATACTTATTATCTATACTTATTATCGATACTTATTATCTATACTTATTATCTATACTTATTATCTATACTTATTATCGATACTTTTTATCGATACTTATGATCGATACTTATTATCGATACTTATTATCTATACTTATTATCTATACTTATTATCTATACTTATTATCTATACTTATTATCGATACTTATTATCTATACTTATTATCTATACTTATTATCGATACTTATTATCTATACTTATTATCGATACTTATTATCGATACTTATTATCTATACTTATTATCTATACTTATTATCTATACTTATTATCGATACTTATTATCTATACTTATTATCGATACTTATTATCTATACTTATTATCTATACTTATTATCGATACTTATTATCTATACTTATTATCGATACTTATTATCGATACTTATTATCTATACTTATTATCTATACTTATTATCGATACTTATTATCTATACTTATTATCGATACTTTTTATCTATACTTATTATCGATACTTATTATCTATACTTATTATCGATACTCATTATCTATACTCATTATCTATACTCATTATTGATACTCATTATCTATACTCATTATCGATACTTATTATCGATACTTATTATCGATACTTATTTTCTATACTGATTATCTATACTTATTATCGATACTTATAATCTATACTTATTATCGATACTTATTATCGATACTTATTATCTATACTTATTATCGATACTTATTATCTATACTTATTATCGATACTTATTATCTATACTTATTATCTATACTTATTATCTATACTTATTATCGATACTTTTTATCGATACTTATTATCGATACTTATTATCGATACTTATTATCTATACTTATTATCGATACTTATTATCTATACTTATTATCGATACTTATTATCTATACTTATTATCTATACTTATTATCTATACTTATTATCGATACTTTTTATCGATACTTATTATCGATACTTATTATCGATACTTATTATCGATACTTATTATCTATACTTATTATCTATACTTATTATCTATACTTATTATCTATACTTATTATCGATACTTATTATCTATACTTATTATCGATACTTATTATCGATACTTATTATCTATACTTATTATCGATACGTATTATCTATACTTATTATCGATACGTATTATCTATACTTATTATCGATACTTATTATCTATACTTATTATCTATACTTATTATCTATACTTATTATCTATACTTATTATCGATACTTATTATCGATACTTATTATCTATACTTATTATCGATACGTATTATCTATACTTATTATCGATACTTATTATCTATACTTATTATCTATACTTATTATCTATACTTATTATCGATACTTATTATCTATACTTATTATCGATACTTATTATCTATACTTATTATCTATACTTATTATCGATACTTATTATCTATACTTATTATCGATACTTATTATCGATACTTATTATCGATACTTATTATCTATACTTATTATCTATACTTATTATCTATACTTATTATCGATACTTATTATCGATACTTATTATCTATACTTATTATCGATACTTATTATCGATACTTATTATCTATACTTATTATCTATACTTTTTATCGATACTTATTATCGATACGTATTATCTATACTTATTATCGATACTTATTATCGATACTTATTATCGATACTTATTATCTATACTTATTATCGATACTTATTATCGATACCTATTATATATACTTATTATCTATACTTATTATCTATACTTATTATCGATACTTTTTATCGATACTTATTATCGATACGTATTATCTATACTTATTATCGATACTTATTATCTATACTTATTATCGATACTTATTATCTATACTTATTATCGAAACTTATTATCGATACTTATTATCTATACTTATTATCGATACGTATTATCTATACTTATTATCGATACGTATTATCTATACTTATTATCGATACTTATTATCTATACTTATTATCTATACTTATTATCTATACTTATTATCGATACTTATTATCGATACTTATTATCGATACTTATTGTCTATACTTATTATCGATACGTATTATCTATACTTATTATCGATACTTATTATCTATACTTATTATCTATACTTATTATCTATACTTATTATCGATACTTATTATCGATACTTATTATCTATACTTATTATCTATACTTATTATCTATACTTATTATCGATACTTATTATCGATACTTTTTATCTATACTTATTATCGATACTTATTATCGATACTTATTATCTATACTTATTATCTATACTTTTTATCGATACTTATTATCGATACGTATTATCTATACTTATTATCGATACTTATTATCGATACTTATTATCGATACTTATTATCTATACTTATTATCGATACTTATTATCGATACCTATTATCTATACTTATTATCTATACTTATTATCTATACTTATTATCGATACTTTTTATCGATACTTATTATCGATACGTATTATCTATACTTATTATCGATACTTATTATCTATACTTATTATCGATACTTATTATCTATACTTATTATCGAAACTTATTATCGATACTTATTATCTATACTTATTATCGATACGTATTATCTATACTTATTATCGATACGTATTATCTATACTTATTATCGATACTTATTATCTATACTTATTATCTATACTTATTATCTATACTTATTATCGATACTTATTATCGATACTTATTATCGATACTTATTGTCTATACTTATTATCGATACGTATTATCTATACTTATTATCGATACTTATTATCTATACTTATTATCTATACTTATTATCTATACTTATTATCTATACTTATTATCGATACTTATTATCTATACTTATTATCGATACTTATTATCTATACTTATTATCTATACTTATTATCGATACTTATTATCTATACTTATTATCGATACTTATTATCGATACTTATTATCTATACTTATTATCTATACTTATTATCTATACTTATTATCGATACTTATTATCTATACTTATTATCGATACTTATTATCGATACTTATTATCTATACTTATTATCTATACTTATTATCTATACTTATTATCGATACTTATTATCTATACTTATTATCGATACTTATTATCTATACTTATTATCTATACTTATTATCTATACTTATTATCGATACTTATTATCTATACTTATTATCTATACTTATTATCGATACTTATTATCGATACTTATTATCTATACTTATTATCTATACTTATTATCGATACTTATTATCTATACGTATTATCTATACTTATTATCTATACTTATTATCTGTACTTATTATCGATACTTATTATCTATACTTATTATCTATACTTATTATCGATACTTATTATCTATACTTATTATCTATACTTATTATCTATACTTATTATCGATACTTGTTATCTATACTTATTATCTATACTTATTATCGATACTTATTATCTATACTTATTATCGATACTTATTATCGATACTTATTATCTATACTTATTATCGATACTTATTATCTATACTTATTATCGATACTTATTATCTATACTTAATCTACATCTTTTCTGGACACGAGCTCATTATACTGATATTAAACTAGCAGTGCCATTGAGGATATAGGTTTTTAAAAAAAGTCATAGTCTTAAATAAGTTTTTTATACAAATGCGTCACCGCTTATCAAGTCCAGAAGGCCACTCGAGGATAAGAGTTAAGAAGATTATCGATTTACAATTAAACAACACCTTGCAAAGATTGGAAACGTATAATTAAACAGTCAGAATTTCATCATTAAAGTTGGCAGCTCGACAAGAATAGCTTTTAAAATCGACCATGTTGTATTCAGCCGGGAAGCAGTCCTGTGGTATTGTATTCAACAGATGAGAAGTTTTGGGAAATAAACTTTATTCATGGAGGTTACATTTTGTTTTAGGTACACAGGAAGAAAAAAAATCTTTACAGTGGTTGACGCTAGACGAGTTTTTGTTGTGAATGTTTTATAGGAATGAAACTAGAGATTGGAACTGAGTCCGGCACCTACCATGGAATAAAAATAAAGTAGAGAAATACTAGCAATGCCTCTTCTCTACAAGAGAGGCTGTAAGATGAGAAGAGGTCATCCCAACACGATTTCAAAGTCTATTTTCTACTCTGTCGAGGCAGAGGAGAGCGCCTCCCACCCCGAGCGACACTTCCCAAGATGTGGCAACAGTACTTAATCTTCGGACTCATCAATCTTTTGTACCGGTATAGGATTGCGTCACGAGTTAGATACTTTCTGGAGCGATAAAAAGATCCGACAATTTTCCCTACGACCTGAGCAATCGATTTGATAGTGACACTAAGACACGCGTCCCTATATGTGTTAAATATTAAAAAGAAAAAAAAAATGAATAATTCATCTTAGGAATAAATACGCCAGCAGAGGAAGGGACGAAGAGAAAAACAGCGCCAAAAGTAACGAACGATAAATATTGGTATAAAAAATGGCACTGCTGCTTTGTTATTATGAGACTGGGCCATTGTAAAGGAGAGGTAGTATAACAGAATATAATTGGTTATTAGACAGTTTAAGTAAATATTTACTTGTTTTATTTTTCGGACGGATTTTCCTGTAATGGCCTAATAGCTCACAACTTTTATTATCACAACATTTGTTGAATTAAAGATCACAAGTAGATACTGGTATATTCGGACTACTGTTCTCATGAGAACAGTAGTCCGAATATACCAAATTCTACAAATTATCAACCCTCATCTAAAAAAATCCGAAACACAAGTAGATACGTTTACATTAACTCTTTAACATATTCAAATAATTGACTGCTGAGAAGTTAAGGTCTACTTCCTCGCGCTCCATTCTTTCATAGACAAAACCCTGAAACCCACGCTAACCTAATATGTTGCGGTATGATATATTGATTTACTCCAAGGAGACACACGACTATACATTATCAAAGACAGTCAATAGTAAATCGTCAATTTTAAATTCTGGATTCATGTACAAGTTTGTGATTAGGTGAATTCACATGTTTAAGAAACTATATTTAAAAAACATCCCTTAGCTAATAAAATATTAAGGTACAAAATTAAGATAAATAAATTATGTTTTAAGATTTTCGTTGGCGTCTTCACGCACGGCTATACTAGCAACACGAGAAAGAATCTTCCGACAGATCGCCATCCCTGGCCATGACGGCTCATTGAAGTGCATAACGCAATCGTGGTTTCTATATGCACGTTTCAAATGTTAAATTTCCGAATGTAAGTTACGATCTCCTCCCAGCTGTAACCGTCAAGTCTTCGCATCGAAGATCCCTTTCACTTGCCGGTTCTTTCCGTCTCTACTCAGAAAATTGAAACACAAGTGTAGTTAACGCTCGGTACAGTGAAACAGGAATAGGAAACAGTCCGTGGCTTCTAAACATGGCTTCTTTTGTTACGCGTATCTGCAACAATGTATCGGGCTTCTGTACAAATAGTCGCTTTTCCTGTCTAATTTGTATAGGTATAAAGAATCGTATCGACAGAGGTAGATCCATGCATACGCACACATAAACATGCCCAGACATATACGTACAAACATATATGATAATAAGAAAGTCAACCTCTGAAAATTCAAACAAAACCGAATTAAGAAAACAGATCTTGGACGAACACATGGTTGAATAGGATAGAATAGAAATAAATATTTACTTATATGTTTTTTTTTAACATAGTTCACCCCAAACAAGGCATGCCGCCACTATAGACGTGAGGGGCTATTGAGTAAAAGGGTGAAAGTTTTTTTAGGGGGGGGGGCAACCTAAATTAGGAGCGGTGCAGCGAAATGTCTGTTTACATTAGTTTTAAATTTCTGCATGTCAGTAACGTCAGGAAAACAGGGAGCAGGGAGGGAGTTCCAGAGTTCAGCAGCACGAGGAGAGAAGCTTTTGGAGTAGAAAGCTCTTCGGAATTTGGGGACCTCCACAGTGAATGGATGCGATTTGGCAGATTGTCGAGTTGATCTAGTGAATTTGCGTCGTGTGGGCACCAGAGCAACAAGTTCATCAGAGCATAGTCCATTGAAGTACTTGTAAAACAGGCACAAGGAAGCAACATTGCGGCGGTGGGATAGTGCCTGGAGCTTGGTGGATAGTGAGGGACCTATTAAGTTGGCGACTCTTTTTTGGACCTTGTCTATCTACAGTTTCACGATCATCCAAAATGTACCGAACATCAGAAATAAAGCATGAAACTGCAGTAAAATGTTTCGATAGACACACTTTTATCATTTATTATTGATATTTGTGTGAATATATATGTTAAAACGTATCCGTATATTTATATATATATATAAATAAATATTTATATATATATATATATATATATATATATATGTATATCTCTCTATATATAATCGTTGTAAATAATATATATATATATATATATATATATATATATATATTTATATATATATATATTTATATATACATATATATATTGTTGAATATAAGAGACAACTCATGTATAGATATCCTTTAGCAAATCTTTTCAATAGTCTGAATCAGGATCTTAGTTTCGGAGGGGAATTGGCTGATGAATTTGCCATAGTTTAGATTTGTGTCCCAAGTACTCTCAGACCCATCCGAAACTAAGATACTGATTCGGACTATTGCAAGGATCTGCCAAAGGATATCTAGACATGAGTTGTCTCTTATATTCAACAATACTTGTCTGCAAGAGAAGATGCCTATGTATAAATATATATATATATATATATATATATATATATATATATATATATATATATATATATATATATATATATATATATATATATTATAGTGTTTTCAAATATTTCGCTGGGCATTTATGAGAACTTATATCTCGAAAATAATGTAAATATGAGCAGTAATAAATACAAGCAGAGCTAATATATGATACACAGATACATCTTTTACTTCTGTTCTTGAAAACCAAACATAACTAAAATCATTATCTCATCGTTTCATCATCCCCAAATTAAACTTGCCACTCCTCAAAAACTATTCTATGTCGTTTCGTACTCATCACTGACTTTTTTCTCCACGTGATTGGCGTTTGTAAAGCGATACTCACACGCTTGTTATAGGTGTTATAGTTGCTCCTCAAGTCGATTCATTTCTGCTATTCTTGCTGTTGTTGTTAAGGGAGTCGCACTTCTGCTTAAAGATCACGAAGATACAGCATAAGGATTTCCTGGTATCCTCGTTAGTTGCAAATATTCGTTAACCTGTACGATTGCAGATCTTTGATCCCAGACACCGAAAGCACCAAGGCTCAGCTGTTGCATGCAAAGTCGGGAAAGGTTTGACTCAGAACAAGAAAGGAATGACGCAGAAGTAACGTTGTCATTTATTTGCGGTTCCGCGTCGTGCACGTCTTTGCTTGCCATACACTGAGGTAGAGACGACTAGAGGACAACGGATCCTGATGGTGACTCCCAATGGATATTCCCAAGAACCCTTTTAGCCAGGTAGCTCTGACACTATTACGTTGCCACTTCCCCCACTCATATGAGGAAGATGGACCTTAGAGGGGTGCTCTTATTGCTGTTATTGTCTTCTAGCAAGACTGCATGGTGTCCTGCATGGAGCAATGTGTGGGGTCTATATATTATTATTATTATTCGCTGGTTCGATAATAAGAATTAGATTTTAAATAAGAACAACTCAGTTGTTAATAAGTATTATATTTAATATCAAATTTTCTGAGGTAAATCTCTTCTTCAGAGTAGAATTTCGAATTGTAATAATGGATTTTGCGTATTCTTAAATATAAGATACACGGTTTCAAATCAAGTAAAATTTTATATAGAGACACCAATTTATTGTTTGTTGCAGGAAATATTGTTAAAAATACGTAATATGTGTGAAAAAGTGATGAACTAAAGCCTTTCGAATTCGAGTGTACCAATTTGATGAATATATTTTGAATTAATTGGTAATGGTAATGGTAATGGTGAAGTGGATACCGATGTGGATTGACGACCTAGATTAACAAGTTCCAATCCTATAGGTTTAATAGCAACACGTTCATATGGATGTTTGCAACCTTCACGTGGTCCTTTCTCTAAGTACTTGAATTTTTTTAAATAATTGAGTAAACAGATGCAAACAAGACAATCGAGCCGGTCAAAAGGTCACACGATGTTTATTGATACGAATTTACGGTTTTAAATAATTGCGATTATTTTGTTACTTATGATTAATTGTTATTCATGTTTATGTTGTTTGTTTTTTTTTTTTTACTTATTTCTATGCATTTCTATGTATTTATGAGATTTCATTTATATGTAATAAATGTGCGATGCTGTGAGAGGTTTGGCTACAATCATGCATCTTTTATTCTAAACTTTCCAACATAGAGGTTGAAGCTTGCTTGAAGCATTGTGTGAGGTATATATATATATATATATATATATATATATATATATATATATATATAGAGAGAGAGAGAGAGAGAGAGAGAGACAGATAGATAGATAGATAATCAATAGGAGGCCATTCTAATGCAGAAATTTAACGGACGTGAGCGGATTGAAAGCGAAATAAGATATACAAAAGTGAAATTAGTTTTCGTTTTTCTCTGTTATTATTTAATATTATTAATATTAATATTATTATTATTATTATTAATATTATTATTATCATTATTATTATCATTATTATTATCATTATTATTATTATTATTATTATTATTATTATTATTATTATTATTATTATTATTAATATTATTATTATTATTATTATTATTATCATTATTATTATTATTATTAAAAAATATTTAATTACAACTCTTACTTGTCTGTCTATATATATATATATATATATATATATATATATATATATATATATATATATATATATATATATAAATATATATATAGACAGACAGATAGATAAATAGATAGATAATTAATAGGAGGCCATTCTAATGCAGAAATTTAACGAACGTGAGCGGATTGAAAGCGAAATAAGATATACAAAAGTGAAATGAGTTTTCGTTTTTCTCTTTTATTATTATTATTATTATTATTATTATTATTATTATTATTATTATTATTATTATTTGAAAATATTTAATTACAACTCTTACTTGCCTTCAACATTCACTCGATGTTGGGGTCTGTATAACATAATATTTCGAGAAAAGTCCCCTCTACAGATGCAAATTCGCAACTCTGTTTTTTATAAACGTGCAAAATATGTTTGTAAAAATCAATTCTGCAGTGAATATTTTCTTAGTACTGATAGGCTTTAATTGTTTCATTTTCTTCCTTTGTTTTTACTATCAATATTATTATTATTTTATATTTAATTATCTATTTATTATTATTATATATTTAATTATCTATTTATTATTATTATATATTTAATTATCTATTTATTATTATTTTATATTTAATTATCTATTTATTATTATTATATATTTAATTATCTATTTATTATTATTATATATTTAATTATATATTTATTATTATTGTATATTTAATTATTTATTTATTATTTATATTTCATAATTGTTTATTTTATTTTATTTATTTATTGGTTTGTCTATATATTTAGTGTTTTATTTTTCAATTAATTAAATTATGCGTACGAACCTATTAAATCTGTTTCAATAGTATTATATTTAGTTTGTGTATATATGTAACGTTTTTATTACTAAAATCTTTATACGTAACTATTCGCTTCTCACGCTCCTTTTACTGGTCAAGCAACAACCTCAAACGTTCATTATAGATACAGCGTATGAAATACCTTATTTCTTTATTGTCTTCTTCTTCTTCTTCTTCTTCTTCTTCTTCTTCTTCTTCTTCTTCTTCTTCTTCTTCTTCTTCTTCTTCTTCTTCTTCTTCTTCTTCTTCTTCTTAATTGCTGACTGTTCTGCATGCATACATTTTTTGTCATTTTGCTGTTTCTTTCTCTTTCATCGTCGCCGTGTTTCGTCCCCGCCGCCGTATCAATTCTGATTGCCCATGGGTCGCTTTTTGCATAGCTTTCGAACGTCTTTTCAGCTTAGCTAGACACATAAAACTTTCCCTCGAACAGAAAAGTAGACAAAAGACGGCCGAGAGTTTTGAAAGGTTTTATTTTGAAGAGAAATAACTCACACATGAGAGAGAAACTAAAATGCTCTTAACTAATTAGTTGAGAAATCGTATTAAGGATAAATGGATGGACACGACGAACAGACATCCTGGGAGAAAGATTTTCGCCTTTTGGAGATTTTAACTTTAGTTCAGGTATTACATTTTCTATCGGCGATCCGTCCCGCTTCGAGTTCCACGAACGACTTACTCTGAAACCTTTGTTTTTGTCAACACGATATCCGTGACGCCATGCGTAATGTCGACCCATATCTCTTTGTTTCTGACATATTTAACTTCATCTCTGAATTAAAACCCTATAGGTCATCTCTATTATCATATGACCTTAGAATTAATTTGTTTCCCAAACTTCGTGTCACTTCGCCCTGACAAAATTAACACTAGCTGATGTAAACACTCTGAGACTTGAGTCCATAACGATGTAACACATATATTATTTTCTCCAACACTGAATGTTTATTTCTCCATCATTTTTGTCTACGTGTACTTTTTTCCAATTACTTTGAATCCTCGACTTTTGTTCAACCTCATGTCGCACTCAACTTCTGTCCCGTTTATTTTCATTTAGAATCAAGTACCCGCTGTTGTTTCCTGCACGGTTAATTCAAACAAATCAATGACAGAAACACAAATGTGAAAACCTAACAAATCAAGTACGCTTCGGAGAATCGACTCTGGCGATTTTTATCACACTGGACAAGAAAATCAATGATCACGTCAGACGAATTACACACACGAAACTTTGCCGCTTTAAATATATTGACTCTACATAAACAAGTTTTGAAAACATATTACATCGGAATATCAATTTACCAAGAATAAAGAAATAGAGATTGAATACATTTTGATTTTCTTGCAAATTGTTGACATAGAATTCGATACGCTAATTCAGTAATATATCCACAGTGTAAGAAACACCGAATAGAGTTTTGTCTTTGTGTTGTCCACTGTAATGAATAATTACGAGTAACTTTCCTTACTCTGACTTATCCCCCTTTTGGAGAACTCTCCAGCTTCTACTAACCACTATAAATAGTAGCACTAATACTGTACCGACATTGTGTGCTGAATAAAGCTTTCCCAAGTTACGTCTGTTCTCGTTAGTCATTACATCCACATTATTCAATGTCAGAAACGCTTATTCCTGTTTGATAATATTTAATTTAGCAAACCACAAAAAAAGGTTTGATTAAGGATTGTGTTAAGTTGCCAATCTTCATGTATAACTCTCTTCTATTTATTCTGATCGAAAAAGACAGCGAAGATTTTAATTCGTTTTTATTAATTAAATAAATGCATCTACGATTCCTTAACTATGAGTAGCTTCTGTGCTATCGCTATCGGAGTAATACGATCAATTACTGCTTAGGAAAGCTCTAAAAAGATATAAGTGATACATTTTTACTAAAATTATAATAAAATATACTCGCCAAAAATCCACTACAGCAGCTTCTTTAAGTCGTGTTATTTAAGTATTATATTAAAAAAGATCTAATTAAGCACCATAATTAACATTCTTAATTGTATCACATCAGGTATCTCAAGGCTATTTATGCGGAATTTGTTCGATTTACTATAACAAGTGTTTCTACTACTACTACTACTACTACTACTACTACTACTACTACTACTACTACTTATTATTATTATTATTATTATTATTTATATTATTATTAGTAGTAGTAGCAGTAGTAGTAGTCAGTTTTAATCTTAAGCTATACTTGGCCTGATTTCAGTCTCGAAGGACAATGAATTCTTCCTCTTAAGGTTTCTGCGCGGGGATTCATTGGTGAAGCAAATGTTGCGCCTCTTCAACCGCACTTCTCTTTAACCGACACTGCTTGATTCCAGGGACAAGAAGTTCAGGATAGCTGAAAGCAATCCCAAAATAAGCAAAGTTTTCCAATTTAGAGCACATGATATACCCAAATTGTCTCCCATTTTAGTACCGACCAGGCTCAACGTCGCTAAACTACGGTAAATATAACAGAAATGAGGATGTCAACGCATAAAAGTGATACAGTTTTTAATATTTTACAATATAAAAAAGACACCGAAGTCGAGTTATTGCAGTATATTTTGTGGGATTTCATTAAGCATCAGTATTTACTTTTATACTATAAATACTACTACTACTACTACTACTACTACTATTATTATTATTATTATTATTATTATTAATAGTAGTAGTAGTAGTAGTAATAGCAGTTGTAATAGTAGTAGTAGTATGTTATTTTAAAAATCTTAAACTACATTCGGCCCTCAAGAGATTTTCAGGATAATTGTTATCATACATGTCAAATAATGTGGGAGATTTTAAATGTTTATTCGAATTATTAGTACATGTATTTGTTATATAGGTAGCAGTAGTTATACTAGTACTAGTATATTTGTGATGACCCGTGAAACATTCTGGATTCTATAGTTCTTCATGCCAAATTCGATTTTATTGTTCGGTATTAGCA
>OY744537.1:7373537-7396037 GCA_963556195.1 Sepiola atlantica | reverse complement strand
TATAAGTGAATCGTACTCAATATGAATTTATTAGACAACGTTTAAAAAATAAATATGCAAATAATTTATAGCGTTGAGAGTGTTTAGTCATGTTTTCCGTGAGTATATACACGGAATGTGAAATTATTTTAATGTATCTTGGCCTTTTGGCTAAGATCAAAGTGTAGTGTCTGTTCCGATGGATACTGCACCCCATAGACCGGGCCTGTCCTGTGCAGTTCTAGGAGGTCCACCGTTCCAGACTTTGCCTCCCCTCTTTGGGGAGGAGTAAGTTTATTGCTTACTGCCTGATGCGCCCTACCGGAGAATGCCGACAGGGCTGCCCAGGCATTTTTTGTAGGCCAGAGTGCTCACCTTCTCGGGCGCTGGCTTTTCAAATCCCACTTTCCCGACCTTGTGTCACATCTTACCGCTGTAGGAGGTAGATAAATAACGTATAATTGAATTAGGTAGAGCTAACCTGTTTTGATATGACTATAGTTCCGATAAACGAAAAAAACCTTCACATGTATTCATATATATATATATATATATATATATATATATATATATATATATATATATATATATATATATATATATATATATATATATAATGTGGTTGAAGTTCCTGTCTGTTTGTTTTTACGTTTCTGTTTGTTCATGAGTTTAGAGATCGCTTCGATAATCGTATATATTCTGAAAGTACATTACTTAGGGTAATCCCCTTTTATCAACATTAACGTGAAATCCCCCTTTCAGAATTCTTTTTAGCTTCGTTGGGATGCTATAATTCGTTGAGTTTCAGATCGAATGCTGCTGAATGATCATTGGATTTCTTTGATTATAGTTTTTGTGTGTGTCTGCTTTAAAGAAGTTTGCATGTATAGTTCATTATCGTCTCGTTTTCCTAAAATAATGTATGTTCAATTTCTTTAGTTAAACGTTACGTCTACTTTATTTAGGTTAGACGTTATGTATATTTCGAATACTATTTTTTTGAAGATCATTGTGATTTCTCTTCGATTCTATCTTTTCTGTGTACATTTGTTAGTACCGTTGCACCATGACGTCAGGAGTGCTTTGTTTACCTTTTTGTCCCAGGCTCTTCGTTGCTGCATATACGTATGTTTAATTATTTTTATTCATCTGTGAGCTAAGTTATTATCGGGTATCTTTTACAATACTCAGCAGAGTAAAAACGCTCAAAAAACAAATATACAACAAATAAAAGTAACTTTAGGCGATAAAAGTTATTTTCTAACTTACCTGTGACATTTGTTTGTATTTTTAAACCGTTCCAACCGCTATTTATTAGAAATCAATAGTTTTGTCGCACGAACACTTGAGAAAAAAAATGGCGATTGGAGGGGGGGGGGGGGTTCGTAAGGACATAAGGCCGATACCGCCATTTTGTTTTACTGAAAAATCCATGTAAAAAAAAACAAGAATTTTTTTTTTACATCTAAAAAAAAAACCCATTTATACTACGTAAAAATACAAACAAACATCATAGGTAAGTAGTAAAATATCTATTCTCGACGTAGGCCAGCTTAACTTGTTGCATATTTATTTTTTTACCCCGTTCTCGTTCGTTTTTTGGACTCCGTCCGCGACTCCGCTGAGTATTGTAAAAGATACCCGTTATTATCTTATTTAGAATGGTTTTCATAATTAAAGAGTAGAATTATTCAATGTTAAAACGAAAAATGAGTAAAGGTTCCTTCCTGTCTACGCTGTTTGCATTTATATATTGAGTGTGTGAAGAGGTCACGTGTATTTGAAAGTTTTGCATAAGCGGTGGAATGCTCTCATATACACGGGGTAAAACCTGGAATACTGCATTTTGCCGCGAAGGAGAGGGAGCGTGCTACATGTGCGATGCCGTCATGAATATTTGAGTAAAAAAGAACATCCTAGCCGGCTTTCCAGGACGGTAAAAATTGTTTCAATGTGTGGAAGAGGTTGGGGTTTTATTAATTTGCTGCTGATGTGCCTTATTCATACTATTACTAAATGCAGAATAATCGCATGAGCACTATGAACAGTTCCAAAAATAAATAAAAACTGGAAAAAAGACCAGGAACATTTTTTTTTTCTGTATGAGGCTTGACTTGCACAAGATGTGTTCGGAAAGTTAAGACGCTTCTGAATACTGTTCTGAGTCATATGAATTTTTAATGGAAATCGCTCCAGACATTACATGACACCACTTAATGTAGCGGATCGCAGAAGGAGAAACCGACTGTCGTGAACGAAGACGCTTGTCTGCATCTCAAAGAGACGACGTTTTGTTTGCTGCTTGTGCAGAGGAGAGCTGCCGGCGCGAACCCGGAAACACCCGCTTACGAAAAATGTATTTTTTGCAAGTAAACGGCGGCGAGCGACAGCTTACGTCGAACACAGCTCATTAGCATAAGTGAGATTTCGCCGATATAAAGAACACGATAAACGTGATTTTGTCAGATGCGTTGCTCGGAGAACGTGAACGAAAGAGAAAGGCAAAGTGCCGCATCATTTTTAGATATACAGGGTGGGCAAAAATAAGGGTCCTATTTTTAAAAATTCATAACTTTTTTATTTATTAATTTTTTTAATTTTTTTTTTTAGAATAAGTAAAGGACCCCTTCCGAAGCAAGCATGAGCCGTATTAGCCCTAAGGAACGTACCCTCATTTAGAAAACATTATTTTTGCTTAAAAAACTCAAAACAGTGTAAAGAACAATACTTTAGTTTTTGTAAGTTTTAAGAAGTATTTTTCGGCTAAAATTTGTTTTGTTTATTTCAAAAAGTCTCGGAAGGGTCAGTCTACACACACATAAAGTTTGGTGAGTTTAACTTTTATTTTGTGGAAGTTATTCAAATTCAAGTTATTCAAATTTAAAGATAGGACCCTTATTTTGGCCCACCCTGTAGATTTTTATTGTTTGTAAAAAGCAGAAGTGACAAAAGAATATTTCCAGGGTCGAATTATGTTTGGATAAACGTTCTATTTACTCGTTCACTTAATGTAAGGAGCTAGTTTACATATTTTGCTGAATTCTTTCAGACAATCCTTTCGTATATGATAGACAGACTGCGGTGAGTCTTCGGGTGGTGTCTTTTGATGTTTGCTCCAGATTTCTTGAGGATGATGTCATGCCTTCTCGATAATTATTTTGGTGGAAGGTTTCCATCTCTAGTTGATCTGTATTGGTGTTACTACATATTGTCTTTGCTATTCCTTTCTTTACATTATATGGAGGTTAGAATTGGAATTGAATCAATCAAGATTCCGGTTCGATGAGACGCACCTAAAGAAGATAGATGGTTACATCGATCGGAACGTTGTGAGAAGGACATTCAAAATGATGATAGAAGTCCGAATAATACAAATAATAGAAATTATCAATGCTCATCTAAAATTCCGAAACAACTATTTTTTTATTTTGAAAAGTCACACATTGGAAGCGTCGCTTGAATAGCAATAATAAAGAGAATATTTTTTTATAAATTTTATATTAGAAAACCTGCACAACGCAAATTATTTGTTTTTAAATATAAATTATCTATTTACTTTAAAAACTTTTATTTTTCTTTTAACTTGAGTACTTTCGGTAGTATCTACCATCGTCAGAAAATAAGCATATTTTCTTTTTCTTCTTTTTTTCCTTCCTGACTGAGACATAGTTATCGCAGTCAAGTTGAAGTTCGTCTTGATGTTACTGACAAACATGTTGATATGGCGTGTGTACCGCGAGGTTGCGTGGAAAGGGTATTTTGACAAGTCACACATTGTAAGCGTCGCTGGAATGACAATAATAAAGAGAATATTCTCTTTATTATTAACTATATTTTGTTCTTTTTTCCGCTTGTGCATTCAATTATCGTTTTATCATTCTGTCTATTATGATGTACTCTTACACCGACACGTTTTTCACTATTGACTTGTTATACTTTGAGCGAAATAATTTTATATAATTTCATCTACTTTGCTTCATGTGTTTATACTAATTTCTTGTCAGCTGGGGCCACGAGTTCGCCGCTGCAACCGCATACAAATGAATAAAACCAAACACGAAAACCGGGCAACTTACAAGCCATGTGTGGCGACCTGTGATGTGTTGCGGCGGGATTTTAGTGGCTGAGAAGTTCGTGGTCTGATGACTTGCAACAATCCACTTCAGCCATTATTTGGGCTAGACGATAGGTCGGAGAGGCCCGATCTGATCAAACGGTTGGTTACGTTGTACCCTGGCATCTATAAGTTCATCCCCAACCGTATTATTCAGTCTGGTTCTTCTAAAAATCGAAACCTTACTTTTCCTGTTTATTTTCCGAAAGGCAGTGCTTGAGGGTAAATCGTGTTGGGAACAAAGTAGATTACAATTACCGAAGAGTAATAGTTTCAAAGAGAAATGTTTCTAAGAGTAATGTTCAAACTTTTACTCCAAAATTTCCTTTCTAGGAGTAATTTTTGTTAAGAGTAATGTCTTTTAGAAATGCTTTCTAGGAATGTTTTCTAGGAATATAAAATCATTATGCTACTGACAAGATTCCATTTGATAACTTAATTCGGCATTAAATAACCCATAGACGATTCATATGCCGTAAAAAACAAAGTTTTATACGGATTTCCGCTTGTCTTTCTATCGTTTCCGTTAATGAATGCTTTGGCATTTAGAAGTCTTACACCCATTTTAAGGTTAGCTAAATGAAATGAAATTCTTTCAGACAGTAATTCGTCAATGACTTTACTTAAAAACTTCATGACGCTTTCTGTTTTTTTCTTGTGAGGGTATAAGTAGAAAGGTTCCAAAAAACAACGCGATTATCTGTTTATCAAACCGGTGATAACATGCATGATATATTAAACAGATATTTATATATTTATTTATTAATGCAAATCAAACATTTTTGTTTATACACGAAATACCCTGATAACTTATAACTCTGCACGTGTCTCAAGATCTAGCGTTCAAGCATCACTATCCTAAAGTTACGCTGACATGTACGTATACTCGCAATGTCCAATCTTAGGCTTTTGAAATTGTTTTTCACGCACTGTTTTATCGTCCTTTTTCACTTAATACTTACCCAAATAAGGCACATTGTCACTAAGAGGTTTCTGCGATTTGAGAGTCATATTTAATTTAATTTAAAGGTTGTTCACCAAGAATTTTGTTCACATTACATTTGAATTTCTAAACGGCGGTTCACTCAGGGAAACAAGGAGCAGAGAGGGAATTCCAAAGGCAAGCGGTTCGAAGAAAGCAGCTATTAGCGTAGAAAGTCTTCCGACATCTGTGGACTTGTACAATGAAGGGGTGGTATTTTGCTGATTGTCGGGTTGGTTTGGGCTATTTACGTTGAGGGGGAACCGGTGAAGCAAGTACATCGGAACACATTCCATTGAAGTACTTGTAAAACAACCACAGGGATTCAACATTGCGGGGATGCGGCAGGGGCTTGAGCTAAGTAGATAGTGTGGGACCTATTATATTATAGGGTGTTTTTGGACCCTGTCTTAAAGGGAGAGACTAGTCGTTGATGCACCAGACAACAATACTTTATGCATGGCTAAATTGTGCCTTTGTAGAGCGATAGGATAATGGCAGGTGTTAGCGGTTTTACTTACCACCTCTTTAGATGGCGTCTTCCTTACACTCATTTTCTTTTTGCTTACCCTAGGTATAACCTAGTTACATACCTTCTGTTCTTGCGTCAATTACACTTTAGTCTATGTCTCACTTGTCGATCAAGTTTCGGCCATGAATGTTCAACAATCCTTGTTCTATCGACATTCAATGCTATGCAGGAACGCTTCTGTAATAGTTTCATCTGTGATCCTGAATAGCCTTTACACTCAGTAAACCTTAACCATCCAGATTTTTATCCGTGAGTTTATCTGAAAGATAATGTCTATCAAAACAATCCCCATACTATTCCTGAACTGCCCACTTCAGGGCAGTACGAAGATGAACATTCTTGCATGTGTGCTTATCAATGAACGAGAATAAAACAACGTCTATTTAATATTTGTGGTAATCAAGTTTATGATGGAATGAAATTTAATTATATCAAATGTGGTTAGGTTGCTGAATATATTGTGAATTCTTTAGAAATTCCACGCGTGTCATTTTAGGGGTTTTACTTGCATACTACACCTATACCCTTAATATCATTTAATATTTAGTATTCCTTCTCCAATACTAATTCCCCTATCAAGATTACGCTACTATTTAGCACATAAGTAGGGAAAGGAGAGATGGGATTATACCCAGACGACAGGGGCTTTACAGCTACTCATGTAGTATTTCTGCTTAAAAGCACAGCAGAAATATTACATAAGTAGTAGACGAATCACTGATTAGTGCAAATATAATACATCATTATAAACGGTTGAAAGAGTGTGGGTAAGTAAGGAAAAATAATGTACGCCAATATCAATTTCGAGTTTTTATTATATAACAATTTGTGACCCCCTGCCAACATACACTGTGGGACCTCACTGTCAATGTATCCACACCCTCAGGGCGTTTTATTCGGCGACAGGGTGTTTCCTTCTGCTACTAACTTTAGCAGGTGGTTCTAATATAAAGTCATTTAATTTTTTGACAATTCACCATGTTTGTTTTTCCCGACCAGGTGGCCCGACTACAATCAACTATCATTTAATTTTTGACAATCATGGTATGTTGTTTTCTTCCGGCCAGGTGTCCCGATTATATTATTTTTTAAATGTAGTTTTTCTCCGGGCATGTTTGTGTCCATGCCACGTGCACACACTCCTCTCAAATAACCTTTTGCAGTACAATTGGCCTAGATATTTCATACTCAAACTTCAAATTTCGGGCATCTGTTTCATAAAGTATGATCACACATTTCAGTACTCACTCAAATCAACGTTTTTGGTATAAGATATGTAATAACGGCAGTGATCGATCATTCAATTGCATTCCAAAATATTGATTAGTCTTGATAAGGCGTGGGCAAGTTTTCTTTTGGATTGATGAAAAATGAGGTATTTTGTCATTGACGAGTGTTTTTTGCATTTTCTAGCTTATATCGTCTTATCGTTTTGTGTAAGTTGATTCTTCATTTATTCTCTCTCTCTTTGGACACTTTCTGCGTTATTATTTTATTTTGTAGACCAGCACCAAATATTTTATCACACGTTCCTCCATTTCGTCAATAAGTGGTAGCTTTTTAACTTCCATGACTTTTCTTTTATTTGAGACTATTTTTTAGATCTGTTTTAAATATATTTCCCTCCGATAGAAATTAGGAGCTATTAATATATATATATATATATATATATATATATATATATATATATATATATATATATATATATATATATATATATATATATATATATTACTAGGCCCTTACTTGAGGGTTTAGCATAATTGACGGAATTTCAATTATTTCCTAGATTTAATATTTGCGGTTTACTTTTCTGCTCTTCTGATACATTTGAATGTATTCGAATTTCTTAAGTTTCTCGTATAAATTATACATTAAAATCACATTTTTTTTGCTATTTAATCTTTTCTTTACCTTGGCTTGTTTCATATCCTATTCAGCTTTATAGCATTTGTGTCGGCTTAATGTTTCGTTCGTCGTTCAGCGTCAGCATGTGATCAGGAGAGAAGGTAAATTCTACGCCGAACTCCACATCAATCTTGACCAAGTATCACACCCAGCCTTGGTAGCGAGACAAATAAATAGACACATTGTATTTTATAAATATAATAATGAACAATTTATCTTGGCTTTTAATTTATTCATTTTAATTAAAAAAAATTCGTGTTTTAACTTAAAAATACAATTTTATGTTTATTCAGGACACAATTTTAGATGCTAAACCGAAATTCACAAAGATCAGTCAATATTCGAGGAAAGGTTTACTCACCATCTTTTTCACGTGACTATTTTTTAATCCAAATTGCGTTCTTTGTATAAATTTGATAACTTTTCTGTTTTTAATTTAAGTTCTGCTACCGATTGATGATGATTGTATTTTAACGATCGAAATATTTCGGTAGAACTATTTAATATGTGTTTTTGAGTTCATTTTTGCTAGTCGTTGATTTGCTTATCCTTTATTCCATTTTTTATTTTTACACACACATACACACACCCACACACACACATATATATATATATATATATATATATATATATATATATATATATATATATATATATATATATATATATATAATATGGTAATGAGAAACTCGTACACCTAATTTAGAGAGGTTTAAAATGCAAATTCATTGCATCTTTTGAAAATAATGTATCTTTTAAAATGTGCATAAAACGCTTTTTGAAAATCATTTTTCTCATTTTCATTTCACTTTAATTTTATGTTTTATTTCCTGTCTTTTTTCTGTTTCTTCTACTTTCTTATCTCTGACATTTTGTCTTTCTTTATTCCTTTTTTTGTCTTTATTTTTCTTCATCCTTTTTTTTTCTTTTTTGATATTTCTCATACTTGTCCGTATCTCTCAGTGTTTCAGTTTTTTCTCTGATTTCATTGTCTGTTTTCTATTCTTATTTAACTTTCCTTTCCCTTTATTTCCTTTCTTGTTTTGTATTTCACGCCCATCCCTCTTTCCCTTTTTCTTTCCCAAATTTCATTTCCGTCTTTTATTCGTCTCCTATTTATTTAGTTTCCTTCCTCTCTCTTCAACTTTAATCTCTCGTCAAATTTGGATTCCAGTTTCCCACTCTATCTTTATCGATATCTCTTCTCTCTTCTCCTCTCTTCTCTTCTCTTTATCCAAGCAGAGTATTCGTCTTCTGTTCAAATCTAACAAACACGCATTGTCCTTTTAATCTGACCTCTGGTATCATCGCATTGATTAATTATTGATCACATGACCCGAGATCAGCTTACACTATCAAAGGTTAATGAAAATCCAGACCTCCATAATAATTCTGCTGACAATTGCAGAGAGAATTCCAACAACTGTTACACGATGAAATTCGCCACTTGTCACGAACGGCTGCAAATAAATACGCTTGATTAAACATGGGAGATAGAGTCACGTCCAAAAATAATCATTTCACTGAATCATTGCAATAATTTAAAACCGATTGTTAGCTATACATTCGCAGACTTGTAGTTGTAGTTTCCTGTTGTAGTTTTCCTGAGTTATCAAAATTAGAAAGATAAATCGTGTACTGTAGATGAATTATCGTTTCATTGTAACATACGCATTTTGATTATTTCCCCACTCTCTATTCTTATTCATATTTTTTGGTTTCGTTTCGTTTGGCTGTTTGCTATTACCATTAATTGTAGACGATTGTGACGATATAGTATTTTACTGCTGTTCTTTTTTTGGAGATAATTATAACAACGTTTAAACCGATATAACCTTCGACATTCTTCAAGCTTCTTTATGTCTGAATTTACTAACTCTATCACTATTTTAAAGATTATCTGTGATTTGAATACTTAATGTATTTATTACATTTATTTAATTGCATGTGTTAGTGTCTTCCGGTTTATATTATATTTATTTAATTGCATGTGTTAGTGTCTTCCCGTTTTATATTATATTTATTTAATTGCATGTGTTAGTGTCTTCCAGATTATATTATATTTATTTAATTGCATGTGTTAGTGTCTTCCGGTTTATATTATATTTATTTAATTGCATGTGTTAGTGTCTTCCGGTTTATATTATTTTATTTAATTGCATGTGTTAGTGTCTTCCGGTTTATATTTATTTAATTGAATGTGTTAGTGTCTTCCAGATTATATTATATTTATTTAATTGCATGTGTTAGTGTCTTCCGGTTTATATTATATTCATTTAATTGCATGTGTTAGTGTCTTCCGGTTTATATTATATTTATTTAATTGTATGTGTTAGTGTCTTCCAATTTATATTATATTTATTTAATTGCATGTGTTTGTGTCTTCCGGTTTATTTTATATTTATTTAATTGCATGTGTTAGTGTCTTCCGGTTTATATTATATTTATTTAATTGCATGTGTTTGTGTCTTCCGGTTTATTTTATACTTATTTAATTGTATGTTTTAGTGTCTTCCGGTTTATATTATATTTATTTAATTGCATGTGTTTGTGTCTTCCGGTTTATTTTATATTTATTTAATTGCATGTGTTAGTGTCTTCCGGTTTATATTATATTTATTTAATTGCATGTGTTTGTGTCTTCCGGTTAATTTTATATTCATTTAATTGTATGTTTTAGTGTCTTCCGGTTTATATTATATTTATTTAATTGCATGTGTTAGTGTCTTCCGGTTTATTTTATATTTATTTAATTGCATGTGTTAGTGTCTTCCGGTTTATATTATATTTATTTAATTGCATGTGTTAGTGTCTTCCGGTTTATATTTATTTAATTGCATGTGTTAGTGTCTTCCAGATTATATTATATTTATTTAATTGCATGTGTTTGTGTCTTCCGGTTTATATTATAATTATTTAATTGCATGTGTTAGTGTCTTCCGGTTTATATTATATTTATTTAATTGCATGTGTTAGTGTCTTCCGGTTTATATTTATTTAATTGCATGTGTTAGTGTCTTCCAGATTATATTATATTTATTTAATTGCATGTGTTAGTGTCTTCCGGTTTATATTATAATTATTTAATTGCATGTGTTGATGTCTTCCGGTTTATATTATATTTATTTAATTGCATGTGTTAGTGTCTTCCAGATTATATTATATTTATTTAATTGCATTTGTTAGTGTCTTCCAGATTATATTATATTTATTTAATTGCATGTGTTAGTGTCTTCCGGTTTATATTATATTTATTTAATTGCATGTGTTAGTGTCTTCCAGATTATATTATATTTATTTAATTGCATGTGTTAGTGTCTTCCGGTTTATATTATATTTATTTAATTGCATGTGTTAGTGTCTTCCAGATTATATTATATTTATTTAATTGCATTTGTTAGTGTCTTCCAGATTATATTATATTTATTTAATTGCATGTGTTAGTGTCTTCCAGATTATATTATATTTATTTAATTGCATGTGTTAGTGTCTTCCGGTTTATATTATATTTATTTAATTGCATGTGTTAGTGTCTTCCAGATTATATTATATTTATTTAATTGCATGTGTTAGTGTCTTCCGGTTTATATTATATTTATTTAATTGCATGTGTTAGTGTCTTCCGGTTTATATTATAATTATTTATTGCATGTGTTAGGTTCTTCCGGTTTATATTATATTTATTTAATTGCATGTGTTAGTGTCTTCCAGATTATATTATATTTATTTAATTGCATGTGTTTGTGTCTTCCAGATAATATTATATTTATTTAATTGCATGTGTTTGTGTCTTCCAGTTTATGTTATAATTATTTAATTGCATGTGTTAGTGTCTTCCGGTTTATATTATATTATTTAATTGCATGTGTTAGTGTCTTCCAGTTTATATTTATTTAATTGCATGTGTTAGTGTCTTCCAGATTATATTATATTTATTTAATTGCATGTGTTAGTGTCTTCTGGTTTATATTATATTATTTAATTGCATATGTTAGTGTCTTCCAGCTTATATTATATTTATTTAATTGCATGTGTTAGTGTCTTCCGGTTTATATTATATTTATTTAATTGCATGTGTTAGTGTCTTCCGGTTTATATTATATTTATTTAATTGCATGTGTTAGTGTCTTCCGGTTTATATTATATTATTTGATGGCATGTGTTTGTGTCTTCCGGTTTATATTATATTTATTTAATTGCATGTGTTAGTGTCTTCCGGTTAATATTATATTTATTTAATTGCATGTGTTAGTGTTTTCCGGTTTATATTATATTTATTTAATTGCATGTGTTAGTGTCTTCCGGTTTATATTATATTTATTTAATTGTATGTTTTAGTATCTTCCGGTTTATATTATATTTATTTAATTGTATGTTTTAGTATCTCCCAGTTTATATTATATTTATTTAATTGTATGTGTTAGTGTCTTCCCGTTTATATTATATTTATTTTATTGCATGTGTTAGTGTCTTCCGGTTTATATTATATTTATTTAATTGTATGTGTTAGTGTCTTCCGGTTTATATTATATTTATTTAATTGTATGTCTTAGTGTCTTCCAGATTATATTATATTTATTTAATTGCATTTGTTAGTGTCTTCCAGATTATATTATATTCATTTAATTGCATGTGTTAGTGTCTTCCGGTTTATATTATATTTATTTAATTGCATGTGTTAGTGTCTTCCGGTTTATATTATATTTATTTAATTGCATGTGTTAGTGTCTTCCGGTTTATATTATATTTATTTAATGGCATGTGTTAGTGTCTTCCGGTTTATATTATAATTATTTAATTGCATGTGTTAGTGTCTTCCGGTTTATATTATACTTATTTAATTGCATGTGTTAGTGTCTTCCAGATTATATTATATTTATTTAATTGCATGTGTTTGTGTCTTCCAGATAATATTATATTTATTTAATTGCATGTGTTTGTGTCTTCCAGTTTATGTTATAATTATTTAATTGCATGTGTTAGTGTCTTCCGGTTTATATTATATTATTTAATTGCATGTGTTAGTGTCTTCCAGTTTATATTTATTTAATTGCATGTGTTAGTGTCTTCCGGTTTATATTATATTTATTTAATTGCATGTGTTAGTGTCTTCCGGTGTATATTATATTATTTAATTGCATATGTTAGTGTCTTCCAGCTTATATTATATTTATTTAATTGCATGTGTTAGTGTCTTCCGGTTTATATTATATTTATTTAATTGCATGTGTTAGTGTCTTCCGGTTTATATTATATTTATTTAATTGCATGTGTTAGTGTCTTCCGGTTTATATTATATTATTTGATTGCATGTGTTTGTGTCTTCCGGTTTATATTATATTTATTTAATTGCATGTGTTAGTGTCTTCCGGTTTATATTATATTCATTTAATTGCATGTGTTAGTGTCTTCCGGTTTATATTATATTTATTTAATTGCATGTGTTAGTGTCTTCCGGTTTATATTATATTTATTTAATTGCATGTGTTAGTGTCTTCCGGTTTATATTATATTATTTAATTGCATGTGTTAGTGTCTTCCGGCTTATATTATATTTATTTAATTGCATGTGTTAGTGCCTTCCGGTTTATATTATATTTATTTAATTGCATGTGTTAGTGTTTTCCGGTTTATATTATATTTATTTAATTGCATGTGTTAGTGTCTTCCGGTTTATATGATATTTATTTAATTGCATGTGTTAGTGTCTATCAGGTTATGTTATATTTATTTAATTGCATGTGT
Organism: Sepiola atlantica; assembly: GCA_963556195.1. NCBI lineage: Eukaryota > Metazoa > Mollusca > Cephalopoda > Sepiida > Sepiolidae > Sepiola > Sepiola atlantica. The sequence continues at coordinate 7,382,777 of OY744537.1, read as the reverse complement.
TAGTGTCTTCCGGTTTATATTATATTTATTTAATTGCATGTGTTAGTGTATTCCGGTTTATATTATATTATTTAATTGCATATGTTAGTGTCTTCCGGCTTATATTATATTTATTTAATTGCATGTGTTAGTGTCTTCCGGTTTATATTATATTTATTTAATTGCATGTGTTAGTGTCTTCCGGTTTATATTATATTTATTTAATTGCATGTGTTAGTGTCTTCCGGTTTATATTATATTACTTGATTGCATGTGTTTGTGTCTTCCGGTTTATATTATATTTATTTAATTGCATGTGTTAGTGTCTTCCGGTGTATATTATAATTATTTAATTGCATGTGTTAGTGTCTTCCGGTTTATATTATATTTATTTAATTGCATGTGTTAGTGTTTTCCGGTTTATATTATATTTATTTAATTGTATGTTTTAGTATCTTCCGGTTTATATTATATTTATTTAATTCTATGTTTTAGTATCTCCCAGTTTATATTATATTTATTTAATTGTATGTGCTAGTGTCTTCCGGTTTATATTATATTTATTTTATTGCATGTGTTAGTTTCTTCCGGTTTATATTATATTTATTTAATTGCATGTTTTATTATCTTAAAGTTTATATTATATTTATTTAATTGCATGTGTTAGTGTCTTCCGGTTTATATTATATTTATTTAATTGCATGTGTTAGTGTCTTCCGGTTAATATTATATTTATTTAATTGCATGTGTTAGTGTATTCCGGTTTATATTATATTATTTAATTGCCTGTGTTAGCGTCTTCCGGTTTATATTATATTTATTTAATTGCATGTGTTAGTGTCTTCCGGTTTATATTATATTTATTTAATTGCATGTGTTAGTGTCTTCCGGTTTATATTATATTTTTTTAATTGCATGGGTTTGTGTCTTCCAGTTTATGTTATAATTATTTAATTGCATGTGTTAGTGTCTTCCGGTTTATATTATATTTATTTAATTGCATGTGTTAGTTGCTTCCGGTTTATATTATATTTATTTAATTGCATGTGTAAGTGTCTTCCGGTTTATATTATATTTATTTAATTGCATGTGTTAGTGTCTTCCGGGTTATATTATATTTATTTAATTGCATGTGTTAGTGTCTTCCGGTTTATATTATATTTATTTAATTGCATGTGTTAGTGTCTTCCGGTTTATATTATATTATTTAATTGCATGTGTTAGTGTCTTCCGGCTTATATTATATTTATTTAATTGCATGTGTTAGTGTCTTCCGGTTTATATTATATTTATTTAATTGCATGGTTTAGTGTCTTCCGGTTTATATTATGTTTATTTAATTGCATGTGTTAGTGTCTTCCGGTTTATATTATATTTATTTAATTGCATGTGTTAGCGTCTTCCGGTTTATATTATATTTATTTAATTGCATGTGTTAGTGTCTTCCGGTTTATATTATATTTATTTAATTGCAGGTGTTAGTGTCTTCCGGTTTATATTATATTATTTGATTGCATGTGTTTGTGTCTTCCGGTTTATATTATATTTATTTAATTGCATGTGTTAGTGTCTTCCGGTTTATATTATATTTATTTAATTGCATGTGTTAGTGTCTTCCGGTTTATATTATATTTATTTAATTGCATGTCTTCCGGTTTATATTCTATTTATTTAATTGTATGTTTTAGTATCTTCCGGTTTATATTATATTTATTTAATTGTATGTTTTAGTATCTCCCAGTTTATATTATATTTATTTAATTGTATGTGTTAGTGTCTTCCGGTTTATATTATATTTATTTTATTGCATGTGTTAGTGTCTTCCGGTTTATAATATATTTATTTAATTGCATGTGTTAGTGTCTTCCGGTTTATGTTATATTTATTTAATAGTATTTTTTAGTGTCTTCCGGTTTATATTATATTTATTTAATTGTATGTTTTAGTATCTCCCAGTTTATATTATATTTATTTAATTGTATGTGTTAGTGTCTTCCGGTTTATATTATATTTATTTTATTGCATGTGTTAGTGTCCTCAGGTTTATATTATATTTATTTAATTGTATGTTTTAGTGTCTTCCGGTTTATATTATATTTATTTAATTGTATGTCTTAGTGTCTTCCGGTTTATATTATATTCATTTAATTGCATGTGTTAGTGTCTTCCGGTTTATATTATATTTATTTAATTGCATGTTTTAGTGTCTTCCGGTTTATATTATATTTATTTAATTGCATGTGTTAGTGTCTTCCGGTTTATATTATATTATTTAATTGCATGTGTTAGTGTCTTATGGCTTATATTATATTTATTTAATTGCATGTGTTAGTGTCTTCCGGTTTATATTATATTATTTAATTGCATGTGTTAGTGTCTTCCGGCTTATATTATATTTATTTAATTGCATGTGTTAGTGTCTTCCGGTTTATATTATATTTATTTAATTGCATGTGTTAGTGTCTTCCGGTTTATATTATATTTATTTAATTGCATGTGTTAGTCTCTTCCGGTTTATATTATATTATTTGATTGCATGTGTTTGTGTCTTCCCGTTTATATTATATTTATTTAATTGCATGTGTTAGTGTCTTCCGGTTTATATTATATTTATTTAATTGCATGTGTTAGTGTCTTCCGGTTTATATTATATTTATTTAATTGCATGTGTTAGTGTCTTCCGGTTTATATTATATTTATTTAATTGCATGTGTTAGTGTCTTCCGGTTTATATTATATTTTTTTATTGTATGTTTTAGTATCTTCCGGTTTATATTATATTTATTTAATTGTATGTTTTAGTATCTCCCAGTTTATATTATATTTATTTAATTGTATGTGTTAGTGTCTTCCGGTTTATATTATATTTATTTTATTGCATGTGTTAGTGTCTTCCGGTTTATATTATATTTATTTAATTGCATGTGTTAGTGTCTTCCGGTTTATGTTATATTTATTTAATTGTATGTTTTAGTATCTTCCGGTTTATATTATATTTATTTAATTGTATGTTTTAGTATCTTCCGGTTTATATTATATTTATTTAATTGTATGTTTTAGTATCTCCCAGTTTATATTATATTTATTTAATTGTATGTGTTAGTGTCTTCCGGTTTATATTATATTTATTTTATTGCATGTGTTAGTGTCTTCCGGTTTATATTATATTTATTTAATTGCATGTGTTAGTGTCTTCCGGTTTATGTTATATTTATTTAATTGTATTTTTTAGTGTCTTCCGGTTTATATTATATTTATTTAATTGTATGTTTTAGTATCTCCCAGTTTATATTATAATTATTTAATTGTATGTGTTAGTGTCTTCCGGTTTATATTATATTTATTTTATTGCATGTGTTAGTGTCTTCAGGTTTATATTATATTTATTTAATTGTATGTTTTAGTGTCTTCCGGTTTATATTATATTTATTTAATTGTATGTCTTAGTGTCTTCCGGTTTATATTATATTCATTTAATTGCATGTGTTAGTGTCTTCCGGTTTATATTATATTTATTTAATTGCATGTTTTAGTGTCTTCCGGTTTATATTATATTTATTTAATTGCATGTGTTAGTGTCTTCCGGTTTATATTATATTATTTAATTGCATGTGTTAGTGTCTTATGGCTTATATTATATTTATTTAATTGCATGTGTTAGTGTCTTCCGGTTTATATTATATTATTTAATTGCATGTGTTAGTGTCTTCCGGCTTATATTATATTTATTTAATTGCATGTGTTAGTGTCTTCCGGTTTATATTATATTTATTTAATTGCATGTGTTAGTGTCTTCCGGTTTATATTATATTTATTTAATTGCATGTGTTAGTCTCTTCCGGTTTATATTATATTATTTGATTGCATGTGTTTGTGTCTTCCGGTTTATATTATATTTATTTAATTGCATGTGTTAGTGTCTTCCGGTTTATATTATATTTATTTAATTGCATTTGTTAGTGTCTTCCGGTTTATATTATATTTATTTAATTGCATGTGTTAGTGTCTTCCGGTTTATATTATATTTATTTAATTGCATGTGTTAGTGTCTTCCGGTTTATATTATATTTTTTTATTGTATGTTTTAGTATCTTCCGGTTTATATGATATTTATTTAATTGTATGTTTTAGTATCTCCCAGTTTATATTATATTTATTTAATTGTATGTGTTAGTGTCTTCCGGTTTATATTATATTTATTTTATTGCATGTGTTAGTGTCTTCCGGTTTATATTATATTTATTTAATTGCATGTGTTAGTGTCTTCCGGTTTATGTTATATTTATTTAATTGTATGTTTTTGTATCTTCCAGTTTATATTATATTTATTTAATTGTATGTGTTAGTGTCTTCCGGTTTATATTATATTTATTTAATTGCATGTGTTAGTGTCTTCCGGTTTATATTATATTTATTTAATTGTATGTTTTAGTGTCTTCCAGTTTATATTATATTTATTTTATTTCATGTGTTAGTGTCTTCCGGTTTATATTATATTTATTTAATTGCATGTGTTAGTGTCTTCCAGTTTATATTATATTTATTTAATTGCATGTGTTAGTGTATTCCGGTTCATATTATATTCATTAAATTGCATGTGTTAGTGTCTTCCGGATTATAATTTTGCGTAATATTGTCTGTCATTAATTTGTTATACTCTTGTTTTGTTATTTTATAAAAGTTCCTACTTTTATCTGCTTTTACAAAAAAATTTGTTAAGGTTGTTTATTTTGTTATAAATAATGTGCAATTGTTTTTAAAAATGATTATGTTTGTTGTTAAACTATAAATTTTAAATTATTTTTCATGGGTAATTCTCAAAGTTAACTATAAGATCTAATATGGGTGCAGTTTTAAGCTATCGAAATATCGAACGGAACCCTTTATTTGATCGACGAGCGTAGCTTGCTCTCGTTACGGCAGTCATGACCGGATAGAAGTCTTATGCAATTCGAAATTGTACTCTTAGTATCGGCCGTTCTGGCCACTGAACGTGAGCAAACTACCGTCGTGGATTAAATAAAGGGTTCTGTTCGAAATTCCGTACAGGTTTCCGTGTTAACAATACATCTAACCGAGTCGACAAGTCAAACCTGAAGAAGGTCGGTGGTCACATCCGCTGAAATGTGTAAATAACATTCAAGATGATAACAGTACTTCGAATAATCCAAATAATACAAATTAACAATCCTCAAGACGATATTTACAGGTTTACATATAACTGGGTCGGAATTGCTGGCTCATTCACTTTGCAACGCTATTAATACATAAACGAAAACCAAAAGTCCAACAGGATCATTCTCTGCTGTCGTTGTTGCTATGTCACTATCTACTTGATTTTACTTGACACAATGTCGGGTTTTATTTGGTGAAACTCCAATTCCCTCAAAAGAGGCACCTTTCATTTAAGCAAAAGAAATTGAAACAACGATAAAAATGTCCTCAGGCTAGAGGACATGTTAGCTTAACTAGGAGAGAACATATGCTATACTTTGCCCCTAGTCCGAAAGATGTATGTTTTATGTCTATAATCTGTTGCTCATATTGTTTGAGAATGGTGTGAAAAAGTTATTTTCAAACGTAATACGCCGAACAGTCTGTATTTGTGCTGCATACGAACAAGAATGATTTTACGTTGCTTAACCTCTATTCATGTCTCTAACACTGATTTATAAATTTCTACAGAGGCGACTTATTATTATTACTTTCTCTACGTATCCGTGCTTAAGTAATATAGCAACATTCGCGCGGATCAGTCTAGTTCGAAATATATGTTACATTTATTGCGTATTATACATATTACATGTATTATACAAATTATATTATGCATATTTTTACATATATAATATGTTATATTTATTACATGTCTTACATTTGTTACATGCTTAAGTAATATGGAAACATTCGCGCGGATTAGCCTAGTTCGAAATATATGTTACATATATTATATGTATTATACATATTACATATATTATACATATTATATTATACAATTTATTACATGTTACATTTTTTACATTTATTACATTTGTTACATGCTTAATTAATATAGAAACATTCGCGCGGATTAGTCTAGTTCGAAATATATGTTACATATATTATATGTATTATACATATTACATATATTATACATATTATATTATACAATTTATTACATGTTACATTTTTTACATTTATTACATTTGTTACATGCTTAATTAATATAGAAACATTCGCGCGGATTAGTCTAGTTCGAAATATATGTTACATATATTATATGTATTATACATATTACATATATTATACATATTATATTATACAATTTATTACATGTTACATTTTTTACATTTATTACATTTGTTACATGCTTAATTAATATAGAAACATTCGCGCGGATTAGTCTAGTTCGAAATATATGTTACATATATTATATGTATTATACATATTACATATATTATACATATTATATTATACAATTTATTACATGTTACATTTTTTACATTTATTACATTTGTTACATGCTTAATTAATATAGAAACATTCGCGCGGATTAGTCTAGTTCGAAATATACACCATGTTATAGGGTAGACTATCACGCGGGTTTGCCAGTTATGCAGGAACAGAGATCACCAATATCATTTTTATAGATCATGGTTATTCACTGAAAGGGTACCTTCTCAATATGGAGATCATAGCGCATCCAGGATTAACAGCAGATGCAATGAGAAATCGAAGACTCACATAAGCAATGTGGCAATAAGCAGAGGGCGGGAGTTTTCTTTCTCTTAGATTAGTTGCCTTGACAAGGCGTAACAGTCTAGTATAACATAGTATTCTACTAGTATATAGCCTGCAGAAAGATGGATTCTTACTTTTTGAAAGGTCATCAAAGAATATGACTTTTGACAGCCACTTGCGCTGCCAAACTAATAGCATCTGATATTCTCAAACTATCACGGATATGCCTGTTGTAGACTGTCATCGTTGTTTAACTTCGTATAATAGCCGTCCATTATGGGGAGATGTCTTAAAGTTCTTCTAAAATCTCCAAAGATCAAGTAATGTATGGATTCACCAGGGTATAAATAAATTACATACATAGTGAACATCAAAGTACACTAAATTTCCTGTTGGCTAAGATCTACGTGTAGTACCTGTTATGTTAGTATACTTCATCTGTTCTGTCACCAGTGGAGGAAGACATTTTTCCAGATTGAGGACATTTACATATTTGTCCCAATTCAGAGTGATCCGTTTTAGGGTGATAGATTTTCCTCACATAAAAACCAACCTTGTGTCTAACTCTGCTCCGTAGGGAGGCCAGCAAATAGGGACAAATCGAGCCATTAGTATATCAGTTGTTTGATTTTTTAAGATTCCTTTCTTAAAGAAAAAACTATTTTAAAAATAATGGCAAAACACATTATAGAAGTGTGAACTAGTATCAAATTATTAGCGAAAAAAATAAAAATGTTTTCAGCTTTTTGATGCGTTGCACATGTGTATAGGAACATTCATCATCACCAAACAAAAGTTGTATATGGATGACGCGTTTCAAGGAAGGTAGAAGTTACATCACATATATATCCAGAGGTGTTAGACCATTAACCTAAATTAATTAAGAAAAGTTGAAAAAAAACGCGTTGTATTCCGTTTAACACGATAATGGAGTTTTCACATTACATTTATAATTTTACATGAAAATGTTTCTTATTATAAGTTTTTTACTTGATTAATACCAACTTCATTTCTTGGAGATTTTTACTCTCACAAGTTTGACCTTTTTCAATATAATCTGAACAACATTGAGGCTTTTGAAAAAGATATAACTAGAGACAAGATTTTAATGCATTAATATAATCTACAAAACTATATTTGGCCCATGCATGGAGTATTGTTGCTACATCTGGGTTCGTGCTGATGCACAAGCCGCAATCCCTCTTTCTTAGACAGAGTCCCAAAAAAGAGCCTCTAATCTAATAGAAGCCACACTGTCTACCAAGGTCCAGCCTCTGCCCAATCGCCGCAATGTTCCATCTCTGTGCTTGTTTTACAAGTATTTCAATGGAATGTGCTCCGACGAACCTGCTGCACTTGTACCCCCTCGACGTAAATACCCCCAACCAACCTGACAATGAGCAAAATCCCATCTCCTCATTGTAGGGGTTTTCAGATGCCGGATGTTCTTGGCCTTTTGGCTAAGATCAAAGTGCAGTATCTATTCGGATGGATACTGCACCCCATAGACTGGTATTGTCTTGGCCTTCGGGGCTTGATTTACGCCGGTGTATGGGTCTGTCCGGTGCAGTTCTAGGAGATCCACCCTCCCAGGCTTCGCCTCCCCTCTTTGGAGAGGAGTAAGTTTATTGCTTACTGCCTGAGGCGCCCCTACCGGGGAATGCCGACGGGGCTGCCCAGACAATTTTTAAACCCCACTTTCCCGACCTGACCTTGGGTCATATCTTACTTGTGGGAGTAAGATAAAAACTGGCCTTGTGCCTAACTCCTGGAGAGGAGTAAATCAATACTCTAATAGATTCTTTTTCATGAACTCCTTGTTTCCCTACTGTACCAATATGCAGAAATTTGAATGTAACGTGAACAAACATCTCCTTACACAACTTCCCACTTAGAAGGCCCCTATAAATTTAGCCCTATTTTACAGTATCCCCCTCATCTCACTTATATTGTGCCTTGTTTTGAGGTGAATTAACGTTTTTAAAAATCCAGACAATAAGATTCAATCAAAATAAAAGCACCTTTCTAACTTTGTATCACTGCTCACATTCAATAAAATAAATTTGCTCAGAAAGTGGTTGCTATTCTTTTAAAATTCTACATAAATCGGACATTTATGTAGTTCTACTGCTTCCTAGAGTTGAGTTAGTTGGTCTCTATTGAATGCTTAGGCATGTTATCAAATATGGTAGCTTAAAAGTTAAGGATTAAGAAATAAACTATTATTTACATATATTTAAGTCAAATCACTGAATAATAGACCAGTAACACATCACTCAATAAGTCTCGGACCGGCATATAAATGACGCTACTATCAATAAATCGATATTATTTTATAGAGTATTAACCGCAAACTGACATGTGTTAACATTTGAACCCAATCGGATTATTAGTCTACAAATTACAGTTATTCAAATGAAGCTATTGTTGCAAATTTTCAAAAGTCTGAATTTCGTGTGTTGATAAAGCGTTGTTTTCTGAGGGTTAGAGAACGAAATTATAGTACAATATTATTCAAATAAAATGAGTTACTTACTAATATAG
>OY744537.1:7056037-7368537 GCA_963556195.1 Sepiola atlantica | reverse complement strand
ACACATACACGGCTATTGAACCGCAGATTGATAGACAGTACCTCTTATAGAGATGCGTGGATACACCTAATACGATGCAATGAGAAAACAATGTAATCAACTGTCCTTCTTAGAACGAACTTGCTATTTCATAAAATGTATCACCTAATGTTTGTAAAAGCAGAATTCACTGTTATTTCATATTAAGTATCTTAATTTCGACTCATTTAATGTATATTTGTAGCTAAAATCTTATTCATTACTTGTTTTTTTTTTTTTATTAAACTTTTCTTTGAGACACACATCTAATTTTGTCAATTCACCAGCTTGTGCATCTTACATGACTTTCGTAAAATGTATGTACATTATTTAAATAATTATAGTTCCGATTTTGTATAAACACCGCATATTGCAAGATATTTGACAAACAATATCGATAATGGGGGCGATGAGTGCAATGGTGATTATATTAAAGTTCTGAAGTCGTAATTTTTACTATTTTATTAGGTTATTACCTTTCGTTGCTAAGGGAAGCTTAAGGATCCTTGTTTATTCCTTTCCCAAACCATAAGCCCAATATAAATTAAAAAATTTTTTTTCTAATTTCTATAATATTCAATTTTTAAATCTATATAATAAAATAAAGTCGATCTTCTCCTTTTTCATCAGTCATTATAAGTTTATTAAACACAAGCGATATATAGAATTTCGCTATGGTCACGCTTTATGCAAAGTATTGATGCGTGTTTTCGGAAAATATGCGTCCGATTCGTTTAGTTACATTAATTTATACATGTTTCCAGCCTGCATGTCGCTCTTAGAATAGGCATACATACAGGAAGTCGGAGTGATTTTCACTCAAACGCCGAAATATACTTCCACTGCGACCAACTTACACAAATAAATATTCTTCATAGGATAATTTGACCATCATTATTTCATTGTTTTATTGCTTTTTATTGTTTTTATTTTACTTATCATACTTTTACTAACTAAATACTGAGGTCTACTTACAACCTTTGCTTTCTGTTTTAAAAGCGTTTCGTTTGGCTGTAATCCTATTCTCGAATAACCGAATATGATTGACGAATACTAAACAAACAACTATTAAAATTAAAACATGACTCGTATATTAAACCATTCAGTAATAGCAATTATTACAACGAACTATGATGTTTTCGGTTCAGAAACGTTTTCTTTTCTTTTTCTCTTTCTTTCTTAAATTCTATTTTCGTTCTTTATTTTGCTTGCGTCGGTTTTATATGTATACATAATATTATATTCAAAGTAGTAACATTTTATAATTTACTAACAGTTTAGGAAGAAAACGATTTTTTCACATGTTTACAAAGTAACAGAAAGTAAACAAAAGAGATCCAGGCAATAAAATTGTCCCCCGAGCAAAAAGACACATCAAAGAATAATCCAGAGAAGAAATAAGAAATATTGATAGACAATTCGCACAAGAAACAGTTCAAAATGGTTGATATAAAACGTTAAGCACTGGGAAATATATCTTCATCAAGAACAGTCTAAACTATTCAGGAGAAAAAATAATAATATTCACAATACTGTATAATGTTTCAAATGTAGAATCCAAAAATATTGAAGTTGATTGTCTGAAGATAAAGGACATCCTTTGTGAAGCCGGCAAATAATTTCGATTACGTGCACAGATATTCAAATTGTTGAAAAGTTCTATCTAGGGTAGGTAATTAAAATTTCGTATAAACAACAGAGAGTTGGATACTTAACAGTATTTATGGTGCAAGAGAGCTTTACTTTTTTTACTTTAAGTTACCCCAGACAAAACACATTGTCACTGAGACGTAAAGGCCTACTGTCTATTAGATCCCATATCTATAAGGGTTTAGTAATTGGGGAGTTGTGCAGCGAGATGTTTGTTCACTTCAAATTTAAATTACTACATAATGGTACAGTTAGGAAAACAGGGAATAGGGAGGGAATTCCATAGCCTAGCGGTTCTAGGACAGGAGCTATTAGAGTAGAAAGTCTTCCGGCATCTCGACATCTCGAGGGTGGGATTTAGCTGATAATCGGGTTGATCTAGGGTATTTACGTCGAAGGGGCACCAGAGCAGCATGCTAGTATTTGTAAAATAAGCATATTGCGTGGACGGAACATGTGCTGAAGCTTGGTAGACAGTGCATCACCTAGTAGATTAGAGACGTTTTTAGACCCTGCCTAAGAGGGAGAGACTAGTGGTTGGTTCACCAGCCCAGATGTGACAACAATACCCCATGAATGGATGGATGGTGGCTTTGTAGAGATATAGGATACTGGCAGGTGTGAGCAGTTTCCTAGCACGGTAGAAGGAGCCAATGTTCCTTGACTCAACTTGGGTAGTATCTTCTATGTATTTGTTCGAATTGATGATACTTGTGAATGTTAGGCAGAGGAGTTGAAATGTTGGATTCTCACGTAAGATGCTATTCGCCAGACAATCGGTGATTGAAAATGTTTCTTATAATTGTCAAAAGAAAAGAGCTTTGTCTTAGAAGCATTACATGTCACCATCTATTTTTTGGCCCATTTAGCTACATAGTGGGGTTATTTTCTAAGGATGCAACCATTGCCTTGGATAAAGTGCGTCTTCCTTGTCCCCACATGTCGAAAATGAGGCGTAGTGTCTTCGGCAAATATACCCATCTCGGACACAATTGCATAAGGGAGCTTGTATATAAAAATTAGGAATAATCAAGGTCCAAGGATCGACCGCTGGGGCACACTCGCATTAATGCCATGTTGTTTAGATGTACGGCCATCAAGGTCAACCAGGACCTTCGTTTTGGATATATTACAAATTCGTCCTGTAATACCGTACGAATTAATTTTCATAAGAAGACCTTCATGTCAGACCTTGTTAAAGGTGTAGGATATATTGAGCGCTACCGCCCTTTCTTTACCGGTTTTAATTAGTGTATTGTATATGCGCTCAGAGATGGCCATTTTAATATCCGCATTAAAACGGGCTTGCTTAAATCCATATTGTTGGTTAGAAAACTGGTAAGCATTAACGAGGTAGTGGGGTATCGCTAGATTAATTAAATATTCAAAGATTTTAGCTAAGAGCTAGGGAAAGCTGATAAGGCGAACATTTTGCCAGTCAGTTCTTTAACCAGAATTCTTGAACAATGGTACCGCAATTTTCCAGCTATCAGAGAGGATTCGGCAGGGCATTTGTTATAGAGTTTAAAGCAGACAGAAGTCAGCTCAGCAGAGCGTCTTTTTAGTACTATAGCAAGGATAAGTTCAGACCCACATGCTTTTGAGTTTTAAAGGTTTATCATGGAAAGGGGTGATAATCAGATCATCGCGTGTGGCTTTTGTCTACTATTGACCTATTTGAGAGGCAGTGGTTTGTGCAGTCATAGGTGGAGTTCAAGATGAATCGTTGGACAAGTAGTTGAGTCGTATCAGTTACCGTAGAAACGACATCATGGTGGTCAATTAGCGGGGAAATTGTTGAATGCCTATTATTCACCACACTATTGTTACTTTCCCAGGAATCGCGAGTTCCTAATTTCTACTACTTTCTACTTCTGAGTGAAGTGCATTTAGGGTTAGATCTACTATTTAAATCTAGTACATTTAAGGGTAGTATCTTGGGCATAAAGAGTAAGAAGGAACGGAGCGATGAAAACGAACTATAAAGATTATAGATACGGCACTGTACGTGTACGTATACTCAATTGTAACTGTTTGCTTTCTATTTTGAGACGAAGCATGTATCTCGAAAATATGGACACATGTGAAATAATATATGGTATTATAAACTAGACACTTATAATGTAGTAAAAGAAAGGCTAAGGGTGGCACAATGCAAAATTTAAAGCATTGTGCTCTGAAAAGAAAAAAATAAACACTTGGAGCAGACAGAAAACTGGCGTAAACAACATCATAACCACCATACGAACGGGTAAACATAAATGAGCAAGTCATCTTTCAAGATATACAGACAACAGTTGTACACTCAGAGCGACAGAATGGACTCCGAGGCAATGGTAAATATTGAGAGGAAGGTTAAAACTCCGTTGGAGAGACGACCTCGACAGCCGACTGGGTCTTACATGGCGACGCCTAGCGGAGGTCAACACCAGGTGGAAGGTAACCAGTGAGGTGCTCTACCCCCAAGAGTGATCAAAACGATAATTATGATGATGATTATTATTATAGACTTTTAACTAAATAGTTTAATTGTCACAAATACATTTTTGTAGTATCTGTTTTATTCAAATCAATGGAATCTATACTTATAAAAGTTCAAAGTGAATGCTTTACAGATGTACATTCGTATTATTATGTTGTTAGCATTAGTTTGCACCGTCTTTATTTAGAATGAGATACTCACAGAAGCGACCACGTAAAGGTTGACAACATTGATAATAGAAAGTGATTCTATGGAAACAATTGGATTCGATTTCGACAAAATCGTGGCGTCAAAAAAAAACGCATGATTTCCTAAGAAATAATACTATATACTCCATAATCACGCTAACACACCGGTTCCCGTTAGATCACCGAATTTAAGCAACGTTGCGCCTTGCCAGTACTAAATGGGTGACCATTTGGGAACACCAAGCGCTGTGTGTGGTCTGGAGAGGATATGGGTACTACCAGGTTCTATCATGCCCACAGAAAAGTTAGGACAGATAGAGTATGTGCCTGACTCTCTGAGGACGTCCCCGGATGTTATTGGAAAACAACAACTACAATTCTAACATCTAAAATTAAAATTTAGTTTATAAAATAACAACTAAAAAGCTAACAGAGTTAAAAGAAATAACATCGGGAAGGAAAAAACATACAAGATCACAAATAAAAAGATGAGGAAAAGAAAACACATACATCCTGAGAGAAAGAGAGAAGGACTATGACGCAAAAAGAGACATACAGAAATGAAGAAAAAAAGCTAATCTTGCCACGCTTATTAGGTTTATAAAGAAAGCTACGGTTATCGCTGGTAATACGTTATTTATTTTAGTTCTGTCTTGGATATTGCAGCATCTTCACTAATATATTTAGGAAATGTATGGATTCAGGTATCGTCCCGACAGATATTGATTAGGTAGTAACGTAGACTAGAATTACGTGCCTTTGCTTGTGCAACTAGTTTAGGAGAAGGAATAAAACTCCAAAATAACACCAATTGTCTCTGCTTAACCCGGCATTGCAACTGAACCTAAATAATGCTGGTTCAGAAAAGGTTGAGAATTGAGCAAAGTTTTATTCACTATAGATTACCCTCGCAAGCATTCTTACATCGTTGTATCCATTAGCTCTCAAGAATTAAATGAGTCCTGTCTCTCTTAAAAAAATGTTGTCCCCTTTTCCCGACATATAATACATATAGTTAACGATGCGTTGTAAACAATTAATAGAGCATGAATCGCCATTTTTACAACAATTAAAGGGGGGGGGTTACGCAACCATTATATATTGGAGATACCCGTGACACGTTGGGTCAAACCGATACAACTTTTTAGTCTACTTTGATTTAATTCAAACATTCATGAACTCTGACATACCTTTTAAGACAAGCTGCTTGCATAACTAAAAACAAGAACATAAGTCAGTCGTGAGACTGCATACTTCGGCTTAACAACGTAAGGATTGGCCAAGTCTTATCTGGGTCTTACTTCTACATATTGTATGAAGTATTCCCGACGTCATGCCACGGAAACCATGATGATTGCAAAAACTATTTCGGGCTGTAATTTTGCGCGTTGGTTTACTATTATAAAAGAGCATTACATCTGTAAATAACATTTTGAAAAATTCGAGTCTCTTTTATGGACATAACTGAAGTCACAAAAGTGACATTGACCTTGATCTTTCACCTAAATACCCCCAAATTAAATAATTCTGATTTAGATCATAACTGATATTTTGACCATGTTTGGTGACGATTGGTCAAGCGATGTGGACTCTCGGCTGTACAAATGAACAGCAGACTCCGAAAACATACCCCCTTGGCAGAGGTGATAATAAGTCTTTTTAACTCCATATTCTTCTTCTTCTTCTTCTTCTTCTTCTTTTTCTTCTTCTGCTTTTACTTTTTTTTCTTCTTTTTTTCTTCTTTTTTCTTCTTCTTCTTTTTCTTCTTTTTCTTCTTCCTTCTTCTTCTTCTTTTTTCTTCTTTCTTCTTTTACTTTTTTCGTCTTCTTCTTTTTCTTCTTTCTTCTTCTTCTTTCTTCTTCTTCTTCTTCTTCTTCTTCTTCTTCTATTGATCTATTCTTATTCTCTTTTATTATGATGTAGAAGTAACGAGCTTTATTATTTTTCCATATCATATACATACGTGTTTGTGGTGTGTACAGACACCCGTATGTAAATCAGATAAAAAGCCACCCATTCTCTAAACATTTACAGATACATTAAGAAATGTTAGAGAGTAGTTAAATCAGCATTGAATGAGAGGGGCGAGAGAAACACATAGATAGTTAAGAGAGAAATAGGTGGCTTGTTCAGTTACTTGTACATTACGCCAATTGTACATTAAACAATTAAAACAGAATTGTTTTCAAACATAACTCAATCCCAGAAGCGTTTCAAAGTATATCTACTTATTTAAAACTCGCTATTTGACGTATATTGCATCTAGTTGTCAACATTTTCCTAACCGTTTATGAGGTCAAAATCAACGAAAATCGCCTTAAAGCGCCAGTCTTATACTCGGCCGCTTTAGTCGTGTAAAATGTTGCTGCATGAATCCTAACTATTGATTTTCTCACCAGAGACATTATCGATCTGTGCCAGTCGGAACACACGCTTCTTTTTCCCGTTGCCTTTGCATTGAAAATGGAAACTTGTAGATATATAACAGTTTACATTAGCACTATTCTACATATTTTTCGAAATGTTATAATTGCTTGACTATTTGCAATTACGTCATGGAAATAATGTAAGATCTTGACTTTTCAAGTAATGCCTACGCACGAAGAAAGACTTTGCACAGCCACAATCTCACTCTCTAAGTTACCGTCATGTTAGACTAAAAAAAGAGCAAGTTTACATTATTGGAAGCAACAGTCGCCGCAGCCGATATACCAGAGTTTGTCTTCCCCGATATATCTGCCGTAATGAAGGCGGAATGGGATATCGTTACCAGTAGTTTTACTGTGCCTTCAGATACCAACGTAAGCATTTCTATGTTCTAATCCATACTAATACGAGAGAGATGTGTCGGTCTGTAGTTTGGCTTGGTGCATATATTTTAACGTCAAAGTCAACTACTGTTGGCATATATTGAAAATAAATTAATTTCAAACATTTCGTTAAACACAAGGTTCTATTTTACGCATAGCTCTATTTATCTGCCTCCCACAAGGTAAGATGTGACACAAGGTCGGGAAAGTGGGAAAGAACCAGCGCTCGAGAATTTGAGCACTCTGGTTGTTTAAAAATTGCCTGGGCAGCCCTGTCGGCATTCCCCGGTAGTGGCGCCTCAGACAGTAAGCAATAAACTTACTACTCCCCAAAGAGGGGAGGCAAAGCCTGGGAGGGTGCACCTCCTAGAACTGCACAGGACCGACAACCACCAATAAACCGGCGTAAATCCTGACCCGAAGGCCCGGACAATACCGGTTTATTAGGCGGAGTAAAAGCTATTACCATGTAATTGAATGTAATAGATCTGACTGGAATTGAACTTGACATTACCGGTTTTACAGTCAGCGTCGACATCCATTAAAGAGTCCATGCCCCTTTTTTCATTTTACTTCAGTGTAAGTTCTCAAAAATTAAGAGGTCCCTTCCTGAGGCTAACACTAGATCTCTATATGAGATATATAGATATCCGAGTGGTTCTCCTTTAAATTCCAAACGTTGAGTTATTAAAGAAGTGAAAGAACATTAATCTTTCTTTTCCCAATTGATCAGGTAACATAGGTATAGTATATGTTTCTTGTGGTCTCTTGGGTTTGCCGGAGGCGAGGAAAATAATTCATCTAGTCTGTTACAAGAGGCAACATCACTTGGAGAATGTGCACCATTCCTCTTATAAGCTTGTGTGCAGCCATACCGAGAGGATCTTATTTGGGCTTCGAATACTATGTTATTTTGAATATTTGGTCAAGGTTTACTCGTAGGGGGAAGTATTCTTATGCCAGTTTGTCCTGACAAACCCCTGTACAGATCTACACTCGAGGATAGTGTCTAGTAGGTATTCACATTCTCTTCAGTAGGCATGCATGTGTGTAAGCTAACTAAAGTTTATTCTTTTAAACATACGCACTTGAAAGTCGATAATATTAATTGGCGACCTATGCGAATTGTTGGTATATTACGATGCCTTTATAAAGTGGTCCTCAAAGGAGTACTATGTTCCCCTTCATCATCACAGATAATACTTAACAACTGATTTCAAGAGATTCAAACTGTAACTTAAATACGCATGATTATGTTGAGTCTAAAAATGTCAACCTATCGTATTCATTTTAAGATCTATAAGGATGACTTAAAATCAGAAATGCAATGGTATATGTGCAACTTTCCCACGAATTTATTCCTACCATTATACTTGGTAGTTTGGTAGTTTTGTTTTACGGCATATCAACCCTTTTTGGGTTATTTAATGCCGAATCTGGTCTTGTTTTCTTCTCTTTTTTGTTTCTTTCCCCTTTTAATATCTGTTTCTATTTAACCCATAGTTGGGACCCTAACAGGTACTACCACTCCGGGTCAGGGTGGACCTGGGAGCAATGGTAATTAAGAGGAGGCTCCACATTCCCCAAAGTCCGTAAGCCGGATCTCACCATCGGATGTAGTTTAAGGTCATATCCAGGACCGGGAGTAGGGTAGGAAAAATAAAAATAAAAAAGGGGAGGGAGAAAGGGAGAGAGGCTGTTGTTTTTGTTTTGGGTTTTGTAGAACATAATTAAGTTTTACAAGTTTTACAAAAAAAAAACAAAAAAAAACGTCAATGTAGGTGAATTTCGTCTCAGGGAGCCACAGGGCAGCCTGATTTGGTATCACCAGCTACCATTATACATTTCATTGCTAGCTCAACATGTCCAAGAGTGACTGAGTATTATAATTACTTCGTTTACACATAACTAGTTGGACATAACGGGAGTACGTTGGTATTACCAAATTATTAGTTTCTTAAAATAGGATTTCCAAAGTGAACGTTAATTATTATGGTATCGTTTGATCATTAATTAATCAACTGGACCAAATTGTTAACTAATTAATGTTTTAATCGTCTCTATTAATAAAACTAGCAAATGTAAATAGCTTCCAAAATATTCAATTCTTTTATAGACGAGAATTTGTTATAATTTGATGCTTTTTTATTCGGCAGTTTAATTGCTTCAAAATTCCTTTAAATTTCGAAGAGTAACGAAGTTATTCATTCTTTTCTTAACAATTAACCAAACATAAAAAAGTACTGACTTGTTTAGAAGAAAGGCGAAATGTATTGTGGTTGATTAACTTTCGTAATTACATTATTTTTTAAATATTAATTATGCGGTTAGTATTAAATAAAAACGTCAATTATCATAGTGGCGGGAAATAGACACAGAGATATATGTGCAGTCACCCTATTGCATATATATATATATATATATATATATATATATATATATATATATATCGTAAATGAGAGGGTAAAATAATCCGACGGTATGAGTTAAAAAGGAAAAGCGGAAGACCTAATACTCAACGTTTCGCTCAACTTATCATCCGATGTCTAAATATATGTTTTCATTAATTATAGCTTTGAATAGGTTGGAAGAGACATCATAGAAGCCCATTTTTTGTTTTTATTGTATTTGTGGAGCTTATTCGATTAATGTTACGTATAGTTTTAACTCTATTTGATTAAACGTTCAGTTTTAGGTCTTCCCCTTTTTCCTTTTAATTCATATATATATATATATATATATATATATATATATATATATATATATGTGTGTGTGTGTGTGTGTGTGTGTGTGTGTGTGTGTGTGTGTGTGTGTGTACTAGTGCACATACGTTGCCGTGTGGTATTTTTTTAAAAAATAATTAAAATAATTAAACAGAATAATGATCATTTGGTTAGTTAACTAAAATTATTTCAGAAAATAAGCGAGTGCAATTTAAAAGAATAATGATTAAGGACGAATAATCGACCAAGACATCTTATTGATACATTGAGTAAAAAATTAACATGGATAATTCTGTCTAATAATTGATGATACATGAGTCGCCATTACAATCAAATCGGCTTTCGCCATTGCAACCGAATTAACTCCTCGTCTCATTCTAAAAAGATGAATCGAAATCGAAACAGATAAAAACGATAAAGTAACGGATAAGCAAAATCAACACACAGTCGAATAGGTCAACTTTTCTCACATTACAAATCGCCAATCTGTAATGTTTTCTCATTTTTTAAATTTTTTATTTTGACCAAATTAATCCCAGGTATTGACATGTTCTTGCAAAACTATAGGTATAATCTTATTTGTATTTTCGCGTTATTTGTATTTTCGCGTTATTTGTATTTTCGCGTTATTTGTATTTTCGCGTTATTTGTAATTTCGCGTTATAATGACAGACACATATTAGAGCGAACGGAAAAGGAATTCCTTTTTATAAATAATTTTTCTTCGTTTCATGAAACAAAAATACAATCAAACAAGAAATATATCAGTAGAAAATGTATTAACAAATATTTAAAAAGCAATAAATATCCTTTTGAAAAGGAAATTTAAAGAACAGTTTATTTAAAGATTTTGGGCGTGAAAACCCAAGAACTTTCAACCTTTGTGGGGTTTATTTAAAAATAATTTTTATTAACAACACCAACATTTCCGTCAGTATCATTTAAAAAAAAGAAAAATTCCAATATTTATTTTTATTGGTATTTTTATGATAAAAAATTATTAATAAAAATAAATCATTTCGATTCGTTAAAGAAATTTACCGTTTTACAACTGTCTGTAAGAAATACAGCGTAGACAAGTAGCTTTAAAAAATACACCACTGCCCTAACAGTGTTTTTTATTACTTTTATTACCTTTTTCGTTTTACTATAATATTTTATGTTTTAATTACAGAACTTCACTACTACGTATTTACTGATGAGTAAATAAATGTAATTATACATTTTCTCTCGTTTTTACAACTTTTCAATTTCCCCCTAAAAATGTCACAATCCGTGCGTAATAAAATTTTGTACCACAAAAACTCTTTAAATCTCTCTCTCTCTCACACCCCCTCTTTCTCTATCTTTATATATATGTATATATATATATATATATATATATATATATATATATATATATATATATATATATATATATATATATATAATATATATACATATATATAAATATATAAATATATACATGCATATATATAATATATATATAATATATTTACATTTTGAATTGAATTAAAGATAATTGAATTATCGTTTAATAATAATCTATCGTGATAATATGAAGCACAATATATTAAATAGAGCAATCAATTCTAGAGATGAAAGATGAGAAAATAATGGTAAAGATACACTATTTATTAGAACATCAGAAGTTCAAAGCAAGGATATGAAGCTCCTTGCTTTGAACTTCTGATGTTCTAATAAATACTGTATCTTTACAATTTTTATTCTCATCTTCCATCTCTAGAATATATATCTAAATATATATATATATATATATATATATATATATATATATATATATATATATATATATATATATATATATATATATATATGTATGTATATATATACACGGTCATTGAAAAGGAACTCCGTCTTTTAAAATACTTATAATTTATTCAAATGTTGTCATATTTTCCCCAATTTTCTTGTGTATGTTCCTTGATGTATGGCATTTTAAATCTATGGTCTCGTTTTCTTTTAAGATCTGTTATTTTGTTTTAAATGGCTGGACATCTTACCCCACAGGAACGTGCCCAGTTAACGGCATGTTACGAAGTTTAGAGATCTGTTGTTCAAGTCCAAAGATGGTGGCGAACAATTAAAAGAAGATATGCTCAGGTTGACGCTAAGACGATAAGAAATTGTCATAAAAAACTCATCACAGGATCAGTGGCTGATACTCAAAGAAGCGGTCCCCTTTCAACTTCTAGAGACCCGAAAGTAGTGCAAGTTGTTTATAAAATGTGATCCGTAGCCCCCAAAAGTCAATTCGACAAGCAACGAGGGGAAGTAGGCTCTCCTTTCACTGTGTACGAAATGGCTTAAAAATGAGCCGAAATGACGTGTTTGCAAGCCGCACTACTGTCAAGCACTCTCTGCCGAAGACTGCGATATTCGTCTGGAGTTTGGAGAGATGATATTGGCTTGGTATAATAATTGGTCTGATCTCTTTAAAAACACTACCTGGAGTGATGAAGCGGTATTCCACATAGGTGGGATTGTTAACCGCCACTACTGGGCGGATGTAAACAATCGTAATACCTGTGAAAAATACAGAATCGGCCCAAGGTAAAGGTATGGTGTGGAATGACTTCGGACAGGATTGTGGGCCCCTTCATCCTTCGTGATAAAATGGATTCCAATTGATACCTCACTTTCCTGAGAGATGAAATTTGACCAGTTATCAGTACTTGTGGCAATATTAAAGATTTAATATTCATGCAAGATAACGCTCCCTTATACTTTTTTATTGTTGTTCGTGAATGGTTAAAGGCCTACTTCCATTGAAGATGGATGAATCGTCGTGGTTCGAACGAGTGGCCAGCCAGAATTCCTGACTTAACACCCTGCGACTTATTTCGTTGGGGTTAATTTAAAGAGCAAGTCTACTTATCCAAACCAACGACTTTGGAGGGACTTGAAGGGCGAATACGTGTAGTAAGGACTCCCCCCCCCGTACGAATTTCTTGTGAAATCAGTTGATAGGATTCCCGGTCAACTTGAGAAGCTGGTGGCAGATGTTAATTCCCATATTGAATTTTAAATAAAATTCCATGTAATACATTTTGTTCTAATATTTAGTAATTATAGGAATTATAGTTCAGAAATAAGTTACAGTTATTTAAAAATAAGAATTACCTTTCAATCACCCTGTATATATATATATGGAAAATGAAAAACCAAAAAAGAATGTTTTTTATATATTCATCAACGTCTCATCTTTATTTATAAGACTTCCTCAGTATGATAATTTTAAGAAAAATGTCATGCAAGTACGTGAAAATATTGGGTTGACATGATGGGTTGATGAGAAAAAGTAGTAGCCACTTTTTCACTCAGGACCATCCACACTTATTTCATTCCATGATACCGACTTCACTAAGCCATGACCTCGGTCCTGCGCCCCCATTACGTCGGACTGCCTTCATCCTTCCTTTCTCATATATATATATTCTTGTACAGAAAAATGAGTACAACTTTTGTACCGTCGGTTTCAAACACAGGAGGTTATAACCATCTGGCTCTCTTCAGCTTCTGTTGTTATCTGTTTCAGAAATGTGAAGTCACGTGCCACTCTCGTTTGGACGCGTTATTTGTTTAGAGTGTTATGTATGTTAGTTTAAATTTAGTGTAAGGAAGGTTTTATATGGTTTGACAAAATAGGGGTGGTGGTTAAAAGTAACAGTTGAGATTTAAACCAGATATATATATATATATATATATATATATATATATATATATATATATATATATATATATATATATATTATTGATTAAGGAAAACATGTAGTAAGTGTGTTTAGCTTGTGTTCACTCTCGATTGTCTTGTTATGCTACTTTCATTTTACTTTAAATGACCCTTGACAGGACCCTATCCTTCAAGGAACATATCAAAGCGACGGCGGCTAAGGTGAAGTCCAGGAACAACTTGCTCAGCAAGCTGTCTGGTGCAAAATGGGGCGCATCATTTTCCACGCTACGCACCTCTGCATTGGTCCTTGCCTACTCTGCAGCAGAATATTGTGCCCCTTTTTGGTCCAGGTCATCCCACACACACCTTGTAGACACCCAGCTCAACTCAACAATGAGAATTATAACCGGACAATCCGCTCAACACCACTACCCTGGTCCCCCGTCCTATCAAACATTGTACCTCCACACATCCGGCGAACAGCATCCACTCAAAGGATGCTTCAAAAGGTTGAAGACTCCCCTCATCTACCAATCCACCAAGACATCCTAAACCCACCCACTGCTCGACTTCCATCCAGACGCTCCACCTGGAAGAACATTCCACCAGCTGACTTCACCATCCAATCAACCTGCAAAAAGGAATGGGCGTCCAAGGAGGTCCTTAATAAACACCTGGTGTCAGACCCTAACCAACAAGTGCCTGGCACCGACCTCCCAAGGAGAGAGGTGTCAACCATCAATAGATTCAGAACTGGACACGGCCCGTGCTTGGCCAACCTTCACAGATGGGGCAGCAGCCCATCCCCACTGTGTGCTTGTGGAGAGGAGCAGACAATGGAGCACATCATTGAAGTCTGCCCTCTCCAACGACTGAGAGGAGGATTAGCCACCCTCCACACAGCAGACCAGAAGGCTACTGCGTGGCTGAAGGACTTTGCATTCGCTAAATAAATAACATTTTACTTTAACATTGCTTATCTATTGAATAACAACTTTGAGGTATTTTACTGATGCAATAATTACAATTTATAAAATCATATTAAATGTTTATTATATAATGATCACCAAGTTTAAACAAAACTTTCCTTTAATGAATAATTCAATGGTTAAATAACTTTTGTATCAGAGTTTTCGAGAATCTACAGTTGAGTACCTATAAACAGAAAGAACGACGGCTTACTATATTTAGAACGTGAAAAATAAAATTATAGAAATTTAAAGTAAGAATTAAAATTGTATTTTATTATTCCAGCTGGTAAAATGAATACACATTCGTCCTTATTCATTACTAAGCAACATAGCGGATGCCTGCTGGTCTAATTTTTATTAACTATGTGTATAGCGAAACCAATGCTCATGAAAATTCTTCTATTTGAAAAGAGAAATACTTAATGGCATACACCAAATAAATTGCTACGATTTCATGTTTGCCATCTTGGAATATTCGCCATTAAAATAGATTTTGTAAAGATGTGACGATATATGTTATGGATTACATTTATTTATAAGCGTATAACCTGATAATATATATATATATATATATATATATATATATATATATATATATATATATATATATATATATATATATGTATATATATATATTTTAAAGAAAGAAAGATGAAGATAAAAAATTGCACAAAATTACATAAAGTTACATAAATTAATACAATTTTCATTACATCGAAAGTTCAGATGCAAGGAGTTACATTAATCCTTAAACCATGGTTTTTCAACGATAAAACTCTTCTCGGCCATTTATTTCTTTATCCCCAACCTTTTCTGTTTTTTATTCTTCAATTTTTCAAAGTGAAATGGAACTAGGTAATATTTAATTGTTATAAATACCATATTACCAAATTTTATCCTCTGACGAGAAGAGTTTTATCTTTGGTTTAAGGATTAATGTAACTCCTTGCATCTGAACTTTCGATGTAATGAAAATTGTATTAATTCATGTAACTTTATGTAATTTTGTGCAATTTTTTATCTTCATCTTTCTTTCTTTAAAATTGATTGCTCTACTCAACGTATTGAGCTTTATTTTATCGAGATAGATCACTCTACGATATTTCACTTATCGTTAATTCTATTATCATTAGCATATATATATATATATATATATATATATATATATATATATATATATATATATATATATATATATATATATATACATATAATTATTTATGAATGAATATTATTTTCACAATAAACCCATATACACATGTATTTCATGCTAAACTTGTAATCGTCTGTATGTACGATCACACGATTCGAACCCCGATACAATAGCTGTGTTGCACTTAGTAGCCGAGACGCGCACTAATGCTCAACCTCGCATTGTTTAGAAATCGGAAGTAAATTAGCATCTAAATTGCAAACACGGCGACTATCCAGCAAGCAGTCGAGAGAGAACTCAAAAAGCATTGCCCAGAGTTATGCATTACTCAGAATGACGGCTTGTTGTCAACTTAACTTCAAGTGCTCTATCTTGCGAGAGCTTTGAATAATTATTTATAAATAAATATTATTTTAAAAATAAATCCATATACACATGTGTTTCATGACAAACCTGAAATCGTCAGCATGGGATGAGATAATTCCTGCCGGCCACACGGTTCGACCCCCGATACGAAAGCCATGTTTTACTCAGTAGCCGAGGTGCGTAGCAATATTCCAACTCATATTGTCTAAAAATGGGAAGTAAATTAACATCTAAATAGCAAACATGGTGACTATCTACCAAGCAGTCGAGAGAGAACTTAATCAATATATATATAATGTGGAGAAATAAATATTCGTGCGCATTAAACATATGATTTTCATATTTCGGAACATTAACTGAACAAATGTTTATGCTTTAGCTGTATATGATTTTATACTGCTAATATACGCAAATAAACGTAAATTATATTTAATTGTATAGAAGTTGATACAATTTATTCATTTTAATGGGTGATAAAAGTAGTCGTACTATATGAATATATAATTATAAACTCCAGATTACGGCATTATTTAAAAGTATAAGATTATAGAACATGCCAATAATTTTATCAGTACGTCTAAATAAAAAGCGGGACATTCTTCAATTGCCAGTTACATGAGAAGATTCCAATTATAGCAAGCGAAATATAATTGGATACTTAACAAAAAGAACTGGTTGTTAGGCTCTGGAATAATAGAAAAAGTTACAGAAAGATCTCTAGTAACCATAATATTACTTTAGTGCGATTAGTTCATTTATTAGAAGGTTTAAAAGACGCAAGACAGTTGAAAATCAGAGAATAACAGGTCTTCAAAAGAAGATCTCTCAAAGATTACCGAGAAAATTAGGATGTCAGATTAAATAAGATCTAATGGTTACCAGTGAAGGGCTGTAGGACTATTTGCGTTCATCGGGAATTAGTGTAACCAATAGAACAATAGGTAATGAAATTTATTAAAAATATACATTTTTAAAAATCACGAACACAGAGGAAATATCTTTTATTGAAACGAAGTTGAAACAGAAGGATTAAGACATTGGGAAAGGGTTTTATGGAAATACGGAACTAAAATTGAGTTGTTTGGTCACAATTGATCTAGAAGTTGACCTGGGTTCGGTTGTGGAATGGAGTACGAATGGCTTGTTTCGTTTAATCCTATAAAAACCCAGCTTTACAACGTATGCCTCTTTTCTTCTTGAGATTCCTCTAAAACTTCTTGATCTTTCTTTCTCATCAAATCTTCCTTAGAGTTCATACATTAAATACATTGTTCTTTCTGCTCCTCGTAAAGTCATTTTTCTCTATCGCTCCAAGCACTTTCTCACACCTGAGGCTATTCTCTATCTCTACAAATATACTATCAGACCTTTATAGAGTACTGTTGTCATATTTGGGCTGGTAAATGTCTGCCCAATTTGAGATTTCTGATAAGGTTCAGAAACGTATGTGGAATTTGATTGGCCTAACCTTTTCCTTTTCTCTGCACCCTCTCTCTCTTTTACATACGTGATGTTGCTAGTCTCAGTCTTTTCTATAAATACTATTTTGGCATGTGTTTTCAGAATTGTCTGATCTATTTCCTGCTCTCTTTGTTCCAGCTAGTTTGACTCGTTGGTATAGTGGTCTTCATAAATTCGCTGTTTTGTTACTTCATTGTAATACAGTTTCCTATTTCAGTAGCTTTTTTTCAAGAACTGCAAGCTTGTGGAACTCTCTACATGCTTACTGTTTTCCTTAAACCTATAGCTTTATTTTATTTTCAAGTAAATAGGCATCTCTTGTCTTTGCGATAATCATATTTCGTTCTTGTTAGTTTCTTATATCAAGTGGCTTTATGCCTTGTCTGGAGCAATTTCCGTATAAAATATAATTGGAGGAAATATCACAAAGCCTACTTACCAAAGAACACCATACAAACTGTCAAATTCTGGGGTAGCACTATCATGATTTGAGGCTATATTTTTGGGAAAGGAGTTGATAAAACATTTATGATTAAAGGTAAAATGAATGTTAACACATAGAAAAATCAGAGAGAAAAATTTAGGTCCTTCTGATGACAATCTGATAGTATTTTCTAATAGTAAATAATCCCAAACATACAACGAAATCTACGAAAAGATGACTTGACGAAATTAACGTTGATATGTTGCAATAGCCTAGTCAGTACTCGAATTCAATTCCAATCGCGTATATATGGCGATATTTAGAAATTCAAATCTGAGAAAGAGCATCCACAAATAAAACCTGAAGACAAAATGCTCAGCAGAATGGAATAAAATACCTACTGATGTTTAGAAATCATGAATTAAGGACTACAGAGGGAGGAGGAAGTAGGGATGCAGGTGTCGGGTAAGACACCTGCATCCCTACTTCCTCCTTCCTCTTTCCCCTATACTTCCTGGCCCCCAAACCCCGACCTCTGTCCCACAGAATTTCTTACAATTCTTTTATATATTACAACCCCGCCCCCTTTTCTTCTGCTTTATTTTAATTAATAACCATTTTATATATATTAAAAATTCAAATATTAGAATCTAAATTTAACCCCTTACGCACACATATGTACACCCCCCCCCATTTCATACAAATCACGTTCTACGTGATATTAGGCGTGACCGAATAAGTTCCACCATTTCGAAAATGTTTTTCAGCTGACGATAATCGGGATCCACCTCCCGCTTTGAAACCGACGGTACTGATGTTGCATTGAATTTATGTATCTTATAAATAAATATTTACGCCCTTAATCCTTCGAAATCTCGGATTTCTTAATTAATCGAGCACTCTGCTGGGTTTTTCCAGCCCTACCACACAGTACTTATATATATATATATATATATATATATATATATATATATATATATATATATATATATATATATATATATATATGGTTCACTTAATGCTCTGGGATATTAAAACTGCTATTTTCTACGTGTAAGAATATTAAGTTCCCCAAACAGTATATATATATATATATATATATATATATATATATATATATATATATATATATATATATATATATATATATATATATATATATAATGTGTGTGTGTGAAAAATAAAATAATAGTGAATAAAAGACTGAGAATTCAAAAAAATACAATTTTGTGCCGAATGTATTATTCGAGTTTGGAAGAAAAGAAAAGTAAATTCCAATTTCAGTTTTGTTTTGTTTTTTCTGGATAGCATGTAGGAATTTTTCGGGAACCATTCACTTCTGTCACCCTTCTATGAAGTGTGAACAGGGCTCTTGAAAACGGCGAACTAAAATAAATATTATTAATATTGCCCAAACCGGCCACCATGGGTCGTGTGTTAAGGTCATACGTAGGATGTTTACTGTCTGTTTTATTTCCGGTACACATGTACCAGGAAAGAATAAAAAAGAAATAAGAAAAGAGTGACGTTTTTTTTGTTAAAACTGTCTGCTCGGTGTGTGTGTGTGGGTGTTCTCTTTGAACGCCGGCGGGTGGCCTGCCTCGCTCATTCCAATATATAATATAACTACTACTACTATTACTACTAATATTACTACTTCTATTACTACTACTACTATTACATAATTACTACTACTACTAATATATATATATATATATATATATATATATATATATATATATATATATATATATATATATATATATGTACAGAATAATCTCCTAAGCTAATGAATGGATCATTATGCATTTTAGAACATATGTTTTGGGCACACGGTAAGTATCATGGGAACATTATTTTTTGTAAAATTTAACATTTAGAGAGTTATGTATGTGTATATGTTTTTTTTAAAATATATATTTCGTGTTACAGGATAAACTCCTAACCTAATGAACCGATCATTATAAATTTGGGAACACAGGTGTAAGGGTGAGTAATATAGACTATATATCTAGTTTTATTTAGTGTTATGCAAATGGACAAGAAGAAGTGGAAGTAATTTTAAAAAATTAATATACCCCATATTTGTGCGAAATTGTAACAATAGGTTAGAGCCATTATTCAATAAATATTCCATCAATGTCACATTCTTTGAGTGCTTTCAAGGGGGTTTAAGAAGTATAATATATGCACAACCTCGTATTACAAAAATAATTTATTTTAGTTATATCTACCAGTAATACATACATTACTGGTTTTTGTCGGTTTTATTATTTTCATCCGTAATAATATTAAGTACTATGTAAGTACCTAATAAATTTATGTAAAAATATTAATGGAATAGAGGATAAGCAAATCAACAACTAGCAAAAATAAACTCAAAAACACATATTGAAAAGTTCTACCGAAATATTTCGATCGTTAAAATACAATCATCATCAATCGGTAGCGTTAAAGTTCTGCTACCGATTAAATGATATTTATTATCTATGTGTAATTCTTTTATACAACGATTTGATTTCTCTCTCCTAACATACCAAGTAATGGTGTCAATAGCGTAATATCTGATCCCTTTTTAATTCGGCAGCCCAAACAGTAAAAATCTTTTTTCAACTTGATTTCGCAGCTTTAGAAATTCAAATATATCAATGACTAACGGTATGTTAAAAAATATAATGTTTTGAATCTAGTCCTGTAACTCTTACGGAATCAGATTGTTCTTCACTTTACAATATGAAGTCTTAAAGAACGAAGCCATTTTAGGTGCATGAGAAAGTCGACTTAATTATAGCTACGATTGAAACAGTTTTTGAAGTGTGTATTGATTTACTCCTCTCCAGGAGTTAGGCACAAGGCCAGTTTTTATCTTACTCCCACAAGTAAGATGTGACCCAAGGTCGGGTCGGGAAAGTGGGGTTTAAAATTTGCTTGGGCAGCCCCGTCGGCATTCCCCGGTAGGGGCGCCCCAGGCAGTAAGCAATAAACTTACTCTTCCTCAAAGAGGGGAGGTGAAGCCTGGGAGGGTGGTCCTCCTAGAACTGCACAGGACAGACCCATAGACCGGCGTAAATCAAGCCCCGAAGGCCAAGACAATACCAGTCTATGGGGTGCAGTATCCATCGGAAGAGATACTACACTTTGATCTTAGTCAAAAGGCAGCCATAACCAATTTGTATAAATAACATTTTTACTATATCATATATATACAGTATGTCAGGTATTAAGCTGATTTTTTGCTCGTGCTATAGTTCGCGCAGATAATATTGTCAAACAAGGAATATATTTAGTCCACCGAGCTGGATATAAACAAAAGATATTACAAATTCAAAAATGAAACTCATGCATCAGCAAGTAGATATGGTTATATTCTAAAGATAAAAGAAGGATTATTTTTCCAAAAATTAAAAAAAAATAATATTTAGTATTTTGATTGTGCACGTAAGTATTACCTGAGCGTTGTCGAAGTTTATATGTAATTCGGATTGAGTAGAAACCATCGTAAGTGCTCAGCTATAAAGTTATATAGACTTAGAGATTTACTTATAATGAAACATTACACACGTAATATGATATATTAAATACATGCATATTAAAGAGACTAGCATAACAATACTGTACTTAGATAGACGCATATATAGATTGCTAAAGTCGTTCATATTTCCGATAGCGGTGAAATCACATAGCCACACTCACAATTTGGATTAAAATAATTGAAATATTCAAATCATCATACATACATATAGTAGCTTTAGGCGAATAAATCTGATCACAATCATCCATTTTGTTTTTTCATCAATATATTGTTACTTGAATATTTGTTTAACTTGATGAATCAAAAATAGAAAAAATACGAAAATAACATAAACGTATTATTCAGATGATAAAATAGCGTAGGACCCAAGGCTGTGGATCGTACACACGCACATAACACAGACACATACACACAAAACAAAACAAATATATATATATATATATATATATATATATATATATGTGTGTGTGTGTGTGTGTTTGTGTGTGTGCGTGCATGCGTGTATATATATATATGTAGGTGTATGCATGTATTAAAGTGTCAAATATTGTATGCATTTCTATGTGCGTCTTTGGTAAATCAAACTATAAAAATTCCCGCGACTGTTTTATGTCTTCTCTTTCTAAGAAATTAAATTTAATGGTTTTGTTGAATGTCAAGGGGGAGATGACAATAAAATTGATAAATGTTTATCGATGATTCCAGAGTGATGCAATGAAATTCTCAGTTTATGTTTTTAAACTAAGGCTAATATATATATATATATATATATATCTGTAATCACTCAACAGAAAATCATAAACTCACAAGTAGAAGAAGTATAATAGTGAATAACAAACATTTATTGGACGATTTTAGAAGCACAGTAAAGTAAATCCCAATTCCAGTTTTTGTTTTTCTTTTTCTTTGGTATAGTCCGTAGGAAATCTTCTGGAAACATTCTATTTTTCAAGCTTTCTATGAGGTGTGAACAAAGAGAATTTAAATTATTAGTGTTTAAATTCAATTGATAATGTGGTGCGTATATCTCTGTATTTTGAAAGTCATATTTATTGGCGGTGTAGGGAAAAATTATAGTAACCTAAAATTCCGATATCTAAGTTCATCAATTTTGTATAGGTGTTTAATTTATGGATCCATTTTATTCTTTTTTCTGCAGTACTGTGTGGAATGGAAACCTGTCTGTAGTCATATACACTGTATGTGATCTATTGTGTTGTTTGCTGAATTGTAATATCTTGCCACTGGACAGTTGGGGTTGTTGTTTCTGATCGCTATCTTGTGGTTATTGAAACTTAAGTGGAACGGAGTGCCAGTCTCCCCGATGTAACCAACCCCACTGCAATGTGTGCAGTGAAACTAATTAGTGACGTTCTCACAGTAGACCGTTACACCTGATAGTTCGAGTTTGGGAGGCCATGAGTGTAACAATGGGAAAGCCATCGCCCTGTAGACAAAAAAGTTGTCTCACAAATTGAACTTATTTAGAGACCTCTAAAAATACTTTGTCTCTACCACGTCAATATATTGCCTTTTCTGTTTATAATGGCGATATTCAATCTCCCCTTTTTTCTCTTCATGTTACTCTTTTCCTCGTTTTTAAGCGATATTCGCCGACGTTTCTCTTGAACATGTGTCGGTTAAAATGTTTCTTTGGGATTTAGTTTTCATTCTTTTTAAAGGTTTTTAGTCGAATGTCTTCCGACGATTAAATATATAACTATAATTTTCCTCTCTTATTTTTCTTCATGTGATATTACTCTCGACTCGCTACGACTCCGTTTATTCTATTCAAAAGCTTATATATTTATATATATATATATATATATATATATATATATATATATATATATGAAGAAAGGAAACACCTTATTATCCAAATACTGAAAAACGATAAGGTATCTGTACTGAACTGGAGTTTCTTGAAGAAAGCTGCAACTCTTACACTACATAAATCCACCTGTTTTCTTTGCCTTAATTAAAAATAGCTATTACTACGTTATGTAATAAATATAAACTACTGAACGAAAGAGATAAAATAGGTATTTGCTGCAGACACTTCAAACAGTAAACCCTTGATTAATATAGTAACAACCTACATATTACAATTTTTTTATAAACCTACTATTTAATAATAAAAACATTCCCGGTTAACTATACAACTAATATCATTTTAAATCTCTGACTTATTTTCATTAAATTAAGTATAAAGTTAACTAATGAATAAATGACTTTACATATAAAACCCACAGTAAATTATTAGGGTGGTTGTAGAATATAGTAAGTATATTGGGCAATATTATATTTAATTGTTAAACAAATAGACAAATAGATACAAGACTAATGGTAAATTGCTATACATGAATAATGTATAAAATGATATTTGCCTCACTATCTACGGTGATAAGGATACATTAAGTATTTTTAAAATAACTGCGTTATGTCTGTGTTTATGCGCTCCTTCATGCGAGTAATTAATATATTAATTTTAACAGAACATGTAATGCTCAGCCACGTCGGCATTTCCACATAGGTTAGAACGACTTAGACAGTAGTAATGCCTTGTTGGAAGGTCTCCCCTTAATATTGCCGCTATTTTACATAATTTATTAAAGAAAAACTTCATTGTATTGTCGGACACATTTAATAGTCGGTAGTAATTTGTACGTCTAATCGTTATGGCTGTAGGTCAAAAGTAAAAATCGGCAACAATGTTCATAACGATAGCAAACGGCTTGCTCACAACTACTATCTCATCGCCTCAAAAGATTAGCAACTTTATGATTACCCCCAAAATTAAGCGACCACAGACTCTTTCAGGTGAAGATAAGCGTACAAGAAAATTCTATATTTAGATAAGCGAGCCTTGCTTACGTAGTGCAGTAACATAAAGTACACTGGTGTACATTTAATCCTAGCCATAGTATTAGGGTGGGATTAGGGTTAAATGTAAATATAAAAGATCCTAAAGTGTTTCAAGAAAAGATTTGATAGCTAATAGACGAAAGCTAAAGTGAAACGACACTAGACTTTTTCATAGAAAGATATGCAACCCTAACCCTAACCTTAACCCTAACCCTAACCCTAACCTTAACCCTAACCCTAACCCTAACCCTAACCCTAACTTTAACCCTAACCCTAACCCTAACCTTAACCCTAACCCTAACCCTAACCTTAACCCTAACCCTAAACCTAACCCTAACCCTAACCCTAAAGCGATAGAATCGTTGGTCTCTGCTTGATCTCTAATTTCTATATGATTTGCTCTGAATTATAATTTCGTCGCTGGTGACCCCGAATGGCTTTCCAATTAAATATAAATGCCAATATTTGATTTCTTGTAAACCGTTACAATAGGGAAGTTGTATTGATTGTTGTACATGACATTGTTTTCAATGGCATCGTTGTACGGGCAGATTTTTAACACTTTTTCCTGATATAGAGAGGATTAATATTTAGCAGCTTTTATCTGGGGTTACAGTTATATTATATTAGATAACTCGACTGTATCTGCGTTAACGGAATGCGTGTATCCAGCGCGCGGTTAGAAATATCAAACCAAAACACCAGACAAAAAGTGCGTTGAAGCACTCAGTGGGGTAGATAGTCAACGTTTCTCATGACTGTCAGGAAAAACCTCAAAATACGACATGACAGCTATGCCCCACATTTTCTCCCCCGAGCAAGATGTGAACTTACTGCTACAAACCATAAGAATAGATGTGCGCATTTAAATCGGTTTCGAGTCTCTCCCCATGACAGCCAATAGATATATATCGGAGGTGCCAAAACAAAAACCTGTTGGTTTGGTTACAATTAGCGGTGGAACACAAGCCTATGGAATTGCGTCTGTTAGTTTAAAACAAAGGCATGGAAGAGCGGTTGTGATTGAGGTCATGGTAATGGTAGAAAACTCTCTTGTC
Organism: Sepiola atlantica; assembly: GCA_963556195.1. Lineage (NCBI taxonomy): Eukaryota > Metazoa > Mollusca > Cephalopoda > Sepiida > Sepiolidae > Sepiola > Sepiola atlantica. Next base: position 7,343,139 of record OY744537.1, on the reverse strand, counting down.
TTTGATTGAGACGGACGCGATAAAAGCTCTTGGCGGAGTATTTATCTTGAAATAAGGGGAATTTCAATATCCGGGTGAGATAGTAATAGCTGTGCGATCACACCAGCATTCGTTATCGAAGAGCCCGATTTTTGAGTTGGTTTGTTGAGTCAGCAACGTAGACGTTTGCATTTGCGGAAAGCAAGACACCTAGCTAACACCGAAATCACGTCAGATATTATTCAATGCCGGAAACAGCCAGAATTTATCTGGGAAAAGATTAGAGCAATGAATCACGAAGAGTTTGCTTGGTCCTTATAACGAACACAAGTTGAGATCCTTCAGAGAGTTGTCTTTGCTTATTTCCATATGCACGTCGAAGAGCAAGTCTGGCTCTATAAGTCTGCTGTTTGCCTCGGCAGAAAATACTGGTTTACAATGTTGGGATTTGCTCTGAATGTGATTCCCAAAATGACGAGGTGGCTTGTGAACATAGTCTTATCACAGGATAACAAAAGCAAGACGTATATCGACGATGTTTATGCAGACAAACGTTTCGCATACATGACCAGTGTCACTAATAAGATATCGCGCTTTTGACTAGACAGAAAAACTCCGGAGTGAACAAATGATGTAGACCGGGCAGTGTAGTTGAATGTCTCGTGAAATAAAGATGTACTGATTTGAAATCCCGGAAACGAGCCACCGCACGTTCTAAACCCTATTACCATGAAGAAGGTGTTTTATCTGCTAAAAGCTCGTTGTGCATATACCGGTATGCAGCTGTCCATGAGCAGAAATCGGTGTCATCAAGCGTATGGCAAAAAGGTGACAACAAGATGGGACAACCAGACTTACGATGCCTATCTAAGACGTATGATGAAAAAGACTGTCAACAGATGTAATGACGCCGAACCTTGCCAAGAGGAATCGTGCTGTAATAGTGAAGCGGTAAAATTTGTTTACGTAAGTTTTGTGACCACAACTGTCACGTGTTAGTCGCACGGGACCATCATCGTAGACGCTTGCTGGCTGCGACCTGAATCAGGCAAACTTTATATCAACCGTGCCCAGTTTACACGTTTTTATCACTACAGTCAGAAAAACGTGTGAACTGAACAATACAATAGGATGCCAGATAGGTCTTCACACCTAAAAGCTGATTCCCTATGTGTCCCCGAATGTTCAGAAATATATTGTCTGACAAAGCAAAGGTGAGCATGAAAACTGTAAGTGAAATGCTATTTAATAGGCCGCTGCAAATCTATTCAAAACTGGTCAAGGAATACTTATTTGTAGTTGAGGTTACACTAGATAAGTCGAATAAAAACAAGGTAGACATCGTCACTAAAGTCACGAAATTTTTGCTGAATGCAATGAATATTTATACAGAGTCTATATTGAAGATGCGCACCGCCACAAGTGGCAGTTGGAAGCCTCATCCACTCGCCTAGCAGCCACTCTAGTGTGGAATAGACAATGTAATATAGCAAAATGATCAATTTGGTCTTGTTGTGTATACCTGTCTATTGACTCAACGTCGATTCCATGGAAAAAGGTAAACTATATTCCTTAAATATATGGCAAAGTTTGTAACATGAATGCCATACACGATAAGAGAACTTACTATTTGACCATTATCGATGGTGGACCACTTGTTATGTCGCTTGGCAACTTCTGCAACAAGACGATTTTGCCGCTGTAATTTACTGTCCCAACATATTTGTTTGAGATGGGTCCGCCATGAGAAATCTTTACCGGCAACAATCAACTTTTAAGACCAATAGCTTCATAGTGTTTCTGATAGCTGTGGTGCTCGCCTGCGACTTCTCTATGTATAAGCGCTGTCGGGAATAAGATTGTTGAGCGATCCAACAGGTCAAATAAGCGAGTTATTTCTAAAAAACAATTCACAGTCCTGGAAGCGGTTTTGTGGTGAAAGGCGTTGATAAAGCTCTTCCCTTTCAATCTGAATGCTAGAGACGGTGCCCGTGCAAGCCCGATAGCACAGGTATGCTAGTAAATGGAAGACGGGGTTTGTGACGGGAATTGTAAGTCATAACAGTTTGTGTGGATAGAGTCTTATGCCATGTAAGAAATATCTGTTATTGGTATAGTGCGATAAGCAGTTCTGCAGAATATAAGACAACAGTGTAAAGTGGTAGCAACATATGCTTTCCGATGATGAATGGTGTCCGTAAAGATTACCAGATCTCAATACAATCACCCCTAGAAAAGGCTGTTCTTGCTATTTTCGAAAAAGCAACAGACAAGAGAGACTGTCCAATAGCTGCTACATGAAAACGTGATTTAAAGAATCGTCCACGTAAGACCCAGACACTTCAGAAGTCACGATATTTGGAAAGACTAATTTGCCTAAAGGGCTAGTAGACTGCCACAAAGGGAGTCAGATTTTCGAACCGGGGCAGAAGCAACACGACGTTAAAAGGATTGATGCCGATAACGACGACTGAATTCGAAACCTTGTCTACGTTTTCTGGAAAGTATAAACCCGCAGTTCATACAACATGAAACACCAACATTGGATAACAACATAAAACTATAAAACGATTTCACTGATTTCATTTTTTTTGTTAAATATGTATAGTTTTACAAGAGAGTATACAATTCAGAAAATATGCATGAACATTTACAGAATGAGAAAATACATTATGTATGCATGCCTGAATATAAATTAGTTATTATTCAAAGTATTGTTTTTTTCTTAGTAGACATTTATCCCCACGATTCAAGTATCGTTCAAGTATCTCTTTAGAAAATCACAAGATTTGACCTAAAATACTAAAAATGACCGCAAAAATAACAAATATCAATATAATAAATCTAATATGATAAACATTAAGTTCAAAAGTATCTTTTTAAACTGAAGTCACAACACCGACCGTTTCGCAGAATGATCCCGCTCTAAATAATGGTATAGTAGACTAAATAATAATAATAATAATAATAATAATAATAATAATAATAATAATAATAATAATAATAATAATAATAATAATAATACGATTTGAGAGTTTTGAAAAATAAATATTTAAAAATTTTTCAAATATGTTCTCAATTCCAAAAGAGTAGCAGTCATGGTTAACAGCGTATTAGTTTCCGTTTCCGGTTTTACTCCCGTTTCCCGTTTCACTTCCGTTTCCTTCACGACTTCCATTTCCGGTTTTAATTCAAAGGTGAATACCACAGATTTAATAAAATTATTAAAAAATAATTTAAATCTTTTGACAACATCATAGAGAACACTGGATTCCACGATTACCTAAAGAATATTGGCGAGTATATTGATTTCTGCGTCTGTTTGTGGTCAACATAGTCGAGCAGCTTCTGTTGTCGGTATATTATCGTGTTTTCGTTTTCACGGCACATCAGCCCTTTTTCTGATTATGTCAAAAATAGTAAAGAGGACTGAGACATACACTAACTGTTATGCATTTGTTTTGAAGTAATAATGTATCCTAATGCATATGACAGACACACAGAGGACATCCAATATGGCAGCACGTGGTATAATGTATAAGCTCAATTACATCTTTTTAAACGACCACAGACAATAATTAACTATAAGAATAACGTGTGTAGACGAATTCCTTCACAATTGAACATCACATTGTATTTTATTCATAGTTTAGGGTAATCCCAGACAGCATTAAAAATAAATGAACATAATTGAGTCAACTCTAGTTCGAATTCGGTTTTTTCTTGGGATTTCTATCTACCCTTCACCCAAGTTTAATTTTCACACAAGAGAAAATAGGAATTATATTTGAAGTAAATAAAGTTGAATTGGAGCGACAGCTTTTAAAGGGAAGGAATACTGACCGTTGCTTTGATTAAACAATTCTATTCAGGCAGTAATAAATAATGATATACAAACAATAAAATGTAAACATACAGAATATGGAACGTATCTTATGTGAATAGTGTCATGTTAACAGTTGCTGGCGCTTTACAAAAAAAAACGAGGATTGCACTTTCTTTGGTAATGCAGTCAACCGTTAATCGACGTCAACCGTTAATCGACGTCAACCGTAGCAGTGAATATAGAAAATTAACTTTTGAGTTTAACTAGGTTGTCTCACGTGATTTCTAAGAGAACAGTTTGGTTTAGCTTTTATCTAATCGACGCGGCGCTTAAAGTGACAAGGAAAAACAACAACACTGACCAATCTATGCGTGTTTTATACATTCCAATATCTATCAAAATGTCAACTGCACACTATTAGTGAAATTAATTATAAATTTATTTCGTTGGTAGAAATATAACTAGTGTATTCGTACCCAAACCATTATCTTTTTGAAAAAAATATCTAATATTACAATGGGTAATCTGACTATAGACACGTGTCTCGTTTTTGTTTGGAGTCTGCTAATTACAGATGTTGTCTAGGCCAAGAAATGAATGGACTCTCAAGTAATCGACTTTAGCTGGAGAAGTCATTGTTTTTAACCATTCAAACCATTCATCAGATCCATTCATGAGAATTCGTTTTCCGAGAGAATAAAAGGACAAGGTTTTGTCCATCGTTAAAGTCTCACTATATGGACGTCTGGAAATACACTCGCACTCTGTTCTACTTTTTATTATATGTTTCTCTTATTATTTGCCCACGAGGGCAAAGTTAGACAAGAAGATAGGTATTTTGTACAGGGGATATCTAGCTTTTCAGAAAAAAAACACTAGATGAGAAATAATAAAATAAATTACCAGTCAACAAATATACTTTCTCCGTAGGCTGAGAACAGAACAGATACTACACTTTTATTTATTTGCAGAAAATGTAAAAAGTTACATTTAAAACAAATTAGACACAAGGTCATCACATGTGTGGAGAAAACTGTTGTCGCTGCTCATCCTTAGATTTTGGTAGTAAGACACTCCCAACCATTTCTAAATAATAGACCGTCCGGTTTGTGTAGAACCGAAAACAAGCACGTCGTTCTTTAAATGGAAGTGGGGTTAGGTGAGAGGAAAAAGAAAAAGGGGGATAAAGTTGGAAAATGGGTGGTGTCTTTTCAAGATAAATAAAATTTGAGGGAGGCTGAGACAAAAAATTGAAAGTAGGGAGTAAGCATCTTGGAGGATTTCTATTATGGGATGTAGATGTGTAACTCATTCGTTCGACAAGCTAAGAGGCTACATTTACCCGTAGGCCGAAGGTCTTAGGACCAGGAACCTTGATTTGTTACAATATTCTATTGATCAACAAACTCGTTTCCCATCATGAATTATTTAAACATAGTTTGTCTAAATAGTATAAAAAATAAAATGAACTTGTGTATTGCAGATATAAATAAAAGGATCATTCTAATAATATTGCTAAAAACGAGGGAAAATGATTTTCGATTTTGTATGTTTTTATGTTCTAAAAGAGTTATCTATGGAGTTGATTGAATTGGAAAATTCAATAAAGCTATTGGACCAAGTAAAATTGATAAAATAAGAAAGAAAAAATGGTAAAAAGGTGAATAGGAGTCATTAAATAGTTTAATAAATTATTTCACTTTGTTGATCTTTGATTCGTCGAACACGGTTTAGGGGTAGCAATCATTATTCTGTTTTAAAAATATGTTATTTAATCAAGTCTGTTTATTCACCAATTACCTATTAGAACAATCTAATTCGTCCGATGTATTCATATAACTTCCGTGATTTAATTCTATAGGTTTTTCCCGACAAAGTTTGACACTATGGTTGGCCCTTTTAAAATACCATATGTAAACCATGTCTTTTTACAACGGAAAACTATAGTTTATCATAGACGTATACGCTATCTTATTTTGGTTAACGTCTTAGAAAAGCAATGCATAAAACAAAAAGAATAGAAGACAATCTTCCAACAATAAACCGTCGTTCTTGCCGCTCTCCAGTTCGTTCTAGTTTCATTCTCAACTCCTTTCTTTTTAACAGTTAACCTGGACGCGATGCAAATCTCCCTTCTAAGCTTTTATGCACGGCACACGCGTTTTTTTGTCGTTTATGTCGGGGGGAGGGGGTCTGGGTTGCACCTGTCTATTACAGAGGTGTAACCGATACTTTCCATATAGATATAATCACGCAGTTTCGTCATCGTTATGTTGTGTATCTGCTATATCAAACTTATTCGGTGGGATTAAATAAATGTTTACATACATGAAGACAAAGATTTTTTTTAGCTTTAAAATATATATTTTATTTAACTTACCTATCTTCTTGATTGAATCAATTTTCATTTTTTGTTCCAATCCAGAGTGCCCTTTTGGGAAGCTGAATTTTACCCACATTAAAAATGACCTTGTGTCTTACTTTTCCCTCGTAGAGAAGCATGTAAATCGGAACTATCCTCTAAGCTGTTGATCATATCCAATCAATTATTATTACATCATCCCCTGTTTAAATACCGAAAACAATTTATTTTACTCCACAATTGGCTTTCTCATTCGATAAAATTCCACATTCTCATTCAATTGGATAACCACGTGGTACCGAGCTAGGGGTGAACTCTAATATATATTTTCATATCAGTCATGATCCTACCCTTAATATTGAAAATATTTTAGCTGACGTTTAATAATATTATAGACGCACCATTTCGCTCAATACATGTATTTGGTAACTTTACTTTTCACCACAGAATTAGGCTGAATTCTTCGGGCCACACAGACTCAGCTGGTAAAGCACGCGTAGCTTCTCAATTGCACATTCACTTTCACAAACCACCTCCCAGATTGTGAGGTACAGTAAGCCTCATTTTCAACTTATTCTTTACAAAACTGATCCAGGATTGTATGATAGATGTCCATAGCCGACTTGGAAATGCTGATTACTTTGTAATAATAGTTGATATCAGCATAAATCTATGATCGTCGCCCAAAGCGCCGCTACTAAATACAATGATATATTATTAACGTGCTAATCAAGTCCCCCGTAGGTCTCACCAGAGATGCACTTTGGAGTAAAGCATATAACTGAATGGGTTAAAGAAGGTATAGAAGCATCTGTTCATAGTAAGCCCCACTCTTCCCAGTGATTCACATAGGCAGCATTTATTCCGTCATTTTAACCGTCATAAATCAGCTACAAATAGACAAAGTTTGTAGCCCCACTAAACCACTGTAAGAGTAAGAGTTGATGTACTGTGATTACAAAGAAACGCATCGATTCGCAACAATTATTAACTCGTGATTTCTGTAAAAAATATTGTAGTGTAGCGCGAAATATGTAATAGACAATTCCTCCACTATGTCGTTTGCAGTGCAGCGGATAGGGCTGAATACTTACTCAGCGGTCCGCCTTAAACAAAATCTTGAACTCCATAAACGACTCTCTCCCTAATTTCCAACTAGAAACGGAAATAATACTAGAAGAGCTGATAATCACCTCTTAATGATACCTCCTAAGCATGTTCACTACCTCTTATCCCTGTCCTCTGCAAACTCTATAACTAATGCTTTGGCAAATCTTGCCTCCTTGATAGCTGGAAAAGCACCTCTGTGTTACCAGTTGTCAAAAACTCTGGTAAAAGAACCGATCCGCAAAATTATCGCCCTATAAGTCACCTCCGCTAAAAGTTTTGAATCATTAATCAATCTAGCGATAGTTAATAATCTCCAAAATGCTAGACTTCCTACTGACGAACAATATTAGGCAATCCTGTTTTACTTCAGACTTCTTAACGGTCATTTCTGAACGCATATACACTTGATAACGCAGGTGAATCTATGACGGTAGCGCTTGATATATGCAAAGTCTTTGACAAGGTATTGCATGAATGTATTCACATGAAAAATAATTCGTACGGTATTCCTTGAAGAATATTTTATATAAACAGATCCTTTTTAGCTAAAGGAAAGATCCAAGTCGTTCTCAATGGCTTTACATCCAAGCAATATTATATTAATGCGTATGTGCCCTAAAGATCGATACCTGTGCATTTATTCTTCCTAATATTTATAAACAACCTCCCTCATGCAATACCGTCCGAGATGGGTATATTTGCTTATGACACCACGCTTTATTCTCGAATGCACATATATCCAAGGTAATGGCTTAATCCTTAGAAAATGACCTCTAGTCTGTAGTAAAATCGAGGCAAAAATGGATGGTAACATTGAATACTACAAATACAAATCAAATTTCCTTTAACAATTATAAGAAACGTTTCCAACCAGCGATTACCATGGCTGGTAGATCTCTTTCCCGGGAGGCAAACATTCAAACTTCGCATGTACAGGGTGGGCAAAAATAAGGGTCCTATTTTAAAAAATTCATAACTTTTTTATTTATTGATTTTTAAAAAAAATTTTTTAAGAATAAGTAAAGGACCCCTTCCGAAGCAAGCATGAGCCGTATTAGCCCTAAGGAACGTACCCTCATTTAGAAAACATTATTTTTGCTTAAAAAACTCAAAACAGTGTAAAAAACAATACTTTAGTTTTTGTAAGTTTTAAGAAGTGTTTTTCGGCTAAAATTTGTTTTGTTTATTTCAAAAAATCTTGGAATGGTCAGTCTACACACACATAAAGTTTGGTGAGTTTAACTTTTATTTTGTGGAAGTTATTCAAATTCAAGTTATTCAAAATTAAAGATAGGACCCTTATTTTGGCCCACCCTGTATTATGAATTGAGAAAAATACATGAAGGTACTGTAAAATCCGCAACAAAAAAAGTGGGCTATCTATATCGGGCTAGTAAAATTCTCACACTTACCAGTATCTTATATCTCTATCAAGCAACCATTCAACCATGCTATTGTTGCTATATCTAAGCTAGTGCACCAACCATTACCCTTTTTCCTCTTGGACTGGGTAAAAAGTCTCTAATCTAATAGGTAATGCACTGTCTAACAAGGTCTAGTCCATGTCCATCACCGCAATGTTGAATCCCTATGCTTGTTTAATACGTACTTTCACGGAATGTGATCCGATGAAATTACTGAACTGTATCCCTTCAACGTAAATGCCCATGACAAACCAGAGTAGCAACAACATCCTACCCCTTCACTGTGGGGTCGCCAGATGCGGGAAAACTGTCTACTTGAGTAGCTTCTTTATTTGGACCGCTTGCCTTTGGAATTTCCTTCTTGATTCCTGTTTCCCCGACTGTACCAACACGCACAAATTTTTAATGTAATGTGAACAAAAGATCTTGCTGCGCAACTACCCACCTAGGATGCCCCCTATAAATCTAGCCCCTCATCACAGTAGCCCCTAACGTCTCAGTCGCAATATGCCCCCTTGTTTGGGTGAATAGAAGTAAAACAAAAATGAAAAGTAAACGACCCGGAGTTTTCCAAGTGTCGTTTTAGCTTCTAGCGTTGACCTTTTGACCTTTTTCTCTGTGCGATTAATATAACATTTCAAAGTTGGATTCCTCCATTTCGTAATTCTAAACAAGATATAAAAAAGCTACTTCATTTTTACACTTCGCACCCAAAGTAATTTGTTGTATTTTGCTTTTAGCACACTTTTTTCTATAATTATTACACGTGAATTTTACTTAAATAAATTAATATAACCAGACAGTTTCCACAGATAGGTATATAACATGCACTTCGCAAACAAGGTCGTTCAAATATGTTTCCTAATAGGAGCCGAGTAAATACAGGAGACATTGGTACATAGAGGAAACTGAACATTTCCAGAGAAGAAAAACACCCTAATCTGACCAACTCTAAAAAAGAAAGAAAAAACGCGCTGACACCAGGATCAGTTGGTGCACAGAAACTGTTTATAGAGGGCCATTGCAAATGAAGGAAGAGAGCTCAATCCAGACACTACTGGACAGGCACGCTATTGAGGCTTATTACCACTCAAATCCCAGAGAAACTTAATAACCGTTATCACCGTGAATTAGATAAACAGTCGTTACGTGAACGCAAAGCCATTTGCAACATTAGGTGAAAAAAGTAGAGAGTACCGGAAATCTGAGAAGACTTGTTGTCACTCGGACTCCATAGAACACCACCTGTTTTTACTAGTGAACTATTGTGAAGAAATAAAATAAAATAATACAGAAAAAGTAAACTAATGCCGATGCACAATGCACTGCTCCCGAATGATGATACTGACCGTCTCTATGTAAAAAGTAAAACATGGGTTAGAGAACTGGTAAACATTGAAAAGTAAGTGGACAATGCGATAAAATAACTGGAAATATATAAAGATACTGATTACAGGCACTAAAGGAACCACCTAGGCGAACAAGGCAAAGAGCAGCGAAACGAGAAACAAAGAAGTAAGAAAATAAAAATTGGAAGAGAATCGACGACATGGACGATTTATAGAAATGGCAAACTAAACAACGCGAGAAATGAGAAAACCCAGGAAAACAGTAAATGTAGACTCTGTGGGCAAAGAGACAAAACAGTAAACCACATGATCAGTGAATGAAGAAATACGCCACAACAGACAAGACTGAGTCGTAAATGTATCGAACTTGGTAGTTTGCAAATGATTGCATCTTACAATCAAATAGTACAGGTGCAACTAAAATGCAGTATTTAAAAATGAAAGTCATGTTACCGTCTTGGAATGGAAATATAAATCGAAAAACTTACTGAAGCAGGAAGATTGACATGATAATAGTGAACAAGAAGAAACGTGCCAATTTGTAGAGTTAGCCGTCCCAGCATTCATAAGGTGAAGATCAACGAGGCGGAAAAACTAAACAAATACATGCAATTTGAATGAAATCTTGAACATGAAGACAACAAATGTATCTGGCGTAGATTAGTGTCTCAGTATAGTATTTTATTTCCCTCCACCCTAGGAGGTTAGCCACAGGGTCACATGTGGTTTTTGACGAAAGTGTTTTTTGCAGAACGAACTGGATTCGAACGCGACACACTTAGGTCCTCAGTTCGCGTCGTTAACCACCGTAGTATTACACGACAACGAGGACGGACGGTTATTAACTCTATTTATCTTCCTCCCATAAGGTAAGATGTGACACAAGGTGTGGAAAGTGGGGGAAAAACAGCGCTCGAGAATTTGAGCATTCTGGCTGTTTAAAAATTGCCTGGGCAGCCCCGTCGGCATTCCCCGGTAGGTGAGCCTCAGACGATTAGCAATAAACTAACCCCGTCTCAAAGGGTGAGAAGGCAAAGCCTGGGAGGGTGCACCTCCTAGAACTGCAAAGGACGGACAACCGATAGACTGGCGTAAATCCAGACCCGAAGGCCCGGACAATACCGGTTTATTAGGCGGGGTAAAAAAAAACCTGGTTATTAACTATTCACAAGATCAAACATTAAAATTAATTTCCGAAAGTGTTCTTGTGTAAGAATATTTAAATGCGGGTTGAATGAAAAAGGTTAAATATGGTAAATTATACGTAAAGTTAACAATTAAGTAGACTAGACTTTTCTAATTAGAATTCGAGTGATGTCACAGAGACAGGAAGCCGACAGCCTTACATGGCAAATGAACAGAGAAGAGCTTTTTTCTTGCGTCTTAACCAACACAGAGAGAGAGAGAGAGAGAGAGAGAGAGAGAGAGAGAGAGCAATCGATAGTGTTTCGATAGCTGTTGCAGGAGGGGATTTGGTGTTTTATGCGTAACATATTTACTATAATGAAAGAATGAAACTAAAAACAGATTTTGAAAACCCAATTTTATTTGTGATCTTTTATTTTTATTAACGTTTATAAAAGCTGTCAGAGAGAAAAGAAGATGGGCACTTTGGCTACCACCTCACCACTGCGACTACAGAAATTCTAACAGTTGATTGTGGGGATTCAAGAAAACACAACTACGTTATACTTGGAAGTTAGTCTTCACATTTTTCAGCGTTGTGTTCTCGATTTTAGGTAGCTTCCACGCGAATAGCTTCCTTCAAATTGTTCAACATACGAATTTTGTGCATGCGCCTTGCGGCATAGTATTCTAGTCTCATCTGTTTCACAATGACCAATTTGTAAGGTGGACGTGTCGGTCTTTATGCAAAATACACCTTGTCAACCGGATATTGATGCAAAGTTTAGTAGTATACACCTAAACATACCGATACAGACAGCATAGTGAAACCTATCCGATGCATTCTATATTTCCTGTGTGTACGTGTCTCTTATGGAGCCCCCGACCGGCATGCGGTTCATTAATGTATTTGCTGTAGAAAGTGCATGCATCGAATATTATAATATACTGTTAAAAGAGGATATAGTCTGGTTTCGATAACAGTTTATTCAACGACGAAACACACTTGACTGCGTTAACACATTTGTTTTTCTTCACATACACTGTGTATACTCAGCTGATCAATTTTACTGCCTATTTAAAAGTCTCTTATTTGCATCCCATGTGATCTTACCCGACATTTCATAGTCTCACATCCTACAGACTCCGGTTACTATTTAAAAAAAAAGATACTCATAAAAGCTTAGAAACGAATCGGGTTGGTGATAAGATTAGAACCGTTTTATTATACTTTAGTCGATATAAACATTGAGCCAATCGGAGATAAATAGACTTCGCGAAAACAACGGGGACGTCAAGGCAACGGAGGATAGTTTTATATTCATTAATACTTTCAAACAAGAACAAAAAGCAATTACTGGAAAATATTATATTTTGTTTAGATTGTCTTATTATGCTGGGTGAGGTCGGGTATGTTGGTAAGTCGAGACTGGCAGAGTCAATAGTGAAACGGTATAGCCAGAAATTAATGACCCTATAAAAGGAATGTTGTGCTAAAAAAACGATACTTCTGTGATGATGAATATTCCCTGTTTACTTATGAGGCTTTCGAACATTGATTGCAATGACCGGGTCTGAAATACATTAGCACACAGCATACACTTGTACACATCGATACAACCCCCCAACACACACACACACACACACACACACACACACACACACACACACACACACACACACACACACACACACACACACACACACACACATGTGCTGGTGAATATGGACGTAATATTAAATTATATTCTTCGTATTCTCGTTTTATCATTTTGATATATATTTACGTATATATATATATATATATATATATATATATATATATATATATATATATATATATATATATATATATATATCTGCGTGTGTGTGTGTGTGTGTGAAAAATGACAAACGGAAAACAGGTTAAAGTGCAGGAGAAAAACAAAAACAAGAGATTTGACCGGTTTCATTCGTGTTAGCGAACATCTTCAGAAAAATATAAGAATTAACATAAAGAAGACGTTCACTAACACGAACGAAACCGGTCTTATTTTTTGTTTTTGTTATTCTCCTGCACTTTAACCTGTTTTCCGTTTGTCATTTTTCACACATTTTGTCTACCACGGCATTTCATTTACATAACTTTTTGTGTACCTTACCCCATATATATATATATATATATATATATATATATATATATATATATATATTTTTGATTTTATTCCATTAGTTGCGACAAAACAAGTTTTGTCGCAACTAATGGAATAAAATCAAAAAATATATATTTTGCTCTGAATTTTCATTGAGCACTCTCATAAACCCGGTTTCAACTTCCTTCGGATTCATACCCCCTGGATATTTGTAACAAGTTAATTATATATATATATATATATATATATATATATATATATATATATATATATATATATATATAATATTAAATTATTTGTTTTATAGTATACCTACGTACGACGTAGTTTCGAGCTTACGGCTCTTATCAGCGCAGGGAAATAACAATCTCAGACGGTCACAGCGCATGAAACCGATTCACAGCTATGTTGACATCAACATCAATCGCTTAGACCTTATTTTATCTTACATATAGTATAAATCCTACAGTGTTTGTTGTGCGTCTTATTTTTATAAATATTTCTGAAAACATGCTTAAATTAAAAAAAATGCCAAGTGTTATCGAAGAGAATTAATACTTTGTTTTACGCTGTATAAACAATACTTTTCTGTATATAACAAAGTAAGTGATAAAAAACGAATAGATAAGTAACATCTATAAAAGATTACTTGACAATTTAGGATTTATATCCAAGAGAAATATTTTAAATGACAAGTAATCAATTCAAACAGAGTACAATCAGATACACATGGCATTGATTACTTATTTTTCGTTGTGAAAATGTTTCCGTTTATTAAAAACAAATAATTATTTAAAGACTTTATGTTTATCTATTATACGAATCCGTGTTTATAAACATTAAATTTGTTCTTGTGACCTAACAGTCACAGTCACTGTTTTATTCTTATGTTTATTCTGATATTTTTGTTTTCTAATGAACATGTGTTAATTGAGGTGTAGAGTGCGAATGATAATTTATCTATGAATTTCAGTTAGTAAATTAAACAGAAACCCTTTTGATTAAATACCGTAAGTTAAAATTATATCGGATCGACCAAATATAATGTGTTAAAAAACGTGACAATCTAAACGCCTATGAGAAGTACAACTCTGTCTTTATTGCACTAGTATTGACTACCTCGGAGTTAAAACTCTCTCATGACTTTACAAATATATATGGCTGCTTATATATGCAAACAGAAGCATCAAATGTTTAGAGTATATTCATCGCCAGTGACCATAGTAGTATGATGTGTTGTCTGTGTTTACTCTCCTTGCTAGGGTAACATATATTTGGTAAATTAATTCATATTTCAGTCAGCTAAATTATTTTGAGTTGAAAGAACACACAGAATGCCAGCTCTCACTATATTCGCCTTTTTCTGGTGCCGGATCATTCTCTTTGTTTTCTTTTCTTCACCAACAAAACGAAATAACGACAGTCCAAACAAACGCGAACGACGTTAGCTGCGTGGCGGCCCCAAAAGCTCTATCAATTGAGCAAACATGTTATTCTTTTTATTAAGTTCTTTTGGACTGCCAAAAGCGCCTATTTTGCATAATTACGGCAGTTGCCTTAAAATCATACAGTTCCAGGTTCGCTTCAGCGCACAGTCACTGTTTCCTTGCAACGGGCTCATGCTAGTCATGTCCGTTTATTCTTTAATAGCTCCGCACCATCACCATAGCTAGCGATTTTCTTTCAGTTTTTATTTGTTGTCATTACTGGTGCTATCATGTTTGGAGATTTATTTCTGTCACGTTTCTGCATTTGGAACTAGCTATGTTTTTTCCATCTTCTAATTAAATCATTGGTATTCAAACTTTATTATGACGATTCTATTTCACTGATGTTTATTCTTGCCATATGGATATTCTCTGCGCTGGCCACCCTTTCTTAATCTTGTCCGGTCATGGGCGATTCTTCATCCTTTGATTTGACTTTGCTCTTATTATTTCAATATTTTCTACATTAGATGGAGATAAATGTTTTTTTTTTATCGCAGTTAATACACCTCTCAATTGATTTCCAAAGAATGTTTGTGCTGGTGATATTCCTATGAATTTTAATGTCGTTTTGGTAAATTCCAGTATTGCCAGACAAGCATCACTATTTCCATTATAACATCTTTGATTATAATTTGTATTTGTTCTACTGCTTATTCTGTAATTTTATTGGAATTTAGAATCTCTGCTGAACTGTGGTTCTATCTGACATTGCATCCATGGGCGAATTCTTACATCATTTGCTTGTCAAATCCTTCGTCACTTATAAGAGAAATACCATATATTATAAAGTGTTTCCTCATCAAGTTGACCATTCAGCTAAACGAAGTCCTTGGAGTTGGTTCAGTATTTTGTAGTCGTATAAAAATCAACACTAACTAGTACTTGTCTTTCCACATACAGCGGACCGACTGGCATAGATAGTAAAACCGACCTAGAAGCAACTTTTTGAGAGAGAGACAAAGAGGAGGTTAGGGTTAGTGTTAGGGTTAGGGTTAGTGTTGGGGTTAGTGTTGGGGTTAGTGTTGGGGTTAGGATTAGTGTTATGGTTAGGGTTAGGGTTAGGGTTGGGGTTAGTGTTGGGGTTAGTGTTGGGGTTAGGGTTAGGGTTAGTGTTAGGGTTAGTGTTAGGGTTAGGGTTGGGGTTAGTGTTGGGGTTAGGGTTAGGGTTAGTGCAATTGTATTAAGAACGATGCGTTCGGATGTGTATTACACCGACAATCTTGTGATTACGGTCTCTTTTCTAATATGTGAAGGATACTGTTACAATGTTCACAGCTCACGTGACTTTCTTGATTTAAAGTCTCATTTCAGGCCAGCATATAGTGTATTGTTCCCTTCATATGTTGTTATTAAAGAGTTGTGTTCGCCCTTTTTTTATGTAGTTTTCTAATTTTAACCGGTACAAAAACTGTCTCTGTAAAATATTCGACTATCCCCTGTTGATAAATAGTTTCTGAATTTATATGTGTTTTATCTGGGACTTAAGAAGTTTGTATAACATTGGGAAACATTTTTTAATAAGCCTAATTAGTTTCTTCATCCTTATACATGGCGCTGACTCACGCCCATGAACCTCAAGAAAATAACTTCAGTAATTGGAACGACTTATCTTTCATTTAGTCTCTTGACAAAGGTTCGACACTAACCACTTCATTGTTTTTTGTATTTTATCCGGTAATGAAAGTTTTAGATGCACATATTAAATCTTAAGTCTTCAATTAGAGATTTGTTATTTCTATCGATGTATGGTCTGAGTCTATCATTACGTGTCTTCCATAACAATAGTTGTTGAACTTTTTCAGTGCAAACTCAATTAAACTATATCTTTTTCGATAAGTGTGTAGTTCTGTTCGTATTTGTTTCACACCCGTGCCGTATGTGTCACAAGTCATTCTGCAGAAGTGCTCTATTTAACCTGAGTTAAACGTGCTAGTTTGTACGATTACTGGCTTATCTAGATCATAATCGGCCAAGGTAGGTGCATTTGCGATTGGAGTTTTATATTTTCGGACGTTTTATCTTGTACTTTTGCCTATCAAAAAACTTGGTAAAAACATCTTGTCGTTAGCGAATGATAACATTTCGACTACAAAGCGGCTAAGGTGATGTGAATCGTAGAATGCTAGGAATTCTCGGATTGTTCACACGTTCCCTCACGCCTAGATTGGTCATTGTGTGACCATATGTAAGTAACTTCTACTGTAAAACATTTGGATTTTTTAAAAGTTGACTTGATCCCTTATTTTTTCTAATCCTTTCCGATAAGTTCGCAGATTCTGGGTGTGATTGTTGATGACTTGGTCTGAGTTGTTTCCAAATCTTTAAACCAGACAAGCATCTTGGATAGTGCTCCCATCATCTACTCTCCGAAATTACCAAATAATCTATCCTGGAAATCGATATTTCCTATGTGTAATAGTGATGGAGTGTTTTTGCTGTAGTCAATTTTGACCTCATAATTGAACTTACAATGTAAAATTTCACATCCAGTTGGATTTTATTGCTATTCTGTTTAGAAAATACGAAAACTGGCAATTATAGCTGTTAATTAGTGTAAATAAAGGAATTGGTTTCTTGAAATATTCTGAACATTCGCTGATTTTTCTATCGATTACATAGCTGCTAAGACATAATCTGGATTCTCTTACTTTCTTAATGGGGTCATCTGTCACCATTTCCCGCTGTTCCAATTTATGCTGTACATGAACCGCATTTGAGTATGTGTGAAATGTGAGTGACTAACAATTAGATTGCATATGTTGATTGGGGATTTCTCTTCTAAACTTTATATATATATATATATACATATGAAGAGTTAGAATGCAAAACGCGATAAACGCCATTTTCAAAATCACGAAACTGTCCCGACAAAAAGTGCTGTATTTCAGCATTCGACAACACCGCAAAACTATGTGTTGCATAATATGATACTGGAATAATTTCTTTTTGATTTCAATTAAAATCAGCTTTCAGTCAAAGTCTAAATTTGATATATTCGTGTTTTTATTGTTTCAGATATCAGTTTAAACGAATTGGATTTATCGCGTTTTGCGTTCGAACTCTTCATATATATATATATATATATATATATATATATATATATATATATGATACATATATATATACATGCATATATACATATATATATATACACATATATAGTATAAATTTTTATTGATACAAACATTATTGGTTACATATGTGTATACATGTTTACGCTGCGATCTCTTAAGAGAACCAGCTTCTTCAAACCTTTAAAATGATTTATACTGAGAACAGCTGTACTATATATATATATATATATATATATATATATATATATATATATATATATATACATACATACATACATATGAAGAGTTCGCATGCAAAACGCGATAAATCCAATTTCTTTGAACTGAGAAAAAGACGTTTTTTTATAGCGCAAAAATTGTTGGATAAAACTCACTTTTTTCTTTTGGAAACATTAATATGGTATAATTTAATCATAAGAAGACAAAAATTAAAAATCTTGAATTTTACTGTAAAAGTGTATTTTAATTGAAAGCGTCTTTTTTTTGCAAAACCACATAAATCCACCAAATGTGTTTTTTGCAAAATCCGATACATCCATTATATCTGTATAAACTATGTTTCTACTTCGACTAACACAATATATTGACAAAAAAAGAAAATAATTATCATAAGAAAGCGTAGGCATGTGCAGAGGTATCATCAGAAGTGTTATCTAGGGGTACTAACACATATTCCATCTAAATATTACCTATCAGTTATAACCACGAAATTTAATAAAAAAGTAAATTTTTCAGCTCATGTTTTTGTTTGTATTGTTCCCGAATGTGATTTTAATATCTCTTCGCCACATTACATATCCTTTGTCCCATGTAAGAAATTCTGATGATACCTTTGAAAATATTTAAAAAGAAATAATATAAAACGAAATAATTTAAATTCTAAATTTCTTTATTAAAAAAAAAAAGTTAATTCTGCTTAATAAAACTGGTGTCACTCTTCATCACTATCAATATTGATGTCATTATTACGTGATAGTGCATCAGTGTAGAAGGCATGTGTACTGTCATTTACCCCTATTTCATCTAATAATACACGGATATCTTTTTTCTTTTCTTCTTTAACCGTGCTTGCATTAGGCAGTTCCTTTGGTTTTAAATGTGCCCAACGTTTTCCTCTCTTTAATATTGGATGGTATTCATATTCACTATTATAATACTGTTTAATGGCAAGTTTATTGCTTGAAATTTCTAATATTCTTACGTCTGTCAGCTTAAATTGTCTCTGTGATTTCACAAGGAAATGAGCTGCGTTTTTTATATCATAAGCCTTCCAATGTTTGCCATAAATATGAACATTCCCATGCTCCTTTAAAATGTCATAATATTCATCGGGCATGAGAATAGTGTCTCTTTTTTTTATATGTTGCTGTATTCGACCGAATACCCGATCTGCTGGAAGAAAACTATGTCCTCGAATTGGGAAAATATACTGTATTTTTAAATGTGAAATTTGTTCTCGTAAAGCGAACAACATAGATACTACAGTCATATTTTTATTTTGCCCAAAACAGGAATCACTGAATAAGTTCAGCTTACCAAGAGAGCGAATCGGGGAATACAAATGGGAACGAAAGCAATCGTCAAGAGCTGAGGAGATCATATTGCTGCCCTTTCTGTTTTCGTGTTCCATCCATGTGTACAAATGAATATCTGTCTTTTCCTGTGTACTCCCTTTCCCATGGTGGACGACAACACCAAATACATACATATATAACTGTCTGGAATAGAATTCTTTTCCAATAGAGGTTTTGGGGAGCACTAAATTTTGCATCATATCGAAGCAAACAGTTACTGCACCTTCTTCCACGTTTCCCAATAAATCGTAAAACTTCCGTGCACGTCTTCGATGCAAACTGAATGAATCCCATTTCATTCGTTTCTGTTGATCTGTTAAATCGCTGTCTCTTATCTGCGAACGGAACTTTGTACAGATAGCACATGTGTCAGTTGCTGGGTGTCCAAATCCTAAATTAAATTTGTGTGTAAATACCGAATAATAGAGGGAATAGCTGACACTGCTATTTCCTTTGAAAAGTTCGTACATTTTTCTAATACTCAGGTCGTTTGGGAGGTATTTACGACCAGGTGCCCCTCTTCTTCCATAATGGCTTGCACGGCATGTGAAACTCTGTATATGATTTATTATGGCCTGTGTGTTCGCCTCTTTCGACTCAGCATTTCGAACACCACCTCTGCGTTCCGGCCTTGTTGCAGCATTTGTTGCATAGTAAGACGCAACACGACTAACCCGATCTTTGCCAACACCTGAAACCAAACATTTAATTTATTAGTCTCTCGTTAGTCTCATCAATTCACTAATAGAATAGGAATAAAATGAAAATGATAATAAATTGTTCTTATTTACTTGCCTCCCCACGAGGGCAAAGTTAGACACAAGGTCCGTTTTTAATGTGAGGAAAATCCAGCTCCCCCAAAAGGGGCACTTTAAATTGCAACAAAAATTAAAATTGCCTCAGTCTAAAAACACTTCTCCTTCACTGACCGAGGACAGAATAGACCAAGTGTTGCATCAGAACAGATACTACACTTTGATCTTAGCCAAAAGACAAAGAAGGTTATATGTTAAATTGTTATCAGCGAGGTTCCCGAATACTAACTGGTGTGAGTATCGGTGAGTAGAAATAACAAAAATGATAACAATACTATTAACGGTTTAGAAAATAATACACGTGTGTTCACTGAATAGAACAGTTAAAATTTATTTGCAAAATTTAGTATTTCCGCTTAATTCATTTAATTTTAAATCAATAATTAAATTTTGATTTTAGTAGAATTTAAAAATATATACATTTAAATACTGTGTAATGTAGCAAAAAATAAAATTGAGATTTCAGTTCTTAAGAAAAAAAGTGAGTTTTATCCAACAATATTTGCGCTATAAAAACATATTTTTCTCAGTTGAAAAAAATTAGATTTATCGCGTTTTATGCGAACTTTTCAATTGTTTACGTGAAAGGTATATGGGGAAATGACTCCTAAATTTGAAGTTTAATTGTTGTTTTATTCTGTTTTTGCTGGATTTCAAAAACGTTTACATGTCATCGTTTAAAAGAATATGTCATTTTTTTCTCGTAAAGTACGATGCATCATAGGTAACATTTTACAAAAGAAAATACATAAACAAAAACGAGACTTACCTAAAACTGAGCAAAACGTCGCTTTACAAACTTTAATTGTCGTTGGGTGATTGTTAGTTAATAAAGTGTACTCGTTTGTGACATGTCGATTCTTCTGAGCATCTTCATTCGGAACTTTAAGACGGCGGCGTCTCACTTGCATAACGTTTATCCGATCCAAGAGTGTGTTGTCTTGTTCAATCTTGTTTTTCCGAGAATAAAAAAACTCAAAGTTTTTAAGAAGATCTTCAGTAGTTAGTTGATTAGCGTGACAGAATTTTGAAGTATTTTTGGTGTGAAAACAAGAAATTGCTGGCATTTTACCGCCACCAGAATGTCGCATTTTCTTGATTTTTTCTCGTTTGTGATTTTCTTTAGTGATAATCCGCTTCCTCCCACTGGGGAAACAAGTACTGGCTCCTCGTTACAATCATACTGATTCATTTTCGATTCGAAATTATATTAAAATATAAAGTCTACGGAATTGTTTTCGATGAAAGCAACAGGCGAAATTTTAAAAACTGCTAGGTTGAGTAGCGTATCAACCTGCTCTGATAGACGTCCAGTGTTGAACTGACCGACTACACGCGATGCTGATTTTATAAATAGACCCCGCGGACGGAGTTGTAGACACAAATTCGCTCACTTCAAATGACAAAAATCTCATAAACATGTGTTTCATTTTTATAATATTTCCTCTCCTATATAGGTTCTTTTTAACCTAGCAAGTTACAGTTAAGATATTTATTTTTTTTAACACAAATTCTAAACACGGTGTAAATTTGACATTTTTAAACATAAGGCAAGTTATATAAAATGTAAATTTTATACGATTATTTTTCTAGAAGCGAGAACCATTTTTAAACAGTTAACTCTAACATAATTTTTAAATGTATATTTTTATTTTTTTTATATTTCCTTACAATTAAAATAAAGTTGTTGATTTAAAAATGAAAAGAATTAAGCCGAAATACAGCATTTTGCAGAGCAATTTCTAATTATTGCATTCTATGTAAAAACAGTGTAGGTTTTCTAAACGCACGTGTTGTTCTTATTGTTATTATTGTTATTATAACTATTATTGTTATTATTTTATTATTATTGTTATTGTTATTATTTTATTATTATTATTATTATTATTATGATTATGATTATTATTATTATTATTATTATTTTTATTTACGTATATTTTTCAAAATTCCTTCACCATATTAAAAATCTTTATCAATTTTTAACTCACGCTTTAAACTCTACGATCGAATGTAATCAATAAATTAACATTTCCTGCATTTCACAGCCGTTTACTTTATTATAAATATAGTTGTTGTTTATTTAAAAGTGCTTAAACGTTAATCTTTTTAATTTCGGATATTGAAAGAGATATTTCTGATATTGAAACGAGATATTTCTGATTTAGTTACAAAGTTACGGTTGTGTTTTCTTTATGTTTAAATCCGTCATGGATATATCGGGGTTTGCAGTAAAACCAGTATGGCACTTATCGCGTTTTGCAAAAAAACACAGTTTTCTAATACAAAAAAAATAGGGAAAATATTCAAATTTGTAAAAAATGATTATGTTGTGTGGTGGAGTGATGAAATGTAAACTCCATGGTAGCGTTAACTGAAAATTTTTTAAAATGGCGTTTATCGCGTTTTGCACGCGAACTCTTCATATATATATATATATATATATATATATATATATATATATATATATGTATATGTAATGGCGGCCACGTGTCGCTAATTACAGTTAAAGTTACTCTATATTCACTAACTAATTGACGATGACCCTTTGGTTAAGATCACCGACTACGAATCAGTGGCGATTTGTGTTCAGGGTTCGCGCCCACCGACCGTCGGGAATTAGTTCCTAGACTGAAAATTGCGTTAGCATGAAACATCGATGTCTCTAGGTATTTAATATTTATTTAAAAAAATATTATTGTATATATATATATATATATATATATATATATATATATATATATATATGCATATATAATATATATATATTACTATAAATATATATATATATATATATATATAACATTCTTTAAGTTACAATTGACTCATGTCTCAATATTACACTCTGTACCTATAGCTTATATTGTCATTATTTTGACCTAATTAATTCAACGCAATGATTCAAGACAAACCACGTCATATCCTAGTTGCATATTATGGAAAATAGTCTATTTCTGTTTCATACTAGTATTTGTTACTTTTATACATTTAACTTATTATATATCATTTAAAATACTTAATAATAAAAATGGATTTTCACTATAATCGTCGTTGTTAGTATTACTCAATATATACTTATATACAATGATAATGATTTATATAACTTTTAATTTTTCCTACTTTTAATTGATGAGGATGTTTATACATAAATATTTATAGTTATATATAAATGCATATACTTTAAAATTGTATATTCTTTCATTTACCATTTGATATAAGTTTTTATTATTTATGATGTATTATTTTTAACATGAACCATTTATTTAATTTTATTATTTATTATTTAATTTTTATTCTTATATATTAAATTAATCTGGTGAAAATAAACTAAAGATAAATTTAATTATATATCGTTCATGAGTTTTTGTTTAGTAATTTATAGCTTTTAATATTATATTCAAAGTGAACAGTTACCTTTAGTGTAGTAACTATTTGATGTGTATTTGATATATTTATCATAAAATCTCGGTCTATCACATCTGTATTTGCAACAAGTAAGTGTCTTCAAGTTATACTTATTATGTAATTTTTCACGTTCCATCGAAACAATCCAACTATGAATTCTGTAAATATTCATTTAACACGAGAAATAATTGTACCTTTTTAGAACACATAATTAGACGCGCGTCAAATTGTACAGAAAACGGTCTTATCCGTCAAATATGAGACAAAATAGATTTGATAGTTTCTCATTTATAAAATGGGTGCATAATTTGTGAGCTATTCGTAAATGCCGCTTAACTCTATGGAAATAAATTTCATCGACTTGCATAGTGTATCGTTTCGTCCACATTCCAACGGGACAACGCTATAATAACATTTCTAACGCAAACGCTTAGCTCGTCCATTATAATTCTCAGATGAGAAATGAAAATTGGAGTTTACCTGGTTACGGCGAGTCACTTTACACAATATGAATGACCAATTGGCGTGAAAGGATTGTCATGCAATTCCGGTAAATTTGCAGTTAACACCCATGTGGAGCATCTAAACTATATTGGATTGGATTTCGCATCGACTTACAGAATACAATGATGTATGACTATGCAAGTTTTAGTCTTAGTTTATAATATGAATTTATACACACATATCAAAATATCAGTTGTTTGTATTTTAATGAGTTTTAAGACCACAATTAAACAAGATTCATTGGATCTTCTTATGACCCCATTTAATATAAACCTTACATTTTAGAATTTTCCACAATCTAACTATATACTGAATGTTGGTCAAATTTGAAACATGGATTCTAGACATAAGGTTCAGTATCACTATATCTTGATTTTAATATTCGCAAGGTGACATAAAAGTGGTGCTAAATGGATCTGTTCTGAGAATTAATTTTATCCATCCTGGGACGTGTATATATAATCTTTTTCTCGACTAAAAATAATAAATTACTTCACATTTAACAAATAAAAAATAGCCTCATGAAAAATATTAAATCATGTATATTATAGGTGCCATAATTTAAAGTTTCAATAGGTCATCCGCCCTTTATCAACAATGTGTTTCTTTTTATCAAATTCTGATGAATTCACAAACTTTATGAACAACTGTACATTTTCAACTTTGTCCAACCTTCATTTCAAATGTTCTTAGATAATGCTTCCTTATCTTAAAGCTCATGTCAGTCCACGTGAAATCGTTCTCTCTAGTGGCAAATCGAACCGATACGTTTTACAAATATCAAAGTAAGACTATCCATTTTGTTGTTATTACCGTTAAGCATACATATTTGCTTCCAGAATTATTAATTATTTATCGATCTCGCGTTCACCAAATGCTCCCAGCCTTCTGTTGTTTCAGTGTTTCTTTCGTCACCTTAACCAGTACACCATTTCAATACTGAACTGCATTTCTTTATTTTTTATTTATTTATCTACCTCCCATAGCGGTAATATTTTACACAAGGTCGGTAAAGTAAGATTGAACAGCCAGCATCCTAGACGAAGAGCACTTTAGTCTCCAAAAAATGCCTGGGCAGCCTCGTCGGCATTCTGAGGTAGGGGCGCCTCAGACGATTAGCAATAAACTAACACCTTCTCAAAGGGTGAGAAGGAAAAGCCTGGGAGGGTGCACTTCCTAGAACTGCACATGAAAATACTTCAGACCGACGGGATCAAGGTGCGAAGGCTAAGACGGTACGGGTCTACAGGGTGTAGTATCCATTGGAACAGATATACTCTGATCTTAATGCTGACAAAAGGTCTAAGTTGTGTTTATATATATAAATAAAATCCTGTTTGTTTTTTGCTAATATTTTAAGATCATCTATATACATAATGCGCTTCATGTTTTCCTTTTTTCTGCAAATCTGTATCCTGCATAACATCTGAGTATATATATATAAATAATGACAAACACGAGTGGAAATAAAGAGTCTTCCTAGAAATTGAAACTCAGTATATTTGTGAATGTAATCATCGCGCACTCAGTTCCAGTCACCATATTTCCAATGTTTTAAACATGAAGTTATGTTAAACATGAAGTTATATTAAACATGAAGTTATATTAAACATGAAGTTATATTAAACATAATGTTATATTAAACATAATGTTATATTAAACATGAAGTTATATTAAACATAATGTTATATTAAACATGAAGTCATATTAAACATGAAGTTATATCAAACATGAAGTTATATTAAACATGAAGTTATATTAAACATGAAGTTATATTAAACATGAAGTTATATTAAATATGAAGTTATATTAAACATGAAGTCATATTAAACATGAAGTCATATTAAACATGAAGTCATATTAAACATGAAGTTATATTAAACATGAAGTCATATTAAACATGAAGTCATATTAAACATGAAGTTATATTAAACATGAAGTTATATTAAACATAATGTTATATTACACATGAAGTCATATTAAACATGAAGTTATATTAAACATGAAGTCATATTAAACATGAAGTCATATTAAATATGAAGTTATATTAAACATGAAGTTATATTAAACATGAAGTTATATTAAACATGAAGTCATATTAAACATGAAGTTATATTTAACATGAAGTTATATTATACATGAAGTTATATTAAACATGAAGTTATATTGAACATAAAGTTATATTAAACATGAAGTTATATTAAACATAAAGTTATATTAAACATGAAGTTATATTAAACATGAAGTTATATTAAACATGAAGTCATATTAAACATGAAGTCATATTAAATATCAAGTTATATTAAACATAAAGTTATATTAAACATGAAGTTATATTAAACATGAAGTTATATTAAACATAGTGTTATATTAAACATGAAGTTATATTAAACATTAAGTTATATTAAACATGAAGTTATATTAAACATGAAGTCATATTAAACATGAAGTTATATTAAACATGAAGTTATATTAAACATAAAGCTATATTAAACATGAAGTTATATTAAACATAAAGTTATATTAAACATGAAGTTATATTAAACATGAAGTTATATTAAACATGAAGTTATATTAAACATAAAGTTATATTAAACATGAAGTTATATTAAACATGAAGTTATATAAAACATGAAGTTATATTAAACATGAAGTTATATTTAACATGAAGTCATATTAAACATGAAGTTATATTAAACATGAAGTTATATCAAACATGAAGTTATATTAAACATGAAGTTATATTAAACATGAAGTCATGTTAAACATGAAGTTATATTAAACATAAAGTAATATTAAACATGAAGTTATATTAAACATAAAGTTATATTAAACATAAAGTTATATTAAACATGAAGTTATATTAAACATGAAGTTATATTAAACATGAAGTTATATTAAACATGAAGTTATATTAAACATAAAGTTATATTAAACATGAAGTTATATTAAACATGAAGTTATATTAAACATGAAGTTATATTAAACATGAAGTCATATTAAACATGAAGTTATATTAAACATGAAGTTATATTAAACATAATGTTATATTAAACATGAAGTTATATTAAACATGAAGTTATATTAAACATGAAGTTATATTAAACATAATGTTATATTAAACATAAAGTTATATTAAACATGAAGTTATATTAAATATAAAGTTATATTAAACATGAAGTTATATTAAACATAAAGTTATATTAAACATGAAGTTATATTAAACATACTGTTATATTAAACATAAAGTTATATTAAACATGAAGTTATATTAAACATGAAGTTATATTAAACATGAAGTCATATTAAACATGAAGTTATATTAAACATGAAGTTATATTAAACATGAAGTTATATTAAACATGAAGTCATATTAAACATGAAGTTATATTAAACATAATGTTATATTAAACATAATGTTATATTAAACATAACGTTATATTAAACATAATGTTATATTAAACATAAAGTTATATTAAACATGAAGTTATATAAAACATGAAGTTATATTAAACATGAAGTTATATTTAACATGAAGTCATATTAAACATGAAGTTATATTAAACATGAAGTTATATCAAACATGAAGTTATATTAAACATGAAGTTATATTAAACATGAAGTCATGTTAAACATGAAGTTATATTAAACATAAAGTAATATTAAACATGAAGTTATATTAAACATAAAGTTATATTAAACATAAAGTTATATTAAACATGAAGTTATATTAAACATGAAGTTATATTAAACATGAAGTTATATTAAACATGAAGTTATATTAAACATAAAGTTATATTAAACATGAAGTTATATTAAACATGAAGTTATATTAAACATGAAGTTATATTAAACATAATGTTATATTAAACATAATGTTATATTAAACATGAAGTTATATTAAACATAATGTTATATTAAACATGAAGTCATATTAAACATGAAGTTATATCAAACATGAAGTTATATTAAACATGAAGTTATATTAAACATGAAGTTATATTAAACATGAAGTTATATTAAATATGAAGTTATATTAAACATGAAGTCATATTAAACATGAAGTCATATTAAACATGAAGTCATATTAAACATGAAGTCATATTAAACATGAAGTCATATTAAACATGAAGTCATATTAAACATAAAGTTATATTAAACATGAAGTCATATTAAACATGAAGTCATATTAAATATGAAGTTATATTAAACATGAAGTTATATTAAACATGAAGTTATATTAAACATGAAGTCATATTAAACATGAAGTTATATTTAACATGAAGTTATATTATAAATGAAGTTATATTAAACATGAAGTTATATTGAACATAAAGTTATATTAAACATGAAGTTATATTAAACATAAAGTTATATTAAACATGAAGTTATATTAAACATGAAGTTATATTAAACATGAAGTCATATTAAACATGAAGTCATATTAAATATCAAGTTATATTAAACATAAAGTTATATTAAACATGAAGTTATATTAAACATGAAGTTATATTAAACATAGTGTTATATTAAACATGAAGTTATATTAAACATTAAGTTATATTAAACATGAAGTTATATTAAACATGAAGTCATATTAAACATGAAGTTATATTAAACATGAAGTTATATTAAACATAAAGCTATATTAAACATGAAGTTATATTAAACATAAAGTTATATTAAACATGAAGTTATATTAAACATGAAATTATATTAAACATGAAGTTATATTAAACATGAAGTTATATTAAACATAAAGTTATATTAAACATGAAGTTATATTAAACATGAAGTTATATAAAACATGAAGTTATATTAAACATGAAGTTATATTTAACATGAAGTCATATTAAACATGAAGTTATATCAAACATGAAGTTATATTAAACATGAAGTCATATTAAACATGAAGTCATGTTAAACATGAAGTTATATTAAACATAAAGTAATATTAAACATGAAGTTATATTAAACATAAAGTTATATTAAACATAAAGTTATATTAAACATGAAGTTATATTAAACATGAAGTTATATTAAACATGAAGTTATATTAAACATGAAGTTATATTAAACATAAAGTTATATTAAACATGAAGTTATATTAAACATGAAGTTATATTAAACATGAAGTTATATTAAACATGAAGTCATATTAAACATGAAGTTATATTAAACATGAAGTTATATTAAACATAATGTTATATTAAACATGAAGTTATATTAAACATGAAGTTATATTAAACATGAAGTTATATTAAACATAATGTTATATTAAACATAAAGTTATATTAAACATGAAGTTATATTAAATATAAAGTTATATTAAACATGAAGTTATATTAAACATAAAGTTATATTAAACATGAAGTTATATTAAACATACTGTTATATTAAACATAAAGTTATATTAAACATGAAGTTATATTAAACATGAAGTTATATTAAACATGAAGTCATATTAAACATGAAGTTATATTTAACATGAAGTTATATTAAACATGAAGTTATATTAAACATGAAGTCATATTAAACATGAAGTAATATTAAACATAATGTTATATTAAACATAATGTTATATTAAACATAACGTTATATTAAACATAATGTTATATTAAACATAAAGTTATATTAAACATGAAGTTATATAAAACATGAAGTTATATTAAACATGAAGTTATATTTAACATGAAGTCATATTAAACATGAAGTTATATTAAACATGAAGTTATATCAAACATGAAGTTATATTAAACATGAAGTTATATTAAACATGAAGTCATGTTAAACATGAAGTTATATTAAACATAAAGTAATATTAAACATGAAGTTATATTAAACATAAAGTTATATTAAACATAAAGTTATATTAAACATGAAGTTATATTAAACATGAAGTTATATTAAACATGAAGTTATATTAAACATGAAGTTATATTAAACATGAAGTTATATTAAACATGAAGTTATATTAAACATGAAGTTATATTAAACATGAAGTTATATTAAACATGAAGTTATATTAAACATGAAGTTATATTAAACATGAAGTCATATTAAACATGAAGTTATATTAAACATAATGTTATATTAAACATAATGTTATATTAAACATAACGTTATATTAAACATCATGTGGTATTAAACATAAAGTTATATTAAACATGAAGTTATATTAAACATGAAGTTATATTAAAAATAATGTTATATTAAACATAAAGTTATATAAAACATGAAGTTATATTAAACATGAAGTTATATTAAACATGAAGTTATATTAAACATGAAGTCATGTTAAACATGAAGTTATATTAAACATAAAGTTATATTAAACATAAAGTTATATTAAACATAAAGTTATATTAAACATAAAGTTATATTAAACATGAAGTTATATTAAACATAGTGTTATATTAAACATGAAGTTATATTAAACATAAATTTATGTTAAACATGAAGTTATATTAAACATGAAGGTGTATTAAACATAATGTTATATTAAACATAAAGTTATATTAAACATGAAGTTATATTAAACATAATATTATATTAAACATAAAGTTATATTAAACATGAAGTTATATTAAACATAATGTTATAGTTAACATGAAGTAATATTAAACATGAAGTTATGTTAAACATAAAGTTATATTAAACATGAAGTTATATTAAACATGAAGTTATATTAAACATACAGTTATATTAAACATGAAGTTATATTAAACATAAAGTTATATTAAACATGAAGTTATATTAAATATGAAGTTATATTAAACATGAAGTTATATTAAACATGAAGTCATATTAAACATGAAGTTATATTAAACATAATGTTATATTAAACATAATGTTATATTAAACATAAAGTTATATTAAACATAATGTTATATTAAACATAAAGTTATATTAAACATGAAGTTATATTAAACATGAAGTTATATTAAACATAATGTTATATTAAACATAAAGCTATATAAAACATGAAGTTATATTAAACATGAAGTTATATTAAACATGAAGTCATATTAAACATGAAGTTATATTAAACATGAAGTTATATTAAACATGAAGTTATATTAAACATGAAGTTATATTAAACATGAAGTCATGTTAAACATGAAGTTATATAAAACATGAAGTTATACTAAACATGAAGTTATAGTAAACATGAAGTTATAGTAAACATAAAGTTATATTAAACATGAAGTCATATTAAACATGAAGTTATATTAAACATGAAGTTATATAAAACATGAAGTTATATTAAACATGAAGTTATATTAAATATAAAGTTATATTAAACATAATGTTATATTAAACATGAAGTTATATTAAACATGAAGTTATATTAAACATAAAGTTATATTAAACATAATGTTATATTAAACATGAAGTTATATTAAACATGAAGTTATATTAAACATGAAGTTATATTAAACATAATGTTATATTAAACATGAAGTTATATAAAACATGAAGTTATATTGAACATGAAGTCATATTAAACATGAAGTTATATTAAACATGAAGTTATATTAAACATGAAGTTATATTAAACATGAAGTCATGTTAAACATGAAGTTATATGAAACATGAAGTTATATCAAACATCAAGTTATATTAAAAATAAAGTTATATTAAACATACATTTATATTAAACATGAAGTTATATTAAACATGAAGTTATATTAAACATGAAGTTATATTAAACATAAAGTTATGTTTAACATGAAGTTATATTAAACATAGAGGTATAGTAAACATGAAGTTATAGTAAACATAAAGTTATATTAAACATGAAGTTATATTAAACATAAAGTTATATTAAACATGAAGTTATATTAAACATGAAGTTATATTAAACATGAAGTTATATTAAACATGAAGTTATAGTAAACATGAAGTTATAGTAAACATGAAGTTATATTAAACATGAAGTCATATTAAACATGAAGTCATATTAAACATGAAGTTATATTAAACATAATGTTATATTAAACATAATGTTATATTAAACATAAAGTTATATTAAACATAATGTTATATTAAACATAAAGTTATATTAAACATGAAGTTATATTAAACATGAAGTTATATTAAACATAATGTTATATTAAACATAAAGTTATATAAAACATGAAGTTATATTAAACATGAAGTTATATTAAACATGAAGTCATATTAAACATGAAGTTATATTAAACATGAAGTTATATTAAACATGAAGTTATATTAAACATGAAGTTATATTAAACATGAAGTCATGTTAAACATGAAGTTATATAAAACATGAAGTTATATTAAACATGAAGTTATATTAAACATAAAGTTATATTAAACATAAAGTTATATTAAACATGAAGTTATATTAAACATGAAGTTATATTAAACATAAAGTTATGTTAAACATAAAGTTATATTAAACATGAAGTTATATTAAACATAATGTTATATTAAACATAAAGTTATATTAAACATGAAGTTATATTAAACATGAAGTTATATTAAACATAAAGTTATATTAAACATGAAGTTATATTAAACATGAAGTTATATTAAACATGAAGTTATAGTAAACATGAAGTTATAGTAAACATAAAGTTATATTAAACATGAAGTTATATTAAACATGATGTTATAGTAAACATGAAGTTATATTAAACATGAAGTTATATAAAACATGAAGTTATATTAAACATGAAGTTATATTAAATATAAAGTTATATTAAACATAATGTTATATTAAACATAATGTTATATTAAACATAAAGTTATATTAAACATAAAGTTATATTAAACATAATGTTATATTAAACATGAAGTTATATTAAACATGAAGTTATATTAAACATGAAGTTATATTAAACATAATGTTATATTAAACATGAAGTTATATAAAACATGAAGTTATATTGAACATGAAGTCATATTAAACATGAAGTTATATTAAACATGAAGTTATATTAAACATGAAGTTATATTAAACATGAAGTCATGTTAAACATGAAGTTATATGAAACATGAAGTTATATTAAACATCAAGTTATATTAAAAATAAAGTTATATTAAACATAAATTTATATTAAACATGAAGTTATATTAAACATGAAGTTATATTAAACATGAAGTTATATTAAACATAAAGTTATGTTTAACATGAAGTTATATTAAACATGAAGTTATAGTAAACATGAAGTTATAGTACACATAAAGTTATATTAAACATGAAGTTATATTAAACATAAAGTTATATTAAACATGAAGTTATATTAAACATGAAGTTATATTAAACATGAAGTTATATTAAACATGAAGTTATAGTAAACATGAAGTTATAGTAAACATAAAGTTATATTAAACATGAAGTCATATTAAACATGAAGTCATATTAAACATGAAGTTATATTAAACATAATGTTATATTAAACATAATGTTATATTAAACATAAAGTTATATTAAACATAATGTTATATTAAACATAAAGTTATATTAAACATGAAGTTATATTAAACATGAAGTTATATTAAACATAATGTTATATTAAACATAAAGTTATATAAAACATGAAGTTATATTAAACATGAAGTTATATTAAACATGAAGTCATATTAAACATGAAGTTATATTAAACATGAAGTTATATTAAACATGAAGTTATATTAAACATGAAGTTATATTAAACATGAAGTCATGTTAAACATGAAGTTATATAAAACATGAAGTTATATTAAACATGAAGTTATATTAAACATAAAGTTATATTAAACATGAAGTTATATTAAACATGAAGTTATATTAAACATGAAGTTATATTAAACATAAAGTTATATTAAACATGAAGTTATATTAAACATGAAGTTATATTAAACATAATGTTATATTAAACATAAAGTTATATTAAACATGAAGTTATATTAAACATGAAGTTATATTAAACATAAAGTTATATTAAACATAAAGTTATATTAAACATGAAGTTATATTAAACATGAAGTTATATTAAACATGAAGTTATAGTAAACATAAAGTTATATTAAACATGAAGTTATATTAAACATGAAGTTATAGTAAACATGAAGTTATAGTAAACATAAAGTTATATTAAACATGAAGTTATATTAAACATGAAGTTATATTAAACATAAAGTTATATTAAACATGAAGTTATATTAAACATGAAGTTATATTAAACATGAAGTTATAGTAAACATGAAGTTATAGTAAACATAAAGTTATATTAAACATGAAGTCATATTAAACATGAAGTCATATTAAACATGAAGTTATATTAAACATGAAGTTATATAAAACATGAAGTTATATTAAACATGAAGTTATATTAAATATAAAGTTATATTAAACATGAAGTTATATTAAACATGAAGTCATGTTAAACATGAAGTTATATAAAACATGAAGTTATATTAAACATGAAGTTATATTAAACATAAAGTTATATTAAACATAAAGTTATATTAAACATGAAGTTATATTAAACATGAAGTTATATTAAACATAAAGTTATGTTAAACATGAAGTTATATTAAACATGAAGTTATATTAAACATAATGTTATATTAAACATAAAGTTATATTAAACATGAAGTTATATTAAACATGAAGTTATATTAAACATAAAGTTATATTAAACATAAAGTTATATTAAACATGAAGTTATATTAAACATGAAGTTATATTAAAAATAAAGTTATAGTAAACATGAAGTTATAGTAAACATAAAGTTATATTAAACATGAAGTTATATTAAACATGAAGTTATAGTAAACATGAAGTTATAGTAAACATAAAGTTATATTAAACATGAAGTTATATTAAACATGAAGTTATAGTAAACATAAAGTTATATTAAACATGAAGTTATATTAAACATGAAGTTATACTAAACATGAAGTTATAGTAAACATGAAGTTATAGTAAACATAAAGTTATATTAAACATGAAGTCATATTAAACATGAAGTTATATTAAACATGAAGTTATATAAAACATGAAGTTATATTAAACATGAAGTTATATTAAATATAAAGTTATATTAAACATAATGTTATATTAAACATAATGTTATATTAAACATAAAGTTATATTAAACATAAAGTTATATTAAACATAATGTTATATTAAACATGAAGTTATATTAAACATGAAGTTATATTAAACATGAAGTTATATTAAACATAATGTTATATTAAACATGAAGTTATATAAAACATGAAGTTATATTGAACATGAAGTCATATTAAACATGAAGTTATATTAAACATGAAGTTATATTAAACATGAAGTTATATTAAACATGAAGTCATGTTAAACATGAAGTTATATGAAACATGAAGTCATATCAAACATCAAGTTATATTAAAAATAAAGTTATATTAAACATACATTTATATTAAACATGAAGTTATATTAAACATGAAGTTATATTAAACATGAAGTTATATTAAACATAAAGTTATGTTTAACATGAAGTTATATTAAACATAGAGGTATAGTAAACATGAAGTTATAGTAAACATAAAGTTATATCCAACATGAAGTTATAT
Organism: Sepiola atlantica; assembly: GCA_963556195.1. NCBI lineage: Eukaryota > Metazoa > Mollusca > Cephalopoda > Sepiida > Sepiolidae > Sepiola > Sepiola atlantica. The sequence goes on along the minus strand of OY744537.1, from coordinate 7,307,405 downwards.
TAAACATAAAGTTATATTAAACATGAAGTTATATTAAACATGAAGTTATATTAAACATGAAGTTATATTAAACATGAAGTTATAGTAAACATGAAGTTATAGTAAACATGAAGTTATATTAAACATGAAGTCATATTAAACATGAAGTCATATTAAACATGAAGTTATATTAAACATAATGTTATATTAAACATAATGTTATATTAAACATAAAGTTATATTAAACATAATGTTATATTAAACATAAAGTTATATTAAACATGAAGTTATATTAAACATGAAGTTATATTAAACATAATGTTATATTAAACATAAAGTTATATAAAACATGAAGTTATATTAAACATGAAGTTATATTAAACATGAAGTCATATTAAACATGAAGTTATATTAAACATGAAGTTATATTAAACATGAAGTTATATTAAACATGAAGTTATATTAAACATGAAGTCATGTTAAACATGAAGTTATATTAAACATGAAGTTATATTAAACATGAAGTTATATTAAACATGAAGTTATATTAAACATAAAGTTATGTTTAACATGAAGTTATATTAAACATAGAGGTATAGTAAACATGAAGTTATAGTAAACATAAAGTTATATCCAACATGAAGTTATATTAAACATAAAGTTATATTAAACATGAAGTTATATTAAACATGAAGTTATATTAAACATGAAGTTATATTAAACATGAAGTTATAGTAAACATGAAGTTATAGTAAACATGAAGTTATATTAAACATGAAGTCATATTAAACATGAAGTCATATTAAACATGAAGTTATATTAAACATAATGTTATATTAAACATAATGTTATATTAAACATAAAGTTATATTAAACATAATGTTATATTAAACATAAAGTTATATTAAACATGAAGTTATATTAAACATGAAGTTATATTAAACATAATGTTATATTAAACATAAAGTTATATAAAACATGAAGTTATATTAAACATGAAGTTATATTAAACATGAAGTCATATTAAACATGAAGTTATATTAAACATGAAGTTATATTAAACATGAAGTTATATTAAACATGAAGTTATATTAAACATGAAGTCATGTTAAACATGAAGTTATATAAAACATGAAGTTATATTAAACATGAAGTTATATTAAACATAAAGTTATATTAAACATAAAGTTATATTAAACATGAAGTTATATTAAACATGAAGTTATATTAAACATAAAGTTATGTTAAACATAAAGTTATATTAAACATGAAGTTATATTAAACATAATGTTATATTAAACATAAAGTTATATTAAACATGAAGTTATATTAAACATGAAGTTATATTAAACATAAAGTTATATTAAACATGAAGTTATATTAAACATGAAGTTATATTAAACATGAAGTTATAGTAAACATGAAGTTATAGTAAACATAAAGTTATATTAAACATGAAGTTATATTAAACATGATGTTATAGTAAACATGAAGTTATATTAAACATGAAGTTATATAAAACATGAAGTTATATTAAACATGAAGTTATATTAAATATAAAGTTATATTAAACATAATGTTATATTAAACATAATGTTATATTAAACATAAAGTTATATTAAACATAAAGTTATATTAAACATAATGTTATATTAAACATGAAGTTATATTAAACATGAAGTTATATTAAACATGAAGTTATATTAAACATAATGTTATATTAAACATGAAGTTATATAAAACATGAAGTTATATTGAACATAAAGTCATATTAAACATGAAGTTATATTAAACATGAAGTTATATTAAACATGAAGTTATATTAAACATGAAGTCATGTTAAACATGAAGTTATATGAAACATGAAGTTATATTAAACATCAAGTTATATTAAAAATAAAGTTATATTAAACATAAATTTATATTAAACATGAAGTTATATTAAACATGAAGTTATATTAAACATGAAGTTATATTAAACATAAAGTTATGTTTAACATGAAGTTATATTAAACATGAAGTTATAGTAAACATGAAGTTATAGTACACATAAAGTTATATTAAACATGAAGTTATATTAAACATAAAGTTATATTAAACATGAAGTTATATTAAACATGAAGTTATATTAAACATGAAGTTATATTAAACATGAAGTTATAGTAAACATGAAGTTATAGTAAACATAAAGTTATATTAAACATGAAGTCATATTAAACATGAAGTCATATTAAACATGAAGTTATATTAAACATAATGTTATATTAAACATAATGTTATATTAAACATAAAGTTATATTAAACATGAAGTTATATTAAACATAATGTTATATTAAACATAAAGTTATATAAAACATGAAGTTATATTAAACATGAAGTTATATTAAACATGAAGTCATATTAAACATGAAGTTATATTAAACATGAAGTTATATTAAACATGAAGTCATATTAAACATGAAGTTATATTAAACATGAAGTCATGTTAAACATGAAGTTATATAAAACATGAAGTTATATTAAACATGAAGTCATGTTAAACATGAAGTTATATAAAACATGAAGTTATATTAAACATGAAGTTATATTAAACATAAAGTTATATTAAACATGAAGTTATATTAAACATGAAGTTATATTAAACATAAAGTTATATTAAACATGAAGTTATATTAAACATGAAGTTATATTAAACATAATGTTATATTAAACATAAAGTTATATTAAACATGAAGTTATATTAAACATGAAGTTATATTAAACATAAAGTTATATTAAACATAAAGTTATATTAAACATGAAGTTATATTAAACATGAAGTTATATTAAACATGAAGTTATAGTAAACATAAAGTTATATTAAACATGAAGTTATATTAAACATGAAGTTATAGTAAACATGAAGTTATAGTAAACATAAAGTTATATTAAACATGAAGTTATATTAAACATGAAGTTATATTAAACATGAAGTTATATTAAACATAAAGTTATATTAAACATGAAGTTATATTAAACATGAAGTTATATTAAACATGAAGTTATAGTAAACATGAAGTTATAGTAAACATAAAGTTATATTAAACATGAAGTCATATTAAACATGAAGTCATATTAAACATGAAGTTATATTAAACATGAAGTTATATAAAACATGAAGTTATATTAAACATGAAGTTATATTAAATATAAAGTTATATTAAACATAATGTTATATTAAACATAATGTTATATTAAACATAAAGTTATATTAAACATAAAGTTATATTAAACATAATGTTATATTAAACATGAAGTTATATTAAACATGAAGTTATATTAAACATGAAGTTATATTAAACATAATGTTATATTAAACATGAAGTTATATAAAACATGAAGTTATATTGAACATGAAGTCATATTAAACATGAAGTTATATTAAACATGAAGTTATATTAAACATGAAGTTATATTAAACATGAAGTTATATTAAACATGAAGTCATGTTAAACATGAAGTTATATGAAACATGAAGTTATATTAAACATCAAGTTATATTAAAAATAAAGTTATATTAAACATAAATTTATATTAAACATGAAGTTATATTAAACATGAAGTTATATTAAACATGAAGTTATATTAAACATAAAGTTATGTTTAACATAGAGTTATATTAAACATGAAGTTATAGTAAACATGAAGTTATAGTAAACATAAAGTTATATTAAACATAGAGTTATATTAAACATAAAGTTATATTAAACATGAAGTTATATTAAACATGAAGTTATATTAAACATGAAGTTATATTAAACATGAAGTTATAGTAAACATGAAGTTATAGTAAACATGAAGTTATATTAAACATGAAGTCATATTAAACATGAAGTCATATTAAACATGAAGTTATATTAAACATAATGTTATATTAAACATAATGTTATATTAAACATAAAGTTATATTAAACATAATGTTATATTAAACATAAAGTTATATTAAACATGAAGTTATATTAAACATGAAGTTATATTAAACATAATGTTATATTAAACATAAAGTTATATAAAACATGAAGTTATATTAAACATGAAGTTATATTAAACATGAAGTCATGTTAAACATGAAGTTATATAAAACATGAAGTTATATTAAACATGAAGTTATATTAAACATAAAGTTATATTAAACATAAAGTTATATTAAACATGAAGTTATATTAAACATGAAGTTATATTAAACATAAAGTTATGTTAAACATAAAGTTATATTAAACATGAAGTTATATTAAACATAATGTTATATTAAACATAAAGTTATATTAAACATGAAGTTATATTAAACATGAAGTTATATTAAACATAAAGTTATATTAAACATGAAGTTATATTAAACATGAAGTTATATTAAACATGAAGTTATAGTAAACATGAAGTTATAGTAAACATAAAGTTATATTAAACATGAAGTTATATTAAACATGATGTTATAGTAAACATGAAGTTATAGTAAACATAAAGTTATATTAAACATGAAGTTATATTAAACATGAAGTTATATTAAACATGAAGTTATATTAAACATAAAGTTATATTAAACATGAAGTTATATTAAACATGAAGTTATATTAAACATGAAGTTATAGTAAACATGAAGTTATAGTAAACATAAAGTTATATTAAACATGAAGTCATATTAAACATGAAGTCATATTAAACATGAAGTTATATTAAACATGAAGTTATATAAAACATGAAGTTATATTAAACATGAAGATCTATTAAATATAAAGTTATATTAAACATAATGTTATATTAAACATAATGTTATATTAAACATAAAGTTATATTAAACATAAAGTTATATTAAACATAATGTTATATTAAACATGAAGTTATATTAAACATGAAGTTATATTAAACATGAAGTTATATTAAACATAATGTTATATTAAACATGAAGTTATATAAAACATGAAGTTATATTGAACATGAAGTCATATTAAACATGAAGTTATATTAAACATGAAGTTATATTAAACATGAAGTTATATTAAACATGAAGTCATGTTAAACATGAAGTTATATGAAACATGAAGTTATATTAAACATCAAGTTATATTAAAAATAAAGTTATATTAAACATAAATTTATATTAAACATGAAGTTATATTAAACATGAAGTTATATTAAACATGAAGTTATATTAAACATAAAGTTATGTTTAACATGAAGTTATATTAAACATGAAGTTATAGTAAACATGAAGTTATAGTACACATAAAGTTATATTAAACATGAAGTTATATTAAACATAAAGTTATATTAAACATGAAGTTATATTAAACATGAAGTTATATTAAACATGAAGTTATATTAAACATGAAGTTATAGTAAACATGAAGTTATAGTAAACATGAAGTTATATTAAACATGAAGTCATATTAAACATGAAGTCATATTAAACATGAAGTTATATTAAACATAATGTTATATTAAACATAATGTTATATTAAACATAAAGTTATATTAAACATAATGTTATATTAAACATAAAGTTATATTAAACATGAAGTTATATTAAACATGAAGTTATATTAAACATAATGTTATATTAAACATAAAGTTATATAAAACATGAAGTTATATTAAACATGAAGTTATATTAAACATGAAGTCATATTAAACATGAAGTTATATTAAACATGAAGTTATATTAAACATGAAGTTATATTAAACATGAAGTTATATTAAACATGAAGTCATGTTAAACATGAAGTTATATAAAACATGAAGTTATATTAAACATGAAGTTATATTAAACATGAAGTTATATTAAACATGAAGTTATATTAAACATGAAGTTATATTAAACATGAAGTTATATTAAACATAAAGTTATATTAAACATGAAGTTATATTAAACATGAAGTTATATTAAACATAATGTTATATTAAACATAAAGTTATATTAAACATGAAGTTATATTAAACATGAAGTTATATTAAACATAAAGTTATATTAAACATAAAGTTATATTAAACATGAAGTTATATTAAACATGAAGTTATATTAAACATGAAGTTATAGTAAACATGAAGTTATAGTAAACATAAAGTTATATTAAACATGAAGTTATATTAAACATGAAGTTATAGTAAACATGAAGTTATAGTAAACATAAAGTTATATGAAACATGAAGTTATATTAAACATGAAGTTATATTAAACATGAAGTTATATTAAACATAAAGTTATATTAAACATGAAGTTATATTAAACATGAAGTTATATTAAACATGAAGTTATAGTAAACATGAAGTTATAGTAAACATAAAGTTATATTAAACATGAAGTCATATTAAACATGAAGTCATATTAAACATGAAGTTATATTAAACATGAAGTTATATAAAACATGAAGTTATATTAAACATGAAGTTATATTAAATATAAAGTTATATTAAACATAATGTTATATTAAACATAATGTTATATTAAACATAAAGTTATATTAAACATAAAGTTATATTAAACATAATGTTATATTAAACATGAAGTTATATTAAACATGAAGTTATATTAAACATGAAGTTATATTAAACATAATGTTATATTAAACATGAAGTTATAAAAAACATGAAGTTATATTGAACATGAAGTCATATTAAACATGAAGTTATATTAAACATGAAGTTATATTAAACATGAAGTTATATTAAACATGAAGTTATATTAAACATGAAGTCATGTTAAACATGAAGTTATATGAAACATGAAGTTATATTAAACATCAAGTTATATTAAAAATAAAGTTATATTAAACATAAATTTATATTAAACATGAAGTTATATTAAACATGAAGTTATATTAAACATGAAGTTATATTAAACATAAAGTTATGTTTAACATAGAGTTATATTAAACATGAAGTTATAGTAAACATGAAGTTATAGTAAACATAAAGTTATATTAAACATAGAGTTATATTAAACATAAAGTTATATTAAACATGAAGTTATATTAAACATGAAGTTATATTAAACATGAAGTTATATTAAACATGAAGTTATAGTAAACATGAAGTTATAGTAAACATAAAGTTATATTAAACATGAAGTCATATTAAACATGAAGTCATATTAAACATGAAGTTATATTAAACATAATGTTATATTAAACATGAAGTTATAGTAAACATGAAGTTATATTTAACATGAAGTTATATTAAATATAAAGTTATAGTAAACATGAAGTTATATTAAACATGAAGTTATATTAAACATGAAGTTATATTAAACATGAAGTTATATTAAACATAAAGTTATATTAAACATGAAGTCATGTTAAACATGAAGTCATGTTAAACATGAAGTTATATTAAACATGAAGTTATATTAAACATAAAGTTATATTAAACATGAAGTCATGTTAAACATGAAGTCATGTTAAACATGAAGTTATATTAAACATGAAGTTATATTAAACATAAAGTTATATTAAACATGAAGTCATGTTAAACATGAAGTCATGTTAAACATGAAGTTATATTAAACATGAAGTTATATTAAACATAAAGTTATATTAAACATAAAGTTATATTAAACATGAAGTCATGTTAAACATGAAGTTATATTAAACATGAAGTTATATTAAACATAAAGTTATATTAAACATGAAGTTATATTAAACATGAAGTCATGTTAAACATTAAGTTATATTAAACATAAAGTTATATTAAACATGAAGTTATATTGTTATATATTTTGCACCAGCATAATCATGACTTGGATGATTTTGTTGTTGACTTCTCTGCAGTTGATCCATATCATCGTTATGATTTTGTTCTCTATTTTATGAATTATTTTTATTTACTCACGAGTAATCATCAGTAACGGCTCACTAGCAATAACAGGTTGTATTCCTTGGAGTCTGAGTGACAATAAGTTTCCTCAGATTTGCAGCATTCTTCGTTTCTATCGATAACCGATGCAAATCATTTTGCGTTTTCGCAACAGTCATTTATTATTGATTTGTCGCAAGCAATGTCCGTTTGATCTCTTTGGAATTTGCGTGTCAATAAGCCTCCCAATAGTTCCAGTATTCTCCGCGCCCTTTTCAGTAGATGCTTGGTAGTTGTCATCCACCCTCTTACCTTCCATGTTACTAAACTTACTTAACTTAACTTTACATCTTACTTAACTCTACATCACAATTACGTGTGCTACCAGCCAAGCGTACTGGGGAAGGGGAGTGTCGGTTTCTGAGATTTATGACAGTGTACTTTCTATTGCGATTGACTTTCTAGGTGTTTGTTCTGTTTCTATTTACATTTGGCAGTGGTTGGTTAGCGTTCATTTGTTATTTAGATTGATTTCCGCACCTGAGAACTTTTATTAAGACTTATGCTGTTTTTATCATTATTTTGCGTTGTATTGTCTCAATCTTTCTCAGATAACAATTTCTCTCCCATAGTCTTTTTCCACATTTTCGGGACTGTTTCTAGCCTTTCCACAAATTATTATTATTATTATTATTATTATTATTATTATTATTATTATTATTATTATTATTATTATTATTATTATTATTATTATTATTATTATTATTATTAGTAGTAGTAGTAGTAGTAGTAGTATTAGTATTAGTAGTAGCAGTAGCAGTAGCAGTATTATTATGCGTAGTAGTATAATAGACCAGGCTATAACACTCCCTCCTACGGTATGTTCTTCTTGCTATAATGCAACTACTAACCGTAACTATTTTTATAATTCATCATTACATTTTTGGGAGTAACCAAATAAAATTACTCTTCTAATCGTTTAAGATGTCTAATTAAAAACATAACCTAAAAGACCTGACTAAACTATTACCTACTAACCTTCTAATTATCTCTTAAAAAAACTAAGACAACAACTTGTATCTGGCGGCTAATCGTTGGTTCATAATTATAATTGTGTTATTGAAACACAATAAATTCGATATGATTTAAACCCGCCATTGCTGATTCTGTAATCATCGGCGCCACCAATTAGACAGATCAACGGGCACCACATTGAACACTCAAGTAACAATTATGTTTAAAGAACCCGGCCACTATTTATCGTTTTGTAACCAATGAGTCACCAATATATCTAGGCTAAAAGCTACTCGAGCATAAGGATTAGTAAGAGGAATTCATTGTCAAATAAATTAAAGAATATTTGAAAAGAATTAAAAATGATTAAAAGAAAGAACAAACATTAATTACTTATGATGGCGGTTTATGATAAGTATTTGTGGACATTGGATTTAAAGTGGACTATGTTGTAACCGGCAGGGAAGCAGTTTTGTGGTATTGAGTTTTAGAAATGGGAAGATGCGGAGATAAGTTAGGAATAATGGTCGGTGTTGAAAGATGGCAATCTGTTCGCGTCAAATATCCTTTCATGTCTAAGTATATGAATGAACTCAACACAATACACAGAAAAGAATGAAATAGAGAACAGCATTCTAAAACAGTAACGGAAAAGTCATGATAATTATTCATCTTATTTGTAAACCACTTCCCGCAAAACCTTCGTAATTAATTTATTCGCTTCGCGCGTTCCGCGCTAAGAGCAGCGCTTGAATGGCGAGCATGATAAGCCACGCCCATAACATGACCTCTGCCAAATCCCATAAATAATTCCGCAAGAAATAAATGATGGAAAATAAAATCGAAGAATAATGCTCGCAATATAATTAGTTTTTGACAAGGGTAAAAGAAAAAAATTGTCGCTCCTTATGAATTAATACAGATTTTATTTATTTTGTTAGAGATTTATGTTTTTAGATATATTTTTCAATTATAGTATTATTCGGATAGTAACAAGATTGCTATGTGGGGGTTGGGGCAGGTGGTGGTCGTACTAATTTTGGACAACAAGTACGTTGGGTAGAAATTGGGTTAAACTTAGAATTAGTTAAGAATGCGGTGGTTGAATCCGGATATGTTATTACCTTATTATGAGTTGTAGGTCGAGTTGAAACATAAACTAATGTCATATAAGGGTTAGTTAAGAAACAATTAAAAATGGAAGAACAGATTTTTTCACTGTATAGTGAGGACATCTTTCGCGCTTGCTCTCAATGTATAGGGGACTTAGATATCACGCTACATGCAACAGGAGAGTGTAAGAAAACAATGTAACATCAAATAAATCAAGCGATGAAAATTCCATTTGTTTCGCGAGTCTTCAATTGAAAACGAGCCTGCGAGGGAAAGATACCTCCAGAATTGCTAGAGAAATTCTCCAACGGGAGGACAAGTACTTGGCCCTTTTTTAATATTATGTAACGTGTCATCATAAGCAAGATGTGGTCTTTCCCCGCAAAAGAAGTAAGGGGACAAAACACGTTACAATTGATGATAGCGGAATGCCTAGTAACGAACGATATGATAACCCAACAAGTAAACATCTAAGTGATTACCAGTTAATAACTGTATAGAAAACACATATAATATTTCAGATTTTATTTGATAATGTGAAATTAACTGACTTACCTGTCTCATTATAAACAATTATAAACAAAACACGTTACAATTATGAACAATTATATAAACAAATAAATAAATGTTAACAACATAAACAAATAAACAAACAACTTAAGCAAACATAACAACATAAACAAATAAACATAGACATCCCAACATAATATAAATCATCCCAACATAAACATCCCAACATAAATCATCCCAACATAAAAAAATAATTATAAACAATTATAAACAAAACACGTTACAATTTATGATAGCGGCATGCCTAGTAACGAACGATATGATAACCCAACAAGTAAAAATCTAAGTGATTACCAGCTAATAACTGTATAGAAAACACATATAATATTTCAGATTTTATTTGATAATGAGAAATTAACTGACTTACCTGTCTCATTAATTGATTGGTCATAGTAATAATCTTGAAATATTCAGCGAAATACCGATGTGTGCCATTAAAGAACATTTATATGAATTAAAGCACACAATTATTAGCAAATCTATGTAATAGTAACCAGAGTACCACGACTAGTTACAGGCGATCGTTCAATCTGAAGTTCACAGTATTTCAATTAGTAAACTAAACTCCGTTTTAATGTATCCCGTGTTAAACAATCTCGATCATTATTTATTGTATCTAACATAACGAAAAAAAGGTGAAAAGAATTTGCAACAAATAAATGTTACTAAAGACAAGATAAGTAACTCTTCTACCTATGTGGATAAGTGTAGTTGTGTTTCAACTTATTTTAAAGCGTGTTTTAGTTATAAAAAACCACACCTAGTGCTTGCGAAAAAAAAATGATTTCCGCCTATAATCCCTGCACGAGGTTCTGGATAATCACTCAAAAATCGAAAATTAAACAAAAGTTAGGCTGAACATTACATTTTCGCACCATTGGTGACATTTATACAATGTGTTACTACCAGCATTTTGTTTAATTTTAGATTTTTGAGCGATTAATAAGGCTCCTCGTGCAAAGCTTATTGGCGGCCTTTTTCGGTTCTAACTTAATATAGTAAACACTAGGTTTGAGTGGAAAAACATCTTTAAAATAAGTAAAAAAGAAATAAACTAATCCAGGTTGGAAGAAGAGTAACTTATCTTGCCTTTGGTAACATTTATTCGTTGCACATTTGTTTTTTCACTCCTTTTTCGTACTGCTAGATACAGTAAATAATGTCGAACACTCTTCTCAATCGATTCAAATTGACGCTGAAAATTTGCTGGAATGAAGCTAATTTCGTAATTTATAATATTATTCGCAGGGTTACCCGGTGTTGCCCGGGTTACAATGTTAGATAGCCTCATATGCAGCATTATATAAAGCAACATTGATGTTGTCTATTAAATATCTTACCAACTGAGCTATTCAGATATACTAGGCCCGTCTTAAAAGTATCCGACCCTTATTTTTTTCCGTGTTAAATAGAGACGATAGGGCGGCACCACTCAACACAGTGAAGAAAGAGACCTTCATGCGCATGTGTGAATTTTATTACCGCCTTCTTGCGCGTTAGTCGCTGCCTGTCGGTCGCTGAGTGAGGTACTACACAATGTGTTCGTCGGATTACTGATTCTCTCAAGATGACTGAACGTATTGAACAAAGGTACTGCATCAAATTTTGTCAAAAGCTTGGTAATTCTCAAAGCAAAACAATTCGTAAGATTCAGAAGGTGTTAGGAGAAGATGCGATGGGTGTAACACAAATTAAGGAGTGGTTCAACCGATTCAAAAATTGCCGCGGAGAGTTACCAGCGTTCTAGCAGGCCATAAACTGCTAGAAGTGCGGCTGTTGTTGAGAGGGTGAGAAATTTGGTGATGGAAGATCGTCGTTCAACCGTGCGGGAGATCGCCCCAAGAGGTTGGAGTGAATAAAGATTCTGCAGATGCAATTTTGTGTGATGATTTGAACATGTACCGAGTGGCTGTGAAATTTGTGCCCAAGTTGTTTTCGCAGGAACAAAAAGACATCCGTTTACAAATTGCACAGGACCCTTTGAAAACCGCCAACACGGATTCTGGATTTATGAATACCGTGATAACTGGAGATAAGTCATGGGTGTACGGGTACGACCCAGGAACAAAAAGACAGTCATCGCAATGGTAGCATCCCGAGTCTCCAAGGCCCTAAAAAGCGCGACAGGTATGAAGCAAAATCAAGGTGATGCTGACTCTTCTTTGATATCCGTGGAATTGTGCATCACGAATACGCACCGGAAGGACAAACAGTGACAAAGGAGTACTATCAAGATGCTCTCCGACGTCTCCGCGGCGCAGTTCAGCGCAAAAAACAAACATGTTGACGGTGAAAAACTGGCAACTTCATCATGACAATGCCTCCGCACATTCATCCCAATTGATCCAACATTTCTTGGCCAAACATGGAATTCCAGTCGTTCACCAACCTCCCTACTCTCCAGACCTGGATCCATGCGACTTCTAGTTGTTTCGAAAATTGAAGATGCCACTGTAACGTTTCCGTTTTGAGACTAGAGAAGAGATAATGCGGAACGCGACGGCGGAGATGAACACCATTCTAAAAGAAGACTTCCAGAATTGTTTCTCGCAGTGGGTGGATCGGTAGGCCTAATTGAAGGGGATTATGATCCCAACTCCGTCACGTGTTTGAAATATTTTTTTCTGGACTCAACTCGGATACTTTTTAGACATGCCTTGTATGTTTATACTCTTAAACTAATGCTTATAAATAGAGTAATTACATTGTGTAACATGTTAGAAAAGTGTCATTTGCTCCTTTAAAGGTAGCTAGAGATATAGAACTACGCCCATTTTGTTCGCCTGTGAATATACTTATATTTAAGGTAGACTCCTAGTATTTCTTCATTTTGAGGGACAGATATACACACAAACAGGGAAGTGTTCTCTTTTATGTATAGGTAGACAAATAAATCAAGGTATATAGAGCGCGATAAAGGGAAAGGGGGAAAGAGAAAAAAGAAGGGTACGAAACAGACAGACAGATAAACACACAGACGGGGGGGGGGACGTTGCCTACTAAATACACTAAATTTGCTCACTTACATTGCGTACTAAATATACAATTTTTTTTCACTTATCATCGCGTACTAAATATACCAACATTATTTACTTACATTCTATTGTATTAAAAATAAAAAATAAATTCTTTTTATTTCATATAATTTTATTTAGAAAAAAATTGGGGGTAGAATCGAAACCGCCTACTAAGTGATTTCAGTCTTATACCTTCCCAACTAAACAATTAAGACATTTGTTAAGTCGACTTTTAAAATAACACTCATTATAAAAATAGGATATACGTATTTGAAATTGTAAGGGGTTCTCTTTCAATAGGTTGCTTAGAGTGTGGAAACATAGATATTCGGCACATAGAGGGTGATGTAGAGATTCGGGACCGCTTCCATTGTCTTTCCAGGATAATTTTATGCATATGATATGAATTTCATGAAAAATGAGATACATTTGAAGTTTTAAATGAGGTTCATTATAGCTCTCTAAGGTTAGGATGACACTTAGAGATTCGGGACCACTTTCATTGTCTTTTCGAGAAAATTTTATACAAGGGATTTAAGGTTCATAAAACTAAGAACTATTTGAAGTTTTAAGGGGTTATGCACTCATAACCTCCTTAGGATTACACTTAGAGATTTGTGAAAACTTCCATTGTTTTTCTCTGATAAATTTTATATAAGGATACACCTTTAGATTTGAAGTAGATTATCTAACCTTTCTTTCTATAAAAAACACCCACACGTCACACACATACACCCAGATATTGAGATAGAGAAAATGTTATATATGTTTTAATAATGTGGAATTATGTATTAGTTTTTAGCTATATTTAAAACATTGATTACATTTAGTTTCCCTTTCGTAAAATAAATTTCAGCATTAAAATATTAACATCAATAACTATTGCGAACTGTGACAATAACATCGCTCCTTTATCTGCATTTTCCCCTGCTTCCTTTCTTTGCCTCTTTCATAATTTTATCCTCCAATTATTTCTTCTTCATAATATGGCGTCACACAGATAGTCATCCTTAGGGAGTTATTGCAAATTGAGACAAAAAGAGTAACCAGATACAACATATTTTTTATTAAGAAGAGATTAGCTGAAGTTCTTATATCCGATTGTTCAGGGATAAAAAAACTACAAGACATTTTACAAAATAACTATGTACTTATATTCACTCATGAGCTTAATGTTAATAACAACATTCCGTTTTTAGATGTTCTCATTGATTCTAACAATGACGCATTCATCACCTCTCCCTATAAAAAACCTACCTCCATTAATACATGAATTTAAAGTTATAAAAGCGAATGCCCATATCGATATAAAATTGAAATGATTAAAAATCTATTGAACACTGCAAAGATAATCTCTTCAACCAAAAAAAATTCTTTAACGAATTAAAAAACATTAAGCAAGTCCTAATTAATAATCAATTTCCTAATTATATTGTAGACGAACAAATAAAATTAATGATTCGAAACTTAGACAATACTAATAATAACACTGGTCAACACAATATTTTTGGCAGGCAAAGTAAGACTGGTTTCTGGGGTTTTCAAGGGCGCTGAATCCGAATCTGACATTAGTTTTTTCAAATTGGCTCTAGTTTGAGAGTTATCACAGGGGGGTCGTTTGTCTGAAATCACCCATTCGCGACCATAGCTAAACGTACAAAAAAACGGCTAAATAGTGCATAAATGTCAGATATTGATTTTTATGATGATCTTAAACCACAAAGACAGTGTAAAATCTCAATCTAACAAGTTAAGTTAGATATAACATCATTTCATTTATCCTATAACTGAACACTTTTCATAGATTTCGAGGATATACAAAAAATTTGCTAAAAATTTGCTGAATTTTAATTCTCCAAGTGAAAAAAAACATTTACATAATCAGTTATATATCATAAATTAATGCAAAGCATTATACACTAGATTCTTAGTTACAATGAACACACAAAACAATATTTTATTCACAAAACTAAAATTGACGTTTATACGATTTTCGCTTGTGAGCAACTTTTGGGCAGTCTCTCAAAAGGTTCCAGCAGTAGTCTGCCATCATGTGCTCATCCCATTTGCCTTGATACCTCTCTTCCATTGTTTTGATGTCTTGATGGAATCTCTCTCCCTGCTCCTCACTGTAATCACCAAGATTACCAGGAAATCTGTCGAGGTGGCTAAACAAGAAATGAACTTTAATGCTCATATTTGCCCCTAGTTTTCCGTATGCAGTAAGCATCTTACGGACCAATTGCTTGTAATTGTAAGCTTTGTGATTTCCCAAAAAGTTTGTCACTACATCTGTGAAGGACACCCAAGCATTTAACTCAACCGTGTTCATATGATTAGTGAAGTCAGAATCCCTCATGAGCGTTCGAATCTGAGGTCCATCGAAGATGCCACCTTTAGCTTTTTCGATGGAAAGACCTGGAAATTGCCTGCATATGTACTTGAAACAATCCCCATCCTTGTTCAACGCCTTAACAAACTGCTTCATGAGCCCTAGTTTTATGTGCAATGGAGGGAAGATGATTCTATCCCTGGGTACCAAAGGCTCATTGATGACGTTGGCTGTGCCGACTTCGAGACTTTCTCGTTCTGGCCAGTTCTCCCTTCTCCAGTGCTGGATTCTTGCTCTGCTATCCCACAAACAAAGAAAGCAGGGATACTTTGTGTACCCACTTTGCTGACCAAGCAGAAAATTCACCATTTTCAAGTCCACACAAATCAGCCATTTATGAGTGTTGTAATTCAGCTTTTCAAGAACAAATTTGATAGCATCATACTCTTCTTTCATCTTGGTAGAATGGCCAATTGGTACAGGAGCAAACTTATTACCATTGTGCAAAAGTACAATTTTTAGACTTGCTTTCGAGCTATCTATGAAGAGACGCTAATCTGCTGTGTCATATGATGAGATCCCCATGCAGTTAAGAAGTGCAGAAACGTCATTACAAAAGACCAGGTCGTCTTCTTTAGAAAAGAAACGAAGCAAGCTGCCTTCCCTTGTCCTATAGTATGTTACTTTTGTGCCAGAATCAAGAATGTGTTTCTCTTGGAGTCGTGATGCAAGAACTTCAGACTGCTCCTTCGACAAACAAAGGTCTCGCACTAGGTCATTAAGTTCAGATTGATTGAAAAGCTGAGGGCCATTTGAGGGTTCTTCATAGTCACTACAGCTATCATCACTTGATATTGAAAGATCAGCTGGAATCTCTTCGGTTTCATCGATTTCAGGCAAACTGGTGAAAACAGGCACAGGTACATCCTCAGAGTGCGCAACAGGACGGATAGCAGAATCCAGGCTCGGATACTGCCAATTTGCTTTCTTGTGCTTGTTAAACCCCGTCATGTCATTGAGACAGAAGTAGCAGTCATCAAAATGATTGTTGGGCTCTCTCCACACCATTGGTACAGCAAACTTCAACTTCAGCTTACCGTTGGTCCAACCGCGGAGACTTTCTACACAGGTTTTGCACACCATATGTGGGGCCCAAGACTTGTCTTGGTCACCAAGTATCATATCGAAGTATGCTTTGTACGCCCTCTTGACAAAGTCTGTAATATTCCTCTTTTGTTGTGCCATCATATACTGTCCACAGATGTAACAAAAGACATCCGGTTCATATCTGCAACATCTTCTAGAAGAACTCATTTTCTCTCTGGAACTTTTCAACTGTGGAATTAAAAAGAAAATTCTTAATTACTGTTTAATTTATACTGCAACTATATTTATGGAACATGTTATTAAGTAATTACAGTATATAATTATATAAAAATTCTCCCTATATAAATAATTATATAAAAATTCTCCCTGAAATACTTCAATATATACATAATCATTATAATGATTCAATAATACCAGAAAATTATTATTTACTGCTTCTATATTGAAGTATTTCAGGGAGAATTTTAGCAGTTTAGGCTTATTTGGGGCTATCAGTATCTTCTAAACTAGAACCAATCTGGCAAAACCAATGTTATATTCGTAATCAGCGACCTTCAAAACTCCAGAAAACACTCCTAGATGGTCTGCCAAAGAAAAAAAAGAAAAATTTGTTGACCAGTGTAATCAGCTAAATAATTACCACTGCATAAATCTATTCTATTGTAACCAAATGCATCCGAACTTTAAATTGGATGAAAAAGCTCTTAAAAATATAATAAATTGCTACATATCCCCCATCAACTCTGCTAATAAAATAAGTTTCATCATTTATTACAAAAAAATGAAAATAAAATAACACTTCTCAGATCCAAAATACATTAGGAAGAACCAATGTAATATACCAGTTTCAATGCCCCATGAGAGAATGTATCTCCGACAATAACAATAAAACTAATTCTTACATCGGTTTCACTACCACATTATTACATTAGCTCCATCTTCTTACACCTAAAAAACATGACTGCCCTCCTTCTCAGTATAGACACATACTAGTTAAGAATACTAAAATAATACACCACGAAAAGATTAAAAATTCTTGAAGCCCTCTGCATAAAGACAAACATCCCACAGTCAATAATGTGAATTACGAAACTAGTCACAATATTTTAAAGTGTCTAGCATAGTAATAAGCGGTACCTAATTCTTAACCATTAAGCACTTATACGATAAAATCCTGAACGTGCTCAGAACGTAATCAAATTCTTAACGGTGAAGCAATCACACTTTTGAATCTTGCACGCTCTTAGAACGTAATCACGCTCTCATGTACCATCTCAATATTTTAGACGCTCCTTTTAAGTTGTAAATGACTGGCCGTTATAATAATGATAATAAAAAACTGAACAGTACAGACATATTTTTTAAGAAACCAAAATTAACACCACCTGAAAGATGATTTGACAAATCAAATCGAATGTACTTGCAAAAAATGAAGAAAAATGGAACAAGAAACACATGGAACTTACATACAGCAATTTGACCGAAACACTAAATGGACTATTCGGAAAATTGAAAAAATAAAACAAAGTCTTATCAAGTAAAAACACTTCGTGTTATTTAATTATGTTTGCCTAATTATATATATATATATATATATATATATATATATATATATATATATATATATATATATATATATATATATATATATATATATATATATATATATAAATATATATATATATACGGCTACGGTAGTCAAATAACATCTCGTAGCTGCAATCAGTCCTCCATGCTATTCCCAGGCCATCTGGCCTTGTCATGAGCAAGTTGTCGTAGGCAATGAAGTTGTTTCGCTGTACGTAGTTGTTCTAGTCCCGCCTGCCTGAGGTCAGCACGTAGTGTGCCCAGCAGATTTGTGCAGTACCGTCCTAGTCGCGGTTGGTAGGCTTGCGAGCCAGTAACGGCAAAGTCCAGTACTCTCTGTGCGGGAGTGTCATTCGTAAGACATCGCCTAACATAGACCATCTTTGTTCAGTGACCTTTGTGGAGAGGGTTTTTTTGTTGCATAGCTCGTATAGTGCCTTGTTGTTGATAAGTTTTTTCGGCCAGCAGTGACATGTGATGGAACGGAGGTGTCTGCTGTGGCACGCATCCAACTTGTCAAGCATGGTTTTGTTATTGCCCAGTTGTTGCTATTGTAGAGCAGGATGGACACGCAGTACGTGTTATAGAGACGGAGTTTAGTCTTCAACGGGATTTTGGTTCGTCGGCTCCAGAGTTAATGTAATGAATGAAACGCTACATTGCCATGCATACAGCGGGCTGTGACGTCTGTAGTGCTGCACAGCAGGGAGCCCAGGGTATTGTTCTTGCACCAGCTCTCATTGTCGCGGAGGGTCTTGCCTTGTGGGTACAACTCTGTGGCTTCTGCACGGTAAACATGGCTTAACTCTGTTTTCATGTCGTTCATGAAGAGATTGTCTGTTTTCAGTTTCTCTGTCGCTATTGGCTCCAGCTGATCAAGAGGCTTCTTTTCTACGTCTAGGAAATCAACGTCGTCTGCATATTCCATTTCTGGTGGGTTGGGCATGTTAGACCTTTCTCGGAGTGCTGCAGCGAGGTAGCAGGTGAAGAGCACCGGTGAGAGGTTGTCACCCTGGAGGGAGCCTATGGTGGTCTCAAATGAGTCAGACAGCTCGTTTTTCACTCGGACTCTTAGCTTTGTCCCTGCTAACAGAGATCTTACAAGTCTTAGTTCGTCATCATTGCAGCCTGCATGCAGTAGGACATTTAGGATGCGTTGTCGCTTGATGGTATTGAAGGCTCGCGACATATCAATGCCCATCTTGTAGAAGTCCCATTTCTTTGTCATCACTACTGAGGTCAGCATACGTTGTGCCCATACAATGTCTGCGCAGCTTCTGCCTCTTTAGAAACCACTTTGGTTGGGTTTCGTGAAGCAGTCTATTTTGTCTCTTATGCAGCGCAGTGTAATGATAGACAGGATACTTCTTATGCTGTTTAGCAGGGCTATTGGCCGAAGGTTGGCTGTTGGCCCAGGGGGCTTCTTTGGCTTGGGTAAGGTTATAAGTGTGCCTTCTCCTAGTGTCTACATATATATATATATATATATATATATGTTTCAAATATATGTAAATACGATACGTATGTATACATAAATAGTATATGTATGTGTTAAATATATGTCTACGTATATATACACACACTAATATATATATATATATATATATATATATATATATATATATATATATATAAAGATGCACATATATATTAGTATATGTGTATGTGTGTGTCTGTGTGTAATATAATGTAAAATATGGGTCCAATCTTTGTCGCCTTCCATTGAATTTTAATCCTCATGTATATTGAATTTGCTTTATTGAAATATTCTCATTCCAACGCAAATATCACCCGAACAAAATCAAACAAAACTGTAACTATTGTAAATGATGAAGAATGAGCCAACGATCTGACAAAAGACACAAAATTGGTTTCATGCTTGAACGACACGGGACGAAGATCGATATCCAATTGTCGAATCATACTAATACAGATTTTTATTGAAATAAATAAGTGAATTAGAATTTCTCTAAGGTATGATATTAGAATCGGACATGTAATATTTCATAGTAATAATATAATTATGAAATGACATTACAGTAAGAATTACAAGTTTATTGTGTCTGATTGTAGTTGGATGACACTGAGGTAAGCTAGAATTTTATAAGAAAAAGTAGGTAATTGCTTATTCAGTTTAATCATTTCATGTAAAAGTGATTTAATCAATGAATTGAACAATGTTGATAAATTTATCGTCAAGATGCACGTCATGTATGATAGCAATAACGAGAAGGCGTGGGAATATTAGGTCCACATAAGAAGATAATCTAGATTCTAATTCTAGCTAAGGAATTTTAGTTATGTTTACAGTAGCAAATATAGTCTAGCACAAAGAAATATATATACTAGTCTTACTTTACTTAAAAAGTCGCTCTATCCATATGGAATGGTTAGAAAAAGTAAATAGTACAAATTGGATGATTGTGTAATATGTTATTTAGTTTCTGATTTACTCATGTTCCAGCTGTTCTTTTAACCAATGCTATCTATATGAGTTTTCTTACTTTTCAGGGTAAATAACTCCGCTGTATTTCGTAGTTAATATACTCATACAAACAGGTAAGAGTTTGAAATAAAAGTGAGAGAATTCTGTTCTTTATACATGAAGAACTGGCGCCTCCAGCCCAGTGTCAAGAATGCCCAACCTAAACAACAAACAAGCCACCTGCGAGATAAACATCTATATCGAAAATGCCCGGTTACAGTCCCACTCCTCCCCCACGTACCTCAGCGTGAAGCTTGACAGAACATTGTCATTTAAGCAACACCTGGACAGCGCCAAGGCCAAGCCCATCGCACGTGCTGCACTGATACGCCACCTAGCTGGGACGAAATGGGGATCAACTACAGTTACACTGCACATCTCCACTGAGGCTCTGGTCTTTACTGCCGCTGAGTTCTGTGCTCCAGTGTGGTACTGCAGTCCATATGTGAAAAACTGGACACTGCTCTCAATGACGCCCTACGGACTGTCTCCGAATGTCTACGAACTACCACAGCTCACAAACTGCCAGTTCTAGCTGGTATTGCTCCAGCTCATATCAGACGAGAAGAATCCATGATGGCGCTTGCCCGGAAGGCACAGACGAGTGAATCCCATCTTCTCCACAAGATCGTCACAAAACAATCTCAACGCAAGCGCCTGAAGTCCGAGACCCTTCGCCTTGCAAGCCAAGGATCTGCTCCGAACAATACCAGCTGACACCAGCAAGGCTATCTGGATCTGGGCAAGATGGAGGGAACCGTGGAAGACAGTAAGGCCATCCAGGTTTCACCACTATATCAAGGACCCCACATGTGTCCCTGGCCAGCACCTGACGCGAAAGCAGTGGACAACGCTTAATCGCCTGAGGACAAACGTGGGATGCTTTGGCGAGTCAGAGAGGAGGTGGGACCTCACGGATGGTGCCCAATGCGAAGGTGAGAACCCCCTGCATACCGTTGAACACGTCATAACCAGCTGCCCCAAACACCGGTCACATAATTTGCGATCTGGGCCTTAATAACCGGGACGATGAAACTCTGGACCGCCTTGCTGCAACTGAAACTCTGGATCTGAGCTGAAGATCTAAAACGACATACACAAGAAGAAGAGTTTGAATGTCTACAATAGAGTTTTAATGCCTACTGGACACTATCCTCACTGATCTTCGGTCTCTTTTTACAAGAGGTTATTAGTACACTTTGACATGAGGATAATTCGCTCTAGAAGTAAACCCTGTCCAAACATAAAAGACATAGCATTTGAAACTCACATGAGACCCCCCTTAGAATACTTACACACTGGCCCATACGAGGAATAATACATCTCTTCTAGTAATGTTACTTCAAGTAAAACACGAAGCTGGATAATCCGGCAGACCAGGTGAATACTTTCAAGACCAAGAAAAACCAAGAAAAAACTTCAAGATATTCTATAATATAGAAAAATAATAAATTGGGAAGAAAAATATTAATATTCTTCACTGCTTTACCAACTCAAAGTTTGAAAAGTAAAAAATAATGTTAATAGGCACTCGGATATATACGCATCTAATACAGTGTGGCAATAAAGAGGCACATTTACCAGCTGAAAAGAAGATGCTATGCTTTGTATGTCGTGAGTGTCCATCTGCCAGAGTAAAAATAGCTTCTCTTCACAATAGTAGACTTTTATAGGTGAAACTAATTAGCATATGTTCAGAATAAATAAGATAAAAGAAAGAACTCATGGAAAACAGTGAGTTGATTTTCAGAGAGCAGAGGAAGAGCAGAGGAAGAGTAGTTGTGTGTGATATCTGTTAAAATGTTGGATTGTCTTTGTATCCCTTTTTTCTTACGGTTGGACTACAATATAAAGAAATCAAGTGTTAACAGCATAAAGAGACCCCTTATTCTTTTTAATAGCTAGCTGAGCTAAAATGAAAAAACTGCAATTTATATATGTGTTATCTGTTCGACATATCCACCATTTTGGGGTCATTTAATTCTAATTTCAGTCATTTAGCCATAGATATGATCCAGACACTACGGCTTCCTCAGAAAATATATTTGTAAATTCATCTAGAGATCCTGGTTAAGGTAGACAGTTTTTTTTCGTAGAAGGACATGAGAAGAAGAGTATTGATTTACTCCTCTCCAGGAGTTAGGCACAAGGCCAGTTTTTATCTTACTCCCACAAGTAAGATGTGACCCAAGGTCGGGTCGGGAAAGTGGGGTTTAAAAATTGCCTGGGCAGCCCCGTCGGCATTCCCCGGTAGGGGCGCCTCAGGCAGTAAGCAATAAACTTACTCCTCCCCAAAGAGGGGGGGCAAAGCCTGGGAAGGTGGACCTCACAGAACTGCACAGGACAGCCCCATTGACCGGCGTAAATCAAGACCCGAAGGCCAAGACAACACCAGTATGGGGGGGGGGCAGTATCTATCGGAACAGATACTACACTTTGATCTTAGCCAAAAGGCCAAGAATCGTTCTAGTAGAACTAATCTATATTAATAGAGTCTCGATATCCTATAGGTCAGATAAAACACATATAGTTTGAATAAGCTTAACCCAAAAAGTGATTAGAGATTATCTTTCGTTTACCATCATGCTGTGCAACTACAAACGCAATGTACTCTCAGTGTTCGTTGATGTTTCTTATATTTTTAAATGTGCTGAACTAATGAGTTGGACGTTATCAATTCCAATTACGTCAGAAACGCAACGTACGCAAATAATCCGTATGCATCATATTTAAATACGAGATAAAATAGTAAGCAATAAACTTACTCCTCCCCAAAGAGGGGAGGTAAAGCCTGGGAAGGTGGACCGCCCAGAACTGCACAGAATAGACCCATTGACCGGCGTAAATCAAGACCTGAAGGACAAGACAACACCGGTATGGGGTGCAGTATCCATCGGAACAGATACTACACTTTGATCTTAGCCAAAAGGCCAAGAAAAAGGAAATAAATTTAGAAAGAGCTGTGAAAGAGTGTTTCTTTAAATAAAGTAAACAAAACATTAATTAAAATCTGTCATTTAGAGTTTCCTTCTGAAAAGTTAGTAACGCTTTTATGATAAAAAGTAAAATCAACGGAGGCGCGAAAGCGCTCTATCCCGTAATAGACTACATGAATGGCCTATGCTGGAAATCTCATGTCTTTGATCAATCATAACTCAAAAAACAATATTAGTTAAAACTTTGCACACAATTTTTTATTTGATAGGTTCTATAAGTGTGTAGAATTTCAGCATCATTAGTCAAAGCAACCCAGAGATCCAGAAAGTTCAATCATGAAATTATGTTATCTGTGTGAATGTACGTACGTACGTACGTACGTATGTGCCACCCTGTATCTTATCAACTATTTGATGGATTCAGTTGATTTTTGGCAGAGATAGAGGTTCTAGGGTCTAGTTGATGGCATTTTAATTTTAGTTTACCATATAGCTTAGTATTCCAGAAAATTAAAAAAAAAACCTTTGAGAAGGCATTGTATTGAGGCATAGCCTTTACAAAAGTAGTGACATTCCATGAAAAATGCCAGTATTATGAAATCATATGCCCTTAATAGGGTTAGGATGAAAATTTATATACACTAAAGCAAGGAAATTCCCAAGTTTTTACACTTTTATTGTCATTAAGGGTATGACTACATATCAATCAAGCCATTTCATTATCACATCACTACAGTATAAATCTCTATGCATGAGTAGATGAAGTGTGTGAGATGCGCTGAAGAAAAATTCCTACCAGTAAAATACATGGCCCTGTTGTGCTCGCATACCCTTAATGACAATAAAAGTGTAAAAATTTCGGAATTTCCTTGCTTTTGTACATTTAGTGTATATGAATTTTCATCTTAACCCTATTAAGAGCATATGATTTCAGTATACTGGCATTTTTCATGGAATAAATATATACATTGACTGTTACTTTTCAATACGGATTAATTATAAACATGTTTAGACTTTGCTTTGTGTTTATTTTTAATTTTTTTTATATCGTTCCCTTTAAAATAAAAATATTAATCAGATATGGAGATAAACTTTTAATTTCTGTTTCAGTACAGCGTTAAAATAGCATTTTAGTTCCTAAAATTAATTATTATTTATTAATTTGTAAAAAGGTTCGTCGATCGTAAGTGTGGGCCGTATATAATATCATTATTAGTGCAAGTTTTACGCCGACTTTTCTTATTCCTAAATCAATCATTTCCTTACAAACAAGTCTCTACTTTCATTTAATATGAAATGTTTAAATGACATGAAAAATTCAAATAAATTTACTGTACAAATTAAGTACAAATACGTTGAACTTTTAATGCCTCAATAAAGAATAATTATTAACATGTTTAGAATGTAGAAAAGTAAAGCGATAAATAAATACTATGCTCTTACAACGATAATGGTTCTTTTTCTTACTTCGCAGAAGTCTATATATTTATATGTACTCTGTCATATCTAAACCAGTAAATAAATTATTCAATACAATTAATATAATCGTGAGCGGAAGACTTGGCTTTTATCCAGATTTCACTATAATTTTGTTGAATATTAATGGCTTATGGTTCATAGATCTACGCCCATTTAAAATGCTATTCTGAGTTTTGATTACAGAGAGGCACTTATCACATACCTATAAATCATGATACTCCATTGGTTATTAAAAAACGAGTAACACTGATGTTAGATTCTGTGTGGCATATTAACAACATGTAGTCATTTATCAAAATCATTTATATATATATATATATATATATATATATAGCTATATATATATATATATATATATATATATATATATATATATATATATATATTCAAGAGATGAAAGATGAGAATAAGAAATTGTAAAGATAAAATATTTATTAACACATCAGAAGTTCAATGCCAAGAGTATCATATCTTTAATCCATGGATTTTCAAAGACAAACTCTTTTCATCAGAGGATAAAAACACGCTAATGTAATTGTAAATAGTATCAGCAACATTTAACTTTGTAAAAATTATACACAAAAAGAAAAAAAGAAAAAAACAGTAGATAAATAACTTTTTGTTGAGAAGAAAGCGTAGTCATCGTAAAAAATCAAACAGCTGTTGTATTGGAAATAAATGTTTGAAAAAGTACACTCAACTTATTTAGGAGTCTAAAAATTGTTGTTCAGAAGTTGATTATTCGACGGTGGTCAGTAGAGTTCGTTTATCATGTGTGAAGTAGTTCGAGAGTAGAATGACCCAATTCAAACAGTCCAGAATGAAGTTTATCAGTCAAAGTCCGATGTATATCAAAGTGTGCATTACTAAAACCTCTAGCTCTCTGGTTGATCAGTGTTTGGATAGGTTACAAAAATAGATTTAAAAACCGATATTTTCAAGCCGGTGTCGGTTGAGTGTACTGCTTGTAGGCGATGGTGAAAATGACTATTTTTGTCTGTCGGGATAAGGAAATGTGTCTGTTGGTGATGGTAGTGGGTATGGTAAGAGGATGTGAAAGGAGTGTATATAATCAAAGAGAGTGGACTGGTATGTATACATATATACACATATACACACATACATATACATACACATATACATACATACATACATATATATACGCATATAAATACACGCATATACACAACTGTATAAACATATCTTCTTACATTTTCTTTTTAAGTAGCTAAGGGAGTGAGGGTTAGGGTATACGTAAAGAGGGTTTGGGTAGTCAGCGTCAAGCTGTAAGGTGTTAATGGGTGGGCAGAGGAGTTTTTAAAAATATGTTTCGAGGTTAATAACTTAAGATAGGGGTGGAGGAGTAGATTTGAATGATGAAAATGAGTTGTTGAGAAGATGGGCTATTATTATTATTATTTTGAAATTATTTTAAAAATTGATTAGTATTTGGGGTCTGTTAATTCTAGTTAATAATTTAGGTAGGTTGTTAATTTGTATTTTCTGTGAGTAATAAAGTCAGATTATGGTCGCATTAATAGTGGATTCATGTATCAAAGATGTAAAAGATAGTTAAATGTTAGTCTTTACAATTTCTTATTCTCATCTTTCATCTCTTGAATTAATTGCTCTATTCAATATATTGCGCTTTATATTATCACGATAAATTATAATTAAACGATACATCGCTTATCTTTAATCTAATATTCTAATACATATATATATATATATATGTATATATATATATACATATATATGCAGAAGAATGGAAAGGAATTAGAGAAGCAAAAGCCAAATCAAAATTCAATTAAATTGCTCAGAGCAAGGTATATTCCGCAAAAAGGCAATTTATTCAAGTTAAATTTTCCTTAAGCCAGGCTTTTCAAAGATCAAAATCTCATCATCAGAGGAAGTCGCTGGGATAGATAAGTTGACAAAGGCCAAGATTTAAAATTTGAAAAAACAAAATAAAAGTTGTAGGGAAAGAAACACAGGGCAAAACTCTGCCTGAATGCAAGCAAATGTCCGATTATTAAAAAGTCCGGTGTGGAAATGTCCAACGGATAGAATGAGATGTAGATAGGTAAGTCGTTAAGAGGCACGAGATGTTGTGAGAGAGGATTCAAAGTTAAATTCAAAAGAAGCCACACTTTCACGTGCGGCGAAAATTGAAAATCCAAAGGGTAAAAAGTCCAATAAGAGGTACGCTCGTGGATGCAGGCAGGCTCAGTAAAGAGTGAGGTGGAAAATATTCGCCATTAAAGATACTTCCTGGGCTGAGATATCAAGTAAAATGTCTTAAAATGGGGAAAAAGGCAGCGAAAATATTTTAAAGCTAGCCCGTTGAGAAAGCCGACTTGAAATAAAGAAAGGCAGAAACTCAAATGCGACCAGTAGGCAGGGAGGGAACGAGTAAGGGGTGTGGAGGAGGAGAGAGGAACGGGTGCGAAGGAGGAGAAATGGAACAGGTGCGGTGAATGAGTGCGGTTAAAACTAAGAGTGTGATTGTGGGGGGTGAGTCGCATAAAGTTGAAATTGGATGTTAGCGCGAATTAGGGTTCAACTAGAAAAGGGAAAGAATGGGGTGGGGGTAAGTCAACGGGTGCTGGGAGGGAGAGTTAAAATACCAGAATGTGTCTATGAACAGAGTTCGGGGTTTAGTTGTTTAAACAGATGACCTTACTTATCAACAATGAGGCAAAATATATTTGAAGGGTAGAGCTAGAAAAATAAATAGTAAGAATAAAAATTAAAAATTGAAAAATTAAAAAAGTAAAAAAAATAGAATTAAAAATAGAAATAAGAAAATAAAAAATGAAAACTTTATGCGACTCACCCCCCACAATCACACTCTTAGTTTTAATAGCAAACTACCTTTTTAAATATCGGTCTAATTCGCACAGTCAGAATATTTAACTAACAACAAACCATCATCTCTGTAGAAGCCTATGGTTTCTACATCGATAGCGATTATAACATTATATAAAATATAAAGACCTACTAAATCTAATACCTAAGCTGAGTCAGAAGGACCCATTGTCATACCAAAATAGACGATCTGGTTGCATTTGACACACTCTGCATTTTTGTTAACAAACACAATATATCTACACCTCCTAATATTAACTTCTGTTATGCCTTAACAGGTGTCTGCAAACACCATACACTCTAAACTGTTATTTTTATATTGATGGATTGCATTGAAATTATTACAGCCCCATAGCTGGGACCGAAACATGTTTTGCAAATGTATATCAAAATACTATTTGTATAAATAAACCTCTCTATTAAGCAACTATATTTAATATTGAACACTATTATATAAATACAGTAAGTATTCTATAGATTTGTACTCTGTGGATGCGCACTTTCTCATGATTATTATATATACAGGGAAAGAGGAGGTTCAGAATAAGAGACGGGGGTTCTAAAACATAGAGTTGTAGATGGTAGAGTAATAGATAGAACATTAATATTATTAATTATTGTATTAGTTAGTGGGTAAATAACAACTTATTGTTAATTAAAACTATTAAAATGTTTTCCTTTACAAACATACTCCAATTATAAAACCAAGGAATATTTGAACACGAATTTTGTGTCACTTTTATTATGGACATCGCTCCAGAAACGGCATGAAGCCACTTGATGTAAGGTTCTAAAAAGAACAAAAATATGATTATCACAAAGACAGTAGATTCCTATTACCCTAAGTTTTGAAAA
This sequence comes from Sepiola atlantica, assembly GCA_963556195.1. Lineage (NCBI taxonomy): Eukaryota > Metazoa > Mollusca > Cephalopoda > Sepiida > Sepiolidae > Sepiola > Sepiola atlantica. The sequence continues at coordinate 7,278,236 of OY744537.1, read as the reverse complement.
CAAACAAGGCTGTAGGTAGGTGGAAAACAGTCAGCAAAAAGAGAGTTATATAAGCCTGCAGTTCTTGAAAAGAACCTACTGGATTAGACTATATAAGTAAAATCTTGGGGTAAACACGTTGATTAAGTCAGCTATAGTATAATAATATATAATTATCTACAGAAGTATATATCTCTAACCATTATACATATATGAACCTGACTAGAACCAACATGGTTTAGAGACTCACCATATTTCCCTTTCGCAAAATCACTATTTAAAACACGTAATTATCATTAGCCAATTTTCTCATTTTTCTGACTTTAAATGATAAAATAATTATAACGTCTAATTGCGGTCTGAGATTACCAATTCTCTAATCATTGATCATCATCCTACAATTACTCATATCTGGTTCGAGTTTGTGTTATAGATGTCACGTAACATTAACATAATGAATTTCCCGCCTTTTATATACGCATTCCAAAATTGCATCACTAATATAACTGCTAAAGAATACAGAAAAAAAACTTACTGTTAATGTTAGAAAAAGTACAACATTATATATGTGCAAGCGACGAATAGAGGGAAGAAAATATTCTGTCGTTTTTATCGATACATGTGAGAACACTACCTAAATATAGAAAAAAAAATACCCGAAATTCATTATAACGTAAAGAAATACATTATAACGTAAAAAAATTCATTATAACGTAAAGAAATTCATTATAACGTAAAGAAATTCATTATAACGTAAATAAATTCATTATAACTAAAGACATTCATTATAACGTAAAGAAAGGGAATTTATTTTTTACTTGATTTTCTTCGTTTTTTAAACAAAAGTAAAATTTAATAAATAATATCTCAGTTAAAAATGTATGCATAGTAAATACAGGAAATATATTCAAATGTGCATTTAGTTATATGAGATAAAATTTGAAAATGAAACATATATAGAGATTGTTTAACATTATTTTAATATATATGATAAAAATAAAGCCACCGGGACGAATATTATTGGAAACTCTTGAGATTATCGGATATAATAACAATAAGTAAAATATATTTTAGAAAATAGTATCATATCATACACTACTTCAAAGCTTCATAAAATAACGCTGATCAACAATCAACATTTCTTTATCTGTTATGAAGCGTTAGAGTTGTTTTAGATTAATTTTGGATTGCTGAATCCAAATCTGATTTCAGATTTTCTCTAAACAATCACATTTTAATGCTTTTATTACATTATAACTTTGTGTCATTCATGGAAGTTCATAAACATACATTAGTTAGCCGCTCATTTCTGAATGTGTCCCTCATGTGATCGAGCCCGGCATGAGAAAACGTCGCATGCAAACAAGTTCGTTCATACACCGAAAAAGAACAAAGTCGAGACAAACGGTTGAAGACAAGATATGGTTTATTCGCCTTATTGTTGTTTCAGGGGAACAGAGAGATGTCAATAATTACTGTTTAGTCATATCTTATCAGAACATTTTTAAAACAACGTGTTCACATCTTTAGCTTCCGATCGAACTGACGAACTATCTCCCTCACTCTCTCTTTGAGCCATGTGACGTAACATCTATCACTTCCCACAGTGAGTCGAGCTAACCTTCGAGTACACTAAGCTGAACCCGACTGAAACCCATGCTCCTTTATTCTCAGCTAATAAAATTATACTCGCATTAATATTTTACGCTGTCAATGTACCGCATTTTGATACGTTTTGCAGAATATAATAATTTTCAGCACAATTTTAAAACTTGTTGACTATACATTATCATATATAGGTTTACACGTATTAAATTGAGTGAATATATTGATTGAAATGAACTATATTGTATGGAGCATGACGTCTCATTTATTTACTTCTGAGTAGGTAAATACACATGCTTTAGTGAAAGAATAATAAGAAGCAATGATTCACAGAGCAAAATTCATATTCTATAGATATTGTACAGAATCTTGCGACATTTGTTATGTATTGAATTATTTAGACTATAGAATATTGTAGACTACAAAATAACAGGCAGTACTCATGAACGTGCTTTTTGTATGGATATTACTTCTTGCTTCTAAGTAATTAGTTACGAAGCTATTCATCCTAACCAGGAAATTACACAGCATTGTTCCTCATTCTAACCACAAAATTAATCAAGAGTACTTCCTACTTAATATCCGAACAGAATTATGTATTCTCTATGAAAATCCGTCTTCTAATCTCCACTTCATTGTTGTTGCTTTTGTAACATTGTAGTGTACATACTCCCGGGTATAACAACTATATGCACCATTTTAAACACGAAAGTGCTGTAATACTCCAGACATCTACGGCTATATCTCTGGAAACACAGTGTGCACAAACAAAGACATATCATTAATGAATTTGTCCATAACGTGTATTTTTCTAACTTTGAAGTATCATTTAAAGGTGCGGACAAAAGTCCGTAGAACTCGTAGATAACTTTTGTGATTATGGTCTCAGGAAATAATGATGAGCTCAAATTTTGTGCGTGAATAGTTTGGTGAAAATCAGCAAACAATCGTGATAACTGCTACTTCTGCATTGCTGATCTTAATTGTTTCAGGAAGATGATTAAACAACGCTTGAAGTAAACAAATATTCCATCTGTCATTCGACTAATTGTACACTATGAGAAAAGATTGGTGCTTGTATTTACGGGGCTGCCGGAGATTAATGTTGACTCTTGAAGGGATAATATATCAGTAAGTAAATTGATAACACCAACAATCGCATATGAACACCCTAACGATAGTTCTAGTTGGAATCGAAAACTAAGAAAGAAAAACAAAAAACAGGACCTTCCGATGATCCATATAAATCATCGAAAGGCCCTGTTTTTGACAACAAGGTGACGTCAAAAGAGTTATAACGGTTGAGCTTAGAGTAATGCCTGCAATGCACATAAGCTTGAAGAAGACGGATCAGGGGATGAAGTAGATTCGATTATGTGTAGACCATGTATTTTCTTTTAGAATTAAATTTAACTATTCCCTTTCGTCTAAATCTGAAGCTAAAATTATACTATGAAGATCTGTTATTGCTCACTTCAGTTTACTACACTATATAAGACTAATGTACTATCTTTCAATTCTGAATTTAGAGGGTAGTGTAGTATCTGTTCTGTTATCATACTACTAGTTTCTCAGGAATCACGTACTACTTTTCCAGGTGATAGCAGATCAGGCTTCTGTAGATACCGGCTTCCTGACTTAAAATGCACCAAACATTGATATTAATGTTTTTTCCTTTCACTTTGCGCAACTCAATCATGTTCTGCAAAGCTCAAAACAATTTTCCTCCACAAAACAACCAAACCAAACACCATGAATAAATAGTTAAAGATATAAAGAACTTCAAGCATTAGACCTTTACCAAAATCATCTGATTCGGCATTAAATAATCCGAAAAGAGTTGATATGCCGTAAAACAAAACAACCAAACCAAACCAAACCAAACCAAACATACTCCTTTTTCGGGGATAGTGTAGTATATTTTCCTGGTTATGATATCATCTTCCCAGAAATTACCCTTTCATTTTGGGGGGCTAGTGTAGTATCGGATCTGTTTTACTTATACAATATACGGATGCATATACGTTTCCTTCTTTTATGGGAGAGGTGGATGTAGAATCCCTTTTTATGAGATTATCTACATTTGGAGCGTAGTTTAGTATATATTCTTTTGTTATGATAATATCATTTCAGATATTACATCTTCCGTTAGATCACAGTGTAGTACATGTTTGTTCGTCATATATATTATTAAAAATATGCGAACGGAGGGAAAAAACTATTGTTAGTATATATAAGAAACTCAAATATGTATATATTATAATAAAAATTGAAAGCGATTTATTGAACACCAGTTTCAATGTCACCCTACAGCTCGAGTGAAATATGTTTGTATATTTTTCAAAGATATTATTACATAAGTAAACGTTATAGATTGCACTGAATTTGGCCTCGATTTTAAAATCCCAATAATTTTTGTGCATATTCTAAAAACGAGAGGAAAGCAATGATATAATGAAAAAAAAAACTATTCGAATTGATCCGTTTGTAAATATGACTATGTTTCTGGGTTATAAACGAATCAAACGATAAACAAACAACTATTCGAATTGATCCGTTTGTAAATATGACTATGTTTCTGGGTTATAAACGAATCAAACGATAAACAAAAAACTAGTCCAATTGATCCGTTTGTAAATATGACTATGTTTCTGGGTTATAAACGAATCAAACGATAAACAATAAACTATTCTAATTGATCCGTTTGTAAATATGACTATGTTTCTGGGCTATAAACGAATCAAACGATAAACAATAAACTATTCTAATTGATCCGTTTGTAAATATGACTATGTTTCTGGGTTATAAACGAATCAAACGATAAACAATAAACTATTCTAATTGATCCGTTTGTAAATATGACTATGTTTCTGGGTTATAAACGAATCAAACGATAAACAATAAACTATTCTAATTGATGAATAAAATCTTACGAATCGTTGTATTAACATTCGTTCTATTAAACGCCTTTCAGTATGTAAGTTTAAAAAGCTGTTTGATTTTAAACAGCAGAAAGCAAAATAAACATTGTGCCTAATGTTTTGTCTACATCTACTAAATATATTACCACATCTATAAACCAAATCTGTAAAAGATAGCTTTCGAGAGCTTATCCCAATTTCCCCCTTTAAAATCAACGACTCAGCATTCTGTATTTTAACGCAAAAATGGAATAGGTATACACGCTATTTTCGCATTGATTTCATTAGACGTGTGGTAGCTTTGCTATCAGCATAAAATGTCACAAGTAAATGATTCATACACTATTAAGAATTACAGAATAACAAAATATTGATGGGAGATACACTCATACAATAGTAAATTAGAATGGTGATGACTTCTTTAAAGAATTGAATTTTAGCCGATAATCTAAAAAATACCCGGACATTTATAAATGAATTTACTACAAAAATGAATGAATGAAAAATAAATTACGAAAACTCAAGCGTAACATCTACTAGAAGTCCTTTTTCTTGAATGTATTGATTTAATTATGCACGTTTTAGAAAAACTAAACCATAATCTAAAATTCTTTTAGAACAACAGAAACGCTATTAAGTCTAGAGAAACTAGTCAATATTACTTCTTCGTCGTGATTATGAAAAATATTTGTTTAAAAATCGTACGCTTTCTTTTTATCTTTGCTCAATACACTTAGATAAATTTAAGATCTAATAATTCACTTTCTCAATTCTGGTAATATATTATAAGAACAGACTCAGGAAATGAAGAACGTGATAAATCCAATTCTCTAAACCGAACTTGGACTAAAAAAGATGACAAATGTAAATGTGATATTCGACAGTAAAAGTTTATTTGAATTGAAAACAACATAATTAAATATATATCACATTATGTACAAAATAACTACACATTTTTCTACGTGTAACTTAACAATTATGAAAATATCGAAATATTCAAATAAAACGTATTTTAAATGAAAAGGGAGATAATTCAGAAATGATAGCAATCGCATTTCGACTACAAAAAACTATTAAGTTAATGACTCATAAGTGATACTAATCTCGATTTCAGTCAGTTCCTTTTTGAATAAAAATGAATTAATTAAAGAGATTGATTGCTTTTAATGTTATTCGGAATATAATCAATAACTGATTTGTATGAACTCAACTTATGCGGAAATCAATATTCATTAATCCGCGTTCATGTAAAAGTTCACGTTACAAATTTCCTCTTTTTATAACTCACACAATCTACACAATTTTTTATCATTTTTTTATCACTTTTTTATCACTTTTTTATTTTATTTTATGTGTTTCTTTTCGTCGTCTTATTGTGAACGAAATGACATAACATTGATGGTTTTCATTGTACATTTCGTTTGTTACTTTTAAAACATTTTCCAAAATTGTTTTTGTATGTTTAGCTGGGACGAAAATCAAAATGTGTATTTCATGTATAAAGTATAGCAGTCTAGATAAAGAATTGAAATGGAAACGATATATTGGGACAGAAAGTCGTTGCATTACATGTATAAGACAGGAAACCGCTTTTAGTTTGAGAAAAAAACTGCTGTGAAAATGAACAGTTACCATGAACTACTTGATTTTTAAAATGTGGGAATAAACGATTTAATTACATGCCTTTTTAATACACTAGCAAAACTAGCCTGGAAACATGATATCATGCCACCAGAGCAGATAGTACACGACACTCACACTCAAAAGAGAAGATAATCCTGGAAATACTTAATTCTTATATTATTTTAAATATTATTTTTTTTAACGCCAAAGCGTACTGGAAGCAAAATAAATTGGTTACAAAAAAGAAACTGAAAATAAAAACCCATGAAGTTTAATTGAAATAAAAAAGCTTTTCATAGGATTGCTCTCGTTCCCGACTTTTTGGAACAAAAAACATCGAAGTTTTATTTACATTTCTTATGATATATTACATATTACATTGTTTTTACGTCAATACGCAATTAAAGCAAAATACATTGTTTTTGACCATAAAAAAACAATTACCTACGCTATCGATAATGTTTATCCATTAATTAATTTATTTTTTATTATCGCTTATGTTTATATTCATGTTTTGAAACATGACGTAAATCATTAATCTATGACATCACGCTGAAGCTCTAATTCTTTTGTTAAGGTAATGTTTTAAGCTCTATTCATATGAAAGTCACAATAGGTGAGTTTTTAGAACCACAAACTAAAGATCTCAAGGTTTCGGTTTCGGGTTCTGGTCATGGCGTTCGCTTTATTTGTTGGATTTTTTTAATTTACTATTCTCCATTTAAAAAAGTCGTTATGATCTCTCATACTTCGAAATGAGACGCATTCCGTTATATACTTCTTACGTTAAAGAACATTGTGACTGACGGATGACAGACAGACAGACAGACAAAAACTCAATTCATATCAGATGAAAATATTTCTGATACGGGGCAACACTTATGCTATGAATTCAAAACATAAGTCGTCACATGGATTTATTAAAAGATGCTTTAGAAATATTAATGCAAATGTGTTTTAAAATGACTATTGCATAGAGAGGGTGTAATTCTATCAAATCGTTAATCTAGGTCTGAAAACATAAGGACAGATAAAAGGCTAAATAATTGATAGTATGTACGCATACATACTATTTGATATATTTAGAATGATTGAAGAAGGGTGTAATTCTGTCAGATCGTTAATCTAGGTCTGAAAACATAAGGACAGATAAAAGGCTAAATAATTGATAGTATGTACGTATACATACTATTTGATATATTTAGAATGATTGATCTCCGGTAATGTGTGTAAGGTATGTGGATAGATCTTTATTCTAAACAGTTATTCAAACTTATAAACCAGCTAGATATTCTACACTAACAATAGTCCAGATCATTTCTCCAATAGTACTAATGCAACATTGATTGATCACACATTGGTAGACATCTGTGATTTTACTCAGATAATCTACTATGCAATCTAAAATAAGACTGTAACAAACATAGGAAAAAAATAACGAGTGGCGATAATAATAATTACAGAAAATAGATATTTATCTACACATAATATGGTTGTAACATAATTAAAATATTTGGTTTGGGTGTTCGGATTAGCATTGGGAGCTAATGTAGTACACCAACATTGGATAGATTCCTGTTTTACTGTTATAAATTCTGTCCGGGAATATCGCTGGAATTTTAATTAAAGGAAGTAAAATCGTATTCTTCCAAAGGGAGTTGCGTCCCCTAGATTTGAATTTTCGCCGGCTGTTATTTTTTTTATAAGCAGTACGTGTAGTTTTAAGAAGCAATAACATAAATATTCTTTGTTAAAAAATATTGAACCAATGTTTAAATGTTATACGTTAAAGGGTAACGGTGCCCGACAGTGAAATGAATTAGAATAAATTTGGTTTTAAAAAATAGTAAAAAATACTAAAAAGACTTTAGCTGACATCCATTAGTTTCGTATCCCGATATTTTGAATTAATAACTCCGAATATAAACTGCGCAAATTTATATAAGGTGCTTTATTTACAGGTTAAGAAACGTGTTTGATTAAAAAATAAAAGCTGTTAATCTCTTTTAGCCGGTTTTAATAGTAGGCTTTAATGGGACAAATCTAAGCAAATGAAGTACATATTATTAGTACCGCGCTTAGTTTCGTATTCAGATGATTTTAAATGGCGTAAATTGTATAGTGAGATTTATCTTCGAGTTAATTTAAATATTTTATAAGCCCACAATAATTATAATTTAGCCAGTTTTAAATTTTGATACCAGGACCATGATAACCAATCAAAAGTTCTGCATATTTGTATCAGCTCTGCATTGGGTGTTTCAATATAGCTGCATGCCTCGTTTATTCAAGCCGTATAAGGAATCTACGGTGAGCTTATTTTTGGGTTTTGGACCTTTGTTTTTCGTGTACAACCACAATGTATAATTTTTCAAACTGAGAACTTTCTGTCCTTTCTGAAGAGTTCAAAGACAGACAGATCCAATATTGGCATACTGATGTTCGTTGATTCCCATGTGAACGAAACTAATTCGTATCAAAATGCACCGAAGATTGAAATGCAAATATTGTTAAAAAATAACAGAATTCGTCTGTTTAATAATACTTTTTTTCAATTTTTGTGATCGTCTTTTTTGTATTAAAATAAAAAAAATGAATAAATTTTCCATAGGTTTCACATTTTTCACAAACTTTTTCGATTCTTCGTCAAATCATCCTCAGGTGTCAAAAGCAAATGAACAAAAAAGCTGGAGAAAGAACAGAATTGTAAAAAGACGGTGGAGAAACGCGCATGATAATGATAATGCTCTTTCTCTCTCTCTCTTTCTCTCGCTCTCTCTCTCGCTCTCTCTCTCTCTCTCTCTCTCTCTCTCTCTCTCTCTCTCTCTATATATATATATATATATATATATCATAATGCAGTTGAAATAATAAAAAAATAAAAAATCAATAAAGTGCTCGAGGTTTTCCAAGAGCTTATATAAACTATTTTATTAAAAATAAAATACTTAAAATACATAAACACCTCCACAACACGCACACTATATTTCGAACCTTGTTTTTCAATATCAGTGGCTTTGCTCCAGGCGTATTTTCTGAAAGTCGAAAGAAACCAATTTATCTGAAGTGAAAAGAAGGCGTTCTCAAGTGTCTATTAAAGTACTTAAGAGTTAAGCCAAAGGCGTTTTACCCGGTATTTATTCCATTATTATATTCCTCAACATTCATTTATTGAGTTGGGAAAAGCTTGCTTACAACTAACTTCTTCATTCTAAAATGTTAGTATAAAATATAAAAATTGGAATTAAGAAAATTATCTTACCATTCTATTTACGTTAAGCTACGTTGAAATATTGGAATTGATTTCCAACAATATGTTATGGACGATGCTTTTTATTTTAGTTAATGGTAATGTTAGTTCAGGTAATACCACAACAACCTTCATTTATTTAGTCCGCGGAGCTTGAAATAAACAGAGAATAGAATAGCACAAAGGGGATAATGAGACTAATTGTACTAATTTCACCCTTTTGCTACATAAATAAATCGTTTGTTTAGTGATTTAGTGGTATTACCCGCGCAAACTTTAGCATAAAAAATGTAACGATATGACATGGTTTAAATCGTTACTAAAAGTCTTTAAAACGGTTTCTACCCACTTTATAGCCTATTCGCCATTCGCGTATTTAACCTTAACGTATGTATTTGTCAGTGTGTGCTTCATAATGTGTGCGTATTTTACACTTAACGTATGTAGGTTTGGAAATGCGTTCTTTATCATGTGTGCGGGATCTGGCGTATAATCGCTAGTTCCTTTTAACGATTACATGCTTATATAAGCGGCTCTATAAAATCTTTTACGTATCTTTAAACGTATGCGTGTGTTTGTGCCGTGTATTTTTGTCTCTTTTTCTCTCTCTTTTTCTCTTTTACAAATGTTCATTCAAATTAAAGCAACATTTACTTCTTACTTTTCTTCATTTCTTTCTTCGCTGCTGTGGTACGTCTTCTTTTTACATGTCCGCCATATCGTCGCGTATATTTCCTCTTCTTTATTTCAAGACTTCATCGGAATGATCAATTTGAAGAAAACGCACACACAATATTTTGTAGTATATTTAATGTGCGTGCAATGGGTGCAGTGCGTTATTTTACGGTCAATAGCTTATAGCGGTTCAGGGTGCTATTCATAAACCGATAATGCCATCAATATATAATCGATCCTGTAAAGTGACGAACTACACTAGTAGCGACGGTGGTAGTAGAGACACAATAAACTATTCGCCATGCAAATATTTATGCTTAAAATTGACCGGAATACATACATACATACGGTCAGGCAAAAATACTGAATTGTAATCATGTAAATTGTAGCTGCTTTGCATATACCATGCAAGCATAAAAAAACGACTATTAAAAATTGCATATATTCACTTGTATATGTGAGTAGCACGTTGAGCGGCCCAAGTTTAGTTCGCGTCAATCTGTCGTACACATCATCACAAGGATTTCTAATGCATCCAATACTACAATAAAGCGATCGAGGGGAACAAAAGCGGGAGAAATGAAACTGACTGTGTTGTGTCTGACGTGTTCAACATGCGTCGATTCTGATAAATGGCTCCCATATCGAAACGATGGATATCGACCTGCTACTTCACCCACTCGCCAAACAATCCATTTACAACCGACACACAACCGTGTATTAAACCCGGCACCACATATTTCTACCCATCGTACCATACGTACGCATTTTATCATATGACATGTGAAGAGGAATGAGTCTGTTGGTTTTATTTAGTTTTTCAAAGATACGACAATCAAACATTTTGCCATATCACTTCTTAATACAATTCATAGAATTCATAAATGGATATTATTATTATTATTATGATTATTATTATTATTATTGTTATTATTGTTATTATCATTATTATTGTCATTATTATTATCATTATTATTATTGTTATTATTATTATTATAATTATTATCGTTATCATTATTATTTACTCACTAGGAGCTATCACACTGGTCATATTATTATTATCATTATCATTATTATTATTATTATTATTATTATTATTATTATTATTATTATTATTATTATTATTATTAGCAATATTTCTTGCTTGTATATATAACGAACGAATATATACAAAATTGCCTCCAAAGATAATGGTATGATGACGATAATACACTACCTCTCAAAGGAGGAATTAATGCCTGAGAGGATGGTCTCATGCCAAAAGAACAAGTATTACACTACTACCCCCACTCAAAAAAGAGTTAATGCCTGGGAGGCTAGGATCCTGACAACAGAATAGATACTGCACTACCATCACGAAAAAGGAGGATGTACTACCTGGGTGAATGATATCATAACAATAGAACAGATGCTACAATGCACCCCCGAGTTAAAAGATAGTAATAGTATAGTTTCGGCTTCATATATAGAAGTGATAGTATTTTTTTAAAATTTTATTTTTATAGCATAGTTCACCCCAAACAAGGCAGGACGCCACTGTAGACGTAAGGGGCTACTGAGAAAAAAGAAGAGGGGAGAAGGTAGGATGCAGTCAACCTAGATTGGGATCTGCGCAGCGAGATGTCTGTTTACATTAGTTTTAAACTTCTGCATGTCTGTACTGTCGGGGAAACAAGGGGCAGGGAGGGAGTTCCAGAGGCCAGCAACACGAGGAAAGAAGCTATTTGAGTAGAAGGCTCCCCGACATCTGGGGACCTCCGCAGTGAATGAATGAGATTTAGTTGATTGTCGAGTTAGTCTAGTGAATTTACGTCGAGTATAGATTCAGCTTAAGACAGGCAGATAGTAAATCTCAATTAGTAATAAATCATTATTATTATTATTATTATTATTATTATTATTATTATTATTATTATTATTATTATTATTATTATTATCATTATTATTATTATTATTATTATTATTATTCACTATGAGTTATTACACGAGTTATTACCAGTGATCCTTAACTGTTAAAACATGTGATGCTTCTTAGTCTTGATTATAATAAGTTCCTTAGCTTTTCCATTACATCTTTGCAACTTACTTGGTGTTCTTGCACATATCGTTTTCACGTAATTTTCCTTTGGAATACGTTTTAGGATTCTAGTACTCTTTGTATACCTCTAGTGAAAATATGGATGATGTTATACGTCCTCGGGCTTACCATCCTCTCAGACACTCTGCCGGTACTCTCTATGCTACCAATCAATGTTGGCGTCAGTCTATTTGGGAGGGGATCGGTAAAGAGTCGAGTTATAATATTTTCTTTTACATTTACCCAAGTGTGCTTATTGTTGTTATTTACTCACTAGGACTTGGAAAGGTCGACGTTCTTGGCCTTTTGGCTAATATCAAAGGTGTGGTATCTGTTCCGATGGATACTGCACCCCATAGACTGGTATTGTCTTGGCCTTCGGGGCTTGATTTACGCCGGTCTATGGGTCTGTCCTGTGCAGTTCTAGGAGGTCCACCCTCCTAGGCTTCGCCTCCCCTCTTTGGGGAGGAGTAAGTTTATTGCTTACTGCCATAGGGGACTGCCAACGGGGCTGCCCAGGCAATTTTTAAACCCCACTTTCCCGCCCCGACCTTGGGTTACATCTTACTTGTGGGAGTAAGATAAAAACTGGCATTGTGCCTAACTCCTGGAGAGGAGTAAATCAATACTCACTAGGACTTTACACCCGAGTCATTATTCGAGAGACCACTGGTAATGATTCGCGAGAGAGCTCCTCGCGAGTAAAAAATCATTATAATAATTAACAAATGAAATGAAAATAATTAAAAATCCGAAAGAAACGGTTGGTAAGGACGTTCATCCCGCACCTTATTCGATACAAAGGTGTTTCTTGATTTAAAGATAAATGTAGAATAAATAAATTCATCAGATTTAAGTAGGCAAGACACGTTACATAAATAAACAACATAGTCCATTTTCCTAAAGGAACTGATTACTGCATGACAGTTTGCTCGCTAGAGTTTATATTATTATGATTACACAATATCCACCTCTTCTGACGCGACACTGCTTATGTTCAGTGAAAAGGAATAAACAACATCAGCAAACGTTGAAAAACGGAGATCGGACAAGCGTTATTTCGAAGTTTCACTCCGCCTAAAGCAAATGCTCTACAAAGACTTGGTATTCAAGTCTATCTCACTGTTTGATTAATTGCATATAAATACGAGAAAAAGAATCAGCTTACATGAAATAACCAAAGCCCTGAATAAAACCGGTTCGTTAATTAGCAAAGTGATGATCTAATATGTGGAGTAAGACGTTTCAAACGTATTCTCTTGTAACTTTGTCCTGCTAGACATTTGGAGACAGAAAAAAATACTCAACTTTTTGATACAGCAATATATATATATATATATATATATATATATATATATATATATATATATATATATATAATTTGTGGTGGCAAACAGGAAAACGCTCTTGACTGCGAATCAGTGGCGATTTGTAATCGGAGTTCCCGCCCGCCGACCGTCGGAAATTAACTTCCTGAACTGAAGATTGCGTAAGCATGAAACATCGATGTATGTAGGCAATAAATAATTAATATTTATTTATAAATATTAATTATATATATATATATATATATATATATATATATATATATATATATATATATATATATATATATATACATGAACAAAAAAGCTGGATAGAAGAAGATCATTTTAAAAAGCAGCAGACAACGAACCGGTGCAGATCCGGCAGGGACGTTAACAAGTTAAATTCCGATACGCATGGTGAATTGTATTGCGTCTAGAATTTTAAAATGTGGTTACTAAGTTTATACTTAATGTATGAAACAAGTAACCAAATTTTAAAATGTGGTTACTAAGTTTATACTTAATGTATGAAACAAGTAACCAACTTTTAAAATGCCTAACGCAATGCAAGTATGATTTGATGCTAATTATTGCGTCCCAGAATTTAAATTGTTAACGTTTCTCCTGAATATGCACAGGTTCGTCTTTTTTTTTAGATATATCTGACTTCACGTGCGCGTTCTCTGCTGATTTTCGATAGTCTCTTCTATTCAGCTTTTGTGTCATTTGGTTTGTCATCTGACGATAATTCGACGAAGAATTGAAAAGTTCGTGATACGTATGGAACATATATTTTTATTTTTTTCATTTTGACCCCAAAGAGCTCATTAAAAAAATTGAAACAAATAAAATGTCATAATCAAACAGAAAATTCTGTTATGTTTAACAATTTTTGCATAAATTAAGTAATGCTGCCTAAATGGACACAATATATATTAATATATATATAATTTATTTATAGATAAGATGTAGTTATACACGTACACATATTTCGCTGTATCTGCAGCCTATCAGCTAATTATATATTTAATCTATAAATAAATATATACGTCCCTAACATATATAGGAGGGGCGACATAATTTATGTAAGGGAGGTAACTCTCTTAGAAGTGGATCACAATAGATGTCTTTTATAAGCTGTCATTGTCGCCCCAAAGCAACAACAAAAATAACTATACATATATATATATATATATATATATATATATATATATATATATATATATATATATGTGTGTGTGTGTGTGTGTATAACTATATAATTATTTATGGACACGTGTAAAATTATTTCAACCAAGCATGTAGGTAAAATACTTTTCCGTATAAATAGTTACATTCGTTCAAGTATCGCAAATAAAATAAAGAAATGTACCTACTTTCTATTTACGGGGAACACGTGATTTGCACCTTCAGGTACATGTAAATAGTTTATAAGTAGGCAGTTTTCCATTATCCAAACGGAAAAGGCCATTTCAACCGCCCTTATTTGCACGGCCCCTTAGGTTTCCTTGCGACAATGTTTGAAGTCGGGGCACGGCTGTATATCGTCACTTCCGGGCGACTTCAGGCTTTCGTAAATCAAATTATTTTCTAACTGCACAAATGCGACCACTTCCCTAAAAGTAACAAGGTATCGAGTGAACCGGCCGGGAGGGACACACATGCACACACATGCACGCGCATGCACACGCACACAAACAAATTCGACAACGGGTAATGTTTAACTTGAATCCACACTTTTAGCGGAGTTGGCGTAAGAACTTTTGAGGAAAGTTTCTAACCACAATGCAAATTGTTAATTGCTTTTATTCTGACGTTACTAATTTAACATCGCTATCGTTTTCTTTCCCGAAAATACCTGCTAACTGACATGAAACAGTAAACAATGTGATCGCTTTTGTTTCCTGGTATCTCACCCCTTTTTAGCTTATTTAATACCAAACACTAATTTATAACGATTGTTTGATTCGTTGGGTCTGTCTGTTTGTCATTATTTATATTGAGTAAGGAACATATTTGGGCCGTTTAAATCCCTTTCTTTGAGACGGTAATATAAAGGTTTTATTTTCTTTCTGGTAAATACAATTTAAACAATGTTCGGAAGCTTGTAGGATCTAACAGAGCACTATTATCTTAAATTGTAACTTAGACCCTGAACTTTCCTCAGGGGTTTAAACTCCAAGAGATTGTTTGTATAATGTGACCCGTTGCCGTTTTGTGGTGAGTTCACGTAAGACTCAAAAGAAAAACACGTACAATTATGATATTCTTGATTGAAAATTGTTCTTTTGTTTATTAATGCTGGTTACACGAAAAAAAAAAGTTCTCATTATGAGTTCATTATACGTATATATATATATATAAGTAGATATACTCCTGCTCAAATCTCTGTGTGAGATCTATGGTTGGCTGCGGTAGGCCTTGCTGCGTAAATGTGTCTGTCTCTCGCTCTGATTTCACTCCTTTTTTCTCTTCTTTGTTTCTTTGTCTTTTTATCTATATCGATTCTTCTTGCTTACGAAACAATGGATTTAATAAAACATTCTTCACATTTCTTTTTGTTTTCAACCAAGAATATTTTCTGATTTACACTCTGGGATTCCTTTGTTAATGGAATTCTAATCAACTATTTTATCTATTGTCCAAGACTGACGTCATAGTATTTCCAGAATCGATTACGTTATCAGAAGTTTTGAGCAAACGGATTTGAAATTTTATTACATTGTCTTAAGTCTTGTTACATTCGTCAGCAAACCCTTTCATCGTGTTACAAGATTGGAGAAAAGGGATGCAAATGATGGGTTAAAGAGGTCCGTAACATTCAAATTCTACTTGTAACTAACGTCAAATAATAGATATTGAGATCGCAATAAATGAATTGAGATAGAATGCTATTTTTGTTTAGTTTGGATACATAATTAACACACAAAATAAAATACTGTGTTACATTACACAGGAGTAAATAATCCTCCACTTTATAATAAAGACCAATGTGTATTTTTTGTATAATTTGATATTAATAAATATAATATATCCCTCTTGTAAGGCAAACGTAAGGGAGTATAAAACGTGTATTTTAGCCTCTTGACTAAACCATTTTAAATGAAGCGACAAAACGACCAGGATACCAGACACACTCCGATCTGATATGAACCCGGAGAGAAATCCATTCACTTTAAATAAAAAGTCAACAGCAGGTGTCTTTTACGTCGTCAGAAATGATAATACGGATTTATATATGAACAATTAAATTACTAATTATTAACGCTATTCTATGATTTTATACGAATATTAGTGCGAATATTAATGGATCATAAGGTTACTATCATTTTGTTAAATAAGAATGTACACTAGTAGGACATACTTTTATACGGTTCCCTCGACCATGAAAATACAATATTTACACTACCGAGTATATACACCAAAACTATATTCTAAAATATTAATTTTTACCGTTTAGATACATTTCTATTTATTAGTGGGTTCTTCATTGAAACAAAAAGAACAATCGGTTAAATAACATTATAATCTGAAAATTTGATGCTTTATTACAAGCTATCCGAGTATGAGAGAAAAAAAACTTTTAATATTACATAAAATATTTTAGACATGTGGGGTGCTGTCATTTATATGCTCCTCCAAAAGAAAACCAATTTTCAGTTGGTAATCACCTGAAATTAAAAAGAGAACCTCTAAATTTAATGTCTGTATTGTTGGGATATTTGCCATCAACATTCATCATGTTTTGACTTGTAAAATAAACACATAAATTTATCTATATATATTTGTAACTTAATTAATTCAGACTCAATGTGGTGTTGAGGCGACATATCCGTATACTTTTACTAGATGAGATCAGTTCAAACCCAGGTTTATAACATCACGACTTTTGTAAAAATCATATATCCTGTTGTCGTGTGTACAATGATAGCTTCATTTTTTCGTCATTTTTATTGTTCACCACTTACCAAAGCGAAAAGACACTCGAGGATAAGGGCCTGTGAGATCTTAAGTTTAATGCCTGGACATTATTATGAAAGGATTGAGCGCTATGGTTAGTTCCCAGGACGAATCGACATATATTTGTTGATCCTTAGACTTGAAATCGACCATATTGTAG
Source organism: Sepiola atlantica (assembly GCA_963556195.1). Lineage (NCBI taxonomy): Eukaryota > Metazoa > Mollusca > Cephalopoda > Sepiida > Sepiolidae > Sepiola > Sepiola atlantica. The sequence continues at coordinate 7,260,679 of OY744537.1, read as the reverse complement.
TAAGTTTGGAAATATTTAGGCGGTAGTGTGCTCCACACATAGGAAGATCTTGGTAATAAACTCTGTTCATGGAAGTAAACCAACGTGGTTTAGCTGAGAAGTTTTTAGGGGAGAAACCAGAACTTGAATCCCAATCGAGCACCTACCATGGAAATGTCGAAAAATTAGGGGAAACCAGCAACTCCTCTTCTTTGAGAAAAAGTCTGCAGGGAAACGAAAAAAAATCTTCCACTAGATGGCGAAATCGATATTGTACTCTATCAAGGCACGAGCGGTACCTCCCTATACAAGACAGCATTACTCCAACTTGGGCCGAATCTGACTCTAATACTGGCAGAGGATCGCATCAGGTGTCACGTACCATTTTTCTACCGATTTTACCAACTGATTTAATGTAACTCTTCCATTTCAGGTCACGGGTGAAAGTCAGTCCTTGGATCTTATAAAACGAAAGGGCTTCAACTACTGCTATGTTCACTCTAAATCGAAGTCATAGCACATGCCCGGGTCTATCTATGGGTGAAATATAAATTAACATTTACAGAGTATTTGTTTACAAATCAAATTAATTTACAAACCATTTGTATACAAAATATATGTACGGTTTTGGCATTAAAGAACTCAACGACGGTTAACATGCCGTGAAATACAACAGCCAACGAACGAACACATTAGTAACTAGATTTTGAAATAATGCTAATAAGTCTTATAATTTTTTTTGAAGATTAAAAAGAATATATAGGCACTTAAATGTTTATGTTGATAACATTTCACTGTTTTACACGTAGCCTGAAAGAAATGTACTTGTGTTCTTGTCAGTGGAAAGAAAATGTAACAACTGAACTGGCAAACGGTTTTAAATAAAATTAATAACCAAGAATCATTTTTATTTTTAGTATTTAATTTAATTTTCCTTTGATATCTTTATGTTAGATATTGGCCCTGTGAGAGATGGACGCATCTGTGAAAGTCGTGTTTGAATTGCGCGATTTGTGGCGGTGTCACCTCGTGCAACTTGGTAGATGTGTTCCCACGATTGCGGTGACAAGTGATGTAACCTTAGGGTTAAGGGTTGAGGGCACACCTGGCGGATCACGAGGTTCGTGACGTCAGAGTTGTCCGCTGTAAGAAAATTTAATTGAGATTTTAACAGTTACTGACTGGGAAGAGACGAGTCGACAACGATAGTCATGTAGCTATTACAAGCTGAGGGACATCGAATTTTCGAATCCCAAAATTAAGAGCCAGAATGAATGTTGATATCTCCTCCCTTTCGAGAAATTACGGATTAATGTAGGAATTTTAACTAGTGTAGTCTCTCTCTATCTCTCTCTCTCTTTCCAACGAACTCCTCAATTGTTGGCTAATTAATTAATAGTAAATAAATGGCTCGAATTTAAACAGACAAAATACTTTGTGAATTTATTGAAGCAAGGGTTTGATTTCAGAGCGAAGATAGCAGCCCGAAAATGTTAACGTGCGACAAAGCAGGCGACCACAGTGATGGCAGCGACAGACATATGATAGCAGTCGATGACAAAAAGCTGCAACAACGAAATAAGGTTGGTACAGGCAGTACGAATAGTAACGACGACAGCGACTGAGAAGCGCGCACGAGTAGCGCTAATAGTTCCCTGCAATTCGACGACAGCGACAGAGAACGCGGATCGAGAGACGACATATCGCCCCATTTAAATCAACAGCGAAGGTAAATCTACGACGACCAAAGAGTTACAGGTGATGCCAATAACGTGTAAATGTAACATTTAACATTTTGTTTTACAAGTTCAGACGTTGAAACTCAAAATCAAAGGAAAACCGACGCCAAAGTGTACTCTCGCACAGAGCCGTGAAATCTTTAAATTAACTTTTACCTAATTAAACTTTACAGGAAGCCATTTTAAAATGTTGAATGTTTTTAAAACTTTTTGGCAACCCCTCGTAATGTTTGTCAATGTTAAACAACCGGACAAATGCCCACCGGACAAAACCCAACCATATAATAAAAAAGAAACAGAAAAATGCTTAACAGCCTTAAAATAATTAATTAAAAACACATTAAAAAACACTTTTTTATATTTTACTGTTAATTTGATTATCCATGATGTTTGTCAGTATTTTTGTGCAAAAATGTTATATTCAATTTAAAAACATTTTTCTGAACTTTGTACACTAACTGCATTCTTTTAAAAGTTACTTAGAGAATTTATGCAAAGATTCATATGTTGATGTTTATAATCTATAGATTTAAGTTCTAATTGTAGTTTAAAAACAATGAAGATTTATCATTTTATCATTAGTACCAGCAATCGAAACTTCAGTTTAAAAAATTAAAATAATCGTTTTGGAAATCAGAAATTAGGTTAAAATTTCTTCTGATCCGGATTTCGATTTTTCCGATTCGCGATTTCGATTTCGATTTATCGTCCAAACACAAAATTAAAAAAAAAAATCTGTACGTTAAGCGCTGTGGGATAAATTATTTGTTAAGTTATACAACACTTGATTATTGGACTTAAGTTGTTTTTATTTTCATGAGATAAAGTTCTAAATTACTATATAATGCTCTGAAAATCGAACTCCAATTTACTGTTTTAATCGCCGGCGGTCTTTTACATTTTTTTCTTGAAGTGGGTTATCATTTTAGGGTAAATTTATATGTAAAATTGAAAAAAGATAATTATATAATTGAATGAAATTAGAGTATACAATTTAAAAAATAACGGCACTTTTTTAGTTTAGTTGTGAATCAGAATTTATTTGTTTTCAATTTTGTAAACAGGAGCAGACAATCAACCGGAAACAATATAAAATTAGAACATTAGAACTTTTTTTTATCCAAAACAATCAAGAAAGCGAACAATGATAACACAGAACAGTGTTTTCTATTTACTAATGTAAAATCTTATAAAAAAAAAGGAAACATTGATTTTTTTGTATAATTTAAAACTTTATGAAACAAAAAGTTATCATTTGTGCGCCTGCAGTGATTTTCTGTGGTCTAATTTGAAAACTTTATTGTCTGATTTTTTTATCAAACAGTCAACATTGATGTTTTTGTATAATTTAAAACTTTATAAAACAGAAGAATATCATTTAAAAATAATGGTAAAATAAAGATCCATTTTTAGATAAAAGATTCAAAGCCTGAATTACTTCCGGTTGATTGGGGTAGGAGTGAATTGAACTCTTTAAAATTGATTTCTGATTCACAGCTAAACTAAAGAAGTGCCAAAATAACTCATAAAAGAACGCATTTCACTGTGGGTTATTTAAGTGATTAAACTATGATTTGTTATTTCCTGTTTTAAGTAAAACAAAATAGATTTCTCTACTTTTTATTTTTCTGGTTCCCCGTTCCCAAAATTTGTTTTTATTTTGTGTATGAGACATCCTTCTAAACTGAGACAATCCTTATTTTGTTTTGAGAGAGAGATTTCTTGCTTCTTTGAAAATATGCAAAAATCGTTATTTCAAGAACGTAGCTAATACATAATTTCAGCGAAGAAATAGATTTTATTCTGTTTGATAAGAAATCTTTCTATAATAGAGAATTTTGTATTGTGTTTGAAGAACGGGATTTTCCACAAATGATATAGCAAAGTGTGTATTTAATCAATCTTTTCTTTTTGTTAAATACTTTTAAGTAGTTTCTAATAGAACACACTGTTTTAATAACGTAGCCAATACATAATATCACAAAGAAACTTTTCTTATCTCGCTTGAGAAGAAATCCTGATAGTCTGAGATTATTTGATTTAGGTTGAAGAACGAGATTTTTCACAAATACTTTTTAAATAGTTTATCCATGTAGACCTAGGCAAGTTATAATCGCAAAAAATGTACTTTATATGTTGGTTAAAGCGTAATCCACTGAACCAGATTGTTTACAGAATGTGTAAGCCACTTACATTGAGAATTGCCCAATGATATTCCGGTACTTTGCGAAAGAGAGCGATCGTTATTTAGATTTAAAAGCCGTTGTATTATGTAGAATTGACAAAATCAAATTATGTAAGTGAATTAACCAAATTCGTTTCTATTATGAAAGGACCCGGTGTTTCTGGTAGAGGTCATAGTAGATACATAGTAGCGAGTAAAAGTGCCAGCCATCTTCTCTTAGGAAGTTTTATTTGGGAGAGTCCGGTAATCCAGAGAAAATATAATAAATATTGAAAGAAAAGGAAATAAATTCAGAATTTGTTAAAATACGCATGAGGTCTTAGCCTCATGGTATGACGGAACAGATTAGCCTATGAAAATGTTGTTTATAAAGCTATTATGTCTGAAGACATGAAGGTAAAAAGAACTTTACTTTTTATATATTTACTTATGTATTTATATATTAAAATATCTGGTTATGTTTATATCAACCGTGTAGATTTAGCCAATGTATTCGGTAAACTAAATAAGGATTCAAAATAACTAGTATCGATTCATGATTGTGGATCAAAGTGACATTAGTCAGCAGGTTCAGCAACTAATGATTATATCACAGTAAGGCTATCACCTTCTTTATCATCGATCTGTACAACTGAGAGAGCTTATCTCATGATTTTGAGTTTATTGGCTGTAGTGATCTTGACATGAACCCTAGAGGGGGATAATTGCAGTCCATTGAAATGCCAACATTGATTTAATAATCTTGAAATCTGATCAAATCCTAGAGCATGTCTTCCCGCTTAATTCTGCCAAAGGCTGCATTTGAAAGGCCACATCTGGGGAGTTAAGAAATATACTTCTATTTCGCGCAAACGAATAGAAATACATTTGACACCCATAAATCCGTGTGAAACGGATGAATCTGTTATTGCTTTGTAAATGTACCACCTGAATGGTAATAAACCGTTGCTGATTTTTCCGTACAAATTAAAGAAACAGGATTTGTGCTACTTACGAACATCGATTCGGATTGACTAACATATTTCATTTGTACGATTACAACATACGTTGTCTACATAGTAGTTAACCTCTATAAGAGTGACATAAAATCAAATGAAATCACATTGCAATAAGCCATATCAAAATACTGAAAGTAAGTTGGTATATTAAATCAATAATCTTTTATCTGAAAGAACAATGGAAGTAAAAGAATTCAGTACTGAGACGTCTATTATTTTTTATAGTTATATAAAATATGAAGTTATGAATGATTTACCATAAATCAATTTTAGTCAAGGGTCAATGGTGATAAATCAGCGGAAAGTTAGATATGAAATGCGACACTTTCGAAGTGCCTACTTCAGCTCTGTCACCAACAACGTTTGCGCGAAAGATTAGTAAAATAAGAAAGAACAGAAGCATGGCAAAGTTTGTAGGACTAAAAACAAAAAGCGGTCAGGATATTCTCTAAAATAGAGATATTCTCCTAAAGACGTGAGCAGTGGCTAAACGTTTCCTGTCTACATAAACCGTTTGTTTTAAGTTAGTCGTGCGTATATAATGAATGAAGAACGTAAACATTAGTAGCATTGATATAATTTAAATACGCAGCTATTAAGAAGCAACTGGTGTTCTATTGTCGTGTCTGAATAAACCACGATCACCAACAACTTTTGCCAGAAAGTTGACTTACCACCCTGACAAAAAACTGACGCGTGAATCTTTTGCATGCAAAATATTCTTGTAAAGAAATGGCTTCTTTCCAAGCATGAAATTGTAGAAAAGCTATCAACGTGATTCTTTCTCTTACTGATATTGTATATAATAAAACAAATGTTTCTGGGGAAAACGTGTGTGTGTTTTTTTCATTAATCCATGTGTACTGATTAGGATTAGTACGATAGTATCGGATTGATTGAACACGACGATCGAAGGTACCAGTTATGGAGTACCTAGACTGAAGAATTCGAGCGGGAGACGAGTATTAGAAGGAAGCAGAAAAGGCAAATACACTGACAACGTAGGTGAACGAATACAGACAAAAATGTAGGCAAATACAAGAACCTCTCATAGAACACTAATGGGAATAGGTAGAAGTTCAAATATTCAACAATAGACTGCTATTTTAACTTTTTTTATGGAAATCGCTATAGATAAAGCATGAATCCACTTGATGTAAGGAGCTAAAAAAACGACTTCAAGGTCAAAAACTATCCAACGATAAGTGTTGGATATATTCTGACACAGAAAACAGCAATTATTCCCCCTTAGTCAGAAACATCGCTCATGGAATGTTAGGAATAAAGGACAAAATAAAGAAAGCGAGAGTTACGAGGCTGCTGAAAGTAAACCGAAAGGTTCACTTTTTACTCTCCCAAACCGCGTGAATATTTCTATTCATATTTAATGTGAATAACATATCCCCCTCTTCTTAATCTGTGTACGCAAAAAAAAAAAAACAGAATTTCTACGTTCAGTTTCTTTCTAAGAATGTCCTATCTATGGAACATATTATGACGGAACTGCTTTCCTGTGGACTAAAAGATGGTCGTCGTCAAGTCCAATGTCAAAAAATACTTGTCGAGCTGTCGTCTTGGGTAATCAAATTCTGCCCATCCCACCCATCGTTGCAAATCCTCTCATAACATTGATCATTATTCAACTGAAAATCTCATTAGCACCTTTGGTCTTGGAAAGTGGTGATGTTAGTATAGAAAAACTGTTTGGCTGCCTGCCAGCAAGTATGTATGTTTCTCAGCTATCGGTGACTAAAAACTGCTGACAGGATATAACCAAATGTGAAAGTTGAAAAAGCGTATCAATTATTGAATAAAATAAAAGATGATCCACAAAGAAGCTTAAAAAAATAAATATATGGCTTATTTGTAATATTGTTACTTTTTTCCTAGGTTCTATTTTTTTCATCTTTATTTCGTTTTTGTTTTTCAAATTTTGTTTTGGAAGCGTCTTTCTTCTCTGCTTCCCTACTTTTATTTCGCTTCTATTCAAGCTTCGGTTTCAATCTGTATTGCGTAGTTTCGAGCGTCGCGGCGTAACGTTAGGAAGCGTGTCTATTCATGCGTGCCTTAACACCAACAATACTGCCAGGTCTGCCAGTCGAAAGCGATAGATTCCCTTTCATACACGGGCTGCAAGTGAACATTTCACGTCCACACAGAGATCATTATCAGCAACGAGAAGTGCATGCTTGTCGACATGCCAACTCAAACGCCATTCTCAGAGAATCGGGAGGGACGTAAAGAGTAGCGTTGCTGCATATGAAATAGTCGATATCGAGAATAGATCGAATCTTGATTAATTGTGTTAAATTAAACACGAATTAATGAACGTATAAAATAATGTGACGTTGTAGATTACTACGTCACATTTTCAGCAAAGGCGAACAGTCTCGTATTTCTAACTATAATAAGAAGCAATGTAACTTTTAATCAGTTCGTATATTTTACAGACATTCGTGCGTACAAAATGTATAGTAATATTAAAGCTCAGCACGATCTGTCTATCTGTTTATCTGTGTTTATTTTTTAATAAACACAGATAAACAGACAAATCGTGCTGAGCTTTAATATTACTATAAATTTTGTACGCACGAATGTCTGTAAAATATATATTACAAATTACTCAACAGAATTGTACTACATTTAGCATACGATATTCTTTAGATGCAGAGATTACGAAGATATGTCATGTCAATCGTACACTAACTACACAGTGGCCCCAAAATGTAAGCATTTAAGATAAAGTAACATTTGTTATTGAAAGGAAAACTATACATTTTTTGGGGGTACTCTTATAGATGACGCACCATGTTTCCGTGACTTCGCCTCAGATCTCGGAAGCGTCGGGAGTTGATGAAACTATAAAACAATCAGGTTACAGCGAGCAGCCGATAACGTTTGGAAGAAATTAATCGCGTTCAATAAGAAAATTGAATTTTTTTATCGGTGTCAGCTCGTTGAATCTCCCGAAGGACTAATTGATTTCTGCCAGTACAGGACAAGTACAAGAACACTCCTGGACCAAATGCGACCCTAACTCAGAAACTGTCATAGAAACAGAAAAAAATGGGGAAAAAAATAAGCCATTTGTTTTAAAACAGTGCTTTCGTTCAGGAAAAAAAGACAAACAAAATAACTAAACATCGAATTGATAACAGTTGTTTAGCTGTGGTTTGTTATAATCGTCTGCCAATCTTTAATTTAGCGTTTGACAGTTTTCGCCTCGTCAACTCTCGGGTGTTTCCGAGACCTGCCTCAACGGTGACGACTCTAAGTCACGGAAACCGGGTGCGTCATCTATAAGAGTACCCGTTTCCTTCATAGACCTATCCTACGCACTTTAACAGTTTATAATGTGCTTGACCCAAGGTCTTTGGTGCTAAATCACTGTGGCTACTTACACACTGAATTTTGTAAACACTCTCAAAACGTGTCTCATAGTTACGATGGTTTTTTCTGACCATGGCTGACCATGGCGGCATGACGTTCAATGTTATTATGTACATTTCCCGTATTTATGTAGGTTATGTGTGTGCGATAAAATTCATTAATACTCCAATGTAAGAAGGAAAGAAAACATTATAAACAAAAGGGAATAGCATCATAAGTAGTATCACTATTTAACCGGTATTCGATAGGGAAAATAGAGAAAACAAAAAGAGATAAGTAGTATAGAGTGAACAGAAGAAAAATAATTTGGGATTTTGTCATTTAAAAAAAAAGTTACTGGCTTTGCAAACTTACTTTTACGCCGGGAACATTCTTGGCATAATTCTGGAACTTTAGAGAGCATCTTGGTAGAAAGTTCTTTATGAGAATTAAACATGTTTCGATTTAAATCTAGACAGCTATACGTTAAATAATTACCTCCACTTTTGGTAGGGGGTTAAGTTATTGCCTGTCGCCTTAGGCGCCACTATCAGGTTCGGTTACGGCTATTTTCGTACTGTTGATCGAATAAATTGTTTACCGTATCTAAAACTGACCTTGTGTCGATTTTATTTCTGGTCATCTGTTCATACCAACATGGGAATGCTTGGCACCATCTATTTCTATGGTCTTGTCGACCCTATTGTTTTTATTGGTTTGTTTGTCTGAGACCAGCTTTGCAGACATTGCTCTATTTTTCGGGGAATTATTGAGTTAGTGCCGATCGCTATTTTCATGATTCGAACAAGACTGTGGTACCAGTCTTAAAGAATTCTGGGGATAGAACTGATCCTCAGAACTACCGCCCAATTAGTCTACTCCCGATCTTTGGAAAAATCTTTGAATCCTTAATCAATCTAGCGATAGTCCGGCACTTAGTTAATGCTTAACTTCTTTCTGATCGCCAGTATGGATTTATACAAGTAACAATCAACTGCAGATATCCTAATAGTTATCTCTGAATGCATATATCATACACTGGACAAGGCAGGTTAAACTAGGGCATTTGACAAGGTATGACATAAATGGCGTCTCCTAAAAATTCGCTCACATGGTATTGCTAATCAAAATTTTTATATAATTAGATCTTTCCTAACCAAAAGAAAGATTCAGGTTGTTCTCGATGACCGTTCATCTAAGCAACATGAAATAAATGTTGGTGTACCCCAGGGATCTATCCTTGGACATTTATTGTTTCTGACATTCATAAACGACCTCCCTGAAGCCATCGAGTCTGAGATAGGTATATTTGCTGACGACACCACGCGCTACTCTTGTCATGTGGGCAAGACGGACGTGAACATATCCGAGGCAATGGCGGAATCCTTAGAAAATGACCTCCAGGCTATAGTAGATTGGGGTCATAAATAGTTGTTAACTTTTAATGCTGCAAAGACATACATCGTTTCCTTCAATAGCTACAAGACACCTCTTCAACCACCGATTATCATCTGAGAGTTCAACATTCAAACTCATCGGCCTAATCTTAACAAGTAACATGAATTGGAACAAATACATCGAAGATATAGCCAAGGCTGCAGCAAATTAGGTGGGCTATCTATAGCGTGCTAGTAAACTCATCACACCTGAATTATCCTGTATCTCTACAAAGCAAACCATACGCCAATGCATGAATTATTGTTGCCACATCTGGGCTGGTGCATTATCCACTAGTCTCTCTCTCTCTCTTAGACCAGGTCCAAAAAGAGTCGCCAAATTAATAGGTTCCTCACTATCCACGAATCTCTCGCCCTTGTCCCATCACCGCTATATTGTATCCTTGTGCTTGTTCTAAAATACTTCAATGATTGTGCTCCGATGAACTTGCTGCTCTAGTGCCCCCTCGACGTAAATATACTAGGCCAACTCGACAATCAGCTAAATCCCATCCATTAGTTGTGGAGGTCCCCAGATGCCGGAGAGCATTCTTCTTCAATAACCTCTTTTTCATCGTGTTGTATTCATTTAAATACGATATAATTTCCCTACTGCCACAGGTAGATTCGTAGCTCAGTCGGTAGCCCACCAGACGCCAATTACTGGGGTCCCGGTTACGAATCTCGCTTCATCTAGTCACATTGATTACTCGTTAAGACCATGGAACAAGCATCTGAGGGTAACTATATAATATATATCTATATATGTATAAATATATACAGATATATATATATATATATATATATATATATATATATATATATATATATATATTTATGCAAACATTGTAAAAAATTACAGAATTCGTCGGTTTAATTATACCTTTTTTTCATATTTGCTGATGTTTTCTTGTATTTGAATAAAACAAATTATAAATGTTCCACAGGTTTCACAGGTTTCACGAACGTTTTCCATACTTTCGTCGAATCATCCTCAAGTGTCAAAAGCAGATGAAGAAAAAAACTGGAGAAAAGAGCGAATTTTAAAAAGACGTGGAGAAACCCGCAGTATTTTTAATTTTTTAAAAATTGTTTTCGGAATGTATAATTTTATTGTTATTAACTAGAGTTTTTCTTAAATAAGAAGGAGGGCATTTATGTTTTTGTAGATGTTGGTAAATTGAACTAGAGTTTACAAGATGCATAGTAAGGCGGAGGGATGAGGTAGTTAATTAAGGGAAAATAAAAATAAAGGAAAAGAAAATAAAGAACAAAAGGGCGAAAAAGAAGGAGGAATCCCACATCCGGCGAAAGACAAGCACAACATAGGCACCCTTTCTTTCATTTTTTCTTTCCCCTTTTTGGATTGGACCGGCCTTCATTCTTGTGGTGGCGCATCACATCGACCACATATTACCGAGTTGTTTGAGATGGCTTTTGAACTTATTTTCCTTTTTTCTTCTTAAATGATTTCAACTAAATCAATCCTTTGTGGGGCATTGTAGGTGTTGAGGTCAATATCTTAGGTTTTGTATTTCCCTTGATGAACTGCCTAGCAAGTAACTAGCTTGGTGGCGAAACACGTGTAAGGAACAATCTTTTACAAAATAAATAAATAATGAAATAAACGATATTTTCCGGAAAAAATATCTCGGTAAACTCTCCAAATATTAATTTTATACATACATAGAAGAAATCCATGGACACGTGTTTCTGGCTCACAGCCGTCAACAGCATGGCTAACTTAGTCAAGGATCGATCCCTCGATGTATATAGTCCAGCGTCTTACCACTGGACCAAGACGCTTGTCTAGTAATATGTACGATTTTTATCACTTAAATATTTAATGTATTTTTATGTAATTATTTTTATTGGTGATTGCAGCGTTCGTTGTTTTTTTGCTGACTATTATTTCGATTGTCTCACTTCCTAAGTGATTAAGATGCAGACAATTGCATTATTAGTCGCCCTTAACGTTATAGGTCGTATTTTTCGTTAATATGCATATTTTTATTAATTTTATACGTGCATAAAAGTACTTCATGGACACGTGTTTCTGCCTCACAGCCGTTTCAAGGCCTTGAGCGCAGATGATTCGTGGCATCGCATACACACATATACACACACACATATATATATATACATGTGTGTGTGCATGTTTGTTTCAAATAGTCTATTAATGAATATACTTCAAAGACATGAAGTCAAAACGACAAACTAAGAGGGCGTCAGAGGGCGTGTGCTTATAACTTTTTTAAGTGTGACTTACATTAATAAATCGTTGGACTGTTTGGTGTAAGATAAAAAAATGAAAATTTATGCTACGAATCATCTGCGTCCAAGGCCTTGACAAGAAATGCGCAACAAATGGAGAAATACATTATGTGAATGGGGGATGGAGATACAGGTGCGACATTGGAACAAATAAAAGAAGATAGAAAAGGAGAAGAGATAAGAAAAAGAAAGCGCAGGGACAGTGGAGAGAAAGTGACACACAAGGAAATCAGAGAGTCAATAGAGGATGTACAATGTGATGCTTGGCTACCCAGTGGCTATTCATGGGAACAGAAGTGTATAGCTTCATAGTGTTAATCTTCTGGTCATTATAATTTAGGCCAGACAAAAAAGTAACGCAAGATCTCTCAAAAGAAATAGTGTTATCAAAGGGAATTGTGTCTTCGGAGCAATGAGATGAAGCCATTAATGTAGATAGAATACAGGAAGTGATAAGCAAGGCGTACAAAAGCAAATTACATGTTTTTTGTGTTCATTGTTTATGACTTTCTCTCAACGATTTCTGTAATTTTTTGTGATGTGAAGAGATGCCAAGAATTGGAAGAAATTATTGGAGGGGTGATATGATGAGGGGATGGCGGAGGCAAACATTTACAAAATAAAATCTAATAACTACTCTTATCTATGAAACTTCCCCAGACTAAAAGATGCGTATCTTATGACATAAAAAGATAATAACTTATAGAATAACTTATCAAATTCTATAGTAAATTATAGAAATAAAATTATCTCGATCTCACTTAAATTTAATAAATTCCCAGTGAAACCTACTACAGGGTGGTCCACAAATTAGCATTTATTATTGAAAGGAAAACTTAACAATTTCTTCATAGATCTGTTTAAGAGACATGTATGTTTTGCGTGGCATAAGTTTTTCTGTATACCACCATTTTGCATGCACAGCTTAATAGTTTACCATGGTTCTGGATCCAAGTTCTTTGACGCTGAATCACTGTGGCTACTCTTACATTGAAGTTTGCAGTGACCTTCAAAACGTTGTCTCCCAATTACTATATTTTTGTGTAATGACTGGCTGTGGTTCCCCACTGCGACTTTCAATGTTATGTTGTACAATTCACCTATTCCTGAATTTGTCCACGAGAAGCCTTATTGTGAGTGTGGTTAGAACATTTGTCATTCGAAAGTGCCTCAAGAATTGGCGTTGAGTTTTGACACTCAACGTAGATATCGACAATCTTGATCCTCTCCTGGACGGGAAATCTTGTTGCCTGTTCTTTTTGACTTGAAAACACACAGATCTGAGTTAATTTTCATAGGAACGATAATAAAATTGATACATATTTTTAGGCCACTTTGTCAGTGTCAAATGCATTAGAAATGTGGAATTGGAAGTGACTTTATCTAACACTCTCTGGAAGAATATTAATACTTCTCTTCCTTATCGTTATGAATGAAATAGTAGGGTAGACTGATCCAGAACAGAGAACAACTCAGATTAACATCAGCCATCTTCATTTCAAAGCATTGGTTCCGTTTGTCTTTGATTTTCTCAGAGGACTGAAGTAATGACGGATCAGATAAAGTATCGTTGTGGATTGTGCAACTATTTGCATCAATATCAACTCATAGTGAGGACAAAACATTCAGACTGTGCTTTGTAAAAAAAGGGGGAAACTTAGTTTAAAAAGTTAATACATTTTACAACTTATATCGCAATTAGATGGAAGATTTGTATGAGTTTATAGCTATTATATATAAAAAACATCATTTGACATACTCTTTTATTTTAAAAATATTTACTTCATTATAACATAACTTTCGGTTCTAATAAATGTTTCATGTGCAAAAGCAACGGTTGTTAGCCCGGCTACTGTACATATATTTATATATATTTAAACATATTTCTTATATAAATATTTACTTCATTATAACATAACTTTCGGTTTTAATAAATGTTTCATGTCCAAAAGCAACGGTTGTTAGCCCGGCTACTGTACATATATTTATATATATTTAACCATATTTCTTATATAAATATTTACTTCATTATAACATAACTTTCGGTTCAAATAAATGTTTCATGTCCAAAAGCAACGGTTGTTAGCCCGGCTACTGTACATATATTTATATATATTTAAACATATTTCTTATATAAATATTTACTTCATTATAACATAACTTTCGGTTCAAATAAATGTTTCATGTCCAAAAGCAACGGTTGTTAGCCCGGCTACTGTACATATATTTATATATATTTAAACATATTTCTTATATAAATATTTACTTCATTATAACATAACTTTCGGTTCTAATAAATGTTTCATGTCCAAAAGCAACGGTTGTTAGCCCGGCTACTGTACATATATTTATATATATTTAAACATATTTCTTATATAAATATTTACTTCATTATAACATAACTTTCGGTTCTAATAAATGTTTCATGTCCAAAAGCAACGGTTGTTAGCCCGGCTACTGTACATATATTTATATATATTTAAACATATTTCTTATATAAATATTTACTTCATTATAACATAACTTTCGGTTCTAATAAATGTTTCATGTCCAAAAGCAACGGTTGTTAGCCCGGCTACTGTACATATATTTATATATATTTAAACATATTTCTTATATAAATATTTACTTCATTATAACATAACTTTCGGTTCTAATAAATGTTTCATGTCCAAAAGCAACGGTTGTTAGCCCTGCTACTGTACATATATTTATATATATTTAAACATATTTCTTATATAAATATTTACTTCATTATAACATAACTTTCGGTTCTAATAAATGTTTCATGTGCAAAAACAACGGTTGTTTGCCCGGCTACTGTACATATATTTATATATATTTAAACATATTTCTTATATAAATATTTACTTCATTATAACATAACTTTCGGTTCTAATAAATGTTTCATGTGCAAAAGCAACGGTTGTTAGCCCGGCTACTGTACATATATTTATATATATTTAAACATATTTCTTATATAAATATTTACTTCATTATAACATAACTTTCGGTTCTAATAAATGTTTCATGTGCAAAAACAACGGTTGTTTGCCCGGCTACTGTACATATATTTATATATATTTAAACATATTTCTTATATAAATATTTACTTCATTATAACATAACTTTCGGTTCTAATAAATGTTTCATGTCCAAAAGCAACGGTTGTTAGCCCTGCTACTGTACATATATTTATATATATTTAAACATATTTCTTATATAAATATTTACTTCATTATAACATAACTTTCGGTTCTAATAAATGTTTCATGTGCAAAAACAACGGTTGTTTGCCCGGCTACTGTACATATATTTATATATATTTAAACATATTTCTTATATAAATATTTACTTCATTATAACATAACTTTCGGTTCTAATAAATGTTTCATGTCCAAAAGCAACGGTTGTTAGCCCTGCTACTGTACATATATTTATATATATTTAAACATATTTCTTATATAAATATTTACTTCATTATAACATAACTTTCGGTTCTAATAAATGTTTCATGTGCAAAAGCAACGGTTGTTAGCCCGGCTACTGTACATATATTTATATATATTTAAACATATTTCTTATATAAATATTTACTTCATTATAACATAACTTTCGGTTCTAATAAATGTTTCATGTGCAAAAGCAACGGTTGTTAGCCCGGCTACTGTACATATATTTATATATATTTAAACATATTTCTTATATAAATATTTACTTCATTATAACATAACTTTCGGTACTAATAAATGTTTCATGTCCAAAAGCAACGGTTGTTAGCCCGGCTACTGTACATATATTTATATATATTTAAACATATTTCTTATATAAATATTTACTTCATTATAACATAACTTTCGGTTCTAATAAATGTTTCATGTGCAAAAGCAACGCTTGTTAGCCCGGCTACTGTACATATATTTATATATATTTAAACATATTTCTTATATAAATATTTACTTCATTATAACATAACTTTCGGTTCTAATAAATGTTTCATGTCCAAAAGCAACGGTTGTTAGCCCGGCTACTGTACATATATTTATATATATTTAAACATATTTCTTATATAAATATTTACTTCATTATAACATAACTTTCGGTTCTAATAAATGTTTCATGTGCAAAAGCAACGGTTGTTAGCCCGGCTACTGTACATATATTTATATATATTTAAACATATTTCTTATATAAATATTTACTTTATTACAACATAACTTTCGGTTCTAATAAATGTTTCATGTCCAAAAGCAACGGTTGTTAGCCCGGCTACTGTACATATATTTATATATATTTAAACATATTTCTCATATAAATATTTACTTCATTATAACATAACTTTCGGTTCTAATAAATGTTTCATGTCCAAAAGCAACGGTTGTTAGCCCGGCTACTGTACATATATTTATATATATTTAAACATATTTCTTATATAAATATTTACTTCATTATAACATAACTTTCGGTTCTAATAAATGTTTCATGTCCAGAAGCAACGGTTGTTAGCCCGGCTACTGTACATATATTTATATATATTTAAACATATTTCTTATATAAATTCTTTTTCTCGTTGGATTTACAACACTCTCTGCCCTCTCTTTCTCTCCCTCCCTCTCTCTTTCTCTATGTCTCTTTCTTTCTCCCTCTCTCTCAATATATATAACCCTCCATTTTAAGACGACCAAAGATGGCACGATGGCTGAGTGGTTAACGACGCGGACTGAGGACCTTGGTGTGTCGGGTTCGAATCCAGTTCGTTCCACCAAAACACTTTCATCAAAACACGCACCTAACCTTGTGTCTGGCCTCTTGGAGAGGAGGTAAATAAAAATACTTAATATAGAATACACTCAACTCGCGGTTATGTGGTGGAAGAGCAATCGCTCATGGATTCTTCATAACTTTTTTTAAAGATAAGGATAATCTTAGAGATATAATATCCGTAACACCATTTCCTTAACTAGAGAACATAGCCGAGAATCCAAACACTAGGCCAACATGTGATTTCGAATACTATACAACGTTGTGTTGGTTACCTATATTTTCTCTATCGCCCCAACGACCCACGACTGTTCCCTAACAACGCTGTAATATGTTTTTGGGGACTTTTTCAGTTCTACAAACCCAGCTGATAATAACACGCGTAACTTCTTGATTGTCTACTCCATTACCCAAACTGTCATCTTTCCTACCCTCTGACAGGTCTTAAGGATGAGCAAACCTCACTTCTCGACGAGTTCCTAACAACAATACATCAATTTGGAATTCTGATCACCTAGCAACAGTGGTTGATATCACAATAAACTCTCGAAGCAAGCGGTCTAAATAAAAAAAATCCTTTTAGTATAGAAAGTTTTCCGGACCTCTACAGTGAAGGGATGGGGTTTTCCTGCTAGTCGAGTTTGTCGGGGGTATTTACGTTGAAAAGGTACAAGTGCAGTAAGTTCGTCGTAGCACATTCTGTAAACAATCACAGAGATGTGCCTATGCAGTGATGAGAGAGGGACTGGTTTTAGTTAGACAGTGTGGCACCTATTAAGTTAGAGACTATTTTTCCACCCTGTCCAAAATGAGAGACTAATGTTTGCTGCACAAGCTTAGATGTGGCAACAATACTTCGTATTAGCGAACGGTGGCTTTATAGAACAAAAGGCAGATGAGAAATATTTTCTAGCATAGTAGAGAGAGGCCACCTACTTTGCAACAGATTTGGCAGTATCTTCTATGTATTCATTTATACTACACGAAAAGAAACTGTAGAAGTGAAAGTTCAAAAAAGAAAACATCAAAAGTTCGACTCCCGAACATTATTAACAATTCTAAAAAAAAAAAACGACGACGCCAACTCTAAAAAATCTTACTCTCGTCAATCGGGTAACCCGACACAAAACGCCAATTATATTTCCACCCCTTTTTCTCGCTTAACACTTGGCGTATCGTAATGTAATCGTCACGGTATTTACTTCCTTCCTACCGCAGAAAGATGTAGCACAAGGCCAAAAGGTGATGAAAGTCAAGCCAGCGCCCCTAAAGAAGGAGCACTCTGACCTTTTTAAAAGTGCCTGGGCAGCCCCGTTGGCATTCTCCGGTCGGGGCTACAAAGGCAGTAAGCTATAAACTTACTTCACCCTAGTTTCTGCCGGACTGATTGACGAGATCCGAACCTCGACTGGTATGCCCGTGACATGACGATAACTGAATGTTAGCGTCACACTTCGGGGAGGAAAGTCTTTTCTCTGTTTATTTCAACGTGAATTGGCCCTTGCAAAATAGTGCTATTTTGCATAAGTGGACTCTTGTCCTCGCACAAGATTAACAAGAGTCTATCTTGTAATCGGAACACTCTGGGTTCAATCCCCGATGATGGCTGCTACAACAACATCTGACGATTGTCTCTTAGTGATATGAACCCCTCTATAATTTTATAATGGTGATATAACATGTGAATCATGGGTAAGTGAAACTGTCAGGTACCATAAACGGTAGTAAAAAGTTATTCGAAAACAAACAGTGTACTCTTCAGCAACCTTTATATTAGTGTTTATGTACACATGATCTACTGGTTTCTTAGAACCTTCGACTCTCGAAGGAATCGGTAAAGTTTCGATCCCAGCTGCAGCCTTTGCCTGTATAGTCACACTGAAGAGCTGTAATATAGCGAAACAGTCTGTGATTGAATACATACATATATATATATATATATATATATATATGTATATATATATGTATATATATATGTACATACATTCATATGTATGCATAAATATGTATACACATATATTTATTCATTACACACACACGCACACACACGCATATATATATATATATATATATATATATATATATATATATATATATATATATAAAGGTATTGCATTTCGAGATGTCTGTATATATATTCTAAATGCAAGAATGTATAAAGTGTAAGATAAATGGCTGTAAATATTGCAGAAGAGAAGAGTGAGTCTTTTAATGAATGCTGATGCTCAGACCGACACGGTTATTTTGGATGCACCGATAAGGATCGGAGAAAGTGTAAGGGAAAACACGCGCAACATTCACACACGTACACACAATATAAATATACATGTACGCGCTGTAAACACGCACACTATAAATACACGCATGCACACTCAGAAACCCCCAGAGGGTGATATGTTTAGAATGTAAGTAGAAGAGTAAAGTGATAGACTTGAGGAATTCATGATTGGTTCGGCCAAACATGTGCCAGTAACACCCGTCCGTTTTAGTTCTGGTGTGTGCCAATAGAATTACTTGACTCTTGACTACTCTGCATATAGTACACGAAATCACGCACTCATAATTACTATTATCGTCATCAATATTTAACCTATGCTAAATTTCAGTGACTCCAGTCATCACCAACGGGTTGCTGCTTCTAATTTTCTTCATCTTCAGATCATCTAATTCAAGTTTTGATAAGCACCTCTGCACCAACCGACATCATTTAGCGTTATATTAGCATCTTTTAATTTTTCATGATACAATACTAATATTGAAATGAAAATCATAGAAATAACATCAATTTAACGTGTAATGTAAATTAATTTATGAGAATTATGATGTTAATGCTATTTAAACCATATAAGAAGGCTTTCGTCCAGTCTAATAAGACAATGAATATCCTTCATAAAATGCATGGATGGGGGTGTTCATGGAAAAGCAAGGGTTATTCAATCTAGAATAACACCTTAGCCATGACAATCGATGGTTGAAAAGGTTGATGTTTGTTATTTAAAAAGGAATTTCGCCTTAGTAGCATTAAATGTTACTATCCATTTATGCCCCATTTAATTCTAGACTGGATATAAAACAAAACTAATTTTATGTTCGTGAACACCAATGAGAGAAAAACAACAACACTTTAATATAAGAAGAAAGTATTAGACACAACGAAATAAACACGAAATAAAGAAATAAAATGAATGAAGTGAATGTTGTTTGCATAAAGATTGTTGCCACATTTTGATATTGAAAACAAATGGCAGTTCTAATAAATTTAAAACAATTGTAAGTCAAATATTGTTTTGATTAAAGTAAGTCAAATATTGTTTTGAATACAATTACTTTAATCAAAACAATATTTGACTTACTTTAAGTAAGTCAAATATTGTTTTGATTAAAGTAATTCAAATATTGTTTTGATTAAAGTAATTCAAATATTGTTTTGATTAAAGTAAGTAAAATATTGTTTTGATTTAAGTAAGTCAAATATTGATTTGATTATAGTAAGTCAAATATTGTTTTGATTAAAGTAAGTCAAATATTTTTTTGATTAAAGTTAGTCAAATATTGCTTTGATTAAAGTAAGTCAAATATTGTTTTGATTAAAGTAAGTCAAATATTGTTTTGATTAAAGTAATTCAAATATTGTTTTGATTAAAGTAAGTCAAATATTGTTCTGATTAAAGTAAGTCAAATATTGTTTTGATTTAAGTAAGTCAAATATTGTTTTGATTAAAGTAAGTCTAATATTGTTTTTATTATAGTAAGTCAAATATTGATTTGATTAAAGTAAGTCAAATATTGTTTTGATTAAAGTAAGTCAAATATTGTTTTGATTAAAGTAAGTCAAATATTGCTTTGATTAAAGTAAGTCAAATATTGTTTTGATTAAAGTACTTCAAATATTCTTTTGATTAAAGTAAGTCAAATATTGTTTTGATTAAAGTAAGTCAAATATTGATTTGATTAAAGTGAGTCACATATTGTTTTGATTAAAGTAAGTCAAAAATTGTTTTGATTAAAGTAAGTAAAATATTGTTTTGATTAAAGTAAGTCAAATATTGTTCTGATTAAAGTAAGTCAAATATTGTTTTGATTAAAGTAAGTCAAATATTGTTTTGATTAAAGTAAGTCAAATATTGTTTTGATTAAAGTAAGTCAAATAATGTTTTGATTAAAGTAAGTCAAAGACTGCAACGTTTCATCACACGTCTATAACTTGATACGTTCGGTTTTCTTCGTTTCTCCTTTTGTGACTTAGCGACAGCTTTTGCTGCTGATATAGCATTAAAAATGTCTTTTTATTTGTCGTGTTAATTTCTACACTTACTCCAGAATTTTGAACTGTGTTTTATGTTGTTTATTGAGATTTATTATTAAGTATTAGATGTATTTTTATCTGATAAATATTTGTAAAAGATGCATTTCACAAGCCCTAGTTCATCAACGTTAAGCCTGATCACTATTAACATAAATAAACATTTGTAAATAGCGGTGCAGTAATTTCTGCAATGGGCCTGGTTGTAATATCACTTTTTATAATAGTATTGGCCAAATTTGGTATTCTAGCGTCGGAATAACATATTCGAGGAAACTCTCAAGCGTTGTAAAGACACTAGTTCAAAAGATAGAACTCACCTGATAACATTAGAGTTTCCCCGCTCATTGCAGCATTGTTTTCATTCGTACTGGATACAATTAGTGTGGAATCCCTGAAATCAAACCTTTCTACGCCAACAAAGTAACAGGTCTGGTGAAAATCCAGGAGGTCGGCATAATCCATCGCCCTCTTCTGTTTTTTACTTCATTTTCCTTCAGTCGAAGTTCTCAGATATCAAAGGAACCCTTCCTGGGGCTAACACTTGATCTCTATTTGAGATACATAGATATGCAAATATTCCATTAAAGTTCTTTTTTATCTATCAAACGTTGCGCTAGTAAAGAATTGAAGAACATTAATTTCCCCTTCCTAATTGATCAGTTATCTTTCTTATGTTATCTTTGTCTTACTAGATTCCAGGACAAAAATTCATCTAGTCTGGTGGAGTATCCAGCTACTTGCTGTTACTTGAGGTAACATTACTTGGAGAAGGTTCATCATTTTTCGAATGCACCAGTGTATAGCTGTGTCGCGTGAATCTTATTTGGGCTTCGAATACTATGTTATTTTGAATATTTAATCAGGGTTTACTTGTAGGTAGAAGTATCCTCATGTCAGAGCGAATACACTCGAGGACGGTGTCTAGTAGGTAATTCAAACTGGCCTCATCTATACCTGTTGATAGCAAAGACGCGTCAGGCGCAGAACCGCAAATAAATGGAGTGAAACTAGCAACGTTTCTTCTGCACCTTACCGTTGTGTGTTCTAGGCTAAACCTTCACCTGCAACTGCTGAGCGTTGCTGATAAACTCCTGCACGTCAACGAATAGCTGAGAAAATAAGGAATACTTCATGCGGACTAGACAATCCTGAGGCACGATTTTCGTGAGCTCTACTCGGAAATATGCGACGCCGAACAAACAAAACCACAGTCTGAAAGTCGGCTACAGATTGCGCTATGCATAATTCAGGAACCGTTTTAGATTGGATGCATTGTATCTCAAACAAGAAGGGGTTAATCAAAATCAATCATTTAAAATGAAAAAATGCACGGATGAGAAATACAAATAGATCATCTATTTAAACATCATTTGTTACTGTAGTATTAATATGGCTATAATCACATTGACCCACCGTTTCCCCGTAAATATCACTGAAAAAAAAATGGCTGACACATTAGGAAGACTAAGTACTTTTATATAAAAAAAATCTCTCCAAATAATCTACATATTAATCGATCTTATAAAAACATGTACGGTTTCGGCAAAATCTAACAACAACTCTTTTATTGATGACCTTATGCCAGACGTACCTTTCATTAGCCAAACATATTGACTGAAAGAAAGTCTCCTTTGAACGAATCTAATTTGATTTTATTATGCATAGATGAACGAACATACTTTTATTTGTTTTGTTGTAAAACACACACACATAAATTATTTCGTCTTTTTATTCTTACGATTACAGTTCACACTCTCTTTCAATTATGTTACGAATTACAGCAATAGATTTCAAATTAATATTTTTTATATCACACAGCGTCCAAATTGACCACATAATTCAATGCTTTCTCGGGAATTTATGACCGTATACAATTGTGGAACGTCAACGAAGAGTCGTAAATCTCACGCCGCCTCTACCCCACTTCATCATTTCTTCAATATACAAGTGATGATAGTGGGGTAAAGAGCGACATTTCATCTTCGCTCAACTCAAATTAAAATGTCATAAAACTATATTGATCGACTCGAGATGCTATTTATGTCTCCGTCTATCCTTAATTAAACAAAGAAAATAGTTTATTGTTATTATAAATATTCAAGTCTTATTTTATTCTTCATCTTCGTTTGTTTTATTCTACATTTCTACAATGATGTATAAGTGTATTTTCGACTCAATCTAATTTTATACAAGACTGCTTTCTGTTTGAAAGAGTTACAAACGCGTAAAGTTGTGCAAACTAAAACGTGTGGTTAATACGCAAAAAAAGCAATGCTCGAAAATAAACAGATCCAAGAAAAAGTTGATTTATTATTGTTTTAGAAATTAAATTTAAATGAATATACAGTATTATAAGTTTTTGTGAATCATCTCCCTTCTATTTTCATTCAATATCATCGTTTTCTAATAACTGTTGATAGAAACCGATTTCCTTCTGTTTATCTTTGTTGGGCTTTTTAATCTGAGGTTTTACTGCGGAGTTTTAGATTTTGTTCATGTCACCGATACTGAAACCAAACAAATATAAAAGCCGTTAAGCCCAGATAAAATATTTAATCAATATTATCGGCATGGATTCCTTTGCTAGCGAACATGGCGGACGCGGTCAGATTCGTTCGAATGTAAGCCCTTTCTCATTTCATGCAGCATGATAGAAGAGACCAAATACAAGTAAATGAATATGATCAGCACTAACTACAGACCACACAGCAGAAGACATAGACCACACATAACATTATATAAGTAATGGAGGGCGATTACAGAAGCGATTCCCGTACAAAAAGACTACTTTGTATGCACGTATAGAACATCATCCAAAATTGATGCAAACATGCAAACGATGTTCTTACCACCTTGAATATATATATATATATATATATATATATATATATATATATATATATATATATATATATATATATATATGTGTGTGTGTGTGTGTGTGTGTGTAGATTATAACTAAAAGGTAAACTTTTAGAGAGTTGGACCTATTGTGAAATAAGGAAAGCTCAATATACTGGATAGAGCAAAAATATGGTAAGTCAATGAAAATTGATTAGACCTGCAAATGGAAGCAAATCGATATCTTCAGTTGTTCAAAACAAGGAGCAGTTTAGTTAATAAAAAACATTTATTTTTTTTTCTCTTTCATTCCTTAAACCAGGCTTTTCAAAGATTAAAATCTTATCATCAGAGGAAAAATTATGATTGATAAGTTGACAGGATAGGACTGTCAAATTTCTAAATTTCTGAGCCCCACGCTTTTTTGGATTTCATTATTGGTGATTCCCATGCCCGTTTGAACTTTAAAATTAAAAAAAAACTCTTTCAAATTTAGAACTTTGACAGTCCTATCCTGTCAACTTATCAATCATAATTTTTCCTCTGATGATAAGATTTTAATCCTTGAAAAGCCTGGTTTAAGGAATGAAAGAGAAGAAAAATAAATGTTTTTTTTAAATAAACTGCTCCTTGTTTTGAACAACCGAAGATATCGATTTGCTTCCATTGGCAGGTCTAATCAATTTTCATTGACTTACGATATTAAAAAATTATATATATATTTATATATATATATATATAATTTTTAAAACTATATGAAAGAAAAACCAAACTAAAAAAAACAATAAAAAACAAACACTTTTAGTCGTAAGTCGTTCATGAGAAAATTCCTCTGCTAGTAAGTCAATCAATATCTTGTCATCACTATATGAATTAGCATCCAAGAATTTACAGTAGTCTTAATATTTTTGTAGGGATAATAAGTTGTTTTCCATTAAAAATTATACATACATACATACATATAACGTTTAGGAAGTCTTTCAATAAAGACGAAACGTTGATGAATATATAAATCACATAGTTTTTTGGCTTTCCTTTTTCATTTTACATTACGTTGCATCATTTTATCTCCACTTTTCTTGATATATATATATATATATATATATATATATATATATATATATATATATATATATATATATATATATATATATTGACAGTAGAGCACTGTCGGAAAAAATAAAGAATAATTCACCTAAAAGCTTCAGTGCAATGCTCCGATCCTGTCGTTGAGTGCTATCGAATGTTTAGGTGTCTATGCTCGCCGCTTTCATTGTAACATCACTTAATTTCTCCGTTATTCCGTGACAATCTCTCGTAGCCTAATGTGATTAGGTGACCGCCTACAGATTCAATATATATCTGTGAACGGGGTTCGCGCCCTATGACCGTCTGAGATTGTTATTTCCCTGCGCTGACGAGAGCCATAAGCTCGAAACGACGTCGTACGTAGATAAAATAATTTAATAGTACTAACAGCTTCATTGCGAGATCCAACACAGTTTGTTGTTGTAGATCACTTTCACTGCTCGTTGTAAAAATACCCGCCGACTCGGTATTTACAAAGTTAAATTCCTCCTTAATTATTAGCTAATTTGCGGTGGCCAACGGAGGAACGCTCTTGACTACGAATCAGTGGCAATTTGTGATCGGATTTCGAGCCCGCCGACCGTCGGAAATTAACTTCCTGCACTGAAAACTGCGTTAGCATGAAACATCGATGTCTGTAGGTAATAAATAATTAACGTTTATTTATAAATATTATTAAAAACCCCTTTTACTAAGGCCGGGCACTCTGAGTGAGTTTAATAACAAACAGTACTAATAGCTTTATTGCGAGTTCCAACACAGTTTGTTTTTGTTGTTGATCACTTTCACTGCTCGTTGTAAAAATACCCGCCGTAAATATACCTTAATTATTAGCTAATTTGCGGGGGAACGCTCTTGACTACGAATCAGTGGCGATTAGTGATCATCGGAAATTAACTCTCTGCACTGAAGATTGCGTTAGCATGAAACATCGATGTCTGTAGGTAATAAACCATTAATATTTATTTATAAATATTACATATACAGGGTGATTCATAAGTCACTTAGCTATTTATTTTTGAAATTCTAAAGTTAAAAAATACGGTAATACAAAACAGAAAGTTTATTCAACGAATTAATTGATAGGAGTTTAAAATTACAGAAATTTTCAACATTTCCACCTTCGTTCTGCATGCAGAGCTCCATTATTTTTGCAAGGAATTTACGACTCTTTGTAGCATATTTAGTTGATTATGAAATAAATATATATAGAAACAAATATATAAACGAACAAATTTAAAATAACAAATATCAGAGAGAAAGATAAGAATTATCAAAAGTTCATAGTATGTTTGTGCCTCATATGGTAATCATTTTAAATAGCTAAGTGAAGTGACTTATGAATCACAATATATATATATATATATATATATATATATATATATATATATATATATATATATATATATATATATATGTTGTGGACCTGGGTAAGGCCGAATGAGTGACACAGGAACACATGGTTTAAATGAACAAAGGTATATATTATATGATAGAAAGAAAGAGAAGTGTCACGTGCTTCCCGTATTTATAAGGTGGACGAGTCCATTAGTTCTCCGTAGGTAGGTACGGCACCATAACACCCCTTCCAAGCCTTACCTTCTCAGGAGTCTTAATAACGTTTCCTTTTCGGATCTATCTCTAGGTAGTCCGGAGCCATTCGTTTTCTTTTTGGTTGTCGTTTACGTGTGACTACCTGGGGTGCTGGTAAGTTGAAGGTGTCATATATCACGTCCATCACGTCTTCTCCTTGTGGGGCGCTGTCAGTGTCATCTGACAGTCTTTTTCTGATCTGATTTAGATGTCTCTTATGCGAGAACCGTGGTCCTTTTATGATATAGACCATCGATCCGATCCTCTTTTCAATTGTACCGGGTTCCCAGAACGATGCATTGTTTTTGAACATCTTAAAATATACCCTATCTCCTGGGTTGTATTTTTTCTTCGGTACCGTAGAGATTCGGTCATAATTATTATGTTTAGGTAATAATTTATCAAACACGGACTTCACATTCCGCGCAAACATCATCTCTGCGGGGGATAATGATAATGCTATGTTCATGTTTTTTGTAATTCTATATACTTGTAAGAATTGTTGTAAAGCCTTTTTCTTTAGGAGTATCACCGGCCTTTTTTAATGCTCATTTTAATGTGTCTACGAAGCGTTCCGCCTTGCCGTTTGACCTAGGATGATACGGGGGCGTCGTTATATGTCTGATTTGAAACGTCGCGCAGAACTCCTCAAAATCTGATGACGTGAACTGCGTCCCATTATCACTCACCAAACAATCCACTACCCCAAAACGGGCAAATAGTTCATGTAGGAATCTTATCGTAACCTCTGACGTGGGACTCTTGCAACGTAGTACCTCGGGCCACTTTGAAAAACTGTCGACTACGATTAAGTAGTAAAATCCTTCCAATGGTCCCGCGAAATCCACGTGAATTCTTTCCCACGGACGGTCGGTCTTTGGCCATGGGCTATGCTTTATATGCGGTGCTTTTGCCGCTAAGGCACAGCCTTTACACAGCTTTACTGCTTTTTCAATGTCGTTGTCCATACCTGGCCAGTACACAAAACTCCTCATTAACCCCTTCATCCTGGTTATCCCTGGATGGCCAACATGAAAATCTTTCAGAATTTGCTTTCGTAGTTTTTCTGGGATGACCACCCTTTCGTTATGCATGAGTACGTCATCACAGAGTAAGAAACTCTTTGCCGCATGTAAATCCTTATCTACCAATTTCATTTTTGTTCTGGTGATAAATTCA
This sequence comes from Sepiola atlantica, assembly GCA_963556195.1. NCBI lineage: Eukaryota > Metazoa > Mollusca > Cephalopoda > Sepiida > Sepiolidae > Sepiola > Sepiola atlantica. Next base: position 7,232,930 of record OY744537.1, on the reverse strand, counting down.
TCCTCTTGAGCTTCTTTTTTTATCTCGTATAGTGTCACCGGGAGCTCTCTCACTGCGTTGCACAAAATCTCTTTAAAATTCCTTCTGTTTGAAGAGACGCAATCACTGTGTCTTCTAGAGTCTCTCTCTGTTTTGGCACTAATCTCGACAATCCATCTGCATGATAGATTTTATTTGAATGCAAATGTTGCATTTTAAAGTTGTAGTTTAATAAGATAGTTCCCCAACTTTGTAGTCTATTAGCTGTATATACAGGTAGGCCTTTTTTAGATCCATAAATTGTAATTAGCGGCTTATGGTCTGTCTGTAAGGTAAATTGTCTACCATGTATGTATCGGTGAAACTTTGTTACTGCAAATATTATTGTTAGGGCTTCTTTCTCGATTTGAGAATACTGTTTTTCCGCTGGGAGCAAGGTCCTTGATGCATGTGCAATGGGTTTATGGGTTCCATCAGGCATTTTGTGTAGGATACATGCTCCTAAATCATATGAACTAGCGTCGCTAGCTACGATTATGTCCAATTCTGGGTTGTAATGTGTTAGAAATAACTCTGACGTAAGTCTTTTTATGATTTTATTAAATGCATCCTGACATTCAGGTGTCCATACCCAGGCTTTACCTTTTTTTTAATAGCTCATTTAATGGAGCACCCAAATTATGCATTTCTGGGATAAAAGCCTGGTAGTAATTTGCTAGGCCCAGAAAACTCTGTAATGTCATGACGTTTTCTGGCGCCGGCATGTTTTTTTTTTATTGCGGTAGCCCTTTCTGGGTCTGGTCTTCTGCCGTCCTTGTCGATCACATGACCCAGATATTTTATTTCCTCCAGGAAAAAATCAAATTTTTCTTCTTTTACTTTGAACCCATAATCTTGGATTCTCGCAAACACTTGATTTACATGTTTTTGGTGTTGTTCGATATCTTTGCTGTTAATCAAGATGTCATCGAGATACGCTATTGCGAAATCCAGTCCGCCCAGCATTGTGTATTACTTGTTGGAAAATGGCTGGCGCGACCCTAACTCCGAACGCTAATCTTTCGAATTTATATAAACCACGATGTGTGTTTGTACATAACAGGTTAGAACAATCTTTATCCACCGGTATTTGTAGGTATGCTTCACTTAGGTCTATTTTTGAAAAAAATCTTCCTCCATTTAAGCTTGTAAACACTTCTTCCGGGGTATGGAGTAAGTAGTGATAGTCCGCGAGGGCAGTATTCAGTCCTGTTGAAAAATCTGCACATACACGAATCTCATTAGATTTTTTCTTTACATAAACCGTGGATGCTGCCCACTGGCTGTGTTGTACTTTGATAAAATACCCATCTTTACCAGTCGGTCTAATTCAGTGTTTATTTTTTCAATCGAGGCGAAGGGTACTTTCCTTTCTTTTACCGGCAGTACATTTTCTTTTAGACGGAATTTTGCAGTCATTTTAGTGCAGCATCCAAGACCGCCAGAAAAAACCTCTGGAAACGATTTTTTTAATTCTCGTTGTAGTTTTTTCCGATTCTGTTGCGCGACTATTTATTTTTTTACAAAATGTATTTATCGGCAACTTCCATAAATCAAATGCCTGCATAAAATCTGAACCAAAAAGATTATTCGAATCCTTCAGTATCAGTAGGTTGAGTTTTTTAGTATTTCCCATTAGGGACACATTTGTGATTAATTCTCCTTCAAATGTAATTCTTTCACCAGTAACTGTGCTTGCCAGCCTGTTTGTTCTTGATAGAGTAGGTTTATTTAATCTCCTCCATGAATGTAAACTTATAATGGAAACGTCTGAACCAGAATCCATTGCAATTTTATATTTTTATCCAGGATTTTCACCTGTACATATTTTCTTATGTTTATGCATTTTTCCTTCTTTGTCCTAGTGGCTTGAATCCGCATTTTATTTCCTCTGCCCGTTCTGCAGTGCGAACTTTTATGTCCAACTTTTTTGCATTTCATACAGGTTTTAAAACGGAATGGGCACTCATTGTACCAATGTGGATTACCACAGCGTGAACAAGGGCTTGGTGGCAATTTATTTATTTTTTTACTGGTTTGGTTTGTCTTTGTTACATCAAAATTATTATTTCTTATTTTTCTATAAGGTTGAGCTTTTGTTTTTTGATGTACCTTTTTTATATACGCAATGCCGGACAATTCAATGTCTTTTGAGTCCTGTTTTACATTTTTTTGGTAACTGCGCGATATTGTTTGTATCAGAAATTCCAATTTTTCATCATACTACTTTTTGTGTAATAAAATGTTTTTGTTCTGTTCTAATAAAAACTTTTGAAATCTTTCCTCAGTTTGTTGTTGCTGGGAGATTTGGAATTTCGCTAATTCGGCGATTATAGACTTAATATCTTCCATATTAAACCATTTAGTTTCTGATTTTATTTAGAAAATTAATATTTTCTCATTATCTTATGATTTTATAAGAGTTCTTTTCTTTAAATTAGCGTTTGCTAGGCGCCGTTTTAATTATGAAAAGATTATAAAACTTTTCCTTTTCTCTATATACGCGTATATTCACTTATTTATTTATTTTTTTATTTTTAAAATTAATATTTTCTCGTTATTTAATGAATTTACAAGAAGTTCTTTTCTTTAAATTAGCGCTGGCAAGACGCTGAGTTTTAGTTATGAAAAGATTATGTAATGTTCTTTTCTTATACACGTTTTTAATTTTAACGAAGAGAAAAAAAATCTGTTTCACAATTAATTCTTTCTGCATTTTAAAATATTTCAGTACAAGTCGGAAAAGAGAGAGAGAAAATAAAACTGACCTTTTTTTTTTTTGTGCGTTTTTCTTTTATGGAGTAACGCACGTCGTGTGATTCATTTCATGTTTCTGTTTCTTTTATCTAGTTTCTTAAAATGAAACACGTGGTGTCGGTTTCATTTTTTTTTTTTGTATGTGTGCTCGTCAAAAAAACTCGCTGTGACGTTCGTCTAAAAAAACAATGCTCGCTTCCTTCGTGTTCGGTATTCTTTCTTTTTTTTTGTTAGTTTTCCAAACCAGAGAAAAAAAACGCGCATTCAATTTCAGTTGTTTTTTTTTTTGTTTTTTGTTTTTTAAAACTAGTTTTCCCAAACTAGAGGAACCGCTCACCTAATTTCAAGCTGTTTTTTTTTTTCGATAAGCAGTTTTCAAAATTAGAGCACAACATGTCCATTTCAGTTTTCTTTTTCTTAAAAGAAAACAATTTTCTCGCACTTAAGAATTCAACGTGTTTTTTTGTTTCAGTTGAGTTCTCTTTTCTTCTCTCGACCGTTCGGCAAAAACCTTTGTTTTTTTTTGTTTTTTTTTTTTGCGTGCGGCTTCCTGTATTAACCGTGTGAGTGCATTTTCACGTGGTATTTTCAGTTTTTTGACCCAAGAGTGCGAATTCCCTCGTCGCCATTTGTTGTGGACCTGGGTAAGGCCGAATGAATGACACAGGAACACATGGTTTAAATGAACAAAGGTATATATTATATGATAGAAAGAAAGAGATTACAAGGAGATGTGCTCTCAACCGCCATTGCCGGTTTGCCTGGGAAGAAGAGAACAAGTGTCACGTGCTTCCCGTATTTATAAGGTGGACGAGTCCATCAGTTCTCTGTAGGTAGGTACGGCACCATAACAATATATATATATATATATATAATCAATTAAAATAAATTTTATTATGCTATGTTTATTATAACTGTTTCAATAAATCACCACCCACAATATTTTGGCGTATGATCGTTTCTTAGACGAACGTTTTTATTTATTTAGATCCTATTTGTCTCCATAACATCACCTCCTTTAACTACTTTTACACAATTGTGCTTTATTTGCGTTATCCATTTCGTTTTTTTTCTTTACTAGTAAACGATAAGCGTCAAATGTGTCCTTAGTCTAAGGATGCGGCGTACCTTCTTTTCTTCTCCCCTTTCACTGTCTACTTTCATTTGTGCGATTATTTTCTCTCTTTCTTTTTTCGTCGTGTTGTCTTGTTTTTTCGTCTTCTTCACTTTCTTCTTCTTCTTCTTCTTCTTCTTCTTCTTCTTCCATAATAGCTGTATTGTTTTCGTTTTCTCCTCCTTTTTCATGGCCGCTTCGGTGAGATTGTGAACAAATGTCTTATTTCGTAAAAAAGGAGGAATTAAAATGAAAAGACAGATTATGGAGTTTTGAAGTTTATTCCAGAGAAAACTATTGACATTTTAGAAATACAATGTCACTTTCATTTATAATGGAGAGGGACGGATATCCTACCGTAATTGGTTATATATATATATATATATATATATATATATATATATATATATATATATATATATATTCCCGAAACAGTTTTTCATGGTAAACAACTGATGATCCCTTAAATAATGTTAAAAGCAAACTAATATAATAACTGTAAAAACTAAATTGACTTACATGAGTGATTTTCCACTGAACGACCTGGGACTTCAGGTTTTTTTTATTTTTTATTTTTTTTAAATTTTTTATATTTTTAAAATTTTTAATGGTTGAGAAACTTCCGAGATTATATATATATATATATATATATATATATATATAAATCATCTCGAATCTTGACGTTATACCAATTAAATTTTTAATATGTTCTAATCTAAACCGAAATCTTCGTCCTACATTTTCGTCTTTTAATTTTTAATCGTAAATAATTAAACGTAGTTTTTAATCGTGAACGCTCGAATCTTTCATCATATATTTTTACCCATAAAGCTCACATTCGAAATTTTAAATGAGATGATTTATTTATTTAAATAGTAAAAACGAATTCTTTTATATATATTTTTATATTTTTATATTTCTGCATATATAAAAAAAAATAGTCAAATTAATCTTTTACTTCTGTCACCCCTCCTCGATTATTTTAACATTTACCTCCTTTTTTACATAGACCAATCAAAAAAGTGAATTTATCTTTTTAAGACGATGATCAATTTCTCTCATTATTTGGTTTTTTGACGTGGTTTTTTATACATCTGAGGAGACCTAATTAAGGGGTCGAAATAAGTTATAATGTGTACAACCTTAATGTGTGTATAGTTTTCTCTTTTTATAATTCTCTCTCTCTCTCTCTCTCTCTCTCTCTATATATATATATATATATATGAGAGAGAGAGAGAGAGAGAGAGAGAGAGAGAGAGAGAGAGAGAGAGAGGGGGGGGGATTGATAGTTATAATGACATAATACGGGTAGAATTCGGCGTTCTTCGCCTCAGGCGGCTCTCAAAGCTTTTTGTTTTATGGCATATTTTTATCAACTGATCGCCATAGAGTTCCAAGCCAGTCTGGAATAAAAACTAATTGTTCTTTATTTGCTCGATCTCCATGACATAAAATCGATAGATGATTTCATATCGCCTTGAGTCTGGCACCTGGAACCCTCGCTTCATCAATTTTTACCTATGTGTCCGACCGGCTGATGATTAACCCTTACCAAGTTCTTTACTTCGCCTGCGGCCGGTCATTGTGACCTGCACAGATTCTCCAGTTCTAAAACGCATACTAGTGCCCATATCAACAATTCATCATGCGTATCATCAATAATATATTATTTTTTCTTCAGTACAAATTAATTAACATCGCAATATTATTGGGATTCTATTGCCTTTTACTTTACTAGTAAAAGTAATAAAAAAATGCTCTGCTGAATTGATCTTTGTCCTTTTCAAACTCTACAATGAATGCCTCGCTGAATCTTGCCTCTCTGATAGCTGGAAAATTGCCTATGTGGTACCAGTCTTCAAGAACTCTGGAGATAGAACCGATTCTTAGAATTACAATCCCATCAGTCTAATCCCGATCCTTGCTATCATCTTTGAACGATTAATCAATCTAGCGATAGTCTGGAAACTCGTTAATGCCAAACTTCTTTTATGAGCGTCACTATGGATTTAGGAAAGAATGATCTACAGTTGATATCATAGCGGTCATCTCTGAAAGCATATATCATACACTTGATATAACCAAATACTTTGACAAGGTCTGGCATAAAGGTCTTCTCATAAAAATTAATTCATATGGTATTACTGGCGAATATTTAATATAATTAAAATCCTTCCGAACCAAAAGAAAGATCCAAGTTGTCCTCGATAGCCGTTTATCCAAACAAAATAGCATAAATGTTGGTGAACCCCAAGTATCAATCCTTAGATATTTATTGTTCCTGATTTTCATAAACGACCCCCTTGATGGCATTGTGTTTGAGATAGGTATGTTTGCTGACGACATCACGCTCTACTCTCGTCATGTGAATAAAACGGACGCGTACATATCCGAGGCAATTGCTGAATCCTTAGTAAGGGACTTCTAGCCTCTAGTTGAATGGGGTCAGAAATAAATGGTAACATTTAATGCCGCAAAGACAAAGCTACTTTCCTTCAATAACTACAATAAACCTCTTCAACCACCGATTGCCATGGCAAATAACACCCTACCTGAGAGTCCAACGTTCAAAATCGTGGGCCTGACATTCACAGATAACATGAATTGGAATAAATATATTGAAGACAATGCCAAGGCTCCTAAGAAGGTGGGCTCCCTCTACCGCGCTAGTAAACTTCTCACACCTGACACTATCCTATATCTCTGCAAATCAAGAAGCCGCCCATGCTTGGAGTATTGTTGCCACATCTCGGCTAGTGTACTATCCAATAGTCCCTCTCTCTTAAGCAAGATTAAAAAAGAGTCGCAAATCAAATAAGCCCCTCACTATCCCCCCAAGCTCAAGCCTCTGTCCCATCGCCACAATGTAGCATCCCTATGCCTGTTTTACAAGTACGTCAATGGATTGTGCTCCGATGAACTTGTTGCTCTGGTTCCACCTCGACGTAAATACACGAGACCAACCTGACAATTCAGCTAATCCCATCCATTCACTGTGGAGGTCCCCAGATGCTGGAGAGCCTTCTACTCCAATAGCTTATTTTCTTGTGCTGCCGGCGTCTGGAAATCCCACCCTTTCCCCGATTGTACCACCATGCAGAAATTTAAAACTAATGTGAACAGCTTCCAATTTAGGATGATCTCCCAAAACTTTAACCTAATCCCAGTAGCCCCTTACGTCTACAGTGAAGGCTTTCCTTGGTTTGGATGAACTATGATAACAACAAAATTCATTCATATTTTTCTTATTTTTTCACTAAAACATTTTGAATTTTAATAATTATTATTATTATTATTATTATTATTATTATTATTATTATTATTATTATTATTATTATTATTTGTCTCTATTTTCTTTACAATTCATGCTTTTAGATTATTACTTACACGAGTTTATACTTTCGTTTTTTTACACCCACATATATATCTATTGTATTTATTATTATTATTATTATTATTATTATTATTATTATTATTATTATTTTTTTTTTTTTATAAGACTGACACGCTTATAACCGATTCGCAAGACCTGTTTTTGAATTAACCAAGCCGGAGACGATTTTATATAAGTCATTTTGATTTTCATTGATTTTTTCGTTCTTAAACAAGAGGAGGGAGAGAGAGGGGGGAATATAGACAGGAAAATATATAGACAGAATGTTATCGTTGTTTGGTTAATATTTAAAGAGCTCGGTTTTATCGATCAACAACGATTCGCTCCCAATTAGCTGCTCTCCCTCAGAATCCTCCAACTGATAATCGCCATGCGATTCCCTTACTTCTGTTTCTGTTCTCTGTCCATGCGATTTTCATGGATGAAATTTAACATCTTGAACCTTTGATAGTTACCTACTATCGCAGGTTGAAGCGTCTCCTTAGAATACATCTGGTCCTTGTAAAATAAATGAAAGAAATACATTAACACGACCTCTTAGAATTACTTGTGATCGGAAAATAACTTGATAATTATCTCCGTCAAAGGGTATCTTGTGTTCTCACCGTTGTCTGTTAGTTGGTGGTTTTAAGAGCAAGACTATAACATTAAATAATGCGAGCATTTCTACAAAACTTAAAAGAAAATAAGACTTCCATTAACTGTTTATACAAATTCGAATAAATATGCTGATTCCAAGCGTGTTTATTTTTTTTCATCTTTTATGGAAATTATGTAAATAACATTTACAACGAGTCGCAATAAATATATTCTATACCATGAATAAATTAAGCGTCAACAAAAGCGAAAAAATATAATACATTAAATGATGTTATTGTTATTTTTAACCGAATAAAGAGTAATATTAACTTTTAATGAGTTCAGAAGACTAGCCGTTCTGGCATTATGCTTATGTATGCGTCTGCGCCTGACTTCCATACATAATATATAATAGCAAGAAACTTATTTTCATATGAATTTGTTAACCGAATATAATTGTTAACCACGAAATACTCCCTCTAGAAAATGTAATTTATCTTAAATCTAACATTTGAATGGAATAAATATAACATTAAAATTAGTTTAATTCTAAAATGAGATAAGCTTCTGTTTTTTTTTGTTTCATTTTTATTTTTTACACTTATTATTTCGTATTGTTGAGCATAACAAGATAATAATTCTAACAAATCCAACCGTTTAAAAGCCGATTTTAAAGGCACCTATATCGTATCTGTATCAATATTGAGATCTGATATTCTTGTTTGTTGGCTTAATTGTAATTAGGCGAGAAGTTAATGGGATGTACTAAGCACAAAAGTCATATAAATTGAAGGATGTGAGCTAAACAACTACACTTTCATTTCATCTTCAAACACCCTTAAAAATTTATGGTATATAGATTGAGTAGCAGCAGAATGCAGTAACATGTTAAAGTTGTTGTTAACAATGTTGTCGATAAGAATCGTTTCTAAATATTTATATAATTTCAGGAAATCTTATACATATTCTGGAAAGCACCTCAAAATAGATGTGTTTTTATCAATGAATGAATCAATTTTATCGGCAAAATATAGCAAAGTGTAGCAAGCCATGTAAAAAGACAGAATGTATCATATATAAATATAAATATATATATATATATATATATATATATATATATATATATATATATATATATATATATATTGTGTGTATTTAGGCAGCATTTCATCATTTATGCAAACATTGTTAAAAATAACAGAATTCGTCTGTTTAATTATACCGTTTTTATTTTTTATTTTTCTGATGTTTTTTTTGTATTAACTTAAAAAAAATGAATAAATGTTCCATAATTTTCACAGGTTTCACGAACATTTTCGATTCTTCGTCGAATTATCCTCAGGTGTCAAAAGCAAATGAACAAAAAAGCTGGAGAAAGAAGAGCATTTTCAAAAGACGGCGTAGAAACGCGCATAGAACGTTTTTCGCATTGTTCCAGCAAGTCGTTGACGATTTAAATTCAGCAACACTAGATGGCATCACAGAACAAAATCGCATTATGATATATATATATATATATATATATATATATACAGGGTGATTCATAAGTCACTTCACTTAGCTATTTAAAATGATTACCATATGAAGCACACACATACTATGAACTTTTGATAATTGTTATCTTACTCTCTAATTACTGCTATTTGTTAGGCAATGGAAACATGATGTGAACAGAAAGCCTCCTTCGCACAACACCATAATCAATCAAATATGCTACAAAGAGTCGTAAATTCCTTGCAAAAAAGAATGGAGCTATGCATGCAAAACGAAGGTGGACATTTTGAAAATTAGCTGTAATTTTAAACTCCCATACATGAATTTGTTGAATAAACTTTCTGTTTTGTATTACCGTATTTTTTAACTTTAGAATTTCAAAAATAGATAGCTAAGGTACTTATGAATCACCCTGTATATACCGTCTGAATGCTTGTCCAAGGCGGCTTTACACCTGGATATGATAGGCACCATCATGACATTCTCTGGTAGGCTGTTCCAAGGAGCATAAACGGACAGAGAATGCTGGCTTTGTTTCTGTGGAGACCAAAGCGATGATGGTAATCTCCTGCGGGTAGCCGCAGATACCACGACTGGTTGTTGCGGTGATGATTCTGTATGCAATAAGTAGGCCTCCTCGCCTCTTTCTCTTGGTTTGTTATTTATCTGAAAGTAAGTTGTTGTTGTTCAATTATTTTATTCATCTAAGATACCCGATATAAAACCAGTAGTGAAAAAAGGCTATTACATGCAAGCTGTTGCTAAGGTTGCGAATAAAATGGTTGGATTATTCCACTGCCCCAGAAAGTATCGGACAACTGATATTATTCTCTACTTATATAAGAATAATATACGTCCTAAGAAGAAGTGTTGCTACCAGACATGGTACTATTTTTAACCCCGTTTCTGACTGAATAACACATGTCTTTTAATCTTACTTGTAGATTAGTGACATCATCTTAAAATGCTATTTTGCAGTGTTTTCCTTAAAATAAGTTCAAACGTCAATAATAATATCCTATTTCCATTGTTAACCATGCGTGGTTACTTTTTGTATACTAAAAGAGAAAGGATGTATATTAATCGTAGTAGCAGTTAGATGCTTTGCGCATGTGCGTTTGCCACGAATCGCTTCGCATTAGCAAAAAATAGTATTCCATCGCCAGTTTACATATGAACACAGTATAGCGTAATCGTGTCAGACGGAGAAAGTAGGAACGTTACTATAGAGACACAAGCGTTCTTTTTTTTACTTAGTACAATTACTTTGTTTAAAAATACATGTAATTAGTTTTTGTGTATCGACACTATTATTTAAAATTTCCTAAATAAAAATCAAACAAACAAAATATCATCATCGTAGGGATGATGATATTTTGTTTGTTTGATGTCAGTTCTGAGAACATGTCCTTTCTTAATTAAGCGACTATTTAAATATCCATTTTGATACATTCAATTTCTATTTTTGTCATTAGCTAGCATAACCTTATTTAAGCTTAAATAAGGTTATGCTAACTATTTCAATTCAGAGTTAGTTTCTGCATGATATATACACTTACTATTTTTATTAAACGTTGATATTCTTAAAACATAACACTTACTAAAATTAGTACATTTACAAATACTCTCATTGTTATAAAAATTATCTTCCTTCTAGTGCTTATGGATGGTCTGCATTATTTAAAATTCACTTTTTTTCCAAAACAAATTTCCCGCCTCCATGTAAGTGCATTGTTGCGAGGATGCTTTTTCGTAGTTATGGAATAATAGGTACGTTTAAATGTCGATTATTATTATTTAGAAATTGAATAATTATAGAAGTCTACAACTAATACAACTAATACTGATAGATGGTTTAAATAAACGGGTAAATACCTGTATGTTTTTCAGAAGTGTGAGCATGAGTTGATTGGGTTCTTAAATTTTCTTGTAGTACATTCATGCACAAGTTACGCTAGATTTTTTATAAATTAATGACATTTTATAAAAATGTATAATGCTTCATACTTGGTATAAATAAGTAAGTAATTATAAATAACAAAACAACCCAGAGTGTAAAGGTCTTAAATTAGTACGGTTGATTCCAAAGTACATATCTTGTACAAACACTAGTAACTAGAGATAATCCAATTAGATTAAACAGAATGCAACCGAATGCTCAGACAACCGGTTCGTAGCCGTATTTATTGTCCAGACTAGTTCACTTATTTAGTGACTGAGAGTATCCCAACTGTAATAAAATTTCAAATGTATTTAAAATTAAGAAGTGTATTTGCTTTTAAATTTGAATACTATTTAAAATCAATATTGTTGCTGTTTTTCTTTTAAAATTTCAATTGCACTTGATATGAATTATAAAACTTGTTCTATTATTAAAGAAACATATGATCTTGTTTTAAAAATTCCTTTTAGAATGTATTAGTTTGTTTCATTTAGAATTATACGAAACACACATACAAAACATATTTGTTTTTACTCAAGAAATATATGGAGGTTTTCTTTAATTAATATTTGTTCGGAACAAGATTATGTATAACAAACTAGATTGAGCTTTGGTATCTTTCTGTCCGAAGCTGAAATTATTTAATTACTACTATAAATAATTGACATTTGGTATTTATCTGTCTGGAGACGAAACTATACTATAACTATCATTTAATTCCCAATTCAGTTTACCATACTATTTCAAACTAGTATACAATCTGAGAGTGATCAATTCTGGGGTTAGTGTACTATCTGGTCCATAATCATAGTACAATCCGCCCAAACATTACCTCCTTCTTTTGTCTTTGAAATATAGTAGTGTAGTGTACGTTCTGTTTTCATGGTATCATTCTTTTAGGGTAGCATCTCCTTTTTCGAGAGGCAATGTAGTATCTGTTTTGTCGTCATGTGACCATATTTCCAAGCATTAGCCCCCTTTTCAGGGAGTAGTGTAGGATCTGTTATGTTTTCATGAGACCAATCTTCCCAGGCAATACCTCCTTATCCTGGAGGGTTTGTGTAGTATATGTTAGTTGGTTATGATGACATCCCATATATGTTCGTTTATCATATATACTAGCAAAGATATGCTACGAGAGGGAGTATATGTTTACTATTTTAATAAAGCTTTAATAAAATTAAAAATGTTAGACAAAACATTCTTTATTGCCTATTACAGTTTTATAAACCGAAACATGACATATTTCATTTTTATAACTATGATATACATTATTTTATATTTTACTATAGAATAATTTTATCAGCCATCTATATCTTCCGTTTCACGGAGAACTGTTAATGTCGACTGATGGGCTGTAAATGTTACGTATATTCCGTTCCTCAGTCAATGCCTTAATTATTCGTTTTTATTAGATATTTGGTTGAGGCAGTAAATCACATCCTACATGTTCGTTTTCCCTTTAGTGAAATGAATCAAACGAAATCAAATTTTGCCAGCTGTAAGTTAGTTTGTGAAGTGTTAACGCCTTCATAGGACCCACGGCTCCATCGAGATACATTAAGACACGGATTATCTTCTTGCGTATTATATTTGCGTTTAAAGAAACTACTTTCTGCTTCACTTTAGCCGCTTTATATTTAATCCTCAGATGAGTCTTAAAAGAACGTGACAAGGATTTTGAATGAGAAAATCCGATTTCATTCCATTTAATGTCCTTTAAATCGGACTACGTCTTTGTATCCCGTGGATGCCCATCTTTTGCGTCAATGTTTACTTATTTCAAAGTTCGCGCTTTTTTTCATTTTTCTTTTCATTTTCTTCAATAATCTTATTAATCCTAATACGATATTGCCGTCATATATATGTATGCATGAATTGTGATAGAAATCAAATTCGTAGAGTTGAAAATAACTGGGGCAATGAGAATCAAAGTCTCGTATGGATAAAGACGCAGCCGGTGATAGAAGTCAGAACTCATTATCATGTTGCCAAGTGTAGCGACATGTCTCCTCTGAATTCGCATATATATATATATATATATATATATATATATATATATATATATATATATATATATATATTAGGGTAGGTCGATTTTACACTTTTTTTTTAATATTAAAAAAAGGCACGTACCGAAAGTTGTATATAGACCTATTAAACACTCATGCAAAAAATTAGATCAAAAACTTCAGCGGTTTTTTGAGCGTTTGGTATCAAAGATCGTAGACAAGAATATACTGAAAATTCCTCGTTTTTGCAAGATTTGCTTGAATACTGGTGTTAAAACCAAATAATTTGTGCATTTAAAATCAGCGAATGTCCTTTTATTTTATAAAAATGATATTAATTAAAGAAATCTTCAAATTAAAAATTTGCCCCCCCCCTCATTTTCAGTATCTGCTTTTGTAAACTACTTTTTAATGTTATGAATTAAACAGTAATATTTGAATACCTAAAAAAATGATTTTTTTTCTGTTATAAGTGAAAATATAACAAGCAAAGAAATAAGGAAAAACCTAACACTATTTTAATGGAGCTTAATATTGAGAGTCAAATTGCTCCATATAAGACCCCTTAGACAAAAATGCTGGTCTCAATTTCTGACTCAAAACTTTGGCTGTAATGTGTTGATGCCTTGCTTCAAAACCATATACAGTTTGTGAAGCTTCTGTTATTAACTTAACTGCCCGTTCCACGCCCTGAGAATGCCAAAAATGCAGCATAATTTTAAATCTATTAATTGTGTCCAATGTGTGGCATTAAAATTAATAGGTGGTATTCTTTTTAATCTTTTTCTGGTTGACTCCTCACTCCTGAAAGAACACATTAATTAATTGAATTATTAAAAAATTCCAATCTGTACTGCTTTAATAATTATGGTGAAATTTTAGATAAAATCTTTAAAAATCATTCTATAAATTGGAATAAATAATTGAGTCAGAAATATATAAATAAATATTACTTACCTAATGGCCAAAATTCTTTTTAAAGCTTCTTCTCTTACTTCAATCTCTTCAGATTTAACCATGGAATATAGAAAGTTTTCAGGCAGTAAACAAAATGTATTACCTTGTATATTTCTAAATGTGATATCTTGGATTTCCTGAGGCTGCTCCTTAATCCTCTGGGTCATATTAAAAATGTGCACTTGCTGATTGTGGAATTTACTATTTCTTTTAATTTCAAACCAAGAAGTGGCATACACATTTACAATAAAATTTACTACATAGTGTAGTTTTGTCGTGTGCCTTTGTTGGTATGCACCACGAGTCCATAAACACATGAGCCTGATGGCCAAAGTTAACCATCTTGCTTGGTTTAAAGGACCAATTTTCCAGGAGGTATATCTAGAGTCAACCTTACCTCTAGAAATACCTACTGTGTATTCATAAAGGAGTCTTTGGTCAGAACTAAGATCATGTATTTCATCAATTTTAAAAATTGACTCTAGAGGATTGCTAATAGTGGAAAATGATATTTGGGGTAAATCATGGCAATCATTTGAGCATTATTTCCCCAGAGGGCCACTGAATGTTGTAGGGCCCTTTGCGCAACCATCTATGTTTTTAAAAAGGGCTCTGAAAGGTAGTTCATTATGATGCAAAGAGCAACCAATTGTGTGAAGATTTTTAAAAAGTTTTTTTTCTAAAATTGCAAGCATTCCACCTTCGCAACCTGTGTTGGTATTAGTGTTGTCAACAAGTGTAGCCTTGATACTGTTCTCACTGTGGAATTCATGCAAAACATCCACCACTTGATCTGCATGAACAGCACCTGTTGCACCACTATTAGGAAGAACTCTGTGTCAGATATTTACTTTCACATGGTGTTTCTTTTGTAAAAGTTAAATGGTGTTCTGGTCCCTTAGTTTTTTTCATAATTCTCTGTCTATTTTCATCCACAATTTCCTTATACATCAATGTGTCCTTATCCATTCTCCCATCAACTCCAATACATATAATATTTTAGGTGGGATAAAAACCCCTGGCTGAAATAGTTTTATTTGTCTACCTCCAACAAGGTAAGATGTGACACAAGGTCATGAAAGTGGGATTAGATAAGCCTGCGCTATAGAGGTGAGCACTCTGGCCATTAAAAAATTGACTGGGCAGCCCCGTCGGCATTCCCCTGTAGGGGCGTCTCAGACAGTTAGCAATAAACTTACTCCTCCCCAAAGAGGGAAGGCAAAGCCTGGGAGGGTGCAACTCCTAGAATTGCACAGGACGGACAAGCCCCAATAGACCGGCGTAAATCCAGACCCACAGGCCCGGACGATACCGATTTATTTGGTGGGGTAAAATCCACTGGCTGAACTAGATTTTATTTATCTATCTCCAACAAGGTAAGATTGACACAGGAAAGTGGGATGAGAAAGCCAGTGCTCGAGAGGTGAGCACTCTGGCCATTTAAAAATTGCCTGGGCAGCTCCGTCGGCATTCCCCGGTAGGGCCGCCTCAGACAGTAAGCAATAAACTTACTCCTCCCCAAAGAGGGAAGGCAAAACCTGGGAGGTGCACCTCCTAGAACTGCACAGGACGGACAAGCCCCAATAGACGGGCGTGAATCCAGACCCAAAAACCCGGACGATACCGGTTTATTTGGTGGGTTAAAAAACCCTGGCTGAACTAGTTTTTATTTATCTAACTCCAACAAGGTAAGGTGTGACAAAAGGTCGGGGAAGTGGGATTAGATAAGCCAGCGCTCGACAATTCAATATATATTTGTGATAATTCCATTTGTAAACACAAAATCAAAACGTGAATTCAAATTCGCTCGTTGAATTTTCAACCGGTGAATACCATAAAAAATATCCAATAAATAAAACGCCTATGTAAATAAATAATTATTTATATATAACATTAAATATTATAGTGTTTTATTCCTTTTTAATTTGAATATGTACATTTAATTTCTTAAGAAAAGGAATAATAAACTTTAAAATATTTATTATTAAGTAATGTATTACCTTTTTTTGTTAAAACCCGGGTTTAATTTAAGGCGACACATCTGCCGGTGAAATCTAGGCTGTGAGAAAAAATCTCGATTTATTTGATCTTAAAGTTGCAATGCTCAAATAAATACAAAGTTTTGAAGAAAAATATTTCTTGTGGTAACTTTTGACATTATTTGGCAACTTTCTTCGAATGCGATAATTTACAGTTTCAAAATCGACCTCCCCTAATATATATATATATATATATACATATATATATATATATATATATATTGCAACAATGAAACGAATACATGATAAAAAACCGAAAACAAAAAGGGTACATGTATCTGATAATAAACACTTCTACAAGAACATTTACTATTTATCGCATTATATACTATACATATATGTATGCATATATATATATATATATATATATATATATATATATATATATATATATATATATATATATATATATGCATATAATACATATACATATATATATAAATGTATATAGAAATATATATACATATATATACATATATATATACATATATATATATTCATATATATATATATATATATATATATATATATATATATATATATATATATATATATATATATATATTGTGAAAATACTTTGATTGAAAAATCCGCTCTTCTAAAAAACAAACGTTCTTTTCGTTTACAAAAAAGAAACGCCCCAAGATATTTTTTGGGATCTATCCAACCATAGCCACAAACTTGAGGCATTAAAAATTAAAGAGAAAGGTTTTTAAAAAGAAAACCATTTATATATTGTCTTCAATTAGTTGTGTTTGTTCTATCTCCTATTTCAACGTTCCGAGTTTTTCCAAAAAAAATGTATAAATGTTCCATAGGTTTCACTAACGTTTTCAAATTTTCGTCAAATCATCCTCAAGTGTTAAAAGCAAATGAACAAAAAAGCCGGAGAGAAAAGAGAATTTTAAAAAGACAGCTGAGAAACGCGCAGAGAACGTTTTCGCATAGTTCCAGGAAGCCGTTGACGATTTAAAATTCATCCTCATGGCAATATATTTCAAAACCATGATTTAAACTTAAGTGGTAATTTACAATGCTAACCATAACCATAATATATATTGAATGCACGTTTAGGCTATGCACAAACGGAAGTCAGTGGTTTTCTATCTCATCGGCAGCTAGACTTGTAAAATAACTTAAAACATAAAAAAACAGAAAATAAAATTAACTAACGTAAAAAGATTTTCGCCATTTTTATTGGCTTTTAGTAATTTATAATATTTCTATGTATGTATGTGTATGCATATATATGTAGACATGTATGTGGACATGTATATATGCATGTGCGTGTGTATGTATGTATGTATGTATGTATGTATATACATATTAGCAATGAATTAATGATATCTGTTGGTCTATTTGTAAGGAAATAAATGTGACACTTTCAATTTTGCTTTGGATGAAGAAATCAATAAGTAAAGTGAGAGGAAGGAAAAATGAAAAGGGAGAAGAAATACAAAGCGGATGAGTCTTCTCCGATCAGGCAATGGTTGATTTTTATGGTCATCGAAATTGCTTTATATATATATATATATATATATATATATATATATATATATATATATATATATACATATATATATATATATATATATATTATTTTTATTTATGCCGACATGTACAAAATCTGCGACACTGGCATGTCGATGTTAAAGAGTTAGAATCCGATCTTAACCGTAGATCATATTTTGAAATATCGGATTCTAACTCTGCCTGATGAGATCTCAGTTTATAATAAGTGTTGATCGATAACATCCACATGCCAGTGTCGCAGATTTTGTACATGTCTGTGTAAATAAAAATAATCATATATAAAAGCTCTATTTGACATTGAGCATTTTTTATAAACCCGGTTGATGTTTTACCTGGATTATACACACACACACACACACACATATATATATATATATATATATATATATATATATATATATATATATATATATATATATATATATATATATATATATATATATATTTATTAATTATATCAATACCTACAGACATCGATGTCTCATGCTAACGCAATCTTCAGTGTAGGAACTAATTCTCAACGGTCGGCGGGCGCGAACCCCGATCACAATTCGCCACTGATTCGTAGTCGAGAGTCTAATCCCATCGGCCATAGCCAATCAGTAAGTAAATAGAGAGGAATTTAAATGTAAATAGCGAGTCGGCGGCTAGA
Organism: Sepiola atlantica; assembly: GCA_963556195.1. Taxonomy (NCBI): domain Eukaryota; kingdom Metazoa; phylum Mollusca; class Cephalopoda; order Sepiida; family Sepiolidae; genus Sepiola; species Sepiola atlantica. The sequence goes on along the minus strand of OY744537.1, from coordinate 7,214,439 downwards.
TCTACCAAGCAGCTTAGAGTGATCTACGAACGGCGTTCGGATCGTGCATGTATATATATATATATATATATATATATATATATATATATATATATATATATATATATATATATATAAATATATATAGTTGTATATATATATATTTATAGTTGTATATATATATATATTTATAGTTATATATATATATATATATATATATATATATATATAGTTGTATATATATATATATATATATACATATATATACCAGTCATATAACTCAATTCCTTCTTTACACGTCACAGTGTCACAGTCAAATAGAAATATCACAGAATAAATATCTACATCCTTCTGCACGAAACATACAGATATCTACACATTCGTTTATTTTTACAGCAACTACCCTTTAAATTTGAAAAAAAATCTTTCTTCGGTTTAACTAACACAACACAAGGCTTAATGAATAACTTGGTCTTCTTAACCCGTAAAAATAATTCCACAAACGTCAAGAATAGATATCAAGTAAGATTACATGATATTCTCATAACTATTAATTACTTCCACTCATTACTACATTTATATAGATATAAACATCACATATACAGCCCAACATATAACCAATACAATACTATAGCACAATCACCAGAACACTGTATTTATATTTCCTATAACTTGCTATATCTATTCTCATATATATCCACTTGATTGTACCTCAGTTCTTTCATATATATTTATTAATCTATTTAGTTATTTATTTATATATCAATATATATATATTATAATTTTTATTATATGAATTTATTATAAATATAAGTTTTCTTATGTTATTGATCATACTTATTATTCTTATTACTCATTTCTTGGCCTTTTGGCTAAGATCAAAGTGTAGTATCTGTTCCCCATAGACTGGTATTGTCTTGGCCTCCGGGGCTTGATTTACGCCGGTCTATGGGTCTGTCCTGTGCAGTTCTAGGAGGTCCACCCTCCCAGGCTTCGCCTCCCCTCTTTGGGGAGGAGTAAGTTTATTGCTTACTGTCTGAGGCGCCCCTACCGGGGAATGCCGACGGGGCTGCCCAGGCAATTTTTAATGGCCAGAGCGCTCACCTTCTCGGGCGCTGGCTTTTCAAATCCCACTTTCCGACCTTGTGTCACATTTTGCCTTGTGGGAGGTAGATAAATATCTACTTATTATTCTTATTACTCATTTCTTGGCCTTTTGGCTAAGATCAAAGTGTAGTATCTGTTCCGATGGATACTGCACCTCATAGACTGGTATCGTCTTGGCCTTCGGGGCTTGATTTACGCCAGTCTATATGTCTGTCCTGTGCAGTTCTAGGAGGTCCATCCTCCCTGGCTTCGCCTCCCCTTTTTGGGGAGGAGTAAGTTTATTGCTTACTGCCTGAGGCGCCCCTACCGGGGAATGCCGACGGGGCTGCCCAGGCAATTTTTAAACCCCACTTTCCCGACCCGACCTTGGGTCACATCTTACTTGTGGGAGTAAGATAAAAACTGGCCTTGTGCCTAACTCCTGGAGACGAGTAAATCAATACTCATTTATATTAAATTATTTTACTTTATCACTTTTTCATTTATCACATTCACTTATTTTGACTCTCTACTCTATATTTCCGTCAGCAAGACCCCACCCGCCCTGTATTGGAATACTTAGATTTCCACACAATATCTACTGATTTGGTGTCTAGCCGTGTTGTGGATCGACAGACAATACACGTGTTTCTACTCATCAGTGTTGCTTAATGTAGCGTGAATTGGAACGTGATTCTCAATGGTTGATTTTGGTGCTTTACTGATTGAGCTTACAAACTACCACTTAAAAGTTGTTGAGATTATATCGTGTTTAAAACGAAATGTGAAATCAACAGAATTTAGGTTTTAACAAAAGCTAGCCACACTTCTGTAATCAAATTCTACTTTTTACGTTAACATCTAGCCATGTGCCATGCTAAGAGAAAGTAGTTGATCTTCTATAACGATATATCTCTAATTTACACTGTACTATAATTAAAATAACATTTTCTTTGTCATTTATATATATATATATATATATATATATATATATATATATATATATTACTATTTCATGTATCCACATAAACTTTTATAAGGAGATATAATCTTTTATGTATCAGTTTTCAGTATTTACTTCAACAGTTCTCGATACTTAATTAGAGCTAAGTAGTAAGTTATGAATATAAATGTATGGCTATTAAGCTACACAGAGGCTCCCGCGTTTCGTCCCCGGGAGAAATCTTCAGGCTAAAGTGCATGGATGTAGTTTTGCCTGGTGTTTTTATATACACGGCTAGCTAGTTAACCCATAAGATTCTTTGATGTTCTCTTAGCCAATCGTTGGGCTTCTCACGAACAAAGGTCCGGTTCGTTTTACTTCTTATTTCCTCTTCTATTGCACTGTTTTCTATTAAGTGACCTATATTCTCTTTCTTTGTTGTGTCAATATAATGGGTGAACTTATAGTAAATATATTCCGAATTCTAACGAACGTGGGCTGATCAATAATTCTAGCAACGAAACTGTTTACAATACAGCTTTTAAAAATAGTGGTTACCATAATGCCGAAATTAAATATAAGAAACAGGACACCAATAATTATAATAAAATTAAAAACAAAAATGATAGAAATATAATCTATTATACACCGCCCTGTAACCAGATGCTAAAAACTAAACTGGGCAAAAAATTCCTAAATCTGATTGAAAAACACTTCTCCTTAACCAATCCCCTGCATAAAATATTAAATAAAAATAAACTAAAACTGTCCTACAGCTGCTGCGAAAACCTAGAAACAATAATTAAGACACACAGTAACAAAATACTAAAAGATAACAGCAGAGAGGAAGAAAAATAACAAATTACATAAAAAAGTGACAAATATAGCAAAAATAACACTACGAAGAACAAAAATATAAACACTATAAATATAAATAAACAAAACTCTAATAGTAATCACCCGAATTGAAATGAGAAAAGTTAGCAACGAAGAGAAAAGATGAAACTGCATTAATCATACACTTTGTCCACTACAAACTAACTGCCTAATCAAAAGTATTGTTTATCAAGCCACAATATTCGCCAAGGAAAGACCGAATAACAAGAAGTACTACGTGGTTACGACCTCCCGAGATTTTAAAACCAGATATTATGACCACAAAATCATATTTAAAAACAGAGAACGTCGAATTAAAACAGCACTAGCAAACCACTATTGGGAGCTCAAAGAAAATGGACGCTCATCAATAATTGAATGGAAAATAATACGACAGACCAGTACATGTAGAAATTAAAATGACCCGTGTAGATTATGACTGAATGAGAAATTTGAAATCTTAAACTTCAAAGACCCCACCAAATCTATTTAACTGTAGAACTGAGATAGCAAACAGCTGCCTGCACAGAATAAAATTTTCCTTTTTACATAAATAAACCAACACATGAGTAAAAAAACTGAACTAAACCGCTAACAACTTAAAAACTAAAACCAAAAATAAAATACAAGGAACCACGTGTTAAAATAAGTTCACCCATCTTATTGATAAAACAATAAAACAGGATATAGGCCACTCTACAGTAAACATAACAATAGCACAGGAAATAAGAAGTAAAACTAACCGAACGTTTGTTCGTGAAAAGCCCAACGATTGGCTAAGAAAACAACACATAATCTGATTGGTTAACTAGCAAGCAGTGTATATAAAAGCACCAGGCAAAACTAACTCCATGCATTTTAGCCTGAAGATTCTCCCAGGGGACGAAACGTGGGAGCCTCTGTGTAGCTTAATAGCCATAAATATGTTTTCATAATTACTATATATATATATATATATATATATATATATATATATATATATATATATATATATATATATATATATGTGTGTGTGTGTGTGTGTAATATAAAGAAGCTTTGAGTCATTTTAAACAACGAAAGAAAACGCAGTTTAAATTCCCAGGGTTACTTACTAAATCTAATATATCGCAAACTTAGCACTTGCATAAGCCGACTTATCGCTGGAAAATTTAAAAATACAAAAGGAGATTCAAGTATTTAAAAGATAAAAATAAACAGGCTATTTAATATATATATATATATATATATATATATATATATATATATATATATATATATATATATATATATATATATATATATATATATATACTAGCAGGTCTACTCGACGTTGCCTGGGTCCATTAAACAAAATGGAAAATGTCCGAACTAAACACTGGTAAATATAATAAAATTATTTAAAAATCATTGATTTCTTAATATTGTCATTATTGTGATTGTTTACCATTTCACGTACCACCGGTGTCACCTAACCAACGCAGTGTCTCCGCCTTCTAACAATACTTATTACATATTACGCACAATGCTTCAAGCAAACTAAACCATTCTTCTCATATATATATATATATATATATATATATATATATATATATATATATATATATATATATATATATATTCCAGTATATTACATACCTTTGAATTCCACGGTTTCCCATTTATCTCGGTTCTCTTGACATGTCTTATTCGTTCAACATATCACCCTGCTAACTAATGGTAGAACATTTCCATGCTTTGATCCGAAATTATCTTCCCCAAGGCGTTATTGGCAAGGTCTATTATTGAATGAATTAGAAAGAAAACATTCTCCTACAAGAGGAAACCGCAAGTATTTGTTTGGTGCGAGCGATGACCACGCGTTCGCTATCCAATGAACATCCAATGTCAGTTTTCTCAGCGAGAGCCTGACATTGGTGGAATTCTACATCTGATCGCTTTTAAGGTAATTTGCCTGGTTTGTTTGTTCGTATGTCATCTCTATATTTGCCGTACGTCATTAACTTCTGCACGATACTTGCTCTCTATCATTTATCGCCTTTCTTACGTTTGTTGTTACACGTTTTCTAAAGTCACTGGCGTTGCCCAGGAAAATTAATAACAGACATCTCTCTAACAAGAACATGATATTATCACTTATATTCATTTTCAAGCTGTATTATATATAAAGTAAAGCCGCATACAAGATTTGTTCCAGTTAGTGATTTCTGTCATATATTGGTTTATGTTGTTAGAAAACAAAATTTTAGTTTGGTTGGATTTCTTCGATTTTAATATTAAGTCCTGCGCGATATATCGTATTTAAATATGGCATATGGTGTATACTGACGATAGTAGTGATGAGACGATTCCAATATTTTTCCGATTTCGATACAATTACCGATTCCGTTCTAAATTCCCGATTCCGATGCAAGAACCGATTCCGATTCCGATTCTTATTCTTTTAAAATTCCTAAATATTTAGTTATAGTGTTGTTCTATTTAAAAAAAATTTGGATTACCAAAAAAACCTATGTAATATCCTAGCACAAAGTGAATCGAACCTTCAATCCACAATCTTCTCTCACCACTTTGACATTACTGGTTACCTCCCACTCTACCGTAAGGACACTGACAAACATATGCACGGTGTAAGAGTTTATGTTCAGAACACCCTCCCCATTGACTAGAGAACATAGGTAAGAATCATACGACCAAGCCTACACGTGCTTTATATTGACCTTAAATAACAGAGTTAGTTACTTATATTTCTTATACCGTTCTCCTTCGACCCAGGACTGTACCCTGCTTGACTCTGTTACTTAAAGCTTAGATAGAGCACTCTCACTCGACTTGAATGCCCAAATACATGTATTTTGGGATTTTAATGCGCATCACCCTGACTGGTTGGGATTCTCCAGCGTTACTGATGTAGCTGGGAACTCTACGTTTAATTTATCCTCAGCTCACGACCTCCTACAGACTGTCACTTTTCCGACCATCTTTCCTAATCGTGCGGACCAGCAAGCCTCACTTCTCGACCTGTTCTTGACCTCACTACCCGAGGCTTGTGTGGCGAATGCCCATAGCCCGACCAGAAACTCTGATCAGGTTGTGGTAATGATACTTATCCCCTTACAATCTCGTCCAAAAGCTGAAGAGCCGTTGCTCAAAACCTACGAGAAACTATGAGCAGGCTGACGTCCCATGGAGTGAAACTTTCTCACTCGCTGTTGATTAGTGTCCAAATGAGCTAACTGACAAAGAGAGTCAACTACGAATAGACAGAAATTTATAACGACAAGAAATGATTGCAAAGTAGTGATAGATAAAAAAAGAGAAAGTAAACAGAGATAACCTAAACACGCATTCATTCACAAAAACTCGTGATTTCTGGAAAATCTACAATAGTGTGATGAACAATGGACAATCGACAATTGCCCTGCTATCAAATCACAACGATGTTGTTTGCACGGCAACTGATAAGACTGAACTACTTTCGCCTTAAACTCCACTTTGGACTCAGAAAACCCCCTCCCTGAATTCCCATTGCGGACTGAAGCCACATTTGAGAACCTGGTCATCACCCCATCTTAGGTCAAAGACATCATAACAAAACTTGACCCTCAAAGCCTGTGGGTTTGATCTTATACCAACAATAGTAATAAAATAATGCTCTGCTTAGCTGGCCCCTGTCCTCTCCAAACTATACAACAAATGCCTAGCTGAATCTTGTTTCCCCGATAGTTGGAAAATCGCATCTGTGGTACCAGTCTTCAAGAATTCTGGAGATTGAACTGATCCTCTAAACTACCGCCCAATCAGTCTACTCCCGATCTTTGCTAAAATCTTTGAATCATTAATCAATCTAGCGATACTTCGGCACTTAGTTAATGCGAAACTTCTTTCTGATCATCAATACGGATTTAAACAAGCACGATTTACCGCAGATATCCTAACGGTCATCTCTTAACGCATATATCATACACTGGACAAGGCAGGTGAATCTAAGGCGGTAGCGCTCGATGTATTCAAGGCCCTTGATAAGGTCTGGCATGAAGGGCATCTCCTAAAACTGCGCTGATATGGTATTACTAGACAAATATTTAATATAATTAAATCCTTCATAACAAAAAAAAGATCCAGGTTGTCTTCGATGGCTGTTATTTAAGCAACATGATATAAATGCTGGTGTACACGATGGATTCATCCTTGGACCTCTACTGTTTCTGATTTTCATATAATGACCTCCCTGATGTAATTGAGACTGAGATAGAAATATTTGCTGACGACACCACGATCTACTCTCGTCATGTGGACAAAAACGACACTCACATATCTGAGGAAATGGCTGAATCCTTAGATAATGACCTCAAGTCTCTAGTGGATTTGGGTAAAAATGGATGGTGACTTTTAATGCCGCAAAGACAAAGCTACTTTCCTTCAATAACTACAAGAAACGTCTTCAACCACCGATTGTCATGGAAAATAACACCCTACCTGAGAGTCACACGTTCAAACTCTCTGGCCTAACTTTCACAGATATTATGAATTGGAATAAATACATTGAAAACATTGCCAGGGCTGCTGCAAAGAGGGTGGGCTCCCTCTACCGTGCTAGTAAACTTCTCACTCCGTACATTATCCTGTATCTCTACAAAGCCACTATCCGCCCATGCATGGAGTATTGTTGTTACATCTGGGCTGGGGCATCATCCACTAGTCTCTCCCTCTTATACAAGAGCCAAAAAAAGAGTCGCCAACTTAATAGGTCCTACACTATCCACCAAGCTCTAGCCTCTGTCCCATTACCGCATGTTTGCTTCCTTGTGCATGTTTTTCAAGTACTTCAATGTATTGTGCTATGATGAACTTGCTGCTCTGGTGTCCCTACGACGTAAATTCACTAGACCAACCCGACAATCTGCCAAATCCCATCCATTCACTGCGGGGGTTCCCAGATGCCGAAGAGCTTTCTACTCCAAAAACTTTTTCCTCGTGCTGCTGGACTCTGAAACTCCCTCTCTATTCTCTGTTTTCCTGACGGTACTGACATGCAGAAATTTAAAACTAATATAAACAGACATCTCGCTGCACAGCTCCTAATTTAGGTTGACCCTTTTTTCAGTATACCTTTACGTCTACAGTGGCGATCTGCCTTGTTTAGAGTGAACTATGTTAAAAAATTAAAAAAACATACAAATTTAAATGCATTCAAAACGGTGGAAATATTTTACTCATATATGTATATATATATATATATATATATATATATATATATATATATATATATATTTATGTATTTATGTGTCGGTACAGAAAATTAGTACTATTGGTTTCAAGCGCAGAATGGTACTGATGTTGTACTGATTTTCTGTACCGAATAAGAAATAAATATTACGCTCTTAATTTTGTATTTTCTCAATTAATTGACCACTCTGCTGGGATTTTTCCTACCAATTTCTTCCGATTTCGATACCCCAAAGAGTTCGGATTTTTTAGATTTCCGATTATAATTAATCGTGGAAGTGATATCTGATATCGTGTATAAACGTTATACATGCTGTAGATAAAATACACGTATTATCTCGTATTCGCTTTCGACTAATTGAACACTGGCTTTTGGTCTGGATAACAGCTTTTATTCGCGGGAGTAACATATTAAAACACACATTACGGAAATTATTTCGTGTGTTTGTAGGCAATGTGATGAGTCTAGGTACGTTAGATGAAACATCTTTGGTATTTTTGTGGTTATATATGCGGAGTTTTTTTTGTATAATCGCCGCAATGTTGCTTGTTTTACAAGTACTTCAGCGTAATGTGCCCCGATGAACTTGCTGACCTTATGCACATAAATAACCCTGACCAAGCCGGCACGCAGCAAAATCACACCACTTCAGTTTTTACGTTTACTAATTTCTTTCCTCGAACCACTTGCCTTTGGAATTCCCTCCCTGCTCTCTATTTCTCTGACTATAAGCATCTCGCTGCACAACTAATTCACAATAGCACTTTACCTCTTAGTGTCTGGGATGTTTAAGAGAATAAAGTTAGATCTCAGTATTATAGCTTTCATCAGATTGGTACTGTACTGGTCGTGAACCGAGAAAAAGCAGCTCACAATTGATTATCTTGAGAAATCATCCAAATCTCTTAAAAGTCAGTGTTGGGAGGGGAATGCTCTAAAACAGTGCGCTGTAGACCACTCTCACAGGTACTACCTCCCACTTTTTGGATCGCTGAAGGCATTACAACTCTTGTCTCACCAATTGGACGGGGGTTCTGTTATCGCCGATATACTATAAACCCCGTAAAACCAATAAATGACATCATCTCAGACACAGGTAATGTTTATGTGTACTTGATTCCGGCCCTGTGTGTTCGTCTGATGCTCATGTCTTATTTTATATTACGGGCGACCTTGAGTAACACCCGATTTTAGTGAGGAGGTTGGTAAATACAAGTATTATTGAGGGTTTTTTTTTCAGTTTCATCGTTATACCCCTGTATCGTTTCATGGCCCTTACGCTCATTCTAATAGCCTTATTGGTTTGAAGAAAAACTAACATTATAAAAGTATGAGAATATGGAATATTAACACATCTGAGTAAAACCGATAAAGCAATAAAGACAATACTGACGTAAGCAACATTGGTATGTAAACTCATTTCTCGAGAATGATCTATATATTTGCAAAGTACAATAAAATTGTCATACCATTAGTAGTTCAGCTTACTACTGTAGACTTCTCATAGACTCGTACCTTTTTGTATTTGGTGCGACATTCACACTTGTCGGATTGAGCTGTCTTACTCCGAAAGAAGAAGTTTCTTGTGAATTACATTCACAAGCGGTCCTCAGCCACATGTATATCCCGATCAGGAGAGATGACGACGTCAGTGTTTTGCAGAAGGTGTCGCCGTCTTCCCACATATGGCGGCTGGTATTCTCAAATGTTTAACCATCTGCTACTGATCAGGTTCAACGTCGCTTAAATTCAATAATCTAACGAGAACCGGTGTCAACGTGATTATGCTCTATATCTAAGAGTCTCCAAGATTGATATGACCCCTGGCAATACTGAGTATAACTGAGTTACAGTTGTCAACTCTTGCTAGTGATAACATTACAACATATTTTACTATGTCGATTACGATATTGCGTAGTATTTATGTTTAAGGATATTTGAAAATAGTTTGGGTTTGTTTTGTTACATAACGAAAACCGTCGTTTTCATGGAAAAGTTTGGGTAACACCTAAGGAGTCAGAGGTGAGCTCAGAACGGAAGTCGACGAATTCACGTTACATTGGGACGGATATTTTCTTGTGTCTTTCGAGCGAGGAGACATGGCCAAAGCGTCGTCGCGCACAATGTAGCTAAGTGTAGCGAGACAAGATATCTATCCATCAATCTACTTTTTTTTAACATAGTTCACCCCAAACAAGCAGGCCGCCACTGTAAACGTAAGGAGCTACTGAGAAAAATGAGAGAAAGGTTTGAGGGTTAACCTAAATTGGAAGCTGCGCAGCGAGATGTCTGTTTACATTAGTTTTAAATTTCTGCATGTCAGTACTGTCGGGGAAACAGGAATCAGGGAAGGAGTTCCAGAGGGCAGGAGCACGATGAAAAGAAGCTATTGGAGTAGAAGCCTCTCCAGCATCTGGAGACATCCAGAGTGAATGGATGGGATTTAGCTGATTGTTGAGTTTGTCTAGTGAATTTACGTCGAGGAAGCACCAGAGTAGCCAGTTCATCGGAGCATAATCCATTGAAGTATTTGTAAAACAAGCACCAGGATGCTACATTGCGGCGATGGGACAGGGACTGGAGCTTGCCTGACAGTGAGGGACCTATTAGGTTGACGACTCTTTTTGGATCTTGTCAAGGAGGGAGAGACTAGTAGATGATGCACCAGCCCAGATGTGGCAACAATACACCATGCATGGGCGGATAATGTCAGGTGTGAGGAGTTTACTAACACGGTAGAGAAAGCCCACCTTCTTTGCTTCAGCCTTGGCAATGTCTTCAATGTATTAGTTCCAATTAATGTTACCTTCAAGTAGAGTGTTATTTGTCATGGCAATCGCTGGTTTGAGAGGTGTCTTGTAGTTATTGAAGGAAAGTAACCAACCATTTGTGACCCCAATCCACTACAGCCTGGAAGTCATTTTCTAAGGGTTCAGCCATTGCCTCAGATATGATTGCGTCTCTTTTGCCAACATGACGAGAGTAAAACGTGGTGTCGTCAGCAAAAAAATCAATCTCAGACCATATGTCATCAGGGAGATCGTTTATGAAGATCAGGAACAATAAAGGTACAAGGATAGATCCCTGGTGTACACCAGCATTTATGTCATGTTGCTTGGATGAACGGCCATCGAGAATAGCCTGGATCTTTCATTTGGTTAGGAAGTATCTAATTATATTAAGTAATTGACTAGTAATACCGTATGGGCGTATTTTCAGGAGAAGCCCTTTATGCCATACTATGTCAAAGGCCTTGGATGTATCAAGCGCTACTGCCCTAGCTTCGCCTGCCTTGTCGAGCGTATGATAAATGCGTTCAGAGATGACCGTTAGGATGTCCGCAGTAGATCGTGCTTTTCTAAATCCATACTGGCGGTCAGAAAGAAGTTTAGCATTAACTAAGTGCCGGACTATCGCTAGATTGATTAAGGATTCAAATATTTTAGCAAAGATCGGCAGTGGACTGATTGGGCGGTAGTTCTGAGGATCGGTTCTATTCCCAGAATCTTTGTAGACTGGTACCACAGATGCAATTTTCCAGCTATCGGGGAAACAAGATTCAGCTAGGATCTTTAAAAAATATATATATAAACAATGAGAGTCACATGGAATATTGAGAACGCCTCTTTTCGAAACCAACATGAATGCATCAGGAAGTTTCATCGAATATCCGGTTGGCTTGGAAGGCGGAGAGCAGGCTCAAGGCGTTTCCACGAATTATGGCGTTAAAGAGGCGCTCGTAAATCCAAGTGAATCCTATCTATTTGTCGTTCTCTTTTTTAGGACCGCGCGTAAGTAACCTGTCTTTCTGATTTCTTTCGGTGACTGTCCTACTCTTTTAAATAAACCCTTTTTCTGAATTAACATAATCGTCTGAGTGATTTTGTTAACAGACGTTGGACCTCTACAAGTATATAACTGTTTATACACGCATCAGAAATTGAAGACGTAACATTTTCAATTACGCTTTATTTGGTTATTTACTGCCGAAAACAACAAATTATATAAACGATTCATTCTGTACTATTTTTTATAAATAGTTGTTTCAGAATTATGCACTCTCCTTCCAACAATCAGATTTTCATATCAATCACCTCTATAACTCTATAAGTGCTGATTGTCTGCGGATTTTCTCTCGATGTCCTCCTCAATGATTTCGTATAAATAAGATCATTAAAAACTTTTCACTTGAGCTTTTTCCGCCGCCGCGGTTGCAGTAGGCGCTTTTATAACGTGTACATCAAAGATATCTCGTTTGCTTTGTCAAAAACCAACAGAAGAGTCAGGAGTCGGCGAAAGTAAACATACTATCGATAGTAAATGCGCATAGCTGAATAATTCAATAAATTCGTTCCCGATTCGTTCCTTTATGCAATTAGTACCATTTGGGGGCCATTGATGAATGAGTGAATAGGTTTAAGGTGAAAGCAATGTCATGCTCTGTCTGCAGAAGTAGCCATTTTGTCGGATAGATAACGCTTAAAGGTTTACTGTAAGAAATAGATAGGAGTTTACTTATACCAGACATATGTATATAAACCCCCCTCTCTCTTTATTTAAATACACACACACACACACATATATATATATATATATATATATATATATATATATATATATATATATATATATATATATATTCTAGTTTTTAAAACAGTAGAGACCAATATATATATTATATATATATATGAGACCAATATATATATATGTATATATATATATATATATATATATATATATATATATATATATATATATATATCCCTCTCTCTAAATCTTATATATCTCTCTATATTAAGATGTCTCTCTCTATAGATAGATAGATAGATAGATAGATAGATAGAAGAGAATACAATCCAAGTTTGTTTAATATCTTTATTTTCATATGGCTAAACGACAGTTTATCAAAATCATATTTTGTCCGTGTGTATTCGAAAAGACAAGAATATGTTAAATTGGACTTTATATATATATATATATATATATATATATATATATATATATATCGGTCCTTATCGTTTTAAAAATTACAAATTTAAATGCATTCAAACAGTGGAAATATTTTATATATATATTTATTTATTATTCGGTACAGAACATTAGTGCAACATCGGTACCATTGGGTTTAAGCTCAGAATGGTACAGATGTGGTACTGCTTTTCTGTACCGAAAAAGAAATAGATATTACGTTCTTAATTTTAATTTTACTCATTAATTGAGCACTCTGCTGGGATTTTACCTAGCATCTTACAAAATAAGTTTATATATATATATATATGTATATATATATATATATATATATATATATATATATATATATATATATATATATAGATAGATAGAGAGAGAGAGAGAGAGAGAGAGAGAGATGTTATTGTTTATACTAATAGAACACCGGTGCGTTTGTTTAGTATTTTATCCGCTACCTAAGCGGTTAAGAATATGCAGAGTACTGCAATCAGCCGCCTTTAATCAGACATGTCATCAATTTTTTCTTTTCATATATATTTATGTTGTGGACCCGTTTAGGGGTACCAACAATGAAATAAAAGAACAACAGGTTTAGAGATAATAATAATGAATTGTATTGAACAGAGAAATTATACACAAGTCAGTGTTGGCAGTGCTAGTGCCTAAATGTGTCTCCCAATGTTCTCCCGGCAAAAGCCGGTATTTATGGTAGCCCGTTGCTACCATTTAGTTATTATTAAAGGGTAGGTAGGTCAGTCACAACAATTTATTAATTAATTTTTATGGTGTGAATAATTATACACTGACGATTCCCGTGAAGATGAAACGTATCGTATGCAGATAGAAACAAAAAATATTTATATTAAATATATAATTATATATATAAGTAATGTTTTTGTTATTATTTTATTGGCGATAGTGACAGTGTAAGAACGTTACCGTGTATCTGGCTCACTACCTAAGTGATAAGGAGTTATCGCCCTTTGCCTGCAATGTCTGCTTTACGTCGCCACGCTATATATTTAAATTTTACCTAGTGATTTTCGGTATCTACCGGTCGTAAGCATGTCTGACTTTGGCAAAAATTGAACCCACAACTATATTGTTTGTACCCTGAAATGTTACTGGCGTAACGATTTTTTTATCGCTTAAATATTAAGTTATTTATTTATTGTTGTTTTCATTATTGATAGTCACAGCGTGAGATAACCCGTAAAATTATATATAACAAATATATATATATTAACGGTTAACGACGTTGGATGCAAGTTGAAAAATACTTGTTATCCAGGGTTTCGAATCGTACGACCGGTAGTGAATAGTCATATCTCTATGCTGATGAGTCCTGATTGAAAAGGGACGAAACGTAGACGTACATAGATAATAAACAACAACAACTATTTTATACTTGTCGCTCCTCGTAAAATAAGTAGAGCACTCTTAATGGTAGTACAAACACAGCATGATGTCACTTGCTTTATATGCATCATTCCTTCTTTAATAGAAGTAGAATGCCTCGACATCAAGCCGCTTTTATATGTGTTAATTTATCATTGTTTATCGGCTATTCAATTATTGGGCCCGCGGTTAACGACGTTGGATGCAAGTTGAAAAATACTTGTTATCCAGGGTTTCGAATCGTACGACCGGTAGTGAATAGTCATATCTCTATGCTGATGAGTCCTGATTGAAAAGGGACGAAACGTAGACGTACATAGATAATAAACAACAACAAATATTTTATATATATATATATATATATATATATATAATGCAAGTACATGTCGAAATTATAGGAATATTTACATGATTAAAACTATTTAAAAAAAAGAATATTTTCAGCAAAGCTTTAAGGTAAGTATATCTTTTCAGAAATATGTTTAGTATAGTGTCAATTAATTTTCCCTTTTATTATAGTATGTATAAATATTGTTAATTTCTGATAAATTTGCAGCATCCTATCAGAATTTTCAAATGACGTGCAGCGAAATCAACTTTTGCAATTTTAAAACTTTGATTATATTTTAAATGTAAAGTGTTTTCAAACACGTATTTTGATTGACGCTTTAATTACTAAAGCAGACATAGGCAACGATTGAATAGCGATTCTTCTTTTGAATACGAGGATGGTTCCAAAAGTGTCATGGCTGTATTTGTGATTATCGATACTGAAATGAGTAATTAATGAATCAGAAATGGAGTCATGTTGTTGAATTGTCACACGGGAATAAGTGTCTCTCAATTCTCCTACTTAGGATGAATGTAGTTTGACAGTTTACAGGAGGACATTCGTTAGCGTTAAACATCTTCCGTTGGTCATTCTGATGTTCAAGAACAAATAACTGAATACAACCTTCATTTCCTGAAACATACTCAAACAGTCTCAATCATTTCATATGACTGGCGTTGCATTTATTGTTGCATAGTCAGAAATGTGCAGAAAAGTCTGAGTAAAATCTGACAAGATGTGAAGAGGAATAAAAGAAAACAACAACAACAACAGTAGCAGCAGCAGCGGCAGCAGCAACAACAACAACAACAACAGCAGCAGCAGCAACAGCAGCAGCAGCAGCAACAACAACAACAACAGCAGCAGCAGCAGCAACAACAACAACCGCAGCAGCAGCAGCAATAGCAACAGCAACAGCAACAGCAGCAGCAACAGCAGGAGCAGGAGCAGGAGCAGGAGCAGGAGCAGGAGCAGGAGCAGCAACAGCAACAACAACAACAACAACAACAGCAACAACAACAACAGCAACAACAGCAACAGCAGCAGAAACAGCAGCAGCAACAGCAACAACAACAATAACAACAACAACAATAATAATCATAATATAATCAAATCAACTAATATGGTTAGATATTGAGTATTTCGTCTTTATTATCGTATAACTTTTTCGTCAATTTCTGGTATACATTGTCTAGGAGACTCTAAAGAATTGTATTACAACTTGTCTAGGAAAAGGGAAACTCCAAAATAAAAACACGTTTTCTTTCCACTCGGTGTATTTCCCACTGAAATGAAACAATATTGGGTCAAAATAAATGCGATTAGGTGTTAGGAAACGATTTAATTACTATAAAAGTACTCATCGCGCATGCACTTTTGCGTAGTGCATGAATTGTCTTTCGATACAGAAGATGTAGACAAATTCAATCACAAACAAACACACACACACATATACAGTACCGTCCAAGATTAAGGAATAAAAATTAAATCTTTTGAATCTAAACAAAATTATATATTAATTTTTGTGAAAATTTCACTGACTATACACATTATGTAGTTGGACTTTTACTGAGATTTTCAGATGAATTAAAATAATATTTTTTAAGGTACCCACCATTTTACAGATTTCAAGTGTCCAAAATTAAGGAACAAAATATCATTTTTAACTAAATCCCATTAAAAGGGTAAAAGAGATTTAATATTTAGTACTTCCACCTTTGTTTTAAATAACTGCTGCGCATCTACGACTGCAGGATTTCACTAAATCTTGACATTGGGCCACAGTTATCTTGGCCCATTCATCTTTCAGTTTCAGCCACAAGTCTTCGATGTTTTCCGGATTATTTGCCATTACATTCTGTTTTAGAGTCTTCCATAAGTTTTCTATAGGGGTCATGTCAGGACTCTGAGCAGGTCAGTCAATTACCTCTACTTCTTGATCAGTCAGATAATTCATGACCAGCTTTTCCTTGTGGCAGGGCGCATTATCCTGCATAAAAACCGGCTTTTCGATACCAGAATTGTGCAACACTGGCAAAAATACTGTTCTAAAACATTCTTGTATACAGTAGCATTTACTTAAGTATTTAAGCGTACAAGTGGGTATGTACCCTGCCATGATATCACGCCGAAAACCATCACGCTACCAAATTTAACATTTTTTTTATGCAGCTAGGTTCCAAACTTTCGCCTTTTCTTTTTCTTACAAATTGTTTTCAATCACTGCCAAATATTCGAGTCGTCAGTGAAATAAACTTTTTTCCAATTTTCTTCTGACCATCTAACATGCTTTTATTGCGAACGCCAATCTAGCTGCTTTTTTTAGCTGCTTTTTTAGCTGCTTTTCTAGCTGCTTTTTTTTTTTTTTTTTTTTTTTTTTACTTATTAGCGGCTTTTTTTAGGAGATCTTGCAAAAAGACCTATTTCGTGCAACCTTCTGGACACAGTTTGTCGTGAAACATTCGTTACACCTTCCATTTGTCTAGAGATTTTGCCAGCTGTAAGAAAACGGTCTTTTAACACTAGGTGTTGTATAACTCTGCTCTCTTTTGCCGTTGTCTTTCTTGGTCTACCAGGTTTATTTGTGTTACTTAACCCCCCCCCCCCGTTTCTTTATAGAGTTTGAGAACTCGGCTTACAACACTTTTTGAACGTTTCACATGTTTTCCTATTTATTCTATTATCAACTTTTCCTTTCTTAATTTTACGATTTTTGCTTTGTCGCTTAAATCAGTTTTATTTCTTTTTGACATGATTGATGTTGCGTGACTTGCAAGCAGTGATGATAATTAAAGTTTAGAATATTTATTTTTATTCTTTTTATACAAAAAAACCCCTACTTTTAAACAATTATTTTTTCCTTAATGTTCCTTAATTTTGAAGACTTGAAATATGTAAAATGGTGGATAACTTTAATAATATAATTTTAATTCATCTGAAATGTCCAACTACATAATTTACATATGTAGTGACATTTCCACAAATATTAAAATATAATTTATTTGAGATTAGGAAGATTTTTATTTTTGTTCCTTAATTTTGGACGTTACTCTATATCTATCTATATGTAATAATGAGATAAGTGTTACTACAGTAAGAAACGTCGTTGAAATGATAAACTTTGAAATGTCCGATCTACGCTCTCCAGCGCGCTCACTACCGATCGGACATAAAAACAACAGTCTCTTGGATAACACCAGGAGATCGTCGATCTTCGGCAACCCCCGTAAGACATCGATCATGAAAAAAAAAAGAAAACTAAAAAAAGGAAAATATTGTCTGAATAGGGATTTTATAAAACCGAAAATTTGGATTAAAAAAATATGATTTAATAAATATTTCATTTATTTGACAAAATCTCGCGTCAATTTATCTGGTTTCTAAAATGTCATAGTTTATCATTTCGTAGTAGGTACAGGTAAGACTATTATCATGTGGACTGTCTTTGTTTTTCATCTTATGAAACCTGGTGTTTAGTATGTACAGTTTTGGACTGTTTACCTTTATTATATCATCATTATACACACGCGTGGTAGCATGCTTCACTACAGATCGGACATTAAAAAAAACGAAAGTCATTTCGATAACACCTTAAGATCGTCGATCTTCAGCTACGCCGTAAGACTTTGACCATGAAAAAAACGAAGAAACAAAAAAGAAAAATATTGTCTGTATTACCATGAATAGGGTTCTATAAAACCGAAAATATGAATTTAAAAAATAATAATCTAATAAATATTTAATTTTGTTGGCAAAATCTCGCGTCAAGTTGTCTGGTTTCTAAAAATTTTAAGTTTATATATATATATATATATATATATATATATATATATATATAAATGTTGAATTAAATAACGATAGTTGAATTATCGTTTAATAATAATAATCCATCGTTATAATGCAAAGCTCAATATATAGAATAGAGCAATCAATTTTAGAGGTACATGTATGGACATTATCTTGTTATCTTTGTTTATATTTTTCGGATGTAGACACAACATTATAACCAACATAAAACATATAGAAAGGATTAATATGAATGAATTAAATTCTTTGTTTATATTTATTTTATCTGTTTAGATTGGCATGACTGTGTTCTTAAGTATAACTTAAGTATAACTTAAGTATAACTTAAGTATAACTTAACATAACTGAAAAACAGTTTTGAAGATTCCTTTGCTTTACTATCGGTCGAGATAATAATTATCGATCATTCAGAATTATTTGTAGCACACAGTGTAGTTACCGAATGTTAAATTAAAAGGCAATTAAAATAAGTATTCTTATTTCCTCGCAACAACACCTGACCATGATGATATGAAGAGATAGTTGTTGGATGCACTTTCCTGACTTTATATTGAACCACACGTGTAAACTATGTATTTGACCGCCATATTGTTTACTTTATCATAGCTAGAATCTATCTAAGGATTTATTGATAACTATTAACGACTTAGAATATTTATAATATATCATTTTATTATTTAGACAAATAATCACCGGTCAGTGAGTTACGTTATACGTTCGCATGGGATTTAAATATCATGTTTTTTAATTAAAATTATGTGGAACGGAGTCTCAAATGGCGTGCTCGTTGTGCCATGTTAACTGCATTAATAAACTACCTACTTTAAAATTCATTTTTTTTGAGTTTGTATCACTCACCCTCCCTTGACTATCCTCGATAGAAAGCAAACACCCTGTCACATATAGACACAAAAAATGCGTTAAATAAAGTATAAATATAGAATTAATTTGATAAGAAATAACCCGCATTTCTTAAAATATTTGTTCGCTCAAAACAAGTCATGTTGCCACTTAAGAATAAGGAGCAAACTGGGTGGGGAGTTAAGTAGCAAGCTGTTTGTTAACATTACATTTCGTTGGACATATTCCGTGGAAGCACTTATAAAACATTCGCAGGGATGCAACTGCGCCGATGCGACAGGGACTGGAGCGTGGCAGACAATGCGGGACTTATTAAGTTATAAATTCTTTTGTGCACCCGGTCCAAGCGAGAGAGGATATAGCTCAGATATGGCAACAATCCTTCATGCATGGGTGAATGGTGACATTTTTAGAATGTGGGATACTGGCAGGTGTAGGAAGTTTTCTAGCATGGAAGAGGGAGCCTACCTTTTTTGAAGGGTGCTTCTTGCTATGATAATCGTTGGTTGCCAAAAATTCTCATAGTTGTTGAAAGAAAAGGGTTTTGTTTTCTACTACAGACTGAAGGTCATATTTCAACGATTAAGCCATTGCCTTGAATGTGTGGGCGTCAGATTTTCCTTCATATCGGGAATAGAGCGCGGTTACCACTTTACGCATATAAGACACACGTGATCGAGAAACCATGCTGTCGCAACGCCCCATGTTCCATTCGGGTTTTGTTTTAGGTGACTAGATATTCAAAATAAAAAAGCGATAATTTTTAAAATATCAATGCCTTTATAACTCAGCAATAATAAGTAATAAGTAAACTCAGCAATAATAAGTAATAAGTAAACTCAGCAATAATAAGCGTGTACTGATG
This sequence comes from Sepiola atlantica, assembly GCA_963556195.1. Classification (NCBI taxonomy): domain Eukaryota; kingdom Metazoa; phylum Mollusca; class Cephalopoda; order Sepiida; family Sepiolidae; genus Sepiola; species Sepiola atlantica. The sequence continues at coordinate 7,194,113 of OY744537.1, read as the reverse complement.
TGTAGTTCGCGCCACACACTCGGTTTCACCTTCATTCCAGATAGATACATGCATAGGTAAATAATCTGAAATGATAAACTCAATACTACAAGCATTTTTATGATTCTTATGTAGTGTAGCTTTCTGGTCACGATGTTGAAAATCAGGTTCTGCTATGATCTACGTAATAAAGTAGTATTGAGATTGATCAGTATAAAGATGAGTATCTTTTAGAAAACACTGTACAGTTTGTGTACAGATAGATGAAATATAATACTTAATAGATCGAATGAGAATTTAAGATACTGTGAACGAGTAGTGTAGGCTAGACCTTCGAATCTTTCGAGGAGGAAAACACCCAAATAACACACCTCCTTTTTCTGCTAATCCGGTCGTCATGTATTTCTCATTGTCATCGTATTGAAAAAAACTGCGAATTAGGTGAGATGCAGTTTGATATTCTACAACACTTGCTCCACTATAAACTGCTCATCAAAACGACATATGTCAGAGGGGAGTCATTGCCTCCCAAGATAGAAAGCGACAAATAGTGATATTAAAAATATGTCGAATTAAGAGAGCCGCAGTTTTATATTGTGAAATTCTTGCTTCATTATAAACTGCTCATCAAAATACACATTTAAACGGGAATCATTGCCTCAGATTGATGATTTAAGGTTTTAGATAGAAGAATTAAGCGATGGATAATGGAATATCGAGACTAAAGTTTAAACATAGACGAACATGACCTTCTACTCGATGATAAAAAAGGTTTCATTGTTTCTTTCCAGTGATTTCTTTCCAACGATCTTTGAGCATTGGCCCAAACATTTCAAAGCATGCAATATATAAAAATCTAAATCTATTATTACCAATGCCAAAGGGAAATTAAGTTTTGTTTTTCTTTTCGTAGTCTGGGCTTCTAAATGATTTGGAGGATCGATTATCTTTAAAATTACCCGAAAGTACATAAACTCGCACAGTAAGAGTAGCATGAATACATGCGTGGACACATTTTTGTAAAATTCAACAAAATGATGTTGCATTATGAGACCCATAACATGGATTCTATACATCAAGTATTACGGAAAAATCAGACTGTTTAAATAACCCAGTAGTAGTAATACTACTACTACTACTACTACTACTACTACTACTACTACTACTACTACTACTACTACTAATAATAATAATAAAAAATAATAATGAGGGGAATATGGAATACGAAGAAAACTATTTAATGCAAATAATTGTAGTAACACAAAAAATAGTTCCGATAAAGTATAGAAATATATTAGGGGGAATGAAAGTAAAGGAGAGAATAGATACCATACTAATAAGAGTATAGATAAAGGCAGCTGAAATATTAAGAAAATACCTAGAGTCGGAAAACCAAATCACATAGCAAGGTAATGCTAACCAATCAAATGTAAGTTGAAATAAATAAAACTTATAGAGACTGGGTATAGAACATCATTTCTCCTGTATCACGTGATAATATCTGATGGCTGTGGAGATATAGAGAAATCGTGCAGAGTCTTGGTTGACTTTGTAAATTGTGTTCGCGCTCTGTGAACGCCTTAAATTGTCACTTCCTACACTGATGAGAGCGAAAGCTTGACTCGCCGGCGTATGTAAGTAAACATAATTTAATATTTATTTGTAAATTTTATTATTATTATAAAGCCCCTTTAAGAAATTAAAGTTTATCACTGTCCAGAGATATTAAAAACAGACTGTCACTTAGCTATTAGCAAGTTTCCGATTACGTTAATCGAACCCTCTAGACTGTCTGCTGTTTACTGCCCCTTGTATTTAGGCATACATAGAACGTAATTGCTCCTGTATCACGTGATAATTTCTGATGACCGTGGCGATAGAACGAAACGTGCAGAGTCTTGATTGACTCGTTGAATTAGTTTCGTGCCCTGTGACCGCCTGAAATTGTGATATCCTACACTGATGAGAGCGTCAGCTGGAAACGCCGGCGTATGTATCTATACATCATTTAATATATATTTGTAAATATTATATATATATATATATATATATATATATATATATATATATATATATATATATATATATATATATATATAACATCCTGTGAATTGACACCTTCTATTCAAAAAATCTCAGGCACCAACATCAGTTCGTAACACGTAGGGCATTCGAATCATGAGGAGGCTTATTGTCACTTAAATTCGGCATAGAGAAATTACTGTTTCTCAGCACGAATTTAATTGTTAACGGCTGGTGCAAGAGGATAAAATTAGTCGCAATAATGAATGAAAGAAATCGAGAGTACATGACATTTCGGGAGACTTTTTGTCACACAGACTCTAGGGAACACTACTTATTTTTTTTGTTGTGATCGCTGGTCATTGTGTGAAAACTCCTAGTGAGTAATAAATAATAATCCTGATAAACAAACTTAAATATAAAAAGTCCTAGAGAGCGGAAACCAAACAACATGCCCAGGTGAGACTGGCTGACCACACTTAAGTTAAAATAGAATAACACTTTATAACCCAAACTAGTTCTATAGATAGAAATACACGAACAACACAAAACTGACAGTGCTTGGGTAGATATATACAAAATGTAATAATCTGAAAACCCACTGCCTGAAAACTCAGTAATACAAACACAGTTTGGTACTACAGTCAGTTGCTTCGATATATTTAAAAAGAATGGAAAGACTGATGAACCAAACACTATTAATACCTCAACTGGAAAAAGAAGGAGAACACTAGAATTGGGTGGGGGTTAATGTCACTCTAATTCTTGAGAGGGACACATTTATAAGCGAGACATGAATGGTAAACGGCTGGTGCTAAAACACTAACTGAATAGCAATGGTAGTTAAAAGAGCCGTAGAATAATGGAAAGCATTTGCTGCTGCTGCTGCTGCTGCATATCGTCCCCGAATGGGCCGTGGCAGTTCTCTAAAACCACTGGTCAGTCACGAAAAGGCCATTTGTTACATTGCACGTTCGAATCGACGACACCTCGTGGTCAACGCTTCTCACAAAATCATAATACGAAATAATACGAAAATCCCTTGGGAGCGCCGACCAAGGCTCGTTCCACAAAATCGATTCAAAGTTCTTAATATCTTTAAAACAACGGCACCAAAAATGAGATGTTTGTTACATAATCAATGAAAGTTATTCGTCTCGAAATCAATAGTCTGTTAAACGCTTCTCAATATACGAAAACAGATGAAAAGTCTAGAAGCGGTGTCAAACCTTTTTGTTACACACTTTTAAGGCATTTTTAAGCCTTTAAACTGTCCAACACAATACTTTTTAAACACTTCTCATTATTAAAACACTGCTTTCTTTAAACATTTCTTTTCAAGCATTAAAACATTGTCAGAGTTTATCTCTTCAGTTTTTTCAAATTAGATTCAAATCAAACATTGTTCGTTAAGCACATTTCTTTTTAAACATTTTTCTCGTTTAAACATTTCACTTTAAAATCTTGTTCGTTAAGTACATTTCTTTTTGAACATGTTTTCGTTAAAACATTCTACTTTAAAACCTTGTTCGTTAAGCACATTTCTTTTTAAACATTTTTCTCGTTAAAACATTCTACTTAAAATCTTGTTCGTTAAGTACATTTCTTTTTAAACATTTTTCTCGTTAAAACATTCTACTTTAAAACCTTGTTCGTTAAGTACATTTCCTTCTAATACGTTTTTCTCGTTAAAACATTTTACTTGTTGTAAATTTAGCCTCAGCCCGATATTGTCATACATACCAAAAATATGAAATGGAATTGAAAGCCGTGGGATTAGAAAAGTTGCACCCCATGAATATTGCCTGCTCTAATTTCAGGAACAAGAATAGCACGGAACAAAAACAGGTAAGTAATCGCTCTAATTTCACTTAAAACAACAATATGGTGAAAACACAGGAAAGAAGAAAAGAACGATGCAATAAACCAAAAACGAAGAGAATAGACTTGTAATGGAGTGCTACTACAGAAGCAGCCCCTAAAGAAGAAGTTATCGGAAGTGAATTAAAACTCTTTTGTGCGTGTCTATTGACTAAAAAGGATTGAGCATCAAGCAAGACACATAATAAACAAAAATGATTCGCCTAGATGGAACTAATAGAACTTATACTAAAGGTAAATAATGCAACAGACTACCAGGAAACATCTTTCAGCGAAAACCCACAGGAAGAAGATTGGTACAACAGAAACACTGAAAACGCGTGATCTAATAACAGAAAAAAATTAACAGATTACTCAAATACATCTAAACAGATAACATCACTAAACTAAACACCTTAATTTAGGCAGCAACCACATCAGGATGTACAAGACTAAAAATAGAAACAAAACTCCGCCAAAACACTTGACCAACAATGTTGGGATTAAAATAATCCTGAAATAAAGTTCAATTCTCCAACGTGAGAATGGGGTAACCATGTGCAGATAAAATCATCAAAGATAGATATAGGACGGAAGTCTAAAGAAGGAACACAAAACACAAGGGTGTAATTTCATATCAATTTAGTAAGAAAAGAGAAAGTTGGATTGAGTATTTACAGTTTCAAAAAGTTCCTTTAGGCACTGGTAAATTATAGAGAGGATGGAAGAGAGGATGGTATGCGAAAACGTGCTTCGCGTGAACTTATCTGTTTTAGAGTTCTGGTAACGGCGGGAGATCATTCTCTGTGATGCCGTCGTGGGCTGTATCACTGAGAAGACCGCCCGATGTGTTGTTGACTGGAGTGGAGTCGTTGAAAAAGAGGGCGGGAAGCCATATACAAGGGTTTGTAAAGGCTGGCTCACGTGACACCTATACTAAAAAGGGGTTGCAATGCCTGACAGCCAATCCGTGAGGCCCTTAAGGGACATGGCAACCGCCAATCAGTGAGGGGGTCTTTAACAAATTCCAACAACAAAGCCCGGATTGGAAACCAGATTGACAACCTAGATGAACAAAATAGAAACTAAAGCAGTATATAAGGCGGAAGAAAACATAAAACGTCAGAAGAGGGGGAGTAGAACTGATAAAGAAAGCGTAAGACTAAGCAAGAAAAATGAAGAACCTCCCCCCAAAAATTACTAACACAAAAGAAAAGACTGAGACGCTACAGATAGAAATCTGAACATTCAAACAAAACATGACTTTTTAAAACGATGAAAACTACAGGGTGATTCATAAGTCACGTCACTTAGCTATTTAAAATGATTACCATATGAAGCACACACATACTATGAACTTTTGATAATTTTTATCTTACTTTCTAATTACTGCTATTTGTTTGGCAATAAAAACGTGATGTGAGCAGAAAGCCTCCTTCGCACACCATAATCAATCAAATATGCTACAAAGAGTCGTAAATTCCTTGCAAAAAAAAGGAGCTATGCCTGCAGAACGAAGGTGGGAATTTTGAAAATTTGCTGTAATTTTAAACCCCCATAAATGAATATTTTGAATAAACTTTCTGTTTTGTATTACTGTATTTTTTAACTTTAGAATTTCAAAAATAAATTGCTAAGTGACTTATGAATCATCCTGAGTTTTCCAATAGGTAAACAGAGGGAAAACAAAGACAGAACGACCGGACCCGGCAGAAATCAAACATTTCTAGGCAATATATGATAAAAGTGACAAGATCACAACAGAGATGGTCAATGATTAAAAACAGGATAGACCTTCGGGAAATTGTAGAACGTACAAAAATCCGAAATAAATGAAGAAACGCCCAAAGCAAGACTAAGAGAAATAGCAAATTGGAAACCACCGGCCACGATGGAGTACATGCATACTGGTTAAAAAAATATATATACGAGGTTGCATCGAAGGCTAACGCTAAACGTGAGAAGACGTACATAGGAAACAGACATATCAGATTGGATGACTAAAGCAAGAACTAGGTTAATACCAAAATACTCCAAGAAGGAAAAAATCCTCAGCAACTACATGCCAATAACCTGCCTATCAGCAATGTGGAGAATCCTAACGACCCAACTGGGAGAACAGATCTACTACTCTTTTAATAATCGTTACTAGCGATGAATCAATGGTAAGCAGCTGTTGCTATAATGCAAAATAATTTGCAATGCTTATGGAAAGCGGTGGAGAATACTGGAAATCTGCGGAGATTTTTTGTCACTCAGACTTCTAGGAACACAACGGTTATTATCAGGGAGCAATCACTGATGATTACCAGTGCGAGAACTCTTAGTTAGTACATAATAATAATAATAATAATAATAATAATAATAATAATAATAATAATAATAATAATAATAATAATAATAATAATAACGATAATAATAATAATAACGATAATAATAATAATAATAACGATAATAATAATAATAACGATAATAATAATAACAACGATAATAATAATAATAATAATAATAATGATAATAATAATAATAATAACGATAATAATAATAATAACGATAATAATAATAACAACGATACTAATAATAATAATAATAATGATAACAATAATAAGAATAATAATATAATATTAATAATAACAATAATAATAATGATAATAATGATAATAATAATAAAAATAATAATAATAATAACGATAATAATGATAAAAATAATAATAATGATATAATAATAACAATAATAATAATATAATAATAATAATATTATAATAATAATAATAATAATAATAACAGCGATAATAATAATAATAATAATTATTATTATAATAATAATAACAATAACGATAATAATAATAATAATAATAATAATAACGATAATAATAATAACGATAATAATAACAATAATAATAATAATAATATAATAATAATGACGATAATAATAATATAATAATAATAATAATGATATAATAATAATAATAATAATAATAATAATAATAATAATAATAATAATAATAAAGGGCAAGTCACGTGTTCATCCGCTGTTGAACGAAATACCTATTTAAATAAAAGCGATTAGGTTAAAAAGACGAACTTAGTAAGTCGATACTGAACGGAAAAGTCGATGGAGTTTCAAATTCTTTCTGGATTGGCCCTAGAGTGTTCCATCCGATAAGAACATCTTCCAAAAGATGGACGGCATTAAGGTCTGTTACTGTATATTTTAATTGTTTATATTGAAATTACATTTAAATGAAAAATGTTTGGACGAAATTTAAATTACAAAAAAGGCTAGGATTTACAAAAAAAGCAAGTGACGTATTCATCATCTGTTGAACAAAACACCTATTTAAACAATAGCCATTATAGGTAAAAAAAACGGACTTTCAGTCGATACGGAACGCAAAAGTTGATGGAGTTTTAAATTCTTTCTGGAAGGCCACAAAGTGTTCCAGCCGATAAGAATTCTTTCCCAAAGATTGTATTTTATATATTTGTATTAGATGGAGTTTTAAATTATTTGTATTAGATACAACCAAATCAATAAGTTACGGCGAAAGAGTATCAGGGTGAATATGATGGGAACTTATTACCTTATTTGCGAGTAAATCCTGGCCCCTGTCTGGAATGTTTTTAAAAGTAAAAACCAAAATGCAAACGTTAGCAGGATAAATAAGTTAAATATAAAATATCCTTCTGCTTACATCCACCTCAAATTTATCATTAAAAAATTAGACGGGAAATTATCGTCTTTTTTCTAATTATTTTGAAGAGTAGTCTAGAAAACTTCTACTAAGTAATTAGATAACACACACACGCATATATATCTGTCGTAAATGTCCCCTCATGTATATGTGATAGTGCATCTTGCCCCCCATGAAGAGAGATAAACACTATCCCTGTGACAGAATCACATGTAACCTATGCCTTGGCCTGGTGTTGCCACATACACCAACACATAAATAATGCTACATAATCATGTTACAAGCCGTGGGACTCAGAAAAAAGATTTGAGTGTCATGATGAGCAGGTTCTCCCTTGATAACCAACATAGGGGATCCGGTCCGCATCCTGCAAATGTTGACTCCTTCAATTTCAGGAACAAGATCACGGACCAAAAACAGGTAAGTAACATCTCTAATTCCAAACACGACAAGGACACCAACCAAACACAAGAAAGCAGGAGTTAAAACAAAACAAACGAAAAAGCCATAGAAAGAAATGGACTACAAAAGAGAATAGACTGGTAATGAAATGCTACTACAAAAGCCGCGTCCACACAAACAGAGGCTACTAGAAACGAATGAAAAATCAATGGGACATTTATACTTACCACCATACAACGGATCAAAGGATAGCAGATCAAGCAAGACATGTCCTCAGGAGAGGGTGGTTCTCGGAGCTAGAATTAATGGAAATTCAACAAAAGATTAATGGCCTAACAGATCAAGAAATACTACTCGGCGAAAACCCACAGATAGAAAAAATGGCAAAACATAAATACTGAAACTGAGGAGGTCGAAAACTACGAAATCACAGAACTCACCGAGGAAGAAGCCAAAGAAAAGGAAAACATAAAACTGTTCATGACCGAGAACAAAACAAAAATCCCATCCTTAAGGAACGAAGATTTGAAGACTTTAAATTTTAAAAACAGAGAAAGTACACAGACTCTTCGCGTACATCTCACTACAGATACTATCACAGATCTAAACAAATTGATATATACGGAACAAAATCAATAAGCATGAAACTAACAAGAGAAGAAAACTGGTCAAAAGAATGGACCGACGAAATCTGGATGGGAGATCAGGTTGGAAACCCAGCTCACCAAGCTTCCAAAGGAAGCTAAAACCGTAAACAGGATTAAGGAGAACAGTAAACGATGAAAGAGAGGCAATCGTTTTCGCAAGGAAAGACTAAATCAGAAACATGAAGAACTAAAACAATAGATAGCAGCAATAGAAGGAAGACTGAGGCGATAATATACAAATTAGAAAAGCACAAACAGATCAGGACCTTTGAAAACAATGAAAGCCAGTTTTACAAAACACGTGAAGGGATAACGAACAACAACAGAGACAAAACACTTCTGGAACAAGATATGAGAAAATCCTAGAAAATAAACACAACAGAAATGCCAAAAGGGCTGCAAAACATGACAGATGAACTACAGGAAATTGAAGAAGGAACTGAAACAAATTAATGAAAAGCAATTAAGACAACCCTAATGAAAATGGCAAACTGGTAAGCACCAGGCCACGATGGAATACATGCATACTGGTTTTAAAAATTCACGACCCTACATGTAAGGCTAGCGCAGAAACTAAGAGGATGTATCGACAAAACAGATGTACCAGAGTGGATGACCAAAACAAAGACATCGCTAATACAAAAAGATATCTCTGAATACCATCCTTTAAGATATCATTAAAAATACATTTATTATAAACAAATCTTTATAATATCATTGAATAATCTATCTATCTATCTATCTATCTATCTATCTATCTATCTATCTATCTATCTATCTATCTATCTATCTATCTATCTATCTATCTATCTATCTATCTATCTCTCTCTATATATATATATATATACTACCGCCTTCAGTGTAAAATATAACTTAATTTCTTCGTTATCACGTGACAATCTCCCGTGACCTAACTCGAGACAACGTCGTACGTAAGTAAATTATTAAAAATATAATTTAATATTATTAAAAGCTCTTTTAAGTAAGAGCACTGTTGGAGAGATAAAAAATAGACATTTACCTGACGCCCCAGTGCAATACTCCGACTCTGTCGTCGAGTTCTGTCGAATGTCGTACGTAGGTAAAATATTTAAAATATAATTTAATATTATATATATATATATATATATATATATATATATATATATATATATATTTATATTTTATTTTTATTTTCATTTTTCTAATGTTTTATTATTATTATTATTATTATTATTATTATTATTATTATTATTATTATTATTATTATTATTATTATTATTATTATTATTATTATAATTTTATCTTTCTATTTTTTATTTTTTATTTTATATTTGTAACTTATTCATTTTTATAATGTTTGTCTCTGTGGCTCTTTCTGTCAACAGATGTTCCTCTACGACGAGCTGATTATTTTTTCTTTGAATTTCTGTAAAGCGTGGTGCTAAAGGCGCTGATGAAGACCGTTTATGAGTAGTTTTGTTAATTTATAAAATAAAATAAAATAAAGTATTTCTAAAATGGTTTGGAAACGATCGTACGCCATACTAGACTTGATGTTCTAATACTTGGAACAATTGTAATGTTCTAATTCATTGAATCCTTGTCCCGCCGACCGTTGGGAATTAGTTCCTAGACTGAAGATTGCGTTAGCATGAAACATCGATGTCTCTAGGTATTTAAATATTTAATATTTATTTATAAAAATATTATTGTTTATCAGCCCCTCCCACGGAGGCTGGGCACTTTTCGAGGAGCTTTAATAACAAGCAGTACAAATAGCTATATGCATGGTCCGACGTTTCGTAGATCACTCTTATCTGCTTGGTAAGTAGTCGCCGAATTCCGCTATTTACAGTTAAAGTTCTTCTCTATTTACTAACTGGTGGACAGTGGCCTGCGGGTAAGATCTCCGACTACGAATCAATGGTGAGTTGTGTTCGGAGAGAGAGAGAGAGAGAGAGAGAGAGAGAGAGAGAGAGAGAGAGAGAGAGAGAAAAAGAGAAAAAAAAACCCTGCTTTTGAAACTCCGTGTCGCATAAACGAATACTAATTATCTACAGGGCTGGAAATGTACAAAATTCCCAATGAGAAATATTAGCCCGAGAAAAGATTTTAGTCCGTGCTTAAGAATAGAGATCACTATTCCCCAGCATAATCGTAACCACTTGGATACTAATAATCTTACAGTTATAGAAGTTTAAAATAATACGCAAATTCGCGCCTTCCTTTTGTTTATACGTATCTACTCATGTTTTCTATCCTTCTTGGCCTTTTGGCTAAGATGAATATGTAGTATCTGTTCCGATGGATATTGCACCCCATAGACTGGTGTTGTCTTGGACTTCCAGTCTTGATTTACGCCGGTCAATGGGTCTGTCCTGTGCAGTTCTGGGAGGTCCACCTTCTCAGGCTTTGCCTCCCCTCTTTGGGAAGGAGTAAGTTTATTGCTTACTGCCTGAGGCGCCCCTACCGGGGAATGCCGACGGTGCTGCACAGGCATTTTTTAAACCCCACTTTCCCGACCCGACCATGGACCACATCTTACTTGTGGGAGTAAGATAAAAACTGGACTTGTGCCTAACTCCTGGAGAGGAGTAAATCAATACTCATGTTTTCTATCACATCGTATACGAAATGGACTGACATTAATTAAGTAATAAAGCTTTTAAGAAACTTCCAGTATATTTCGGGTAACAGTTTCTTTTTAAAACAATACCTTTATTCTGTGTAGACAAATTCCGTATTATACCCACGGATAATAATTATCTACGGGGTGGAACATCGTGATTCTTTCGATTTTCTGGTCCATTTTTCTAGCAAATGGTAGGAATATAATTAGACAGAATGTAATAATAACAATTACAGCGGTTAATTACATTAAAATGAAATATGAGTCAAAATTGTACAGCCTAATTTTATTCCAACTCACAAAAAGAAAAAAAGAATTGAGCCAGAAGATAAACGCGCGAATGCAAAATGGTCTCCTAAACATTCCATAATTATGTAATTTCTGTAAAATTCTTCGAACAAAAATTGTACTCATTTAATTGGTATTTAAATGAAATAAGTAATAAATGAGGAAAAAAGAATAGAAAGTTCTTGATGAATAAAATAAAGTGTGTGCATTGGTGTGTGAATAGGCATTCCATAGTGTAGCCGACTATGCAATCGTTAATGTTGAATGTAATTCCTATCAGGTGCATTGTCTCTAATTACGAACTAATACAAATGGGAAAGGTTTCCGGCAATAAAATAGAAAAAATGTGTTCAACAAATCGTCAGATACGCCCGTGGATGAAGTACTGCCGCCACATCTGAGTAGATTTTGCTCAGAGCATACCGTAAACAACTTTAAAAAGAAGAAATACATTCTCTTGCAATATAGAAACAGAAGTCCACCTTACAAAAAGGCTGGAAAGGAATATTTAAACACAAATGCGAAATTGTTTTCTACAGTATAAGATTAATCATTGAATTTATAAACAATAAAAATAAAATATGCGCGGGAAGGATGGGGGAGAGGACAAACGAGCAATCAGTCAATCACCCTCTATCCTTCATTATTACCTATTCTTTGTCCGTATATGTTTCTTTTGTTAGTTTCGTAATCAACAATTTTTTAAAGAAAGATTTTAGTTATTTTTTTTATTATATCACTTTAAATAATTACTGTTAATATCAACAAAACTATTGCATGTACAGTCAAACCTCTACATACGGATATAATTCGCACCGGGACCGAAGCAGAACTGTGAACTGTACTCTCCATCCAATCGTGAGTGCTGCCGCATAGCGGACTAACCACGAACCTTTGTACGTCGTATGTTGGATTCTCCATCGAGTGTAAAGACGGTATTTTGATTGAATTTCACACTGTATTTTGGAAAAAAAAGTCGTATGTAGAGGCAATCATATTTAGAGGGTTGGCTGTATAAAGCAGAATGTTACTATAGAATTACAAATGATAACATCAAACATTAATTTATTTTGAATTGTGTAAAAATCGTCATGAAATAGCTGGTTTAAAGTCTTTCTTCAGTACTATATACACAGTATTTCAAAATATTAGATTGTATTATTGATTTAAATAACATTAAGCCGTTTTGATGGCAATATAGCTGTAATAAAAGGAGTTACGTTTGCGTGTATAAATTTAAATCGTTTAAAAAATTGTAATGTGTTATTTGCAGTGTTCCTTGAGTTGATGGGTACAATAGTTTATTTTATTCTTCTGTTTATTCCCTTCTGAAATTCTTTATATTAAAGAAAATACCTTAATTTACGCAATCAAATTCAGAAAACAATATACAAGTTCTACTAAAAATTATATCAATATGATAAAAAATTGTAGAACATTTATATTAAACTATAACAATAATTTATCGATGCAAAAGATAAAGGGGTATATTTTATGTGAAAATTATGTTTTCTACTAAAAAACACCAACGTTTCATTATAGATTAATTTTTTTTTAAATCTGGCTAGCAGTTGTATTACTTATTTATTAAGATAAAAGCTAATCTCTTAAAGAATGGCAATTGATTCAGACTCCAGCTGAATACACATAAGTCGCTATTGCCTTTAAGAGTTGCCAACTGTTAGTGCATAGACACTAATCAGATTCCAATATTTTTCATTTGCTTGTACAGTTTTATTTTCACAAATAGCAAAAGAATCTTCTATCTAATGTAGAATGAAGGAAGGTTTACTTTCTCGTTTGTTTGTTTTAATGGCCAACAGAAGACGACAAGAATTAATGCATCTCGCATTTTAGGAGGCACCTAAGAATTTATATTTATTTTTACTAACGTAAGAAATGTCTCTATGCACAAACGTAAAAAAATCAACAAGATAAACATTTGCGTAGATAAATGGCCATTGTAATTCGGAAGACGACAGTCCTTTCAGACAATTTCGTTCGATAATGAATTGTTGACGTCAGTTTGTATTCATAGGAGAAAATAAATCAATATTTAGTAGAAGATATTGTAAGTGTGGGTGGCCGGTATTTTAAAGCAACTATTTAAAACAAATCAAAATGGCAAGCCTGGCTGATGGCTTTAAGATCTTATTCAAACAAAATTCTAATTATTTTGAATTTATTAGTAGAAGTTCTTTAAAGGCTCTTTATTCCAATTCTAGTGTGATTTCGCCTCTTGTCTGGAGGCTACACGTGTTTATAATATTTATTATTTGCTATGGTTGTAGATGGACCATACTCTAAACCAATCATGCGATATATCTATTGTTCCATGCTAATCTAAGTGCCTCAGAAGTAGTTAGTTATTCATAATAATAGTCGTTCTATAATTCAAAGCTGATGCTATATCACATTTATTAAAAAAAAAATACGTCATTTTACTAAATATAAGAAAATCCGAAAACATTGAGAATGATTGTATTATTTTTTTACTAACTATCTCTGATAGTTTCCTCTGAGCTTCGAATTGATTATCTGGTAATATGGGAACTAGAGAACCCAACAAAGCAACCACTGAAGCGATCGCTTGTTATCTCTGCCAATAATAATGATATATTCACTGCATCCTTGTTCCACCCATAATCCCTCGTCGGATTTATTATCTTATCCTATTTATTTATTTTTTAATGGAAATCGCTCCAGACAATGCATGAAGCCAGTTGATGTAAGGAGCTAACAAGAACAGATATGATTATCGCAAAGACAAGAGATGCCCATTGACCTTAGTCTTGATAAAGACCAGGATTATAGGTAGGAGGAAAACAGGCAGCAGGAAGATAGTTCCACAAGGCATTTATTTTGTAGTGGACACAGTTTATGATTTATGAAGTTATATCTTTTCTCTTCATTGCTAACTTTTTCGTTTCTATTCGGGTGGTTATTATTAGTGTTTTGTTTATTTTTATTAGTATTGTTTATATTTTTGTTCTTCGTAGTGTTATTTTTGTTGTATTTTCCACTTTTTTATGTAAGTTGTTATTTTTTTCTATATTTTGTTCTCGTTTAGTATTTTATTATTGTGTGCCTTAATTATCATTTCCAGGTTTTCGCAGCAGCTGTAGGATAGTTTTAGGTTATTTTTATTGAATATTCTATGCAGGGAATTGGTTACGGGGAAGTGTTTTTCAATCAGATTTAGGAATTTTTTGCCCAGTTTAGTTTTTAGCATCTGGTTATAGGGCGGGTAGATTATATTTTTTAGCCTGAAGATTCCCTCGGGGATTAGACCCGGGAGTCTCTGTGTAGCTTAATTGCCATAAATATATTTTCATAGCTTACTATATATATATATATGGGAAATGTAAAAGGAAAAACCAAGTGATATAGTCACGTGTAATAAACAGTAGAAAGGGAGAAAGAAAGAAAGTAATGTTTAAAAAAAAACGCAGAAAGAAAAAAATCAGCAGTTAGCTTTGATTGAGCGCGTGAAAGCCGAACGGAACGCTGTAAGTTAATATTAGTAGTAATTTAAAATGAATGACAGCAGGGAATTAAACAAAGCTAACTGCTGATTTTTTCTTTCTTTCTTTTTCTTTTAAACATTTGTTTATTTCTTTCTTTCTCCTTTTTTACTGTTTATTACAAGTGACTATATTCTTTTCAAAATTGCGTTCTTTGTACAAATTTGTAATTTTTCTGTTTTTAATTAAAGTTCCGCTGCCAACTGATGATGATTGTCATTACAATTGAAATATTTTGGTAGAACTATTCAATATGTGTTTTTGAGTATATATTTTCGCTAGTTGTTGATTTGCTTATCCTTTATCGAATTTTTATTTTATATATATATATATATATATATATATATATATATATATATATATATATATATTTGAAATGAAAAAGGAAAAACCAAGATATATTTTTTATATATTCATCAACGTTTCATCTTTATTGTAAGACTTCCCCAAGATGATAATTTTAAGAAAACTGTCATGCAAGTACATCGAAATATTGGGTTGACATAATAGGTTGATAAGGAAAGGTAGTAGCTGTGGCTACTAAGAGCGCTAGACGAGGGCCCAGGCTGCGAGAAGTCAATAGTGGCAGCGCTCTTAGTAGCTCTTAGTAGCTACGGTTACTACTTTTCGTTATCAACCCTTCATGTCAACCCAATATTTCGATGTACTTGCATGACATTTTTCTTAAAATTATCATCCTGATGAAGTCTTACAATAAAGACGAAACGTTGATGATTATATAATTGTATATGTATGTTGTTTGCAGGAGACTTTATTCCCAGTGATTATCAGGGTGTCCTGGCTAGAGAATTTCAGCTCTATTCAGCATACTTTGATTCTCACTCAAGAGGGGTTTCCTAGCAAGTTAAGCGCACACTGAATGCGTCGTGTGACCCAATCTATGCGGATCCTGAGGGAAGGCTGTGCGTTCTTGATGTTACCGTAAAAGATGTAGCTTTTCGGCTTATTGGGGGTTTATGCGCCCAACGCCAATTCTGAGCGGGTTCCTTTTTTTCGGTTGATCGAGCCCTTTATGGATACGTCTCGTCGGATAATTCTAGCGGGAGACTGGAACGCGGTCCTTGATCCTGATTTAGATCGCTTGGGAAATCGTAGGGGAACTAACACGAACGGGGATGTTAAAATATTTCGTGACTTTATCGATAAGTTTGATCTTGTCGATAAATTTCGAAATGAAAAACCCCGTGAAGTAGTATGGACTTGGACTTCCAGTCGCGGCTCCGATTTAGGGCAACTTTCGAGTTACCTTGATCGGTTCTTAATTAGGAGAGTCGATTTAGGGCTTTTAGATTGTCCAAGTTTTCATAACATAGTTTACTCGGATCATAGGCTTGTCCGGGTTCGGGTAAACTTAGATAGTCCTAAGCCTAGAATGGCTGGGTACTGGAAGTTCAACACATCGTTGTTTGATTTGAAGGACTTCCAGGAACAGCTCTTACTAACAATACAGAGGGAATTGACGAGTGCTATCATTGGGAATAAGTGGTGGGGCCATCTTAAGAATGTTATTAGGTCCTTCGTTGCTGATTATAATCGTCGACTCAACCTTAGATCAAGGGCAACGAAAGTGGCACTAGAAGCTAGACCAGATCGGGCGGTGGAGGCGGGGGATAGCGTTACCTTTACTGTAGCTACAAACGGAACTGAACTCCTTGGGCAACAAGGCAGATCAGGGAGTGTTAGTTAGGTCTAGGTTAAAAAGAGCGCCGCACGAGGCGACAAACATGGCAGCGTCACTGCGTGTGGAGGAGCGTCGACGGTCTACTGATCGACACATCGCCAGTGTCACATTATCGGATGGGCGTCTCGTGACTACAAACGACGGGATTTTGGAGGGTTATCGCTCTCATTTTCAGGAACTTTTTACCAGGGAGCCCGGTCTGACAATGGCTCAGTTCGTCGCCTACTTAGCTGACTTTTCTCGTCTCGAGGCGACCGAAGCGGCTAGGTGCGAAGGGTTTATAAACAAGGATGAAATCTTGGAGGCCCTAAAACAAGTCGGGCTTCATAAGTCTCCGGGTATCGATGGTCTGCCTTACGAACTGTATTTGAGGTTGTCGCACATTTTTGTCCCCCCGCTGGCTGTGTTGTTTAACTCCTGGTTTAGGAACGGGTCTATCTCCCAGTACTTTACCAGGGGTATCATCAAATTGCTACGCAAGA
Organism: Sepiola atlantica; assembly: GCA_963556195.1. Lineage (NCBI taxonomy): Eukaryota > Metazoa > Mollusca > Cephalopoda > Sepiida > Sepiolidae > Sepiola > Sepiola atlantica. Next base: position 7,176,901 of record OY744537.1, on the reverse strand, counting down.
ACAAAAGTGGTGGGGACGATATAGGTAATTTCCGGCCCTTAACAATGTTAAATACAGAGTTAAAGATTTTGGCCAAGATCTTAGCTAACCGTCTGCAGGTTGTCTTGTATCGTCTTATAAGTCCCGAACAGACTTGTGCTGTTAAGGGCCGGACAATTCAAGATAACTTGCACATGATACGTTTGATCATAGGGAAAGTCGACACTGAAGCCGCGCTGATCAATTTAGATCAGTCCAAAGCATTCGATAGGGTCGATCATCGTTACTTGGAGGCTGTCTTGTCTTCGGCTAGATTTGGTCCCCATTTTCGCTTCTGGATTCGCCTGTTTTATGCAAACCTCGGTGCGTTGGTTGAAGTGAATGGTATGAGGTCGAAGCCTTTCGATTTGTCACGATCTATTCGTCAGGGATGTCCGTTTTCACCGATGCTTTATGTGTTTGCGTTGGAGCCTTTTCTTCGTGGAGCCTTTCCTTCGTAGGATTACTTTGTCTGATTCCTGCTCCATGATTAAGTACTCCGCCTATGCCGACGACGTCACTGTGCTTGTAACGAGCAGTGTTGAGATTAGGGTCGTCGGCATGGAAATAAGACGGTATGAACAAGTTACAGGGGCCAAAATCAACTGCGACAAGTCTGTTGGCTTACGCATTGGTGCCTGGAGGGGTGTCCCCCTTCAGGGGCTCTTTGGCTGGACGGAGGGGCTTTGCAACATACTCGGCGTCTGGTTTGGTCCTGATCTCCAGTTGGAGAAAAATTGGTCGGAAGCGTTGAAGGAAGTTATGACTGCAGCCCGTCTGTGGTCATTGAGAAATCTTACTTTAAAAGGAAGAGCGGAGATGTGTAATTCTCACATTTATCCTCTCATCCTCTACCGTCTTTCAGTGCTCCCTCTGCCGGCAGCCATACTAATTGGTTTAGTGCAGGCTCTTTTCCAGTTTTTGTTGCGCGGAAAGCAGCCCATGGTTCGCCGGGATATCTGCTACTTGCATCCGTCTGAAGGTGGTCTGGGTATGCCAAGCGTTGAGATTCGTCAATATGCGCTTCGCTTACACTACCTAGACCGAATGTGTACACCTTGTGAGGGAAACGGTGAATTCTGGAAGGAAGGCACCAAGAAAGCCTTTCCGGCTTTGAAAAGTGTGCACTTGCATGGGGTGAGGCATTTCGATTACCTCGACGCGAGTGCTCCTTTTATCGCGAGTGTCGACAGTCCTTGAAGTGCCTTCTAAGGATGTCAGAAAGCTTCTCTGACACCGAGTGTTGTCTCGTAAAGCACTATATCGGGTAATGGTGAGGGGATCTGTTCGGGACAGTGTTACTGAGGAGTTCGGTCTTACGAAGGGAGAACTGGGTTGAAATGTTTCAATAATTACGAGGCATCACTCACCTGGCTGATAATAAGAAATGCACTCTGGGTCGGCAAAAAACTTTACGCGGCGGGCTTAAGAGAGACTCCGAGTTGTGCCCGATGCGGTGACTGGGAGGAAACGACCAGTCATGTTTTCTTTCATTGTCCCATCGTTTGCCCGCTGTGTGAGTTAGTTGAAGGCTACACGGTTCACATGTTGAACGGACAGTTCTTCTTCTGGAGTCTTTTTCGACTTGCTGCAATTGGGCTCCAACCATGACGTGGGAGGAACGTTGTGTTTCTTTGCTTACTGGCTGTTATGAGAGGAGTGATTTGGTCAACACGACAGAAGGAAGTTTACGGGGAAGAGACCTTCACTGCTCCCCAGCTTGTCCTCATTTTCCAATTTCGCCTGAAAATGCGTATCAAGCTGGAGAAAGTGAAACTCCCTCCGGCAAATTTTAACGAAAGGTGGGTTAAAGTTGCGCGTTTGTGTCGAGTGAATGGAGCTAATCTTGAGTGGTAATAGGACGTGCCTTAGACAGAATATTGGGTAGTCGAACCAAACACTGACCCTTTTATTTGACCCGGTTAGGCAAGATTAGTTATCTTTTGTTTTCTTCCACATTTTTAACTTAGCTAGATGTATGTAAGTTGTCATAGGCCCCTTTTTTTTCGTCCTCTCCCACCCGTTTTTTCCCGACTTTTATTTTATAATTCCCATTCCCGACCCCAATTAGGTGACTGGTTTGTTGTTTTGTCAGAGATGCAGGTCTGCTTTCGTATTTCGAAAGTGGTGTTAGAATAAAGCTTTTCATGACCTGCATCGCATTTTTTCGACTGGCAAAACTACTTATTGGCCACATTCTTTAGTGGAAGGTTCTTATACAAACACTTAATTTTATTTATCTTTTCATTGTATGTATATATAATTTTATTCCCCCACTTCCTATTTCATGTATATATTGTCATTTTTGGGTTTTAAAGTAGGTAAATCATGGAGTATATTTGTTTTGGTGATTGTGACTAGTTAAGTTAATAATGTTAGTTAAGTCAACATTTTCCCTCATCCCCTTTTGGCCTCGTGCCACATTTTGATTTTTTTCAAATAAATATTGTAGTACATTTAGGCACTAGCACTGCCAACACTGACTTGTGTATAATTTCTCTGTTCAATACAATTCATTATTATTATCTCTAAACCTGTTGTTCTTTTATTTCATTGATGTACCCCTAAACGGGTCCACAACAACTATATATATATATATATATATATATATATATATATATATATATATATATATATATATATATATATATATATACTATATTGGTGGTGTGACTTTTAGATCATTAAGAACATATTTAGTTACGTTTTGTTATTTTTGAAGCAGCCTCATATGATTTTGTCCGATGCAGTACCACCTAGCTGTTTAAACAAATTCCTGATATCGAGGCTTAACATTTCCTATCTTTACGCATTCAGGATAATTCAACGAGCTTATGAAGAGGGTAAAAAATACAAATAAGTTGTTAAATTAATTACCCAATAAGCCGGATTAATAACATGTTTTTTTTTCTCAAAGAACTTCGAAAAAAAAGATTAGCAAGTGCCGGTCGAATTCGAGACCCGAATGACGCAGTGATGAGAAGGAGTTGAGTTTGTTATTAAACAGTAAGCATTTGAAAAGAAAAAAAATAGTGAAGGACTATTTGCAACTTTAATTCTTTTTACAGAAATATTTTTTTTAGAAGTAGTGAATGACTATTTGACGTTGTTTTAGTGCTTTCCAAGAAAGTATTTATTTAATCATGGAAGATTTCTTGAAACAGATATTGGAGATGATTAAATTTCAATGAGAACAACAGAAGGCAAACAATGAAAAACATCTTGCTCTACAGAAGGCAAACGATGAAAAACATCTTGCTCTACAGTAGGAATTTTAGTCTCAACAAAAGGAATTTCAGTCGCAGCAAATGAGTTTCTTGAAATATTTTGAGGAAAAGAATTTAGCACAAAAGCGAAAATCTTTAGTTTATACCACAAAAGGCGGAAATGCATGAACCTAACGCGAAAAGAAAGCCAGGATTACTCAACGTTTGCTTCGATCGTCAATAAACATTGAGACAAGTTTAAGTTATCGTCCTTGACAGCGGACAATTTCAAAGTATTAATATTTGTTCAAGGGGTCGTTCGCAAAACGATCCAGAGTTAAGAAGACGTGCAATAAGAAAACTAGAAACCGAGCCAAATTTAACATTGCAACAACTGGCCGAAAACTGTCAACGACATATTTCCGAGAAAAAGGAAACTAAATAAATAGAGGAAGCAGCAATTTCTAATATTAAAAATGTTCGTGGTTTTTCAAAAAAATGATACTCTTCGAAGGAAAAATTCAGGAAGGATTTGTCTCAAAGGTCGGATGAAAAATTGCCAAACCACCCTTTTTGGGGTTGCGGGGACCTACATTGGTACCAGAAGTGTCCTTTTAAACGAAAAAATGGTGACAAATGCCATAAAATGGGACACAAAGTCTCACATTGCAGAAGTAACACTAGAAAAAAGTTACATAAAAACAACTAGAATTGATGGTGGCAACCTAAACATACGAAAGTATTTTACGGTAAAAATGAACAATCAAGATGTTAAACTACAGCTTGATTCAGGGTCTGACCTATCAATTATTAATATTAATACCTGGAAAAGATCGGCAGACCGACTATGCTACGCACAGATAAGTGGCTTGATCGCTAACCGGAGAGAAAATAAACTTTGAAGGGGAAGTCATTTCAAAAGTGACACTAAAACTAAGACATTAAAAGTACGCGTGTTCGTAATGCAAAATACAGGAAACTTGTTCAGTACAGATTGGATTCAGCAATTCCAGCTCTGGGATTCGCCGATAAGCGCCTATTGTCAACGAATAGGTAACCTTTCGGCTGAAGCAGACAAATTGAAGAAGGATTTGAAAGAGTCATCTCCAAAGGTGTTTTCTAATGAATTAGGACGCTGTACTAAAATGAAGGCGAGTTTCGAACTAATTGAAAATAAGAATCCCGTTTTTAAGAGAAAACGAAGTGTGCCATTTGCCTCACTTGAAAAATTAATGCAGAAATAGACCGGTTGGTGGAGAAAGGTATTTTAACACCAGTTGACTACTCGGAATGGGTGGCCCCAACCGTCTACGTGAAGAAAATATCTGGAGAGATCAGAGTGTGCGCCGATTTCTCAACCAGTTTGAACGAGGCGCTGAAAGATAATCACTATCCTCTGCCGACTCCAGAAGAGGTTTTCACAAAATTAAACGGTGGAAAACTGTTCTCAAAAATTGACTTGAGTGAAGCCTATCTGCAAATACCTGTAGAGGAAGATAGCTCTAAGCTTCTCTGTATTTCGACACACAGGGGACTACTAAAGTTCAATCGTCTCCCTTTTAGAATTAAAGTGGCCCCGTCGATTTTTTAGCAGGTAATCGACACGATGTTGAGCGGGCTCGATTTTTCGATCGGCTACCTTGACGATATCTTAATGAAAAGTGCGAACGTCGGGGAGCACCGTGAGCACGTAAACAAAGTATTCGAAAGGATAAGCGATTTTGGTTTTACACTCAAGGAATCAAAGTGTGAATTCTTTCTAGAAGAGATCAAATACGTGGGACATGTCATTGATAAGAATGGAAAACGTCCCAACCCAGAAAGATCTATAGCCATCAAGAATATGCCCGAACTGAACAACGTTACACAACTACAAAGCTTCCTGTGTTTCGCAAATTATTACGAAAAATTAATTCCCAGTATGCACAAATGGCGGGCCCCCTTAAATGAGTTACTTCAGAAAGATAGTAAATGGGAATGGTCCGCCGACTGTCAATCTGCATTCGACAACCTAAAAGCGAAGTTAACTTCAGAATTATTTCTTACTCATTTTAATCCAGAGCTAAAAACTATTGTTGCAAGTGACGCCAGCTCCTACGGCGTTGGGGCGTGCCTTTTGCATAAAATGCCGGATGGTTCGATGAAACCCATCGCGCACGCTTCAAGAACTTTACTTCCTACAGAGAAAAATTACTCGCAGATTGAAAAAGAAGCGTTGGGTATTGTGTTCGCAATGACCAAATTTCACAGATATCTACACGCCCGTCATGTTATCCTAAAAACAGACCATACGCCACTTATCACCATCTTTGGATAAAAAAGGCTTGCCAACTTACACAGCAAACCGCCTACAAAGATAGGGTACAATTCTGTTAAATTATGACTTTGAGATGGAATTTTACCGTCAAAAAGACTAGGACACGCAGATGGTTTATCGCGGCTAATCCCAAAGTACACAGAACCGCTCGAGGATACAGTTATAACATCCATTCGGTCTGAATATGACTATAGTAAAGTACTATGTAACACAATAAAAGAGTTGCCAGTCACACTTGGCGATATACAAAAAGAGGCAAGAGAAGATAATTTTATTATCGAAATTAAAAATAAATTACAAACAGACGATGAGCAAACGGTAGAAGTTTTTCAGTCTGTTGCGACACATTATTATATCGGGAGCGCGTAGTAATCCCAGCTACGCTAAAAAAATCCTGAAGGATTTCCATGAGGGGCATCCCGGAGCGACACGCATGAAAAGCCTAATGTGATCTTATGTTTATTGGAAAAACATGGACAGGGACATAGAGACGAAGATTAAGGTCTGTGCGGGCTGCACGTCTGCAGCGAAAGCACCACTTATTCAGTACTGTCCATGGCCAAAGTCAGAACAACCATGGTCCCGGATTCACATAGATTTCGCGGGGCCATTGGAAGGCTTCTACTATTTAATTATAGTCGACAGCTACTCAAAATGGCCAGAAATTGTTAGATGTAAAAACCCAACAATGGATGTCACGATATGCGTGTTGCATGAACTGTTTGCCCGATTCGGAGTGATGGACATTGTTGTATCGGACAACGGTACATAATTTACTTAACGAGAGTTCAAAGAATTTTGTGAGACTTTCAAATTAAACATATCACCACTCCGACTTACAATCCGAGGTCAAACGGACAAGCAGAAAAATTCGTTTATTCCTTGAAGAGAGCCCTGAAAAAATCGACGGGCACGCCGAGAGAAAAGGCACTCAAGCAGTTCCTTCAAGTGTATAGAATTACACCCAACGAGAACACACCAGCCCAGGTACTACCGGCGGAAGTAATGTTTGGAAGAAAAATAAAGTCGGTATTCGACAAACTTTTACCAAAACAGGTGAAACCAACCAACATTACGGCACCAAAGAAGAGGTACGAGGATGGAGAGAAGGTGTTCTTCCAGGAACACCATGGAAACAAAACCGTGTGGGAAGTGGGAAAGGTACAAAAAAGATTGGGGCGAATGGAATACATTGTAGAGGGTCCTAGAGGCACCTGTAAAAAACACAGTAACCAAATGCGTCGTCGCATGTCGGACGACCATGGGGAAGGCCCATCGGATCAGAGTGAGACCATCATGGAAGATCTATACGACGCATTTGAGCTGCCAACACCAAACACGCCTCCGGAACAGAGACGTTTATCAAGAAAACGTAAATTAACCGGGAGTTTCGAGGTGAATCCTAGGAAAAAGATATACCTTAAGATTCCGGGGGAATGAGTTTCGGAAGGGGGGTGTTTTGGGTGAACCTACCTACCCTTTAGTAATAACTAAATAGTAGCAACCTGCTACCACAAATACCGGTATCTGCCAGGAGAACATTTGTAGTACATTTAGGCACTAGCACTGCCAACACTGATTTGTGTATAATTTTTCTGTTCAATACAATTCATTATTATTATCTCTAAACCTGTTGTTCTTTTATTTCATTGTTGGTACCCCTAAACGGGTCCACAACAACTATATATATATATTTACTATATTTGTGGTGTGTCTTTTAGATCATTAAGAACATATTTAGTTACGTTTTGTGATTTCTTAAGCAGCCTCATAGGATTTTGTCCGATGCAGTACCACCTAGCTGTTTAAATCAATTCCTGATATCGAGGCTTAACATTTCCTATCTTTACGCATTCAGAATAATTCAACGAGCTTATGAAGAGGGTAAAAAAACTTTAAGTATTCAGATATACGAACTATTTAAATAAGTAAACAATTAGTAGAGTTTGGAAGAGAACAGCTGTTCACACTGACGATGACGATTTTACAAAGGGAAAGATTAACACATTTAACAAATTATAGCCGGAGGAAAACGAACACGAACTTAATTAAAATAACTGCAAAACAATCCGAAAATGTTCTTGCAATAATTTACACGTAGACTTGATTTAAAGAAAAAGGTACACCCATTAATTATTTGACAATTTCACGGCGTTAACGAAATATAATTTGATCATGAATTATTTAATCATTAAAATTTATTAATGACGTTTAATATCTATTGCAATACGCGCACTCCTGTTATGGTGATATATAAAAAAAAGTATTACTCTATATAAGATAGCGCGATTTGAAATAAAGTTGTGTGGTTGTGATGACACACAGGAATTCGTAGAAATACTAACTTACTTGGCCTTACTTGGCCTTTTCGCCTTTTGGCCTTTTGGCTAAGATCAAAGTGTAGTATCTGTTCCGATGAATACTGCACCCCATAGACTGGTATTGTCTTGGCCTTCGGGGCTTGATTTACGCCGGTCTATGGGTCTGTCCTGTGCAGTTCTAGGAGGTCCACCCTCCCAGACTTCGCCTCCCCTCTTTGAGGAGGAGTAAGTTTATTGCTTACTGCCTGAGGTGCCCCTATCGGAGAATGCCGACGGGGCTGCCCAAGCAATTTTTAAACCACACTTTCCCGACCCGACCTTGGGTCACATCTTACGTATGGGAGTAAGATAAAAACTGGCCTTGTGCCTAACTCCTGGAGAGGAGTAAATCAATATTAGATGTTCTCTACTTATACAATCTCTACTTGATAGTCGAGATATACTAGACGTCCGTGAGAAATATAATAAACGTCTGAAAAACTGGTAACCCGAAATCCAAACAAATAGAGAACATACATTTAAATACCCATTCATCTATTTACTTTTCTTCCTCACGAAGACAGAGTAGGAGTTAAGGTCGGTTTTTATGTGGATAAAATTCAGCTCCCCAAAAAGTGGCACATTGGGTTAGAACAAAAGTACAATTTGCCCCAGTCTAGAAGGAACTCCCCTTCACTGACCGAGAACAGAAAAGGTAAAGCGCAGCGCCTGAACAGACACTACACTCTGCTCCCAACCAAAAGGCCAAGGAGAAATGTTGTTCATCTTGTGTTTTTTATACCACGGGAATTGGGCTCAGTTCAACAACGGCGTTCTTAAGCAATCAAGGCTTCGCTATGAATCTGAAATTAAAAATTTAACAATCACACAAAATTCGACAGAAACAAATAAATGATTTGTAAATATACACCAGAGTTCTAAATATGTAAACAATTATATGCCAGCATAACATAACAAACACATTTCATATCATTGGAAACTCTATATAGATTTTAACTATTATTTATAATCTAAATATTAATACGATAGCGTGTGTGTTCGTGTGCCACGCTTACATCAAAAGCTCTGCGCATGCGTGCCGCACCTAGATTTGGAAAAGCATTCAAGTCACCTTTAGCGGTTAGCAACGTCGGCCCGACTGGTTTATAGTTCGATCCCAACCAAACTCTAAGGTTTTTTTCTACATCGAGGGGGGGGGAGGTAGGGAGTGGACGACCGGGAAGACACATATTAATACGACAGCGTGTGTGTTATTTTGTGTGTCACGCTTACATCAAAAGCAACGACCTTCCGAATCTTTGTATGCTACTCATTAATTGGAGCCAAATTTAATTCAATCTAAAGTATTTACAAAGTACGGTTTAGTCGTCGAAATATTACCTTCACTAGAAATATTGTATATAAAGAAGTTTTGTAAATTGTTTCATGTATTGTTCATTATTTTAAAATGAATATACAAGTCAAATCTGATCATATTTTATTCAAACATGTATAGGATAGGAACAAGATAATTAGTATTGAAAACATCATTTCGTGTAATTTACACGGGTCCCGCTAGTCTTGATTATTTGTAAGAATTTTGGTTTGGTTTATCAACACGTTGTGTGACGATGTTAGAGTTTCTGTGGGTATCATTAACTTTCTCTTTTTTTTTTATTTTTATTTATCATCATAAAAATTATCCGTTTCTAAAAGAAGACCTTTTTTTGTTTTCACGCCTTTGACGCAAAATAGACATCTATCTTAGCAACAACAGAAAGATCTGCGGCTAAAATACTATTGATCATGCGACGAAATCATAAATCGTATATGTATATCTATCTATATAATTTGTTTTTACTATTCCATGGTAATATACTCTATTGTGCACATAGCCTGATGATTTATATATTGTACATTTAGTCTGGTTCTTTTTCTACGGTAATAAAACATGTACACTTCTGTGTAGCTTACTTGCCATATACCTATACTAATACTATATATATATATATATATATATATATATATATATATATATATATATATATATATATATATAATCCAGGTTAAACATCCACAGGGTAGTAATCCAAAGCATTTCAACCAGGTTTCTAAAAAGTGCTAAATATCAAATAGAGCTTTTATATATGATTATTTTTATTTATACAGACATGTACAAAATCTGCGACACTGGCATGTCGATGTTATCGATCAACACCTATTATAAACTTATATCCTATCAGGCAGAGTTATGATCCGATCTTAACCTTAGATCATATTTGGAAAGAATGAAACCTTTCCAAATATGATCTGTGTGTATGTGTGCATGTATTACGATTTCATCTGTAAAGGGTGGCCCATAAGTGAATCTATATTTTCTCTTGTTTGTAACTTTGTTGATAATTAATCATTTATTTTATTTAATGGGTCATCCGAAAGCAGAGGTCATATATGTTCATAGAACTGTTAAACTTTACGAACGAATCCGGCTGGCAAAGTATGCCGCTCATTCCTGTGAGATTTATAATAAATGTTTTGATAAAGATCGTGTTCCATGCTGCAAGAAACATAAGTGTACTATTTTCTATATTGACGTCCCATATTTTTCCTTGTTAAAATTATGGTGTTGAAACACAATTATATAGTTACGTATGACAGACCCAGTATATATAAGATGATATATAATTTAAATATATTTCAGGGTTTACTTTAAACGCTCAATACATAAGTAGAGCTACGTAGTTGTATACATCTGTGCGTATAGCAGGTAAACTATACAGAATTGGTTGTTTGATTCCCCAATATAAATTGTCAGACTAAATGCATTAAGCCTGACGAACAACTTTTGTTGTGATAGAACACAAACGTATATATATATTATTTAAAATGTATTATAATATCATTTTGTAATAATTTATACATAAATCAAGTTATGCGACCACTTCGGGAACACATTAAGTTCATATGGATATAATTTCCTAAACACACACACACACACACACATATATATATATATATATATATATATATATATATATATATATAAATAACGCAAAGCTTTTTTAGACTATATATTGGGTATTTAGATCTGTATGGCTAGGTTTCCTTCCTCTTATCTACTTTCCTTTCTGGTCCCTAAGGTACTTAACCTGTTTGTTTTATATATATATTTTTTATTTTTTATAATGCAACTTTTATTCCTATATAATTTTATTGCTAGCTACCATATCGCAGAATTATTATTATTATTTATTTATGTATATATTAGTGAAATTGTAAGCTGAATTATTTCTACACTTGATTATTGAGGAAATTGTAGTTTGATAAGTACCATTGGAGAGCCATGAATATTATAACTGTCCTGTTTTTAAATCTCCGAAACAGTTACATGGTAAACAGCTGATGATCCCCGTGTTAATATTAGACACTTACGTTAAGGTCTCCTGTTTTTTTTTACTGTTAGATACTTAATCCCCTGTTTTTATTTTATTTACTTACTATTATATTTTTTTATTTACGAATTTTCCAACCAATGTTCAGCCTGCAATATTTCGGATTTAGTTAGTTTCTCTGGGAATTAAAACTGCATGTCCCTTTTTTTTTCTTTTTCTTTTTTTTAAATAACGCAAAGCTGCTTTATATATATATATATATATATATATATATATATATATATATATATATATATATATATATATATATATATAAGAGATGTGGTAGCATTGAAACGTTAGTTGATTGACGTAAGACTGAAATAGTGTTCATGTGATTATATATATATATATATATATATATATATATATATATATATATATATATATATATATTACTATTTCGTGTATCTACATGAAATGTTATAAGGAGATATAATTTTTTATGTATCAATGTTCAGTATTTACTTCAACAGTGCTAGATACATAAGAAGAGCAAGGTAGTTAGTTATGAAAATATATTTATAGCAATTAAGCTACACAGAGGCTCTCACATTTCATCCCCGGGGGGAATCGTCAGACTAACATGCCTAACGATTCCCCTGGAGATCAAACGCGGGGTCCTCTGTGTAGCTTAATTGCCATAAATATAATTTCATAATTTACTATATATATATATATATATAAATATATATATATATATATAATAAAATTTACTTTAGGTTCCCTCCTTCCACGCACAATATACATTTATCGCTAGTGAGTCAGTGTCATAAAACAATGATGAGGGTTAATAGTGTTGATTTTTGACACGACCCGATTTCTTTTGAAAAAGAGGATCCCCCTCTTCCATCCCCTTCGGTGTCTGTAGTAAATTAGGTAATTCCCCCTCCCAAGTTAGACTTAAGGATTAGATATGCTTCAATTTCCCCCTCTCTCTAAATATGTATTGGATGGGTTGTTACCCCCTCTCTCTCCAATTATATTTGAATTGTCGACTGTGAATTTAATTCTTTTCTTTCGGTTTCAAAAATGTCTGGATCGGGTGATTGAAACCACAAGGTTGAAATAAATTATTGCATCGATGATTATGTAATTTCGTGTTATTATACTTCACTTTATTCTTGCTCTGTTTATCAGATTGAGCTCTCATACCCGGATCTCCTCCTTGAATTATTTCATTATAACACACACACACACACACACATATATATATATATATATATATATATATATATATATATATATATATATATATATATATATATATATATATATATTAAGACAGGCTTCATTAAAATCCACGGAGTTCTGCTTTTTTGAGATTTTCTTTTTTCAATAAAACATAAATAAATTAAAGATTGAAGAAGAAAAAAGCTATAAAAATTGAAGCGGAAAAAGACCCATATTAGCTAAAATCAACCTCCTGAAGATAGACGAGACGTCCGAAAGCGCTCGAGATTTGACCCAAACCATAACGATGGGTGCTATACTGCACCAGCTACTACCACACGATCGTAAAATCGCTCGAAGAGTCGAACGACTAACCAAGAAAATCTCAAAAAAGCAGAACTCCGTGGATTTTAATGAAGCCTGTCTTAATAACAATTTGCTGCCAAACTATACGTATATATATATATATATATATATATATATATATATATATATATATATATATATATATATATATATATATATATGGTAAAATGAAAAAGGAAAACCAAAAACTGGATGTTTTTTATGTGTACATCAACGTTTCGTCTTTATTTATAAGACTTCATCAGGATGATGATATAGGGAAAAGATATCATGCAAGCACAGATACATGTAGGGTAGACATGTTGGGAAGAAAAATAAAAATAAAATAAAATGAAAAATAATGGCAGCGTCTTGCTGGACGTCCGTACTTGTTAGAGAATGAAAATGAGTGACGAAAGTGAGTGGAAGAGAAAGGGGAAGGGTGGCTTCTCTTCCCATATATATATATATATATATATATATATATATATATATATATATATATATATATATATATATATATATATATATGTGTGTGTGTGTGTGTGTGTGCGTTATCACCTTTCGCACACACTTATTAAATTAGACCGTCCGATGAGCATATTGGTGATTAATTAGATGACGCTAAATAAAAAATCCGACTTTATCCATTTTAAAATTAATTGTCCCAAAATCAAATCATGTCGTCCGATCAACTAACACCATTTTAAATGAATACATTTCAGAAAGTGGCATTGGTTATATTGGTTTGACGACCAGTTAACTATTTTTTAGGTAAGAAGATAGAAAATAAATCGTCAACATTATTATCAATCAGTAATGATAAAAACAAATGAAAACGCTAGGTAGTATTTAAACAATTAATACAAAATATACAACATAAATTGAAAAAAATAAATATGTAAATAAATAAAAAAATTAATGAATAAACATAGATAGGTAACTCTCCTCTGTTTTAGTGCCAGCCATTTTGTTTTTATAACAAAACATATGATGCTTCGCTTCTGAAATCGGATAATACTATGAAATTAGAGTAAAGTGGTGAAGCCAATTCAATTTGATTAATCATCACATATAAAATGATGCCGGTTTAATTATCGAAGTATATATATATATATATATATATATATATATATATATATATATATATATATATATATATATACAGGGTGATTCATAAGTCACTTCACTTAGCTATTTAAAATGATTACCATATGAAGCACACACATACTATGAACTTTTGATAATTGTTATCTTACTCTCTATTTACTGCTATTTGTTATTTTAAATTTGTTCGTTTATATATTTGTTTCTATATATATTTATTTCATAATCAATCAAGTATGCTACAAAGAGTCGTAAATTCCTTGAATAGAATGAATGGAGCTATGCATGCAGAACGAAGGTGAAAATTTTGAAAACTTACTGTAATTTTAAACTCCCATAAATGAATTTGTTGAATAAACTTTCTGTTTTGTATTACCGTATTTTTTAACTTTAGAATTTCAAAAATAAATAGCTAAGTGACTTATGAATCACCCTATATATATATATATATATATATATATATATATATATATATATATATATATATATATATATATAGAGAGAGAGAGAGAGAGAGAGAGATAGAAGAAAAAAGAGTGATAAATATGCGACGATTGTCCAAATTTACTTCAAATTTCAATTGTTCAAGACAATGTGTATTCAGTAATAAACTAGTGTTTATTATTCTTTCCTTAAGCCAAGGCTTTTCAAAGATCGAAATCTTATCATCAGAGGAGAAATACAGATGGATAAGTTGGTTTTCGAAAAACCAAAGTTCATGACTGTGTAAAAAAAATCATATATATATATATATATATATATATATATATATATATATATATATATATATATATATATATATATATATATATATATATGATTTTTTTTACAGAGTTATGTACAAAATCTGCGAGACTGGCATGTCGATGTTATCGATCAACAGCTATTATAAACCGAGATCTCATCAGGAAGAGTTAGAATCCGATCTTAACCGTAGATCATATTTGGAAAGAATGAAATGGAGAACAAAAGAAAAGAAATTAAAAATTTAAGTTTGGAAAGTCACGTGGTTGAGACCGTTAAGAATCAAAATGAAAAAATCAAAAACAAAAACCCACACACATAGGAAAGCACGCCCAGAAAACTAGCAGTGAGGTTACTGTAAATTTCTTTTGTATTTTATGTTTTTTTTGTTTTTATCAAGCACTTGAGGATAAGCTTCTAAAGATATGGATGAATTGTCAGTTTAATGATGATTGATATTATGGAAGTACTGAAAATGACTAATATAATGAATAATGTTTTATTACTTATTGGGACGATTTATGACAAATATCTGTTCACATTGGATCTAAAGACGACCATGTTGTAGTCTGCAGGAAGTAGTCCCGTGGTAATGTGTTTCATAGATTGGAGGTTATTGGAAAGAAACTCCGTTAATTGAAATTCTTCTTGATGCTTGGAACACTGATGGAGAAAGTAATGTTACTTTAAGGTGCTGTAATACGAGTTGTTGCCCTTAATATCTTATAAGGGTGAACACAAATTTGGAACTCAATCGATCATCTTTCATGGAAATAATGAAAGAGTAGAGAAAGACTAGCAACTTTATTGCGTGAAACAGTAGCTGTAAAGGACACGAGATATCATCACCAATTAAATAGTTGAGTTAATGTTCCTTTGGTTTTATTTAAACATTTTTTTTTACATATTTGACGTTTCATTGCTCGAATCTCATTTAGTTGTCCGCATCATTTCGTATTTCTTCAAAAAGGAAAACTTTATATTTCTCTTGTTATGCTATTGTCGTTTATTGTTCTCTCTTGTTTGTGAAATGTCATTTTCAATGTGACTTCCCTTTTTCCAGATTTCCTGTTCATTCAATCTTCCTTTCCAAAGCTTCCCCAATGGAATAATGCTGACAATCAGATGGAATTGACGTTTAAAATCCGTTTATCTTTTGGAAACGACAATCTAGGCATTCATATAAAATCTTATCCAGTTTACCAGATCGAAGTATTTGACATCATTGCGAATATATTTATATATTCTACCATTTAAGTAAATAAATAAATATATCAAAGCGAAAAACAAACTATTCAATTTTGTTATCAATTTAACAGGAAATTAATCCATTTGGGAATCATTTGAAGTCGTAAAACAATATCTATTGTAAGCGGTTCAGTGTAATCGACTTATAAAACATAGTTTCGATTCTATCATTGCAAGAAGGTTATGGGTCTATGTATTTATCGACATATTCGTTCATAAATCACGATTATAGATCTAATCAAATTTATGTATATGGACTATAGACGCTGAAGATTAAGAAACCATTCACCGTTAACTGGGCGGGACGTGGGTGCTCATTTGAAGTAAAATTATTATAGAAAAGTGACACCTCACCTTAAAATCTAAAATATCTATTTTATATTTTTAGTTCTTTTGTGCAGATATATTTTTTTGGCTGTTTACATGTAATCGCCCCCAAAAAGTAGAATTGGACGTATTTGCGGGATAAACTTAAATTAGTCTCGTATTTAATCTCGAACAATTTAAATTAATAGTACGTTTAACCGTACACGTAAAACTATAAAATGAAATTTTTTCTGACATCATTTTTAGCATTTCTATCTGGGCATGTGTTTACTTAACAAAAACAAAGAAAACACTTTATCTCTAAATGGAACGTTAATTAAGTGTTTTAATGGCTGGCGGCCATTGTGATGCGTACTTGTTTTTATAAAAAAAACTATATATAAAATAAATTGTCGAAACTAACTAATAGAAATGTAAATAAGTTTATAAAATGTATCCCAAAACATAATTATCTCAAAGATATTTATATGTTTTCGCGCGAGAAGAAATATTTCTTGGGCAAGGCAATGTTTAATTTGTTAGGATAGCGGGATTTTCCACAAGTCATCTCGTAAATAAAAAAAAGCAAACAGCTTAACAAAAACAAATAAAACCTTAGCTCGAGATGGAACGGTACTTCAGTGTTTTAATAGCTGGCGAGAATTGTGTTGTGTATTTGTTTTTATGAAAAAGTATAAATGAAATAACTTGTGGAAATGAACTATTATAAATGGAAATACGTTTATAAAACGCACCCAAGAACAGAATAATCGCTTAGGAATTTATTATTTATTCACGTGTGAAGAAATTGTTCTTGGGCAATGCAATGTTTAATTTGTTATGATAGCTGGATTTTCCACAAGTTATATAGTAAATAAAAGAAAAGCAAACAGCCATTTATTCTCTGACAAATAATGCAAGTTCACATTTATGTTTAGTTATAATATTTATGTTTTTATTTATTAGAATGATTGTCTTATTGTTTTTCTTATTGACAGAGGAAGCAATAACAGATATTTCCTGAGAAAATAACTTTATTCGGTCTCCGTTGCGAAACGTCGAAACTGTATAACTAAGTGAATTGGAGCTTTTTGTCTTATTTAAATACGTTCATAAAAACATATATCGTCGGAAATAAGTAATACAAATACAAATTGAAAAGATCAACGCCCCAAATATGTTTGCGTGATATAGAACATGGAGAGTGTCGAATATGTTCGTTTAAACATAATTCGGTTATCAAAAACGTATAATTATCAAGCAGCCGGAATTACAGAATACATTTCCCAGAATAATGAAATTTACCGGTGCGATAATAGTCTGTCGCCTCTATAAACAAATGACCGAAGGGTGACGTGTTAATAGCAAATTTATAGAGACGGAATATGGTTGTACCCTCTATTTTGAAGACGTTTTTGGGAGAAGCAAAAATCTCGGAATAAATCTAATGATTGTTGTAATAATTAAAATGTAAGAATATTTTCGTGAAACACGCTGTAAGCAGTGCTATTAGTGTTGAGTGAAATGATTTTCATTGGAAGTGTGCGGTTAGCTTACTATAATGTCTAAATTTACAGGCAAAAATCGAGAATACTTTATATATAAATTATTCACCTAATTTTAAAAGAATCAATAATGCCAAGGAAGACAGTTCACATATATTGAATTTTGACTGGCTTTTTACTTATTTTTTGGAACCCAATTATATCCTTAATATACTAATATTCACATGGATAATACCTTTTGACGCCTCATAAATCATCTAGTGATTCGTTATTACAAAGATTTTCAGCTTCCTCTCATATACACTTGTTGTTTTCTTAGAACTCATAAACGATTGATAAACTTAAAAAAACTTTTTAAAATTAATAATGTAAATCAATGCTTGTAAAATGATGAAAGGACATGTTTGTTGAAAAACCGTAGTTTAAAGGATTTTTTTAGAAACTATTCTCTGTCATAATATTTGAATATGATAAACTTGTAAAGTTTATAACTTTATATTTGTATTATGATTTTTTCTTATATATATATATATATATATATATATATATATATATATATATATATATATATATACATGATACGACAAATTTAAATTTATAAAATTAACAGTTTATTATATATATATATATATATATATATATATATATATATATATGTGTGTATGTATGTGTGTATTTGTGTGTAATTCAGTGTCAAATTATGCCGGTTTATGTCAATATATTTTAATATGGCTTGCCTATTTATACGATTATATATATATATATATATATATATATATATATATATATATATATATATATATATATATATATCGATTTATACATATACGTTTTTATATATTTTTCTCTGTATATTTATGTATATATGTACATTGATCTATGCATCTTTATGTACATATCTCTATCGGTCTATTTATAAATCTCTCTTTCTACCTCTACCTCTATCTGTATATATATATATATATATATATATATATATATATATATATATATATATATATATATATATATATATACATATATATATAAAGATTCGTTGAATAAATAATTTAAAACTTAGTAAGAAAATGGTTAGCATCTAATCAAGTAAGATGTGTTGCTTCATCATACATTCCATTCATTTAGCATAAATATATAAACACTATTTCTTCTCTTTATAAAACTTGCGAGTGCACGTGTTCTCATCAGCCGCGAACCAGAGGTACTATTGCTTTTTTCTCTGGCCCAGGTGACACTTCCGCCGTGGCGTCATCGACAGCTTTAGTCACCGGACATGATATTATTATTTTTTTTTTTTACTTTTTGTCTTTTATCGTTGATGAAGCGCCTGTTTTGTTTGCGAAGACGTTTTATGGCAATTGTCTTTTTCATATGTAATCCCCTCTTTTACTCGAGAGCGTTCACGACATTTCATACTTGCATTTCTATTGTATTTGTATTTAATTTTAATTTTAGCATATTTATGATGGGATTCTACTGTATCACATCGAGCTGGAAGCTTTTATATTTACATGTATGAATCTGTTTCATAGCTGCATTTAGCAAATGAGCCGCCATGCATGTTTTGGATTGTGAAGGAATCGTTAACTACCCAATGAAACAACAGCAACCGACCTTAATTGGTAGAACGTGACATACCCAATTTCTCCTAAGTCCTGTACACACTGTGTTCTCCTTACATAATCGTCTGTTTCAAGCTTACACAGGTGTCCAACAATTAAAAATAAGAAGAGACGGAGATAAACTCCACAGATTGTTTTACAAACTGTAAACATGGAATGAACAGGCATTCTCCATATTTAACAAGATTCTTCTTTCTAGAAACCACTAGAAATTCTCGCCAGCTATCGAACAATTCTGCATGTAGAAAGAACGCAAACACTACTCTGCATTAATAAGAACACACATCAGATCTCCCATGAAGAAATATATTTTTTATAAACGACAATATTTCGTATCGAATATATCAAGAATATAATCCAGATAAAGCATCGTTCCTTTTGCAAAATGCATGACACGGCGATATTAGAAAAAATGGGTAGCACATAGTTTTCCATACAGACCAATTAGGGACGAAAATGGATCCCGAGAGCGTAAAAATGTGACGAAGACTTAGAAAATGAAGAGCAAAAATGGAAAATGAGATGCATGAATTTCACAGTGAAACAAATAAGTATATGGGAGAACGGATCATGAATAGCTAGAATAAATTCACAAATACAATTAAATTAGAGACCAAAACACGTCGAACGATAAAACAGAACTACAACGAGTAACGGGATCATCTTAGGTATAAAATGATATTCAAATTGCACACGCTTATTCAAATTGCACACGCTTATTAAAGCAATGACCAAACACACATAAATTCTGTTCGGCAGTCAAAATATGTAACACGTAGTATCATTATGAATTAAAAGAACAACTAAAGGTATACATTTAATTAAAAATAATTGAGTAAAAGAAATTTTATTTAGATTGATTAGCTTAATTTTGATTGATTATTCATGTCAAATAAAGTATATATCATTTGGAAACTAAAGAAAATACTGTGTATTTTTTCTCTGGAAATTCCAAACATTTTACTCAAAATACATGCACGTGCACATGTTTCATGGCGACATATTATATTTTTAGTCATTCATTTTCTCTGGAAAAATTCTTAGACTTATATTTTTGTTTTTAGAAAAATATCAAATTTGATAACATTTCTGAATGTTAACACTCGTAATCTAATTCCGGGCGTTTTTTTTCGTACAACTACAGAGTCTGCCATTTTATCATTAATAATAATTGTTGTTGTTTTTTTAATTTCAGATATTGTATAGAAAATACTTTGCGAACTAATGCTGAATGAGTATAGCGTCGAAGAACATACTCAAAATGTTAATTTTAAAAATTAAAATTAGGGGTCAATTGTTTAAACACAAAGAGCTTATCGACGGCATTTGCAAGTGAGTATCGACGGCATTTACAAGTGAGAGCTGGTCAAAGTGACAATAATTCGAAGCATCTTTCGTTGTTTTGAACAGTAAATGAACAGTAAGAGGTCTTCTGCGAGCTGGGAGACATCGCAGTGTCACCACAAATAAAACTAGGATCATGAAACATCGACACGACGACGTTTCACACAACTTGGGATATTCCGAAGTTCTCCTCAAAATATTCTACACATCTTAAAACTGTTTTCTAACAAGGTGCAGCTGGTTCAATACTTAAAACCCGAGGATTATAAACCTAGACTAGAATATACGGTCACAGTTCAAGATTTGGTTCGCAATGACCAACATTTAGCGTGGAATTTGATATCAGATGAAGCATAGTATCATTTGAATTAATTTATTAACGGCCGCAATTGCCGATTTTGAGACTCTTAAATCAGAGAGTGATTCACCAAAGACAGTTACATCCTACTAAGTGTAAGGTATTATATTTAATAACGGCGGAGGAAATTATTTCTTTGGGCATGAAGGCGGAAATGCTGTCACTGTTACTGGAGTACGCCACCGGACCATGATTGAAGACTTCCTGCGATGTAGAATTCAAAATAGATCTGAATTGTTGTTTCAACAAGATGCGACAACAGCACACACTGTTAAATAGACCATGTCATTGCTTTGGCAATGCTTTGCCGACAAGATTATCTCTCGCTATGGCAATGTAAACTGGACTTCACGTTCCCCAGAATTGATTAAACATGAGTTTTTGTAGAGTTATCTCAAAGAAAAGGTTTACATCAACAAGCCTGAAACTCTACAGAGATTGAAGGAGAACATCGAAGATGAAGTCGGGGAATTAAATCGTAATCGATTGATCCTAAAATCTGTCATAGATAATGTTCTGAAAATGGAAACCATTGAAAAGATCTTTGTTTTTCATAAATATATTTTAATGTTTGTTCTATATTTCAAACAAATCTCCATTGTCTCCGTCGTCTGTTAAAATTCCATTAAGATACCATAAAAAATAAAGAATCTATTCAAGTTAAAAATCACCCACTTACTTCTTGGCCACTCTGTATAGTACGCAGTGGTCTTGGATTTTTTTTGTGTTTTGTTGAAAACTGAATATACAAAAGCATTGCTTGAAGGAGAAATTTTTTCCATGTTCTTTGTAAATTTTGTCAGTATCAGTACATATCGAGAACTCTCCTTGTGTGTAATAAGTTTAGTTGTTCGAATCTTTGATAAAATATGAATACATCAATCAAACCAGCAGAAGCAACCTACTTACTAACAAACAATAAAGATTTCGCTCTGCAAGATCAGCTTCTGGATCGCATAGGATCAATGAATCTCCTGATAATGGATTTGTTTTTAGAACAATAGCTCTTGATATACCAAATACCGTTGGTAGAGTCTGGCTCAATGTATTACTTCACAAACCTGCTTGCTATGGCATATCTGACATAGCCTTTTCAACCATCACTTTCTCTATCTATAAAAGTCTATATAAGTCTATATAGGTCTATAAAACTTGTTGATGGGCAGAAGTGCTTCAGCACATAGACTTAAAGCCGGTGTTTCTGAAGGTTCTATTTTGACCTAACTCTTTTCCTAAGTTTTATTTATGATTATCTAAATCATACTCAGTGATTATTTGTTTACATCTATGCAGATGACACAACCGCCTATGGCAGCACTTCAAAGATCATCGTTTATGAAGATCTTGGTGGAGCACATAGTGGAATGAGAAAGGATTGGCTTGTTATTGTTTACGTCTTTAAAACCAACCGTTTCTCCTTTCACTACCAACGCCGCTTTGATCCTTGTTTTGATCCAGTTGAAATGAATGACCTTCTACCCGAGGAAGCTCGTTATATTGATAAGCGGTTAGGATCTAAGCTTGTAGAGTCATACCCAATATGTTGCTGACGTCACTGACAAATTGTTGGAGCATTCAACCACTCTAGACAAAATACCTATGTAAAGGTCAGATACGTCCTAAGATGGAGTAATGCTGCCCCCATCTGCATTATTGTCTATTTTATCAGATGAAACTCCGTTTACCTCATGTACATAGTGAAGCGGCGTTCCAATTGCGAAGAACAGACTTTTGGTTTGAAAAATAAAATTCTACTACATTACTAACGTTTGATAAAACATATTTACATGCTATTCTCTAATAAATACTTGAAGATGAAACTAGTAAATTTAACGAAGCAAGTAATGCCTTTAATACTTACCTCAAGAATAACATATATATATATATATATATATATATATATATATATATATATATATATATTAAATTATTTATACCTACAGATGCTAGCGTTTCAAGCTTATTGCTCTCATCAGTGCAGGGAAGTAACAATTTCAGACGGTCGGGAGGCGCGAACCTGGTTCACAGAGTAAGTCATATCCACCCGGCCCACGGAAACTGTCACATAATTTAGGGAAATTAAGATCTATATGTACCTGGAAGCGGGCACAGATAGAAGACTAGTCGAGAGTGTTCGACGAACGTATTATATATATATATATATATATATATATATATATATATATATATATATATATATATTACCTTAGAGACCACAACTCTATATATTTATATATAATACAAAGCAGTTGGAAGCCTAACGATGCATTTTTTAAAATAAATATTAATTTAGTTAAAAGTCTAAAATTTTAGAGGCAATACGTCCTCATCGTGGGTGCAAGACATCTTTTTTTCTTTCATAGCGACATGATTATCGCTAGTAGAAGGTAGAATTCGAAAGATGTTGATTCGGTAATAGTTCAAATGTTGAAGTCTTTTAAGGAAATACGCACGTACACGCGTTAAAGATAAGAATATGTTGTGGTCTCCCATTAGAAAGCATTGAATATTTGAATTCAAGAAAGCGGTAAAAAGCCTAACAATGCATTAACAACATATTTTCATAACTTACTACCTAGCTCTACTAACATATTGAGTACTGTTGAAGTAAATACTGAAAATCGACACATAAACGATTATATCTAATTATAACAATTTTATGTGGATACATGAAATAATAATATAGATAGATAGATAGATAGATACATACATACATACATACATACATCTATTTATATATATTAAGATAAAGGCTGATTTTTAAAACTTTTCCGAACATAATTTCGTTTGATGTCTATCTCGACTTTTCAAACTTTGAGTAGTGGTAGCGAAACAACAGCGCCTTATTCTTAGTCATGATTAAGATACATGACCAGGACGGTGTTTTATCAAGATCTGATGGATGACCCTGGTTGGTCTCTGTCATGGCTGGAGTGCCACTTCCAGAGGCAGGAAGATTTATACCATTGCTCTTCCCGCCTGGTGTCTAAACGGTTTGAAAAGCCTTTTTATCCTTGGTGTCGGCCTGCCAGTATTTAGTCTTACTGTTATTTATGTTTTTTTATCAGTTTCTCATTGTCAACGGATTTTTATTTGTTATTCAAAACAGCTCTCTATAAATAAAGGAGGTGCCAACATGTGCAACCCGGGAGACATGTTAGATAGCTTGAGAAGACAGCACACTATTTTTGAATAGTTAGTCAAAGTTTACTTTATATGGGAAGTGTCCGCATGTCATGGTGGCCTGACAAACCCTTGTACATAGAGACCTAAGACAAACGCGAGTGGTGTCTAGTAGGCATTCAGTGTTTCTCCTTATATGAATATCTTTGTGTATGCGTATTTAATTTAGGCTTTACATGCCTTTAATCAGCATTAAGAAAACACACCAAGACAAAGAAAAACTCATCGGCTTCACGTCCATTGTAATAACATTGCGGCATGAGAGCCGCACTTGCTAATTCATTTTCTGTGTTTCCTCATGAAATAATCCCAGAAGTGCTGAAGTTCCAAACAAACAGATCACAATGACATCAACTAAAGAACAAATAATAACAAATACAGAATAATTTTACATGATTTACGATATATGAAACATTTTGGATCATTGTTTGTGGAAACATACTATTTAATATAAACAATTCATTTTAGCAATTTTTTATATGAGGATTGATAATTTGTATTATTTCGACTATTGCCCTCATCTTGGATGTTATTCTTACAACGTTTCAACCGAAGTAATCTCCGCCCTTCTTCAGGTTCTTGTCAAACTCGAGAATCTTTATGTCGAACTCGGGAATCTGTACTGAATTTCGGACAGAGCTATTTATTAAATCCATGGCGGCAGCTTGCGCTCATTCCGTCAGTAGAAGTCTCAATTAATTCGTAATTGCATTCTTATTATCTCCCACACTAAGGATTGAACTCGTTAGTGTTCAAAAGGCATGTTTTGAAAGAAGAATGCTACACGAGTAGCAAGATTCTCTTTCGTCACTTAAACCTTATTATTACTTACCACTTTTATACGTTATGTCACAAGTCATGCGGAAAATTGTCGTATACATTTTATGAGTTTTAAACATATTCTTGTTTACATGTGTAGTTACCACTTACCACTTACTACTTACCACTATATATATATATATATATATATATATATATATATATATATATATATATATATATATATATATATATATATATATATGAAGCAATCCAACAAAAGATATAAGCGTCAACTAATATCTTATGATTAGTGAAACATCCGGATAAAAAACTAAAGCTCAATATACTGGATAGAGCATTAATATTATAATATAAAATTAAGTAATAAAATAAGGTGTCAATCAAATTTTATTAGAATTCAAAGTTCATGCAAAGCATCCTTAAGTCCTTAGCTCATGAGTTTTCAAAGATAATTCTTCTCTTCAGAGAACCATTACCGCAGTTATACTACTACAGGCAATAAAATTACGCTTTGAAAATATATAAAATTATATACACAAATATATAAAAATACATAACATCAAACATATCAATCCAAAAACATACTTTTGTTGAATCCATACAGTCCATCCAGGTCATACAAGTTGAGAAGCATAATCAGGAAGGACATTACTCCAAGATACAAACAGCAGTCCAAATATGTGAAATTAAAGGATGCTTTGCATGAACTTTGAATTCTAATAAAATTTGATTGACACCTTATTTTATTACTTCATTTTATATTATAATATATATATATATATATATATATATATATATATATTTATATATATATTTATATAGTAAGCAATGAAAATATATATGGCAATCAAGCTACACAGAGGCTCCCGTGTTTAATCCCCGGGGGGAATCGTCAGGCTAAATGCATGGAGTTATTTTTGTCAGGTGTATTTATATACATGGCGTGCTAGTTAACCAATCAGATTCTTTGTTGTTCCATCAGCCAATCGTTGGGTTTCCCTCGAACAAAGGCTTTGTTGGTGACGCTCCTATGCCTATCCTATTTTTTTTTAACAATGGAGTTTCCTATATCCTGTTACCTTTGTTTTGTCAATACAGTGGGCGAATTTATTTTTATATATATATATATATATATATATATATATATATATATATATATATATATATATATATATATATATATACGGGGTGTTTCAGAAGTCTTGGGAACATTACAAATGCGTATATCTCATGAACTATTCCATGTAGAAAAATGAAACTGGTGCCATTTTAAAGCTTGCTTAATCAAGTTTTTGGTCATACTAATGATTCTCGTGTTATCTTTCCAGGTGCAGTAATGGCGTTCTCTAAACAAGACAAGGCATTTTGCGTCCTCCAATTTGCAAAGACTGAATCGTGAACATGTGTTCAGCGTGCATTTCGCAGGAAATTTAAAAAAGAAGACCCTGAAAGGAAATCCATTGTCAGATGCATGCTAAATTTGTGAAAGATGGGTGTTTGTGCCCAAGTAAGCGAACAGGTCGCCCTTCAACTTCAGAAGATGCAGTTGAGCAAGTTCGGACAGCCTTTCAGCGGAGCCCCCGTAAATCAGTGAGAAGAGCCAGCAGGGAACTTCAGCTTGCTCCAGCAACTGTCTGGCGTGTCTTAAGGAAACGACTGCAAATGGTACCTTACAAGCTCAAGTTGGTCCAAAAGTTGAAGGACACTGATAAGCCACTTCGCCGTGACTTTTGCATTGCAATGCAAGAGAAGTTGGAAGATAACGGCTTTGATGACCGGCTTGTTTTTAGCGATGAGGCGACCTTCCATCTGAATGGCAAAGTTAACAAGCATAACACTCGCATATGGGGTACTGAGAATTCTCATGAACTTCTTGAGCACGAGCGAGATTCACCAAAAGTGAACGTGTTTTGTGCAATTTCCAAGAAAGGTGTCTATGGACCGTTCTTCTTTGAAGAGGCAACTATCACTGGTGAATCCTATCTCAACATGCTGGAAGACTGGTTAATGGCTCAGTTGGAACAAGCAGAATCTGATCACTTCATTTTTCAACAAGATGGTGCACCACCACACTGGAGTCTTAGAGTAAGGCAGTTTCTTAACACAAGGCTGCCTGGTAGATGGATTGGGAGATCTGGGCGAGGTGATGACGTTCTCATGCCCTGGCCTCCTAGGTCTCCAGATCTTACCCCGTGTGACTTTTTCCTTTGGGGCTTTGTCAAGCAACAAGTCTATGTGCCGCCCCTTCCAAGAGATATTGACGAACTAAAGGCTCGAGTAACGGCAGTTGTGGGAACCATTGACGTCAAGACGCTGGAACGCGTTTGGCAGGAAATGGACTATCGACTAGATGTCTGCCGTGTGAGAAATGGTGCTCATATTGAGCAACTTTGAAGATTCCCCACAAAACTTGAAACTTTAACCTTTCCAACGGTACCAATTTCATTTTTCAACTCCTAATAGTTTTTGAGTTATTAAAAATCGTTATGTTCCCAAGAGTTTTGAAACACCCTGTATATATATTTATATATATATATTTATATATATATACATATACTCGTGCTGGTCAAAAAAATAGAACATATGTATACAACTGTAAAAATCATTCCGTTTGAGATAATTTTCGGCTTTTAAATTGTATAGGCGAAATATTCTATATGTAAATAACAATTACAACTATTTTGCATTATTTGGCATATTTGCATATGTCAGACTTTATTGTCACAGAGTAGTTTATTGTCACATTGGGAAATTCAACGTTTCAATTTAATAGAACATTATTCGTTGAGTAATCTTAAACTCAAAAAATGTCTGTGTTTAAAAAGATTTTGCAAGTAATTTAATCATAATCTCTCATTCTTATTGAGGACAATCTGTGAGATGTAATTGGTGCTAAAATATTCCTATCATGCTAAACTAACTGAAATAGTTGTTTACGATATAAACTTTTTTTTCATATCAATTGCAATGTCAGTTTTTCAATATTTCGCGTTTCAAAATAGTAGAACAAGACAGCTAAGAAAACAAAATAGTTTTTTTATTAACTTAAATACAAATAAAAATTAATCAATATTTAGTAGCAGCACCTTTTGCCTTGATATCAGCATCAATTCGCCGGAGCATGAAATCAACAAGCTTCTCGCACTGTGTAGACACCGAATCCCATGTGTTCTGTATTGCAATCTTCATGGCTGCAAGGGTAGTAGGTCTTTCTTTGCGAAGCTTCCTCTTCATCTGATCCCACAAGGCTTCAATAACGTTAAAATCTGGCGAGTTCGCCGGCCATTCAAGAACAGGGATCGATCGTTCTCGGAGCCAGGAAGTTGTGGACTTGGCAGAGTGTGCCGGTGCCAAGTCATTTTGAAAAATGATGTCTTTGGCGTCACTGTCAAACTGATTATCCAGCACTTGCAGTAAATTAGCTTCCAGGATATCTTGGTAGACTGTTGCGTTTACATTTCCTTTGATGAAGCAAAAATTACCAACACCCTTAGCACTCATACAGCCCCAAACCACGCAAGACTACGGGAACTTCACAGACTTCTTGACGCATTCTTGGTTATACCGTTCCGTGGATCTTCGCCAAACACGTGGCCCTTGATCGCCGAAGGAGATACAAAATCGAGACTCATCTGAAAAGATCACACGCCGCCATTCGTCTGTAGTCCAGGTTTGATGAGCAGTTGCCCATCGTAGCCTCTTCAACATCTGTTTTTTGTTAAGGAGCGGTTTGGTGGAAGCTATACGATTTTGGTATTCCAGTTGCCGGAGCCTTCGGTAGGTAGTGCTTCGTGAAACGTCGCCACCAGAAGCGTGTTTCCACTCTCTAGTAATATGGCTTGTTGACTGGAATCGACTTTTTCTTTGCCACCTTCTCCAGTGCCGGGTCTTGTCTTTCAGTGGTGCTTTTCTTTCGTCCGCATTTCTTGCGATTGCTGTTGAAAACACCCTTAACATCTTTCTGGAGCACTTTGGTCACTACCGATCTTGAACATACGACCTTAGTTGCGATTTTCATATGCGTCTTTCCTACTTCCCGCAAATCGAAGATTCTCTGCTTCTCAGGCAAAGATATGTCTTTAGAGCGACCCATAATGAGAGGTTATTATTAAATTGCTTGCAAAACCTTTTCAAACAAAGACATTTTTTGAGTTTAAGATTACTCAATGAATAATGTTCTATTAAATTGAAACGTTTAATTTTCCAATGTGACAATAAACTACTCTGTAACAATAAAGTCTGACATATGCAAATATGACAAATGATTAAAAATAGTTGTAATTGTTATTTACATATAGAATATTTCGCATACACAATTTAAAAGCCGAAAATTATCTCAAACGAAATGATTTTTACAGTTGTATACATATGTTCTATTTTTTTGACCAGCACGAGTATATTTATATATCTATATCTATATCTATATATATATATCTATATATATATATATATATATATATATATATATATATATACATATATATATATATATATATATATATATATATATAAATATATATATATATATATATATATATATTGCGGTAAG
Organism: Sepiola atlantica; assembly: GCA_963556195.1. Classification (NCBI taxonomy): domain Eukaryota; kingdom Metazoa; phylum Mollusca; class Cephalopoda; order Sepiida; family Sepiolidae; genus Sepiola; species Sepiola atlantica. Next base: position 7,147,362 of record OY744537.1, on the reverse strand, counting down.
TAGTAAAACTACACATGTAAACAAGAATATGTTTAAAACTTGTAAAATGTATACGACAATTTTCCGCATGACTTGTGACATAACGTATAATTGTGGTAAGTAATAATAAGGTTTAAGTGACGAAAGAATTAATATTTACATGTGTAGTTTTACTACTTACCACTATATATATATATATATATATATATATATATATATATATATATATATATATATTTATATATATATATATATTTATATATCTATATATATATTTATATATATATTTATATATAAAGAGGTGTACTAAAAGCGAACTTTTAGGAAAGGTAAAACCCTATTGTGAAGAGTATACAGCTCAATATCCAGGATAGAGCAGGTAGAAATGAAGGAGAATGGAAAGGAATTATATATATATTTATATATAGTAAGCAATGCAAATATATATGACGGGGGGAATCGTCAGGCATTTAGCCTGACGATTCCCCTCACGGATGAAACACGGGAGCCACTGTGTAGCTTGATTGCCATATATATTTTCATTGCTTACTACCTAGCTCTACTTACGTATCGAGCACTGTTGAAGTAAATACTGAAAACTGACACATGAAAAATTATATCTTCTTATAATATTTTATGTGGATACATAAAGTACTTATATTTATATATATATACATATATATTTATCTATATATATATATATATATATATATATATATATATGTATATATATATAGTGTTAGAGTGAAATAAATTACATAAGGAAATTCGGGTATGAGAGATCAATGTAATAAACAGAGAAAGAATAATAAAAAAATAAAATAACACGGAATCAAATAATCACTGGTGCTATAATTTATTTCGACTCTGATGTCTTGTCAAGCATACTTCACAAGGTAGAAATAAATTATTGCACCGGTAATAATGTGATTTCGTTTTATTTTATTATATATACATATATATATATATATATATATATATATATATATATATATATATATATGATAACACTTACTTTTGATAAATGTTTTTCTATTATTTATAATTAATGGTTCCCATATTGTAATAAATCATATACTAAATCTTCTAAGTAGGACCTTGTTGCCCAACATATGCAGGTTAAGAAAGTCGGAGGTTGCATTGGCCGAAACGTTGTGAAAATAATATCCAAGATGAGAACAATTTTCGTAATGTCCAAATAATACATAAACAACTACATTTATACAATTAGTGGAACATAAGCAACAATTTTGCAGATAACAGTACGGTGTGCATACATTTTCCAACCGTATTAGTTCGTCAGTAAAAATAACATATCTGATTGAAGTTGAAACTCGGTATAACCGATTCCATAGTCAAGAAAATTGTCCATTAGGACAAGTGCACACCATGAAGTGAAAACTTAAATAATGAATGAAATAAATACGAATAATTGTCAAGCGAAAAATAGCGAAATAAAACAATTTTAAGACATAGAAGGAAGTACCCGGAAGAAAGTACCCGGAAGAAAGATTTTGCCAATTGGTGAAATAGATTGTAATTAATGTGAGAATTAAGAGGGAAAGCTTTCGTCTGCTTTACAGAAAAGCTACAGAAAAATGGAAATGATGCACCGGTTTAAACAATCGTAAACTCTCTGTGTCCAAAAGGCACGTTTTGAAAGAGAAATGCTGCATTGGTAGGAAGAGGGAACAGGCGAGTGTTGGTGCGATAATCAAGCGCACATTACTGCGATTCAATATTTCCATATGAACTGATTTTCCGCCATTGCAGGTTAAGTGTATAGTACAAAGGAAAAAAGCCTGGAGGTTTTTAACACCTGTGTGAGTTTAAATCCTCATGTTATATAAAGCGTCTGTAATTTAGGATACACGCAATGCAATATCTTCCAGTGCTAAAAGATTTTTCAGACGGAAAATTATTTATCATGTTAGTTGCCGTTAGTGTATTCCGAGGTTTTGTTTCGTACATAACGTGTCACGTGCTATTCTTTTTTATTCTAAGACTTGTAAGTTATTTTCGTTTGCGTTATATAGTTTGTTATCAATGTTTTATTTATTCTCATGTTCGGTTATAATAGAGGATGGCAGATTAAAGATGGTATAACAGGTTGTAACTAAGTGCATATACAGCGCCCAAATTCTACATGCCTCTAAAGTAACGGGTAACGGGTTTGTATACATGCTTTTCAAAACGTAAGAAAAACGTCTAAATACTATTATTTAATAAAACACTCCAGAACAATTTATATTTCCTTCTTATTAACACACACACACACACACACGCATATATATATATATATATATATATATATATATATATATATATATATTTAAAGAATTGTCTGATACTAGTGCCATAGCCCAACACTTAACAAACAACCACTCCTGCCCGCGATCGGAATTCAGAAAACTCTTAGTAGAAAATACCAAAATCTTAGAATTTAGTACTAACAAACAAAAACTTCATATATTAGAAGCCCTATATATAAAAACAAAAAACTAATTAATAGAATTAACTTCAATATCAGTAATAATATTCTAAAATATTTATAGCTCCAAATATAGTTTCGTACTTTGTACATAATTCCCACCAAAAACAGAGCAAAATATAAGTCAGTTTATATTATATTCCAATAACCATGGTTTTATTTTATTATTTTTATTTTTTCACATTTCTCGAAAATATAAAATTTCTGTGAACGAAAAATTAAAAATGGCGTAACAGCGTGGTCTCACACGTGTGAGTTTTTGCTCTCTCTTTTTGTTTGTTTTTTGTTCGTATTCACCCTAAAATGAAACTACTGTATAGTGTAGGTGTTTTCAAGAAACTTTAATCCAATAACTTTTTACTCTTTGTGAATTTTTCTGATGATTTTGTAGTGTTGCAGAGACGATATTGACATAAAAATGTTGTTTGGCACAATACAAATGAAACGGACCGTAAAAATATATCTCACAGAAATTTTATGGTTTTGGAAATGTGACAAAATAAAAATAATAAAATAAAACCATGCTTTTTGGAATACAAGATAAACTGACTTATATTTTGCTCTGTTATCAATAATTGACAAGCATTGAGCTGTATCTTCAAGAGAGACTACAAAGTAAAAAGGAACTGATGGTATATGGTTTTACATATATTGTCATTAATAATTATATATATATATATGTATATATATATATATATATATATATATATATATATATATATATATATATATATATATATATATATATATATATGAAGCAATCCAACAAAAGATATAAGCGTCAACTAATATCTTATAATTAGTGAAACATCCGGATAAAAAACTGAAGCTCAATATACTGGATAGAGCATTAATATTATAATATAAAATGAAGTAATAAAATAAGGTGTCAATCAAATTTTATTAGAATTCAAAGTTCAAGCAAAGTATCCTTAAGTCCTTAGCTCATGAGTTTTCAAAGATAATTCTTCTCTTCAGAGGACCATTACCGCAGTTATACTACTACAGGTAATAAAATTACGCTTTGAAAATATATAAAATTATATACACAAATACATAAAAATACATAACATCAAACATATCAATCCAAAAACATACTTTTTGTTGAATCCATACAGTCCATCCAGGTCATACAAGTTGAGAAGCATAATCAGGAAAGACATTACTCCAGGTTACAAACAGCAGTCCATATACGTGAAATTGAAGGGGCCGGCAAAGTTATCCAGTCACGAAATGTGTCCATATTCAATGTTAATGATAAATAAATCAATCAAAATAATAAAAAAGTCCAATCAAAGTTCCGAAATCCCGACACGTGGAACCCAAGTCAAATCAAAGTTCGTTGTTTAATTAGAAAACCCGTTAAATCCGAATTGAGCAAAATAAGACTGAATCCCCATCACATCTTGCCAGAAGAGCGAAAAAAATAATCTTCTCTCCCCTGCAATTCAACCAGACATGACAAATCCCCAACGAACAGAAGGCGATATTAAATTGTCTACATCTCAGAATGACTTTAATGGATCTGAAATTATGTCTGTGTTATTTCCTGTTTGACGGGCTCAAGAAAGAAAGCAACATACAACCCCGCCATCCACCCCACCCAGATTAGATCTTCCCTGTCTGGGTCGAGTGAGCATATTCTATGTCAAAGGGGAAGGAGCTAATAAGTTAAAAGAAAGAGAGAAGGGAGTTAGGAAATATAGGTCAGGTCATGTGATCACGTACACATCCAAAATTATTACTTAAAATCTAGCTTACAGTAAAAACCGATTTCACAAATCTAGCCCTATCAAGTAATCTAGAATATTTATGAAATTAAAAATTACGAAGTTATTAAATTCTAATAATTTTATAGTTTAATTTAAGATTTAATTTTATCAGGTTAGAAATTATTAATAGTTTAATTTAAGATTCAATCCTATCAGCCCAGGAATTCCAACTCAAGGCTTAACATTCCCCAAGTTCAACTTGCCCTAAGGTTTAATTTTTCCCAATTAAGATTTAATTTTCCCAATTACGAAGTTATCAAAATAATTAGAACTTAATAATTTAATAGTTTAATTTAAGATTTAATTTTATCAGATTAGGAAGTTTAATTTAAGGTTTGGTTTGTCCAATCAAGAAGTCCAATCCAAATTAGGGTTTAATTTTTCCTAATCAAGATGTTGTAAATATATTTAAGGTTTAATATTTCCCAATTAAGAGGTTGTAATGATATTGTAAAGATATTGTAAATATATTTAGAAACTGAAAATTTAGGTGTATATATTTAGAAACTGAAAATTTAGGTGTATAAACCTTTACAACCTCAGAGTCTAAATCCTTTAGGCAAAAAAGATTAAAAATTAAAAGGGACCGATCTCGAAGACTAGACACCCTCGGTTTCATTGCTCGCACAAACAGCTACGGCAAGACTGGTGGTGATTTCCATATAGCATATTTGAATTTCCTTCCATGTCGACATTTGGAGACTAATTCACTTCTAGAATTTATCAGATTAAACTGTTTAGGTGCAGTAGCTATCATTACAGCTTCAGAGTTGCATAGACCACAAGATCTGGATCCTGGGCTGTAGGAGTTTGATTTTTTTAAGATAGACCATTTTATATTGTGTGTAATATTATTTGATCTTAAATTTTTAACTAAAGTGGTCAGGGATGTTTTGTTGTTACCGACATCGTTATTGAAGGAGTAATTATGCATGGAGATGCGGGATTTAATTAAATTTGCTGTGGCCCTAATATATGTGTGTACCCTAGGATTTACCCTTATATATATATATATATATATATATATATATATATATATATATATATATATATATATATATATATATATATATATATAAGAAAGTGCGGCGACCAAACATTTGTAAATGAAAAACAATCTTTTCTCAAAAATTCTTTATTATTTTATTATTTTATAGTTTCATAATTTTATAAAATTATCAAATTAATGAAATTATAAAATAATAAACAATTAAAAAAAGATTTTTCAATTTTTCAAATGTTGATAGCATCAATTTTTAAATATAGACTTTTCTTTCGTTGGAACCGAACTAAACTTGGAATCTCTCTCTCTTTCTCTTTTCTTTCTTCATCGCTATATATATATATATATATATATATATATATATATATATATATATATATATATATATCAGGTCTAGACCATGTGTAGAATAGATAGAAGGTTTTTGGCGGGAATTATGTACTAAGTACGAAACTATATTTTGAACTATAAACATGTTAGAATATTATTACTAATATTAAAGTTAATTCTATTAATTAGGTTTTTTGTTTTTAGATATAGGGCTTCTAATATATGAAGTTTTTATTTGTTAGTACTAAATTCTAAGATTTTGGTATTTTCTACTAAGAGTTTTCTAAATTCCGATCGGGGGCAGGAGTGGTGGTTTGTTAAGTGTTGGGCTATGGCACTAGTATCAGACAATTCTTTAAATATATATATATATATATATATATATATATATATATATATATATATATATATATATATATATGTGTGTGTGTGTGTGTCAGTGAGCCAGGTTCATATTATATTCGAATAACCATGTTTTTGATTTTATTATTTTTATTTTTTCACATTTCCAAAAATCATAACATTTCTGTGAGATATATTTTTTACTGTCCGTTTCATTTGTCTTGTGCAAAACAACATTTTCATGTCAATATCGTCTCTGCAACATTACAAAATGATCAGAAAAATTAACAAAAAGTAAAAGTTTTTGGATTAAAGTGTCTTGAAATAACCTACACTATACAGTTGTTCATTCCTGGGTGAAACTAAACAAAAAACAAAAAAAGAGCCAACTCACACACGGTGGAACCCACTAATACGCCATTTTTAATTTTTCGTTCAGAGCTAGTACATCCTAAAATTCATGTAGACCGTTAAAAGTTTTAATTCAGTAATATTTCTTAAAATAGTTAATAAGTTCCATAATTTATTAATAAAAATTCTAATTCACTTAAGGGTAATTTTTTACTTTCTAAAGTTACATCAATTAGCCTTCAGATGTCTATTAAGGTCATTTTGATACGAAGCTAAAAACGGAGCTGGTCTATTTTAAGTTCAACAGTTTATAGCCAGTTTCATAAAAAAAGACCAGCTTCGTTTTTAGCTTCGTATCTAAATTAATATATATATATATATATATATATATATATATATGTGTGTGTGTGTGTGTGTGTGTGTGTGTATGTTAGCGGTCCTGTATATTTTGCTTTATTTGGCGGAAACAAAACTCACTGAAAGAAGCCTTCTCAAAAATATTGATTTTAGCATCCATAGAAAGTGTGTTTTGAGGATAAGGCATAAAGAATTGTTTGAATAAAAATGATTTTAATAGAAATTCGGAACATTTATTAAAACATTTTGTTAATTATTATAAAATTATTTTATTATATATATATATATATATATATCATATTATATATATATATATATATATATATATATATATATATATATATATATATATATGTGTGTGTGTGTGTGTGATTGTGTGTATAACAAAACCCGGTATGTCAAGGACCTAACTAATTATACGCTTTTTAGATCATAATCCATTTTGTTGATCAACATATTATTCCTTATGTGTGATATAAATTTCACAGACATAGCTGACATCTGAATTTTCACAAAGTCGTCCACATTATCTGCCTCCTGTGTATGAAAGTAACTTAAACTAGATATGGTCCATATTACGCCTAGCAGCTGTGTTCTGAAATTCATGAGGATCGGTTAATTAGTTTAAGAGTAAATACTATGCATCCAATTTATAAACATATATACATCGCTAACTTTATATAAATAAAGATAGATAAATGCAGATATAACTTTGCGTTGTAAAAAACTCAATGAAAACAGCATTTCACTTGAAACAATACAATTTTACTCAGATGGAATCGATACATTTAGAAAAGAGACATCATATTTTATGAGTAATGTTTCCTGTATTTTTGATCGACGTGTCGTGTTTTGCGAGCCAGAAATACGGAATGTGCATGTTTCAATTTTTAAGACCATTATAACTGCCAATAAATATAATCTATTTGATGGCAAACAGCGATATCTAGAAAGAAAGTCTTATCAGTGTTCTCCTGTAACAACAGGAGAGTTATAAACTCGAAATTAATTTCATCAGTCTAATATATATATATATATATATATATATATATATATATATATATATATATATATATATATATATATATAGTCCAAAGAAGATTTCACTCATTTTAAACAGAGAAAGAAAATGCAGTTCAAATTCCCAGGAATACTAACTAAATCAAACTTATCTTAGACATAGTACTCATATAAGCCGACTTACCGTTGGACAATTGACAAATAACTGTGGGTTTTAAGTATATAACAGTGAAACATAAACAGGTGATCTCAACTTAAATTGTGAAATAGGTAACGGTGATGATCAGATGTTTCGGAGATTCAAAACCTGAACATCTATAAAATTCATGACTCGCCAGTGGTACTGATGAAATTACCACTTCTCTAATAACTAAATGTAGAAACAATTCAGTTATTACTTCACTAATATATATATATATATATATATATATATATATATATATATATATATATATATATATATATATATATATATACTGTATATACAGTATCTAAATAAATTATATTAGCTTTCTTATATGATCGAGCACAATTTCTTTTCATATACAACTTGACACACACTATATATATATATATATATATATATATATATATATATATATATATATATATATATATATATATGATCATTTTATTTACACAGACATGTACAAAATCTGCGACACTGGCATGTCGATGTTATCGGTCAACAGTTACTATAAACTGAGATCTCATCAGGAAGAGTTAGAATCCGATCTTAACCTCAGATCATATTTGGAGAGAATGAAATGGAGGGATAAAGAAAGAGAAGAAGAAGAATAAGAAGAAAAGAAATTTAACATTTCAAAAATTGAGGCCGTTAAAAAATTAAAAATCTAAAAAATCTAAAAAATCTAAAAAATCTAAAAAATCTAAAAACAAAAAACAAAAAACTCTAAAATCTGAAACAAACAGGGCAAATAAATAAATAAATAAAATAAGGTGGAAAGAGGGGCATATAATGAAGGGAGAAGTAATGGGAAAAGTAGGAGAAGAAAAAGAACGTCTGTTGATTCAGATCGAGAGAGAAGAGATAGGAAATATAAAATAGGAAGGGGGAGGTAGACATGCACGAATCAAGTGTAAAAAAAAACAGACAGTTATTTTCAAGCCGAGTTTATAAATGTATTTTTCAAGTGAACTATAATATTGTGTATATGTGTGTATGCGTGCGTGCGGGCAAACCGATCAGACGCGTGTAATTGGTGTGGTGGTGGGGCGGTGATCAAATGTGTCGCCAATTCTGGATTTATATGTCGTAACCCCCCCCCCCCCAACGTCAACTTTGAACTGCTTGTAAGTCAACACATTCATCCGTTGCGCCACGTGTGCATGATCTAGCTTGATTTAAAACTCTTTAATTCATTAATTCTAACTGGCTAACTCCTACATTTTCTTGTATTCTATGTTTTATATATTGCCAAGTAATCACAATATGAACAATCGAAAAACTATATTTCGTAAGACAGAACGAAAACACATATGGCCTTGCAGATCAAAAGTGTAAGTCTTGATTAGAGGAGGCTACCTCTGGCTTGAAGGCAATCCTATTCTCGTTATATAGGTGATATGTGTTCTGGTGTTGTCCGGGAAATTAAATTAACTCAAGAAATTCTATGCGGACTCTTTAACTATTGGATTATTTACCGCTTATGATTGTCTGGCGCGAACACAGTCCCCGCAATATTAATTTAAAACAGCAACTAGACGAGTATAAAACAACCTTCTGTGCTCACTGTGTATTCTCTACCACTGAACCCCAGATTAATAATTTTGTTGTTGAGTTTTAGATTACCTTTAGAAAATTTAGGAAATAGTTCTGGTGTGATCTTGGTCTATCCTATTTCCGGAATAGATGGACTCTTTCAGACATAATATACAGAGTTACGAGGAAGTGTTCGCGTAGTCATTCGTGGCAGCCGTTTGCTGTTCTGTGGCGGTAAAATACCAGTCGAGGATCCAATTTCGACAATCATTCTCGGCAGAAATTGGACCATTTCGGTGGCCTTTTATCTATCGGGATGAGGTATCATCTCTTGCTTTCCATCCCCTCCCGAGGGTAAGGTAGGGTTATTACTAACTGCCTGAGGCACCCCAACCGGAGAATGCCGACAAGGCTGCCCAAGTTATTTTTAGGAGGCCATAGCAATCTTTCTTAAGGGGTGCTGGCTTGATTCTTCCTCCTTCCTGTCTTATGCCACATATTAGTGCGGTAAGAATAAATACCGTCATTAGTGACAGCTATAGCCACAGAATCGGACGCAGACTCCCTCTAACATACTATTTTGTACTTCTGTAAATACATACTTGTAAATATACCACTGTGTTGTCTTAGTTTTTATAGGTAAATTAAGGTTACAGCAAAAATGTACTTCTAATTAAATGTTTAAATCGCTGGCGACCAAGTATTCATTTTTTAGATGTGTTTTTTTAAGCATCACAATTTTTTTTGTTTAAACATTTGTTTATGAAATTAGTTGCAGGCTCAATCATTTGGTGTATTTAGGTTGTTACGCCGTCCAGTCGCGTTCCATTGCATAGCCTCGGAGCATCAAGATTCCGGAGTAAAATAACTGGGAATCCAGCTTTGATCTGTGTGTTGACATACCAGGCAACTCTAATGAATGTAAACATTATGTACGTTATTGTACATCCTGGTCATCATCGAAAGTAGAATCTAGCTAACTGAAAGTTTGTTCCTCACCTGGAATTAAATCAAATAGCTGTTGACTAATAACATGCACAATGCCATTTTTAGAAGCTAGAATTACCTTTATCCGTTAGCCATTTAGGATAACATAATTTTTGACTATATTCGGGTAACTAATTTCTGTTGGCAATTTAACAATTGATTTAATACTTAGATTAATAACACTCTTTCTATGATTGGTTGTTGAAATCCTGCCATCAACTAATTTTAGATGTTGGAAGAAAACTACACCGTTAAAAAAGGAATGAAAATTTCATATTTTAGATATTAGAGTCGGGGATGACTTTTCACCGCTTAAAAGAAAGAAAACGTTCTCTCTTCAGTTTTATTTCTTTATCTGTTTAAATTTATTTGTAAAGCAGAAAAAATGAAATTACAATTAACTAGACAGCAAGTGGTTGGTCAGTTTAGTTACATTTATATAGGATAGTGATACCAAACTCTAAAATCTAAACATTAATATGTTTTTAAAAAATTCCTTCTACGTGGAACTTTTTTCAGGTTGTTTATACGTAATCGCCTCAAAAAGTAGAATGGGATTGAGGTTGGGGGCAAACTCTAAAATAAAAAAATATTAATGTTTTTTAATGCCTTCATTGTGGATATTTTTCAGGCTGTTCCGTATTCGGTCAGTGAATGAGAATTCCTTCTAGACTGAGGCAATTGTTATTTTTGCAATGAACTAAACAATTGGTTACACGTCTCCATTTACTGCTAACTTCCTAAGAAGTTGGTACTCATTTTACATTTAATTCACATAGGGAAACGATCCCCACTCCATAAAATAAAATATTAAAATGTGTTTTCAAATTCCTTCCGCTCGGATATTGATAAATGCGTAATAATTTATATAATAGAATGCTGATAATAAAAGCCGCCATGTTGAAAAGCTGTTCGTTAATTCGTATATTCCGTTTTATTCTGGAATAAAAAAAATAGATTCGGAACTGTCCAGGAAGTGGGTGCTCATTTTACATCAAATTTATATAAGGAAATTATCCTTTAATCCAAAATATAAAATATTAAAAACTATTTTTAAATTGCTTATTGTGTATATTTTTCAACGCTGTTTAAATGTAATCGTTAGCGAAAAGTTGAATCGGATTTTTTGTGAGTGCTAAACTACAATTGTAGATAGTGATAGCGAAAATGTTTTTGTGAGTGCTAAACTACAATTGTAGATAGTGATAGCAAAAATGTTTTTGTGAGTGCTAAACTACAATTGTAGATAGCGATAGCAAAAATGTACAATAACAAAACATTAGAAACAAAGTAAACTCGAAAAAACAAACAATCAAACAAAAAACAACCAACGTGTAATTTATTTTTAGCGCTTGTCTGGCGATTATGTGTACCGACGAAAGTATAATGTGTAACAATTTACATACCCGAATGCCGACAGAAAAAAGACGCCATATTGAAAAGCTGTTCGTTAATTTGTATATTCAGCTCTTTTCTAGAACATGAAACAATGTATATGGAATATCCTGGCAGAATGTACAACACAATTAAGTTTTTAAATCTGAACAAATAGTTAATGTTCTTTATTTAACATCAATAATATGAGAAGAAAAATGTTATAAAAAAGTAAAATTAGAAGACATGCATAGTCGAAGAAAGGTCTTGCTGCCTACGAGTAACAGTCCGTGTATTTGGCATCCAATCCGATATTCCTTTATTCCTCGAATACAGTCAGAACGACTGAAAGAATAAAAGTGAAATTGAGGAAACGCCCGTTATTTATATTTAAAATATAGTGTAGTATGTATGGAAAAGTGAGAATTAAGAAATTAAATAATAACGGTGATTTAAGCGAAAGTATCTATATTAAAGAAAATTCCCCGGTGAATGTGAGGGACTTGGGAGAAGATAATTGTTGGAGGGTGAAAATCCTTGTTACCCTTCTTTGTGGAATATATTGTTGTATGAAGCAGCTTACCCGATATAAATGTGAAAAAGATGTGTAAGAATATTTTCTGAAAACACGAATTAAGGAGTACTATAAGTGGTTAATTGAACAGATTAGCATATGAAGTTTTTGGTTCAAAATCTATAATAGAAAAAGTGGAAGGTGAAAATCGACTCTAGTTCATTATATATATATATATATATATATATATATATATATATATATATATATACTTTTAATTTCAATTTGTACGGCAAACACCCAAAAAGTCGCACTTTTTGAAATAATAAAAAATTAAACTAACAGGTTTCATTTTATATAAGACGTTCTGAAGTATCTTAATACGTCTTGAAGAGATAAATAATGGTTAATGTTGTACACGTCGTTTATTGCAGAATAACACTTCCAAAGTTTTCTCATGTGCCTGTATGCTTATTAAATACTTCTCTCTTAATACGTTGTTTTCATAGCTTTCTTTTTATATATTAATTTCTCAACGTATTATTGTGTATGTGAATGTACTTGAAGAGATACGATTTTAAATGGCATATTTCATAGATCGATTTGGTATACAATAAAACAGACACGCACCCATTTTTCAAAATTAATTTTACGTGTCATATTGCGTGTCATGGTTGCGTGTCATGGTTAAACCGGCTCAACATTTTGACCAACAGCCATCGTGTATCCACATGAGGATACAGGTCAGGCGAAGAGCTGGGTCTCAAGATCATTATTCGAGGAGTTAACTAACAGATATACACCAAGACCACAAAGTTAGCTGTACTTTCCAATAATTAATCCAGAATGAAACTTTTATCAAATGGCCGTTTGTCGCTGATCTTTATGTGTTTGCGTAGTAGGTTCTGTTTATCACTATTTATTAAATTATAAAAGCAGAAACTTGAATTGTTAACAATAACTAACATAAATCATAAAACAATAACTAACATAAATCATAAAACAATAACTAACATAAATCATAAAACAATAACTAACATAAATCATAAAACAATAACTAACATAAATCATAAAACAATAACTAACATAAATCATAAAACAATAACTAACATAGATCATAAAACAATAACTAACATAAATCATAAAACAATAACTAACATAAATCATAAAACAATAACTAACATAAATCATAAAACAATAACTAACATAGATCATAAAACAATAACTAACATAAATCATAAAACAATAACTAACATAAATCATAAAACAATAACTAACATAAATCATAAAACAATAACTAACATAAATCATAAAACAAAGCGTTTGATGATCACTTGTCCGTCGATACTTACTTGAAGCGAAATTGAGGTTCTATATCTTTGCCATCGTGTCGGGTATTGTATCACATCCAACCAGGATGTAAACCTGAGTTGGGGTTGTTCATACAAGTCTTGACCATTATTAAGCTCGTGACCTTGCTTTTGTCGGTCTGAGATACGGTTTTGTGTAGTTCATGAAGGTGTAACATCCCAGGCTTTACCTCCTCTCTTTGTGAAAGGATCATCCTTTGCTAATTGCCTGAAACACCTCATAACGGGGAATACCAATAGGGCTGCTTATGCAATTTTGTAGGCAAGAGAGAAAACGCCTCTTGTGCGTTAGTTTCTCAATTCCTACGTTCCCATATTGTATCACATTTTCCCGCTGTAGAATGGAGAAAAATACCATCACTTCCTGTCAAAGTACGTTTTATGCAGAAGAAAGAAGAAAGATAAGTTTGCATACCCACACGTTAAGAGAATTTACGTAATCGAATTATCAACATATATGTGGCGGACGAGATGAGCCATAACTTGAATCGAGTGGTGGAAATAGTCTTGACTTACCTTAGAGCTGCCATAAAAGGGTCAGTTTCTGCCTAGCGTTCAGAACCTTGATGAGACAATAAACAAGTGAACGTCGCCACGAGCATTTTTACGGATCGACCATGTTTGACCGGTGTTCTTTGATACTCATAAAAGTCGACAGGTGTTTTAGAACTCGAAAGACTAAGATCATTGAGCGATAGTTATCGGTATTGACAACGGTCATGTAAGAGATAAGTATTCAACTTTGTTCCTAAGTGTAGTATGAAAAACGATGTTGTTAGAGAAAGGGTTATTATGTGATATAAATCTATTGGCAAACACGTTGTTACTGTGGAGTATATCTCGCCGAACAACTTTTCCGTGGTGGACACATTGTTTCTATCAGCAAAGACCATCTTTCTTTTGTTTTGTTTTTTCATTTTAATTCCTTGAATATTGAATCACATTATTGTATTTTTCATTTAAAAAGACCAATGAGTTTTTAAGTGGTCAAGGTCAGTAGACAACGCTCTTTTATTGTATAAACATAAAACTAGATTCGTCATTGATAATTCACTCATATTATTTCACATATATAAATATAGTATTTAATGGTCTTGAACTCAACAATAGTTCTAATGTTATAGTATACAATGTTTTGAGAATATCGCATGAACAAAAAACAAAACAATTAGAAAGCAAAACTTCTTGATGAGTACGAAAATAAAACCAGCTTTTAAAATCTATTCCGCAAATATAATATCTCATTATATCTGTCATTAACCGTTTTTGTATATAAATAAAATAATTATAATGTAATTTTTAAATGAAAACCGAAAAAAACGTAGACATGTTATTAGTTGCAATATTAAAAATATAAACCAATTGTGCACCATTTGTTTAAAGTCCCGCCAGAAAAATATCAAAACAACCCAAAAAGACTAAATACGCGTTCTTACTTACTCAAAAGGATGCATTCCATTCATAACGTTGAGTATTTTCATAATAATATCGTTTGTCTTATATGTCTACATACACATAAACTAACAGCTAGCCGTCAAACATTACGCATTGTCCTTTCACATTGTCTTTTAACATTAACAATTCACATTAGCCTTTCACATTAGCCTTCATAGTGGCGTTTATTTTGCACGGTGAAAATTCAATGTTTTGTTGATCTCAACATGGACACCTTGATCCTAAAGCTAACTTATACACTAATACTAATTGTTGTGAAGTTGTCCAACAGTAAATAATAAATAAAGGAAGTCAAGTCGAGGCTTAGTTTAACAAGTGTATTAACAAAGTAAGAAATTGACTAGCACTTAGCTAGACAGTTACAAGACTGTGCTTTGTCTTCTCTGTGTCTCTGGTGACTTGCACTATTTATAGTGACAACCGGTGTTGTTTCTCCTGTGTAAGAACGGCCGGTGTAACACTAATCTTAATCTTAAAATAACCTAACCATAATCCTAATCTTTACCCTATACATGCCCAAACGACTGACAAAAATGATGATGGTATCATCTATCTAAACGTGGATCCTTGTATGAAAACTTTAACGTAACGCATATCTAGACAAAAAACTAGGTCAAAGGTGCGAACTGCACGGGACTCTCTTCTTCTATTAGAGACGAGATTATTCTACAAAACATCTCAAATAGAAAGTATTTGAGATTTAAACAAATTTTAAATATGATGTAATACGTTTTGGTGTGTTACTTTTATTAACTCGAAACAAGGCCAATTGCCACTGAGGCGTCAGGGGCTACTGTGAATCAGGGGCCATACATATAGGAACATCCTAAGTAGAAAGGTAAGCAGCGAGAGGTCTGTTCACATTACATTTACATTTTTGTATTTTAGTACAGTCAGAGAAGCAGGGAACAGGAAAGGGAATTAAAAAGACTGGCAGTTTAATAGAAGAAACTATTAGAGTAGAACGCTTTCCGACATCTGGGGACTTCTACGGTGAAGGGGTGGGATCTTGCTATTTGTAGGGATTATCGAGGGAATTTACGTCGAAAGGGCACCAGTGTTGAAAGTTCATCGGAGTACGTTCCATTGAAGTACCTGTGAAACAAGCACAATAATGCAACATTGTGCCAATGGGACAGGGGCTGCAGCTTGGTAAATAGTGTGGGGCCTATTAGATTAAATACTTATCTAATACCCTGTCTAATGAGGAGAGACTAGCAGTTGATGCCTTCTCCCATATGTGGCAACTATACTCCATGTATGGACGAATGGTGGCTTTGTAGAGATGTAGTATACTGGCAGGTGTGATAAGTTTTCTAGGTTGGTAGAGGGAGCCCAGCCTCTTTTCAGCAGCTTTGGTAATGTATTCTATGTATTTGTTCCAATTTATGTTACCTATGAATACCAGGCCGATGATCTTAAATAATGAACTCTCAGTTAAGGTACTATTAGCCATGGGCATTGGTGGTTGAAAAGGTTTCTGATAATTGTTAACGGGAAGGAGCTTTGTCTTAGTCGCATTATGAGGGGCGTTCAATAAGTAATGCCCCTAACCCATTTCCCATAGCAGTAGATTAATGAAACTAAGCACAGTTATTAGTCTTTCTCTACATAGGAACCACCCAAAGTTATGCATTTCTCCCATCGTTTGATGCAACTCTGGACACCGTTTTTGTAGAACACCCCAGGTTGGTCCTCCAACCACGTCGTAACTGCACAATCTTGGAAACGCTTTCCTTTCTAAAACAACTTCATGGCTGGGAAGAAATGAAAGTCAGAGGGTTCAAGGTCAGAAGAGTAAGGGGACGGGGGAGGATTTCATAGCTACACGCCCGTACTTCTGATCTGGCGACATGCGAGTTGTGGACCGGAGCGTTGTCCTCCAGGAGGAGGATATATTTGCTGATCTTGCCCTGCCTTTTAGTTTTGATAGTTTCTCTTAATTTCATCAAAAGTAAAGCGTAATAGGCTTCTGCAATTGTGGTACCATTTGCAAATAAATATGTCATCACTACTCCGTCCTGGTATCAGAAGACTGAGCATGACCATGCCAGTGGAGGGCTGCATCCTTGCCTTCTTTGGAGGTGTTGATTTCAAGTGCTTCCACTACATTGACTGAGTTATAGTGATGGACCTAAGTTTCATTCTGTGTAATCAGTCTTTTGAAAAACTTTGACTCATCTTCTTGGCACATCTCAAAATTCATCCTCGAGCACTCGACGCGTTCTTGCTTATGAAAAGGTGTGAGCAACCTAGGAATCCATCTGGCAGACACCTTATGTACATGCAAATGGTCATGAATGATAGTTTCAACAGACCCTGTACTAATCCTGACCTCTTGAGCTATTTGACAAATAGTAATGCATCGATCTTCAAAAATACCAGCCTAAACTTGATGGACAGATGCCTCATCAATGGCAGAAGATTGACGACCAGGTCTGGGAGCTGTTTCCACAGACTTCCGGACATGTTTGAATTCACGATGCCAGCGGTTTACAAGGTCATATGATGGGGCATCATCACCATAAGTTTCTTTCATTTCATCAAAAGTCTCCTTTGGTGTGCATCCTTTCAAATACAAAAAGCGGGTCACTGCGCGATACTCAACTGACTCCATTTTACACCTGACTCAGTTCAAACCCCTGTAAATCAGAAACCACAATTATTTCAGAGCTGTTTTTTGCAACATAACCCATACAGATATAAATAATTATACATGCACAATTTCATCTGGATTAGACATCTGAAAGTGGGCCAGGGGCATTACTTATTGAATGCCCCTCGTAAATGTTAGCTCGATTAACGTTCCCATTCCACTACAGACTGGCGGTCATTTTCTAAAGATTCAGACATTGTGTTATATATGTGTGCGTTTGTTCTAAACACATGTCTTGTGTAGCGCGTGGTGCCATCAGAAAATATACCCATCTCGGACACAATTTCATCAGGTAGGTCGTTTTTGAATATCAAGAATAATAAATGTCCAAGGATAGACCGCTGGGACACACCCGCATAAAGGTCATATTGTTTAGATGTATAGCTATCGAATACAACCTGGACTTTTCTTTTGGCTAAGAAAAATCTTATTATATTTAATTATTTGTCCAGTAATACCGGATAATTTTATTTTCATGTGAAGACCTTCGTACCTGACATTGTCAAAGGCTTTAACTTCATTCGCCTTGTCCAGTGCTTGGTATGTGTTCAGAGATGATTGTCAAGATATCCGAGCTTGTCTAAATCTGTACTGTCGGTCAGAAAAAAACTTTAGCATTTACGAATTGGTGAGTTATTACTAGATTGATTTACGATTCAAAGATTTTAGCGAAGAGAAACGGAATAGACTGATCGGGGCGATGAATAAGCGAGCCAGTTCTTTCAGCAGATTTCTTAAACACTGGTACCACAGAGGCAATTTTCCAGTTATCTGGGGAGCAAGATTGGGCAAGACATTTTCTGCAAAGGTAAAAAAAAAAAATAGGGGCCAGATCAGCAGAGCATTTCTTTATTAATATATAATATAGCGCAGAATAAGGTCAGTTTTTTAAATGATATACTGAACATGAGATGGGGTGATAATCAATTCATTGAGTGTGGCTTCTGTCCGCAGTGGGAAATTTAGGAGAAGAGTGGTTTGTTGGGGTCTGAGGTAGAGTTCAAGGCGAGATGCTGGCAAATAGTTTAGCCTCATCAGTTTCCATGCAAGCGAAATCATTTTGAGTGGATCATGGAAGAATTGTTAACTGTCCATTATTTACCACACTATTATAAATCTTTTAGAAATCGCTAGTGCCTAATTTCTGCGACTCAATAAGTGTTCTAGTTATCTCGGCATACATTCTCTTAGCTGCGGCTATTTCACTCTTATGATAATTTCACGATGCGACAATTGATTTGCTATCTGTATCTGACTTATATCGGCGACGGAATCGGCGAAACGCTTGCTGCCTATGAGCAATATCAGCTGCATAGGTTGAAGTTAACCATTGAGGAGAGTAAAGCTTGCTATAGAATCTCCGCGCAAGACATGTGCTTACATGTCTGCTTTGACACGTTCAGTTACCTCATCTGTCGCACTATTCAGCAGAGAGAAATATTTTACTAAATAGGGCGTCTTTGATGTGATCTCTGATGGATTCTAAACAAGCCCGTCAATTTGAGCAACGGCTCTTCATCTTGGTGTCAAGTTTAGGGTAATATCTACCATTATTACCAAATGATTAATGTGCACAAATGAACTATGGGCATTCGTCATACAATCCCATGGTAGTATAGTCAGAAATAGATCGAAAAGTGAAGCTTGCTAATCCTAAGGATAAGGAAGGGGGAACGAACAATGTGACAGTCTGTGAGAAGGAATGAGGTATAGAAAAACTATACACGCAGTTACCAGCTGCGTCTCTATAGCTCGAGCAACCTGGCCAATTATTGTGATGGACATTAACATCCCTGAACACATGTATTTGGGCGTTCGGATCGAAAGAGACTGCTGCCTCTATACATTCAGAGACATGGTTTGAAGGAGAACGGTCGAGGAAATATAAGTAACTAACGCTATGTTAAAAGGTTTATCTAAACCCCATGAATGTCTGATCTTCCGAATCTTAGGTAATGTTTTTTAGTCATGGTAAGGATGTTATGAATATAGACTCCAGGTCCATGCACATGTATGTCTGAGTCCTTACAGCAAAGTAGGAGGTATCAAATCATGTAAAGTGATTTGAGGGAACAGAGGAGTGTACGTTAGTTTCATTTAGTGCTAGAATATCCGATAAGTTTATACGAGAAATGATTCTACATTGTCTAGGTTAGTTCTAAGCCCTTGGATGTTTGTGAACGCGAACCTGAAGGGAGGATGCGAATTGGTTGTGTTTAGGTGGGCGTCTGCTTTGAAACTTATTTTTTAGTTTGGATTGCCATTTCATTTGTTGTTTCTGTTTCAGGGTAGAGTGAGTTGGACAAAGTTGGTGTTTGTTTCATACCAGTAAGCATACACTAGTACACCGTTAGCCGAGTTTTCATCTGTGCGGTTGTCGCTTCGGGAAAACCCAATGGAGACAAGTACAGGGCCTTTTCCATGCACGTTATGACACTACAGTTATCCCGATATGATACAATTATACAACTGTTGATAGAGCAGCCTCTCTGAGCGCTACCTAAGAGTTAGGGATCCTGTACTACCAGTCAAAAACATACAACCAGACAAGTTCTCAAACCTGTACCAACCTGTCAGACGAGACTAGTTGTGTAAAATAATTAGTAAGCACGCGTCCCCAAGTTGCCCAGTTAAAGAGAAGCACATATGATGGGACGGCGTTGAGTGTTCTGGTCAGGAAACAAGGCCAAGCACCGGATGTCTCTGGAGAGCCCCTGTTATGGTACCTCTACGCCTTGCTTATAGAAAAAGAATGAGTGTAAAATCCGGGCGATATGCAAGGCGTACATACTCCTTAAGGAATTTTAGGTTTGAACCGGATAATTTGTTCGAGTCTCCAGCTCTAGGAACTTAACTGTCCAAGTCTAAGAAGGCCTCCCTCCACCAGTAATTTGGTGGCAAACCTACGGAAGTCTTGGCATAGGTTTACATCAGAGTTTTCCTTCTCCTAGATAGATGATCTGACAAGATATACAGGACCATCTTAACGAGAGAGGATATCCCGCTGTTCCATAGCAGGTATTTACACATCGAGTATCTTCTTAAATAAGTTTTCGTAAATTATCCTGAGTATTTGGTGATAAAATTCTGCTATCTTTATAAAGTTATTTAAGTACTAAACATTATATAAAATACTGCTAAGGAAACATAAAATAATTTTCAAACTATGATGGGAGAGAATTTTTCAAACGATATTTTGTATGAAATACGAACTATTATAAAAGTAACATTTAACTGCTAAAGACTCGAGATTTGCCATCCTGGTACAAAGTATGTCTTTTATGCTTGAGAGAATACAGTAACAAGAGAAAACCGGGGTTAGACACTACGTACTTATATTCCAAGCAGGTTCGTTTATATATACAGGGTGTTTCAAAAGTCTTGGGAACATAACGATTTTTAATAACTCAAAAACTATTAGGAGTTGAAAAATGAAATTGGTACCGTTGGAAAGGTTAAAGTTTCAAGTTTTGTGGGGAATCTTCAAAGTTTCTCAATATGAGCACCATTCGTCACACGGCAGACATCTAGTCGATAGTCCATTTCCTGCCAAACGCGTTCCAGCATCTTGACGTCAATGGTTCCCACAACTGCCGTTACTCGAGCCTTTAGTTCGTCAATATCTCTTGGAAGGGGCGGCACATAGACTTGTTGCTTGACAAAGCCCCAAAGGAAAAAGTCACACGGGGTAAGATCTGGAGACCTAGGAGGCCAGGGCATGAGAACGTCATCACCTCGCCCAGATCTCCCAATCCATCTACCAGGCAGCCTTGTGTTAAGAAACTGCCTTACTCTAAGACTCCAGTGTGGTGGTGCACCATCTTGTTGAAAAATGAAGTCATCAGATTCTGCTTGTTCCAACTGAGCCATTAACCAGTCTTCCAGCATGTTGAGATAGGATTCACCAGTGATAGTTGCCTCTTCAAAGAAGAACGGTCCATAGACACCTTTCTTGGAAATTGCACAAAACACGTTCACTTTTGGTGAATCTCGCTCGTGCTCAAGAAGTTCATGAGGATTCTCAGTACCCCATATGCGAGTGTTATGCTTGTTAACTTTGCCATTCAGATGGAAGGTCGCCTCATCGCTAAAAACAAGCCGGTCATCAAAGCCGTTATCTTCCAACTTCTCTTGCATTGCAATGCAAAAGTCACGGCGAAGTGGCTTATCAGTGTCCTTCAACTTTTGGACCAACTTGAGCTTGTAAGGTACCATTTGCAGTCGTTTCCTTAAGACACACCAGACAGTTGCTGGAGCAAGCTGAAGTTCCCTGCTGGCTCTTCTCACTGATTTACGGGGGCTCCGCTGAAAGGCTGTCCGAACTTGCTCAACTGCATCTTCTGAAGTTGAAGGGCGATCTGTTCGCTTACTTGGGCACAAACAGCCATCTTTCACAAATTTAGCATGCCATCTGACAATGGATTTCCTTTCAAGGGCTTCTTTTTTAAATTTCCTGCAAAATGCATGCTGAACACATGTCCACGATTCAGTATTTGCAAATTGGAGGACGCAAAATGCCTTGTCTTGTTTAGAGAACGCCATTACTGCACCTGGAAAGATAACACGAAAATCATTAGTATGACCAAAAACTTGATTAAGCAAGCTTTAAAATGGCACCAGTTTTATTTTTCTACCTGGAATAGTTCATGAGATATACGCATTTGTAATGTTCCCAAGACTTTTGAAACACCCTGTATAAAACATGACTTTCGTATCGGGGTTCGAACCGTGTGACTGGCGGGGATTGTCTCCTCTCATGCTGACGATTGAAGGTTCGGCATGAAACACTAGTGTGTGTGTGTATATGGGTTAATTTTGAAAATAATATTTATTTATAAATAATTATATATATATATATATATATATATATATATATATATATATATATATATATATATATAAAGATGGCAGTGATTTGTGACAAGGAAACTCAACTAAGTATTACTTAGTTGAGTTTTCCCTGGTCTTTCTAAGTTATTAGGACATTTTCCTCTCACATAGGCTGAACGCAGGACGAAAAATGCAAGTCTACTAAAGGGAGATTACTTGTCTTTAACAAGGATTTGTATCATTTGTCAGTGCGCAAGTCAGGAAGTGAACGCGGAGTGAGACTCAGCCTAATTCTAGTCGTTCCAAATCTTTACTGCGTTTTTAATCGATTAAGCGCTTTCTGTTTTCAAGATTCAGATAAAAAGAAAAGTAAAACAAAAAAAATAATTAACAATTTAGAAAAAAATAAAATTGTTATTTATCTTTAGAAAAATTCATCATTTAAAGTGCGGCCTCTAAAACAACTTTACTTTAAATCGGTGTTGAATTGGTTTCGATAAGGGACGTACTCTGACACTAGGATGTCGAATTAAGAGATCAACATATTTGAAAGAGTACAATACAAGAATTATATATAAATGGATCGAAGAGTTTACTAGAAGACATGATAAAAAATGTCAATTGCGTAAGGCCACATGTGCATTCTGATTTATCGTGAGTTGGGACTGATATCTGGAGGTCATGATCGTGACACATATCGAAACCTTGATGAGGAGATAAGGAGAGGGAGATAAAGGGAGAAGTGTAATGAAGCCATGTTTTAGTCCGTTCTCTCTTTGTTGGATTCCTTCTCCTTTGAAGCGAAATCTTGTTATTCGTTTGAAGTCGACAAGTCACAGAACATTCGCCCAACCTGAAAGCTTTAAGATGGCTGCTACAGATCAAGGCAATATTATGAGAATTACAATTACAAGTAGCAAAAATAAACATAAACGGCATAAACCTTGTTGAAATACCTGCGTTAAGCAACGTTGAACCTCATAAATACTAAGATGGGTGACCATTTGCAATCGCCAATTAGCGTATCTTTAGAAGTTGTAGTAGTTTAAAATCACGTTATCTTAGACTACTGTTAAATTTATGTATCCTTATACACCCCTTCTAAAATTGTATATATATATATAAATATCGTACATGTATTGTATTAGTTTCTGTAAATGTAAATCCGTAGAAACTCAAGTGTTTATAAAAAGTGCTCAATAACAAGTAGAGCTGTTTATAAGTATAAAGTTTTATTTATACAAACATTATTGGTTACATATGTGCATACATGTTTCGGTTGTACTTTTCCCAGCTGATGTTGTTGACTTTCTGGGAAAAGTACAACCGAAACATGTATGCACATATGTAACCAATAATGTTTGTATAAATAAAACTTTATACTTATATATATATATATATATATATATATATATATATATATATATATATATATATATATAGTCAAATATAAACTAAAAATAAACTTTTAGTAGATGGAACCTATAGTGAAATGGTTTAAGCTCAATATACGAGATAGAGCAATTATAAAGGTAGAAGAAATAAGAGTGATAAACATGTACGAATGTCCAGATTTATTTCAAACTTCGGACAATTACCATCTGGAAAAACAATATATCTTTTTCACACGAACTCTTTTCACTCCATTTTTAATAATATTCTTTCAAATGTTTGAACTTTGGCTTTTCCACAGCCAACTTATCTATCTGTATATCTCCTCTAATGATAAGATTTCGATCTTTGAAAAGCCTTGGCTTAAGGAAAGAATAATAAACATTAGTTTATTACAGAATATACCTTGCATTGAACAATCGAAGTTTGAATTAAATCTGTGCATTCGTACATGTTTATCACTCTTATTTCTTCTACCTTATATATATATATATATATATATATATATATATATATATATATATATATATATATATATAGTAAGTTTTGTAAATATATTTGTGTCACTTAAGCTAAACAGAGGCGTCCGCGTTTCATCTCAGTATAAAATCGTCAAACTAAAGTGTCTGACGATTCCCTACTGTTATGAAACGCTGACGCATGCGTAGCTCAATTGTCATAAATATGTTTACATAACTTACTACCACGCTCTACTCACGTAGCTCTACTTACTGTTGAAGTAAATACTGAAAATCGATACATAATATAATATATTTCCTTATTATGTTACATGTAGATACATGAAATTATATATATATATATTTATTTAAGTATATATATATATATATATATATATATATATATATATATATAAAAGGTAAAAGTTAAAAGGTAAAGGTCGCATAGCCTGGACGCGCACGAGTGTCGTTGCCGATATCGCACACAGCCCATGGCCGTAGCGGCGGTGATTTGTTAAGAATAATCGTGTCTAGGGCACATATGGAAGACGGAGCTTATCCCTCTCGTTCCGCTGCCTTGAACCTTCCCTGAGTTTTAGTCAGGTACCTATTTACTGCTGGGTGGACAGAGGGAGTTTTCCGACCCGAAAATTCGTCCAGCCCAAAGACAAGTACTATAACCACTCGTCCACAGGCCCTCTCTCTCTCTCTCTCTCTCTCTCTCTCTCTCTCTCTCTCTCTATATATATATATATATATATATATATATATATATATATATATATATTTGCCTAAAAGAGTCGAGCTAATTATAGCTACGACATGTTCCGAAATGTATGCTATACTTGTATGAATAAACCTTGTACTATAAATAGATAGCTCTATTTATTATTGAGCACTATAATATATACACAGTAAGGATTCTCCGGATTTTTACCCTGTGGATACAAACCTTACATAGATTAATCCACACACACACACACACACACACACACACACACATATATATATATATATATATATATATACATATATATATATATATATATATATATATATATATATATATATATATATATATATATTTATATATATTTCAAATGGAATCGGCTTATTCAAAGCCTCGTTTAAGAATTTAAATTTTAAAATAGGAAACATACCTTTGAAACCTTTATGTTTTTTTATTAAACACGTACGATCCACGATGAATGATATGTCATCCGAGAAATTAAAGATTAAAAAATTTAAAATTATAATTTCTAATAAAATAATAATTGCATCTTATAACATTGCGTCAAAGGCATTTTGCCTATTTTCAAATTTAAATACTTAAAAGATGTTTCAAAAGAACTTGTTTCAATTTAACTATACTACTAACCACGTGCTTTAAAAGTTCCATATAAATGGAGCTGTTTCTTAATCGTTCCATTAACAATCGACGGACACTTCGATAACATCAAGAAAAAAGGACCTTATTAATTATAAAAAACCTTATTAATTATAAAAAAGCAATGAAACACTTTCGATCTCTGATGAGAGATCTGTTCGCTAAAATATTTAAAGTAAAAGTCAAGAAAAAAGTGAATTATTGTTAATGTTGTGAAGTTGTTCCACAGTAAATAATAAATAAAGGAAGTAAAGTCGAGGGTTGCTTTAACAAGTGTATTAACAAAGAAAGTGACTAGCTGTTGGCTAGACAGTTACAAGACTGTGCTTTGTCTTCTGGTGACTCGCACTATTTATAGTGACAACCGGTGTAGTTTCTCCTGTGTAAGAACGGCCGGTGTAACAGTTAATAAAAACATTTGCATCTTACACCTGGTTTCAAAGGCATTGTGCCTATTTTCATATATATATATATATATATATATATATATATATATATGTGTGTGTGTGTGTGTGCGTGTGTGTGTGTGTTAATGTACATACGTGTAATTGTGTGTGAGAGAGAGACCGGGGATGTATATAAATGTGTGTTCATCTATACCAAAATTCAGTCTCCGAGTCTCTCACTTGTAATTTTAGAGTGTCACTATATTTTCTTTTTGATCTGGTGTCGCAATGTCCGCATATGACCGATGCCCTACACACATGAGTATCACGATTAAACAAATAAAAAAATTAGTTGGCAACAGACACGAAAATGCGACATCACGCGGTGTTTTCTCACGAAGCAACGCAGCTGCACTAATATTACCTAATTCGTCCAACACTTGACGCTTCTTTATAGCCGAAGGTTATCTTAACAGAATCCTACTGGGCCATGTCAATTAGTCTGAACATCATCCTAACGTGCTTCAGTCGTTATAACTAATCTTTGGTAGAGTACAAAAACGATATTTGTAACCTAATTAATTTGTTATGGTCCATGAATATGTATATATATATATATATATATATATATATATATATATATATATATATATATATAAGGTGAGTCAATGAAAAATAGTTCGACCTGTAAATGGAAACAGATCAAAATCTTCAGTTGTTCAGAACAAGGAGCAATTAGTAAATAAAAATATTTATTCTTCTTCTCTTTCAATTGCATTCCTTAAGCACGGCTTTTCAAAGATTAAAATCTTATCATCAGAGGAAGTAGTAATTGATAAGTTGACAAATAAGAACAGTCAATATTCAAAATTTGGACAAAGTTAAAAAAAATAAGTTCTTTATAAAAGGTTTTAATTATTTTGCTCAATCCAGTATATTGAGCTTTCCTCATCTCACAATAGGTCTTATGCTCTAAAAGTTATATTTTAGTTATAAACCTTCATATATATATATATATATATATATATATATTTATGTACGTATGATGTATATATATATATATATATATATGTATATATATATATATATATATATATATATAGGGAGTGAGAGAGAGAGTGAGTCAGAGAGTTAGAGTTAGGTTCATGTATATGTTTATTTATTTGTATGTACATGCTCTACTCCTACACTGATCAACAGATTGTTATACATTTTCGAACAGAATTGCTATATGTAAGGAATTAATGTTGGCTATAATTTTATGTAATGGGGTAAAAAGGGGTTTTCTGCCCTTTCGGGAAAATTCAGACAAATCCGATTTTTGTGAAATTATAATAATAGGTATTATAAATCAATTAATAAATATTTCCCACATTTATTTTTTTAGTATTTAATAAGAGGACTGACATATATCAGATTTGCATTGGATTTGATCAATCGTCTTTAAGAACAAATTAGGTTTACTTTCGTCACCATCGTTCCTTTATTTTTGTATTTAGTCCTAACATTCTATGAGCGATATTTCTGACAAAATGGAAAAAATTGCTGTTTTCTGGGTAGGAATCTATCCATCTAACACTTATCGTTAGCTAGTTTTTGACATTGAAGTAGTATTTTTTAGCTCCTTACATCAAGTGGCTTCATGCCTTGTCTGGAGCGACTTCCATAAAAAAAATGACGCAACATTTTCTCGAATTTTAATTCATTTTTAAGACTCCTTCAGCTTAACCGTTAAATTTGAGACATTTTCGAGAATCAAAATCATTTAATGGATTTCGTTTGACCGAAATTCTAATAAGGATTCTAGATAAGAGGTTTAGTTGCATAATATGTTGCTTTTATAGCGACATACATGTGATGGAAACTGTTCTCTCAAAATCGGAATCGAATTGAATTGAGACAACAGATCATGAACAAATAACGATATAATTATTGTAATAATATATGATAATATGATGTAAGGTTTAACAATTCCCTGCAGTTTCACACGATCACCGATCATGAGAAGTATCTTCGTCTGACATTAAAATAAAAAAAATAAAACCGGAAGATTAAACGTGATCTCGCGTGTCCTTATTTATATATACGTACTTACTAGATTAACAGTGCATTTTTTAATAAAAATTATGCAACAAATTAAATGTCATACTTAAGTATTGCATTTACTTATAAAAGTAATTATATGTTTGTATCTGCATTTCGCTTTGAATTCTTGCTTTTTATGTAACAAAAATAGATATAAGTTGAGTGTCTACTATTTATATTGAAAGGAGAAGCTTATTTAAAAATTTCCAAATTAAAATTTAAGCTAATATTATTTAAGTTTCCATATACATTTGGACTAGATAGTACAATTGTAATGTTTATCATTTCAGAATATCATCGTATGATAAATTGCATGCACTTGAAATTATTTACTGTAGCCATTATATATACTTTCATTACATTGTTATTATTATGTACTGTTGCTTTTGATGAAACATAAGTTGTTAGACATTTGTTTTTATTCTACAATTACATAAATTGGTATTATTATTAACACTAAGTTGCATTGGACTATTACTGTGAGTAGTTATTTTAATTCTATTTATGTATTACTGATTGCATATTATCTGTGCAACAACACTTACGTTTAATACTATATCTGTTGTTAATTTACTTTATAGCTGATTGTGTTTAAGGAAATGTTTGTTTATTAATTACCTATCTATGTTTTACCTATCTATTATAAAGAGGATTGAGACATATTTTATTTCGTTTTCTATTAATTGTTTATTCTCATTTAATGTTAATGAAGCGTATTCACTTGTATAATTACTGTCTATCTTCCGGTTCTATTTTTCGATTGACGCCAGACAGGGGACCCTTCTGATGATCGCTTATACCTGGAAACTGCAATAAAGTGTTATACCGAAATACATTTTATTGCTATTTGTTATATATATATATATATATATATATATATATATATATATATATATATATATATATATATATATATATATATATATAATAATAATAATAATGGTAATAATCCAGGTAAAAAATATCCACAGGTTGGTAATCCAGAGAATTTTAACCGGGTTTATAAAAAGTGCTCAATATCAAAATAGAGCTTTATATATGATGATTTTATTTACGCAGACATGTACAAAATCTGCGACACTGGCATGTCGATGTTATCGATCAACAGTTACTATGAACTGAGATCTCATCAGGCAGAGTTAGAATCCGATTCTCTTCAAATATGATCTGAGGTTAAGATCGGATTCTAACTCTGCCTGATGAGATCTCAGTTTATAGTAACTGTTGATCGATAACATCGACATGCCAGTGTCGCAGATTTTGTACATGTCTGTGTAAATAAAATTATGTATATATATATACATATATATATATATGTATATATATATATATATATATATATATATATATATATATATATATATAGGTATTAAGAAGGCTGAAGGTAATGCAGAGAGCCGAATTGGTGAGAGATTGGAAGAACAAAAATAAACAATGAAAAGTGAGATCCAACAATTACCTAGTTATTTTTATTTTCAATGTTACATGATAAACAGCAGGTATGGAATTAACTGTGTATAGTGTCCAAATAATTGGATATCATTTGATATTACGGGAAATACCACCACGTCAAAGCATAAAACACAGACCTAATGTTCGACTATCGAAAGGCGAAACCATCTACCCGTATGGGACGAATTAAAAATTATAGATAGAGAAGAACAGTGGAGTGCAAGACGACTGAAATAAGCAGCGTATATGTTGGGCGACAATGACTTACTAAGCAGAATTATTATAAAATTTAATACAATATGGGAACCATTAATAATAAATAATAGATAAGGTTATGATATATATATATATATATATATATATATATATATATATATATATATATATATATATAATTTATTTAGATACTGTATATTACATATCTCAGCAATGTACCGCGGTTTCATCCAAAAGGGCAGATTAAGACATCTTTAGTAAATTTCCGTGCCCAGTGGAATCATCGGCAAGCTGAAATGATTGTAGTCACGCCCGACAAGTTGACGCCATTCCCTGTCGGGCGTGACTACAATCATTTCAGCTTGCCGCTGATTCCACTGGGCACGAAAATTTACTAAAGATGTCTAAATCTGCCCTTTTGGATGAAACCGTGGTACATTGCTGAAATATGTAATATACAGTATATAAATAAATTATATTAGCTCTCTTATATATGATCGAACACTTTATTTGATTCCTTTTCATATATAACCTGACACACTATAATATATATATATATATATATATATATATATATATATATATATATATATATATATATATATATATATATATATATATATATATTATTTATTTATTCTGGTACAGAAAAATTAGTACAACATTCGTACCGAATTTCTTCATTAAAATCACTCCAATCTGGGGAAAAGATTCTTACACATCAACGGTTTTTTAGAACGCATACCTTCAAAAATATAACGGCTAATGATACAAATTCATAATTTGGCTCACGGGAATTTCAGAGAAACCCTTTCTTTATTTTTATTCTTTAATTTTTAATTTTTAATTTTTAATTTTATTTTTTATTTTTTATTATTATTATTATTTTTTTAATTTTTTTTAATTTTTTATTATTATTATTATTTTTAATCTTTAAATTTATTTTTAATTTATTTTTATTTTTATTTTTATTTATATTTTTATTTATTATATTTTTATTCTTTCTATTTTTATTCTTTCTTTCTCTCTCACTCTTGTTTATTCTCTACATTTTTATTCTCTATATATATATTTTTTTATTATTTTTTTAATCCCCTTTTTTTCTTCTTTTTTTCTTCTTTTTTATACCTTTTTATACTCTTTTTCTTTTTTATTCTTTTATTCTTAGTATTGAAATGTTTTTATATATATATGTTTTTTTATATTTATTTATATATATATATATTTTTTCATATATATTTTTTTATTTTTTACCCCCCTTTTTTATTCCCTTTAATCTTGAATTCTCTTTCTTCTCCCGTGTTTTAAATCTCAACGGTCTTATTACACTAAATTCAAATTTAAACAAACACACACAACACACTGAGTAAATAACGCGTCCCAACAAGAGTGTCATGTGACCTCACATTTCCAAAACAGATGACAACAGAAGCTGAAGAGAGCCGGATGGGTAAGACCTTCCGTGCTTGAAACCGACGGTACGAATGTTGTACTAATTTTTCTGTACCA
The DNA here is from genome assembly GCA_963556195.1 of Sepiola atlantica. NCBI lineage: Eukaryota > Metazoa > Mollusca > Cephalopoda > Sepiida > Sepiolidae > Sepiola > Sepiola atlantica. The sequence goes on along the minus strand of OY744537.1, from coordinate 7,115,923 downwards.
GAATAAATAAATATTATGCTCTTAATTTTTAACTTTGATTCTTAATTAATCGAGCACTCTGCTGGGATTTTTCCTACCATTCTACAAAGAATTTATATATATATATATATATATATATATATATATATATATATATATATATATATATATATATATATATATATATATATACTCATACGATGATATGTTGTAATAAAAGTAGTAATATATAGTGATAAGTAGCAAGGTCACATGAAAATCAAGAATAGGTTTAAGGCTCAGAAAATTTATACTAGAATTGTAACGCAGTGGATATAGTACTAAATAAAAATAAATTTTAAGTGATAAACATCTGAAGTTATCTGGTTAAATGTTCAATCCTCGTTGCGGGCGAATTACTGAAGACTTCTCCCATTCATGGCTGACAGAACAAGAATAATCTACCCCGTGGATTAAATAAAGGGTTCCCTTCGAAATTCCGTACAGATTCTCGAGTTTGACAGAAATATTCCCGAGTTTGAAAAGATACACTTGCAGAAGACCGGAAATTACAGAGGCCGAAACATTGTCAAGATGAGAATAGTAGTCCGAAAAATACAAATTATACAAATTATCAATCCTCATCTAAATAGTTCAGAAACATAATTAGAATACATTTAAAATACACATAAATAACCATAACTATCCGTGTTTTTCTCGTCACTGGAATTCTGTGCTCTGTTGTTGAATATAGAACGCACTGAAGAGCTGTGATACAGCGAAACAGTCTGTATCTGGATGACTATATAAAGATCCCTTCTTATGAAGAGCTTATTTAACTGTATATCGCCAACTGTCATTAGCTTTAAGGCATAGCTCATTTGGTAAAACTAATTCGAGCTCCCGGCACTTGACAATGTTTACATTGAGATATCACTTATAATCAGCAAGTGTCGTATAATAGCGCAGGGGAAGAGGCGCCGACTGTCAGCTCGACGGTTGAGTTTAAATCCCGGCTTCAGACACTAACTGAAGAGTTGTTATACAGCGAGACAGTCTGTATGTGGATGACTATATATATATATATATATATATATATATATATATATATACCAGGATAACGATTGCCGATAAAAGAATATGTGTATTAGCTCTAGATTTAGATTTTTAAAATGGCTATCTCCGTTGATAGGAACAGTAAACAACATCTACTGTGAGTTTACTTTTGTTTTTTGAACGTTTGTTTTTCATTTCACACCATGATTTTTCAAACTGAGAACTGTTTGTCCTTTCTGAAGAGTTCAAGGAATACAGATCCAATATTGACATGCTACTGTGGGTTGGTGCCCTCATATGAACGAAACGGATTCGTATGGAAATGATTCGTGAGATAAATAAATTACCTTTGGAATCTAACAAATATGTTTATATAAATAAAATCCTTGTATTTCGGACGATTTTAAACGGTGTGAAGGCAATCATTTATTTATATCTTACAAATGTTTCATCTTGGAAATAGCTGTACAAACCGGTAGTGCCAGTATTTCACACTTAAAATAGATTACTCAGAGATATAAACAATACATTTAAACGACCAGCTACAAACTAACAAATCAATATTCTTTCCTCGTATATTTTGAAATAAAATTCGGAAAATCTATTGAGCTAATTGTATGAGAGGTTTCTCTGGTCGAAATCTGATTGCATAATGAAAATGTAATATATATATATATATATATATATATATATATATATATATATATATGTGTGTGTATGTGTGTGTGTGTGTGTGTGTGTGTGTGTGTGTGAAAAAATGACAAACGGAAAACAGGTTAAAGTGCAGGAGAAAAACAAAAACAAGAGATTTGACCGGTTTCGTTCGTGTTGACGAACGTCTTCAGAAAAGTGAAGATTTCGAAATAATTTTATTTTGAAGGCACACCCATTGGAGGAGGAAAGAATAATACGATTGGACCATATAGGAAGACTTTAAGTGACATTGAAATATGACAAATGGGTGACACATTTTTCTTTATTTCTCATTCTTCTTTTTATATTGTTATTTATTTTCTTTTTCTTTTTAACTTTAGCACCTACTGAGCTAGTATAGGGGAGGCGGTGGGCGGTGGGCGGTGGGGGTAAAAGGCGATAAGAGGGAAGAAGACAGAGAAACAAGCCGGGATTGGGCATTTTTTCACACATTTTGTCTACCACGGCATTTCATTTTCATGAATTATCGTGTACCTTACCCGATATATATATATATATATATATATATATATATATATATATATATATATATATATATATATATATATATATATATATACATATATATATATATATATATATATATATATATTAACGTTTGTATGAATTGTGTCACAACATGATAATTGAATGGTGCTTATAAGTGCCAACTAAATTGAATGTCCTTATCAATGTCACAAGTTATTAAACACCAAAAATATATTTTAAACAATCGATGGATTTTGCTTCAAACAGTGGTGTCGATTGTTTTGTAAAGGAAAACGAAAACACAAAAAATATATTTTCATAAGATAGGTGGGTCTCTCTTGATATATTTCTGACGACCAGATTTACTGTGAAGCTGCAGTGCAGTGTTGTGATAAGTTCCTTTTAAATATTTATTATTGTTAAATATATGCGACTATGTTATTAGGTAAAATAGAAAATAAAATAAAATAAAATAAAGGAAACAAAGAGAAGAGAAAATATAGTAATAGTGTTATTTAGTCGTAATTGAAAATTATTTTGTGAAGGGATTTTCATGTGAAATAATTGGAAAAGTGACTGTTTGGAAAACTTACGTTCGAATTCGAATTATTCCATGTTTACACTCACATTCGGGTGTATACAGACGTGTAGGATAATAGAATAGAAGTACACTTCTGACGATCACATGTGAAACTTCAGTTGGCACTCGTGATTTTTGGGGAATATACAACAGTGTTGTTAATATTGGCAAGTCTTTTATGTCCCCTTCTTTTGAATGGTCTTCGATTTATTTCAACTTTTGAGAATAAGATTTCTTTGCTCGTTTTTTTTGCTGACAATTCTTTTCTTAATGATTCTGGTGCTGTTCTCTCTGATTTTCCTTGGAAAAATGATCACTTTCTTGACTCTCATTATCACTTCGAAGATGATTGCTAAGGGGTTTCCTGAATTTCCTTGGAAAAATGATCACTTTCTTGACTCTCATTATCACTCCGAAGATGATTGCTAAGGGGTTTCCTGAATTTCCTTGGAAAAATGATCACTTTCTTGACTCTCATTATCACTCCGAAGATGATTGCTAAGGGATTTCCTGAATTTCCTTGGAAAAATGATCACTTTCTTGACTCTCATTATCACTCCGAAGATGATTGCTAAGGGGTTTCCTGAATTTCATTGGAAAAATGATCACTTTCTTGACTCTCATTATCACTCCGAAGATGATTGCTAAGGGGTTTCCTGAATTTCCTTGGAAAAATGATCACTTTCTTGACTCTCATTATCACTCCGAAGATGATTGCTAAGGGGTTTCCTGAATTTCTTTGGAAAAATGATCACTTTCTTGACTCTCATTATCACTCCGAAGATGATTGCTAAGGGGTTTTTCTGAATTTCCTTGGAAAAATGATCACTTTCTTGACTCTCATTATCACTCCGAAGATGATTGCTTAGGGGTTTCCTGAATTTCCTTGGAAAAATGATCACTTTCTTGACTCTCATTATCACTCCGAAGATGATTGCTAAGGGGTTTCCTGAATTTCCTTGGAAAAATGATCACTTTCTTGACTCTCATTATCACTCCGAAGATGATTGCTAAGGGGTTTCCTGAATTTCTTTGGAAAAATGATCACTTTCTTGACTCTCATTATCACTCCGAAGATGATTGCTAGGGGGTTTCCTGAATTTCCTTGGAAAAATGATCACTTTTTTGACTCTCATTATCACTCCGAAGATGATTGCTAAGGGGTTTCCTGAATTTCCTTGGAAAAATGATCACTTTCTTGACTCTCATTATCACTCCGAAGATGATTGCTAAGGGGTTTCCTGAATTTCTTTGGAAAAATGATAACTTTCTTGACTCTCATCATCACTCCGAAGATGATTGCTAAGGGGTTTCCTGAATTTCCTTGGAAAAATGATCACTTTCTTGACTCTCATTATCACTCCGAAGATGATTGCTAGGGTTTTTTCTGAATTTCCTTGGAAAAATGATCACTTTCTTGACTCTCATCATCACTCCGAAGATGATTGCTAGGGGTTTTTCTGAATTTCCTTGGAAAAATGATCACTTTCTTGACTCTCATCATCACTCCGAAGATGATTGCTAAGGGGTTTTTCTGAATTTCCTTGGAAAAATGATCACTTTCTTGACTCTCATTATCACTCCGAAGATGATTGCTAGGGTTTTTTCTGAATTTCCCTTCCTGATTCAATTCCTGTTGTCGTACTCAAACTCTGTGCTCCTGAACTTTATCTATCATCTGGAAATTAATCAATCTAAGTCTTGGTTTCCTTCTTGTTGGAAACAGTCCCCCAATGTTTAAAAATACTCGTGATCGATCGGACATAACTAAGTATCTTCCTGTTAGCCTAATCAGCTACGTTTTTGAAAGGTTGAATACCGGCAAGCTTGTCTATTTTCCATAAAGTTATAACATCTTTAGTGATGTTCACTATGTCTTTCGTGGTTTATGCTTAACAGCCGATCCATAATATGTTGTAACTGAGCGAATCTGTCGGGTTATGATTAATTCAAAAGAGCGTAGGGCCATTACGCTTGACAGCGTATAGCATCCTCGTCTTCTACACAAACCAGGCTTATGTTATTAGTAGTAATGTTCTCGATATTATTAAGTTTTTTCTTCCGAAAAGTTGGCGAGTAACTCCGGATGGCGTTTCCTCATTTTCTCTTCTTATCAATGATGGCGTTCCTCATATCTCTATCTTAGGCTAAACACTGTTTCTTCTCTATATCAATGATCACCAGAGCATATTATTCAGAAGATTAACATCTATGCTGATGATACACCACTCTCTATTCTGATGTTGCTTCTAGGATCAGTTTAAATATGCAGCTGATCTAGAAAGTGACTTGGTTCGGGGCAAAAAATGGCTTGTTTCGTTTAATCCTGTAAAGACTCAGCTCGTGTCTTTCAATCGTAGGCGTGTCCCTTATGTTTCTAAGAGTCTCATGGGTAGCGTTGTTCTTGATCAGAAATCGACTTAAAATCTTTGGTCTTTTTTTCTTATAAAATCTTTTTTGGAGGCAGAAACACAACGGTGATTATATATTAATAGGCCCAGCCAACTCTTTTATCAGTAATAAATATTGTATTATATCATATATGAATATCAAATTGTATAAACTTCATAAAATATGCGAAAGTAACAATTATTTCGATAATTCGAATAATCACGTACATCCATTATATTGATTTCATTAAAAACAGAAAGTGTTTGATTTTCTATCAGATACAATTTAGCGCTTGAATTTCCTCTGTAATTTCACCACCAAACACCTAACATTGTTCGAAGGACAACATAATTATTTTATCTCATCAGATAAATGTAATTAAAATGTCCCTTTGTGCCTTAATTAATCTTGAGATATGTGCCGCATTTGCGTTTCTTTTGCAAATATGATTATCAACTTTTACTTATCCGGCATAAGTTATTTCTTTCTTATCTTAAAGTGTGATTTGTAGGGAAATTTGGATGAGACAAAATAGGATGCAACTGTAAAGTTTCATTAATAAAATTTCTTTGCTTGTTTCTTTCGCGCTAGAAAACAATTGATGACTAACCAAATATAGCACATATAAGGTAGAAAAGTAATCTGTTTGAAGCATTCAAGGCTACTTAGTGTGTCGTTGAACGTGTTTAAAATGGTTGGATGGTGCATAAACATTAAAGACGATATTTACTTAATAGTTACATGATGTACAAGTTAATAAATCTATATCTATCTTATAATATAGTGCGCGCCGACACGAAATCTCCTTTCAACTATAGGTAAAATAAGTTACGTTCAATTTATGGTTTCCAATAGTTATTAAGTGTGAAAAGTAAATAAATCTAAATATATTGCGTTAGTCAAAATCTAACCAACAAAAAGACAACCCACTTTTCGTAGCTTTATGAGGCCGCAATGCTGTCATTATAGTGTATTATCAGAGACGTCCAAGATAACGCGTAGAGAAGCAGTGTCTTTATCATGGCGTATTCTACGCGCTTATTCTTAATCTACTGGTATCAATGTATATATATATATATATATATATATATATATATATGGAAAATGAAAAAAAAAGTATATATATATATATATATATATATATGGAAAATGAAAAAAAAGAAAGCCAAAAACAATATTATTTATGTATTCATCAACGTTTCGTCTTTTTTTGAAAACTTCCTCAGGATGAAGAAACAATGCAGAAACACAATACAGATATTAATTTTTGATTTGTCCTGATTTCGGCATAACTGTGGATGAGAGATAAGCAAAACATGAAAACCACGATTTCTCATCCACAGCCATGCCGACATTTGAACAATTTCTGGTAAATCAAAATAAAATAATAATCTGTATGATTTTTTTCCGTACAGATTTCGAGTTCGAAAAAACGCACCCGAGGAAGGCCGTATGTTACATCGGTTGACACCGTGTGAAAATAACATTCAAGATTAGAACAGTAGGTCCATCACTGTCAACCAAGCTCCAGTCCCTGTCCCATCGCCGCAATGTAGCATCCTTATGCTTATTTTACAAATACTTCAATGGATTATGCTCCGATGAACTGGCTATTCTGGTGCCCCCTCGACGTAATTTCACTAGACCAACTCGACCATCAGCTAAATCACATCCATTCACTGTGGAGGTCACCAGATGCCGGAGAGCTTTCTACTCCAATAGCCTCTTTCCTCGTGCTGTTGGCGTCGTGAACTTCCTCCCTGCTCCCTGTTTCCCCGACGATATTGACATGCAGAAATTTAAAACTAATGTAAACAGACATCTCGCTGCGCAGCTCCCAATTTAAGTTGACCCCTCAACCGTCTCTTTTTTTTTTTCGCAGTAGACCCTTACGTCTACAGTGGCGGCCTGCCTTGTTTGGGATCAACTATGTAAAAAAAATCTAAATAATGCAAATAAATTCTAATTGTTCCAATAAAATAAGACGTATTACAATTTTACTCTCATTTCTGTTTGATTTTATACATAGGTTTACTTTAGGTGTTTGTTTTACGGCATATCACCCCTTTTCGTGTTATTTTAATGCCGAATTAGGTCATTTTGGTAAAAGTTTTTTATTCTTCAGGTTGTGTTTTGTTGTGTTGTTTTTATTACGGCATGTCAACCCTTTTCGGTTTATTTTGATGTCAAATCTAACGTGGTTAAGTTGTTTTGTAGAAGAAAATTGCTGTTTTTGATTTTGACTTTGCAAAATATAATTGAGTTTTCCAAAAGATAATGGATTGAAATAATAGCATCGATGTTTGGTTGATTTGTGGTACAGGAGCCTGTATCTTCATACAACCTGATCTAGTAGCACCAGCACTTTAATACATAATATAAACATTTATTACATAGTCTGAATATGTTTTCTTATTTCAACTTTAAACATCAATGAGAACAGATTTGCTCTACTAAAGCTAGAAAATCAATCTGGTTTTACTTTTCCCTCATACATATAATCTTTTACAACAAGTATTTGAATATATTAGCTACGCTCCAAGTTTAAAGAAAGTCAATGGGAATCAAGGCATTTATTATTTTACTAATTTCTTTATATTTATGCCCTCAATTGATTTGAATCGATACATACGTCATAAATTCCTATGAAGAAACAAAGAATTTTTTTTTCAAACATTGAAAGAAATAAAAGTCAATAAATGTATCAAAAATGATTGAAGTCTCTTGTGTTGTATGGGGGAAACTCGTGATTAAGTTTAAAATACGATTTGCAAACTTGTTCAATGACCCTAAATGCCTTCTCAATCACAAACGCAAATCATAATACCACTCGAAGATTTACGAGCGACAGTTGAATGCTGATCGTTGAATGGCATTGCTGCTGTCGAGGAACCATTTCTCATGTCAATGGCGTCGGTGATATGTATTCGATGTTTTTTGAATTAAGAATCAATATCGATCAATGAACAGTCTGTACTGATCGCAATCGTTCAACATTTAATCGCTTGCGCCATTTTGTTCAATTATTTCATATTTTTTCATCTGCAATTTTTATTAATTAAAAAAATCATTCCTTTGTTCAAACCATTTTTCTGACTGATTCCTTTATACCCAATAATTTCTACTAGATTTACGAAGATTAAAATTTAATGCTACTGAACCTCATGTCTACAATCCCTATTCTCAGTTCATAAATATGTATTAAATGGATTTGATTATGGAAAATGTATACAATTTTAGGTTTAAACACAAAGTGTCTAAAAAAGAAACTGGAATTGAATGAAACCTATTTAATTGGTAGCTAATCACTATAGAAACAATTTAAGGATAATTTGAACCGTCTATATTTACAAATAGAAGGTAGCGCTTATACAAATCCGTTAAAAAAACTCCAAAGAAACTCAAATTTAGGAAATATTTATTAATTTTTGTCTAATACCTATTAGTAAAGTTTCACAAATACATCAGAGGGATCTGAATTTTCACGAAGATCATTTATCCCGTATTTCCCTCTTTGCATGAAACCAAATTAAACTAAGTATATCCGAAATTACCGACTCCTACATCTAGTGAGTGAACCCGGTACATACACATATACCAACACACACATACCTAAATTTATATAAATAGAGATAAAGATTACATTTTAAATTTTCTTAATGTCTATTAACTGTATCGAAGTGATCTGCTGAGGAAAGAAAAGAGAAATAAGTTGCTTGTGCAGCTCATTTTATAGTCACTGATACGAGCGCCACCTAAGCGCAGACAACTCGGAACTTAAAACGCCCCCTGCTGGTGAGTCTGGTAATTGCCTTAAGAAAGGGAGGTACTACTTCAAATTCACTCCACCACCGTTGCCAAGATAAGCAGGATTTTGGTATCATTGTATAAGTATAATAAAATTCGTGTATTACGTTTGTAACTTAAAAAAAAACTTAATTATTTATATATGTTATATAATACAGTACAAACACATTTAGTTACTTAGCGCATTTAGTTACTTGAACTGGAAGTGTTTTAAGTTATAACTGTTAGCGTGTAATTGCCCATAAATTACAGGAAATACATGAACCACATAGGGTCTGAGCTTTTATCGATATTCTATGCATATTTATCTTAATGATGACCCGCAAAATCAGTGTGATAACATATTTTTAATAGGATTCTTGAAACGACAATTGCAGAAGCTGAGGAATAACAAAATAATCATCACACAAAGCAAGAAAATTGATCACTAAATTAATTGAATTATAAAACTGTGAAGTACGGTGACAGATGTTCCAAGATAAAATGGAAGATAGCAATGAGTGGCGGTCAACGGCACATTAATACTCATATCTATTTTGAAACCGTCGGTAAATTGATTAGGTACGAAACTAGCCAACACAAAAACATATGTTCTCCTTTTTTCCCGGTGGATACCTGGATATAAACGGATGGTAAAAGACTATACGTATCAATCAAGCAACTGAATTAGATTACTTCTGTGAGATAAAGCAGAAAAAAGTGATCGATTCATTTAAAAAGCAAAATAATATTTGATTAAACTACACTTTTGGCATACTAAGTCGACTATCTATTATTTAATAAATTAGAAAACATCCTTCATATGAATAAATTTATGCCCATTCAACATGGGGATCTATGTTTTACATCGATTATTGCTTGATTATGGAGAAGCTAGATACTTTTGAGTCATTAATTATCGGTATTTATATTTGTGTTAGGTTTGTTTGTTTATTTTATTTGTTTTGTTTTGACTTGAATTATCGGTATACTCCAAAGAGCTTCGCAACATATTTGACTTGATTTATTGGTATACTCTAGAGAGCTTCGTCACATATTTGACTTGACTTATTTGTATACTCTAGAGGACTTCGCAACATATTTGACTTGACTTATTTGTATACTCTAGAGAACTTCGCAACATATTTGACTTGACTTATTTGTATACTCTAGAGAACTTCGCTACATATGTGAATTGACTTATTGGTAAACTTTAGAAAGCGTCGATACATATGTGACTTGACTTATTGGTTTACTCCAGAGAGTTTCGCCACAATTTTACTTGACTTATTGGTATACTCCAGAAAGCTTCGCCAGATATTTGACTTGACTTATTTGTATCCTCTAGAGAGCTTTGCCACATATTTTTTTTGACTTTTACTTAATTTATATAGATCTTCGTCACATATTTGACTTGACTTATCGGTATACGCTAGAGACCTTCGACACCTATTCTATTTGACTTATTCGTATACTCTAGAGAGTTACGCCACATATTTGACTCGACTAATCGGTATACTCCACAGAGCTTCTGTTTGTTTATTTTATTTGTTTTGTTTTACAGCATACTAACACTTTTCGGGTAATTTGTAGCGTAATTCAGTCAATCTGGAAATAAAACAATTGCTCAAAGTTCTTAGCCTCTTCAAACATTTATTCATGTTTTCTTTGTTTTACGGCGTATCAATCATTGAAAGTGTGTAAGAAATTACACTTTCTGTTGGATTCTGGTGTAAACGCAAGCTTCTTTTAAATATTCAAATAGTTTGTCTTGGTTTAACTAGAAAAGTACCTCCATCAATTCTTTTTATTTATATTAGTTTTGTCGAGGTTCAGATAATTTGTCAATACATGACGTACAGCATAGGCCCCTGGCATGATATGCAAATTGGAGCTGCTTGCCCCCCAAGGAGATAAGAATAAGTGATATTTGTGTGTCCTATACAAAGTGTTTATTTATATCACACGTTCTTTTCTGGTCATTTTAGTAAAATTTAAATCTGTGGCGGAAATTTTGTCCTTTGTAGATTTTAATTCTTGTTTTGCTGCCTCGTCGGCTTTTTCGTGTTCATGTACACCAATGTGGATGGGGTTCTAACAAAAGATCACTCTCTTGTTTTTGTTGATTGTTTCGATCCTGTTTAATATTTTTGTTGTTAATCCGTTATTTAAAAAAAATCATTTTCTAGTGTAGTTTTTATTGATTTGTAGTCTGTAAATATCATGTGTTTTACCACTGTTTTCAATCAAGTTTAGTAGAAAGTTAATGAGTGATGCTTCATCACTATTAATGGATGCTTTGTCAGTGCGAGTTCTGAATAATGCATTTATGTTATGCACTGCTGCACATGTAATTCGATCTGCAGCTTTTGATCTATCTGTATATATTCTCATATAGTTTTTGAATCTATCTTTAATTATTTGTAGATTATTATTTGTTTTTATTCAATTATGAAAGAAATATGGCCCATTCCAGTTTTGATACAATGTCTTGGCATCTGATTTCTATCCAAATTGTTTTTTGTCTTTTCATTTTAATCAAACCAGGTTAAGTTTACTGTTATTTTTTGTTGCGTCTCGCTCTCGAACAACGTGTTATAATAATATTTCTTTAACCAACGATTTGACTACGAATACTCCAAATATGTAAACGTCTTAATATCAGGATTGCTAAAATAATATGCATTTTTTGATATATTTTTTATCAACATCAATTTTTTCATAATATTCCGTTTGTGTCAGATTAAAATCACTTTTTTGGTCTGTTTATATTTTTCTGTTAGAGTTTTAGTAAAAAATGATGGAATACGTTTGACTTTGTTTCATAATTCATATATTTTATAATTTTATTCTTTTTGGAAAAAAAAATTTTCGTCTGGTTAACAAACAATGATAAAATTCAGTCAGCTACGAAAAATAAAGGTTATCTCCCAATTTTGAATTACGTCCCTTTGTCTACAGGCAATAAACAATAGCTACATATACGTGTGTATTAGAGTAAGAATAGTTCCGATGTCAATAAGAATACCGAAGCGGGGAATGCCTCTTTTTGTGCAGTATGGACTGTTCCTCTGGATGCCGTTTCATGTGAATAACTACTACAAGTCAGGATAATATTATTAATGTTCACTATGTATGTACTTTCGCGTATAAATGACTTATAACAGCTTTTTCTAATATGCGTGTTATTGTGTGTATATGTGTATTTAAACATAGGGTTATATACACAGTAGTATATTATTTCATAAAAAGCATCACTTAAGAAAAAAACATTAAAAAGGGGTAACTGAAAAAGTTAGAAGGGTGAATAACCTATCGTTTAAGACTCACGTGCGTTTGCAAGTGTGTGTGTTTTAAATGAAACTTGTACTTTCTATTTTTTGTTTTATCGTCGATTTTCGTTAAAACCTGAAACGAAATGCACACATATTTTCTGAAAAATGAAATAAGGTGAACATATTAGCATCTGGAGCTGTTGGTTTGCAGTCTATAATAGCCAAAGTGGCAGGGGAATAAAAAAAACTTCATTTTATTATATAGATATATTTAAAAAAGCAAAGTTAACATGTTTGAAACTTTTGTTGAATCTAAAAGAAGAAAAAGGATCCCACCTTAATTATATAAATATAAAAACATCAAACATTCAAAATCTTTATGATACCAATAAATACTGCACGTGTAACTTAGCTCAATGATTATGGCTTTAAGTTAAACCGATCCTATATATATATATATATATATATATATATATATATATATACATATACATACATATATATATACATACATACATATATATATATACATACATACAAATATATATATATATATATATACATATATATATATATATATACATACATACATACATATATATATATATATATATATACATAAAATAAATATTTGGTATTGTTCATTATCTATGTACGTATATGTTTCGTCTTTTAAATCGGGACTCATCAGCATAGAGATATGACTATTCACTACCGGTCATGCGATTCGAAACCCCGGACTACAAGTATTTTTAACCTCGAATCCGACGTCTTTAACCGCTCGGCCAATTGTAAACAGCGAATAAACGATGATAATGTTAACATATATATATATATATATATATATGCGTATGCGCATTCGTACGTTTAACTACGAGAATTATAAACTGGTAATATAACAACAATAGGATACTTTAGAGAAGAATAAGGACGAATAGTTTCTTTTGAAATGTCCATGCAGTTTGAATATTCTAACACTTTTACTTCAATAAAAAATCGTGTAATGTCCGCATTTGGATTCATCATTGATATTTTAAAAGAATCGTTTGAAGAATAATACACCCAACGATATTTACTGTAGCAATTTCTTTTTCTTTTTTTAGTATTCTTTAAAGTTTACCATGTTATTATGTATCCAATAACAGAATAATTTCTAATAGAATATTTACAAAAGCTATCCCTCTCATCAGCAAATATAGCGAACGAATTGTTGCGCAATACTTTTAATGAAACATCTAGCAAGACCCCCCCTGTTTCATAAGGCTCATGCTTTAACCGATCTCTCGAGTGTATGCAATCATACCAACAACTGCAGATATTTCCACTGCCACTTGAGAAAAGATAGATCTGTTCACAAGAGAAGAATATTTATTTATTCATATATTTATTCCCTGTGTAAAACCTCCGTTGAATTCCTGCACACAAACTGCACATGGAAATCAAACGCTATCTTGAAAAAGATCGAAACCAACGTAAAAGGACAGAGAAAAAAAGAGATCCCATTGAAATATTTACAGCAAGTGGGCTATGAACATTTTCACAATGCCAATTAGAAATATCGTTTTGACGAATCGGTTTTATTACCAGATTCCCCCAAATCCATTGCTTTAATTCAATACGTCTCTCCGCTTAACTGATACTTTAATATGCAACAGTATTTTTTGCACGAACAGTAATGAGCGACATTTAATCTGGCGTCATGATATCTTTCAGTATCAAGTGATATGATGGTGTGTTTGAAACAAAAATACTGAGGTAATTTGAAATGTTTTCAACAAAAGACAAATATTAAATAAAAAGATTATTCATAAAAAATTGCATGTCTATAAAGAAAGTCTGCAAATGAAAACAATTTATTTTACTTGAACATTTTTGCTTTAAAGGATGCTTCTCTACTTATTTATTGTCTTGTACTCTGACATAATTCGTTTCGCTAATGAGCAGAGATTTAATTAGTTATTCTACGTTTCAATGAAAAAGTTACTTCTTAAATTGAACTATTCTTTTCATTGTAAGATTTGTACATTAGTTTTCCCTGTTTTATTTGATTGATTTTATTGTTTATTTACTTGTATATAATTATGTATACCTTTATATAATTCATCTTATTGTATTAATATCTTCATGTATGTTCACTTAATACCAAAAGCATTGCTTTGATTATTTTATGTCTCTTTTTCTTATCGTTATAAATTCAAACCCACACATTTTCTCTCCCATTTTGTCCTATTCCATAATTACAAATACTTTGAATGAAATACTTTCAACTATTTCAGAGAAATAGCAAATAACAATATAAAGTTTTACTGTATCTTCAGGTGAGTGATTTGTAGACTTTATCTGTAAACAACTTGAAACATATTATTTTAAATTAGTAGTAAATTAAAAATAAATATGATATTGTTTCATGATATTACCTAATAATGTACACACACACACACACACACATATATATATATATATATATATATATATATATATATATATATATATATATGTATATATGAAATAAAGATCGCAGACTTTTTACATATAAAGGTTCAATAGAATTTAAGATTGAGATGTAGAAAAATAATTGATTATAATTTAAATATAAATAATATATTATATATTTATATATTATATGTTTATACTTAATGACATATTTCAAAATGGTTAATATTGTATTATTATAATAGTATTAGCATGTATGAAAATAATACATGCTAATACCATTTTAAATACTGATAATACATCATAGTGTATATATAATCGAGATATTTTGCTACTAAAATTCCAGAAGAAATAAACGGTCAGTAAACACGAGAAAACAAAAGTAAAAGTCTGTTACCATGACGCAACATTATTTTGAACGTTATCAAGAAAGGGTGAGGGTGTTGGGAATATGGAAATACTTGTCGTTCAGACTCTATGGCAGACCACATAATAATAATAATAATAATAATAATAATAATAATAATAATAATAATAATAATAATAATAATAATAATAAGGAGACCAATGGCCCTTATCATCGTCAAATCGGTGGTAGGTGGCTGTTGCGATACCGCAAGGTCATCAGCGGTGATGAACGAAAAGAGGTGGAGCATACTGGAAGTCTGAGGAGACTTGTTGTCACTCAGACTCCAGGGAATACCACAGGTTGTTGGCAGTGGGTGATCACTGACGATGACCAGTGTGATAACTCCTAGTGAGTAAATAATAATAAAGGCTAACGCCGAGACTGAGAGGATATATCTACAAAATAGACGCACCAGAGTGGATGACCAAATGAACGACAACGCCGATACAAAAGGATGCCAAAAAGGGAAGGTTCCCAAGCAACTACAAACCAATAACCTGTTTACCAACAATGTGGAAAATCCTGACAGCAAAACTGATAGAACAACTCTACCAATCCCTGACAAATCGTGGACTGCTCCTCGAAGAACAAAAAAGAATGCTGGAAAATAAAAAGAGGAACGCATAATCTGCTATACATAAATCAAAAGATCCCGTAGGAGGAGACTCAGAAAAAAGAACATATCCATGGCTTGGATTGACTACAGGAAATCCCCTAACTATGGATACTTCAATGCTTAAAAATGTACAAGATACCATACAGGATTATAAATCTAATTAAGAAAGCAATTAGAACATGGCGACTAAAACTGACAGCTGAGAGACACCGCTTGACTGAGAGAAAAATACAGAGAGGCATATTCGAAAGTAAACCACATCATGCCACTAAACTACATATTCAAGGAGTCGAATTTACAGACAGAACAAAGAATAAACTACCTCATGTACATGGACGACCTAAAACTATTTGGAAAAAAGCAGAATAAAAACTGGAAAAGCTAGTAAATACGACCAGACTTTTAATCTAGGACATTCAAATTAAATTTGGAAGGGAAAGGTGTGCACAGCTAGAGATTAAAAGGAGAACACTAGAGACAATAGTGGGAATTGAACTGTCCTACCAAGAGGAGATGAGGGCGCCAGGCAAACAGGGTAGCTGTAAACATTTGCGTGTCATGGAAACAGACGAACAAGTAAAATGTTAGAAACAAAATTATACAACATAAATCTAGTAAAAGGAATAACCATGTAGGTAGTATCGCTAATAATATACTCTGGACCATTCATAAACTTGATTAAAAGAGAACTCAGGCACCTTTATAAGAAGACTACAAAATTAATGACTATGCACAATGCACTACACCCAAAAGACGATAGGACAGACTCTAAATGAAAAGAAACGAAGTGGAGAGAAGACTGGTAAGAATAGAAAGACTGTGTGGAAGACACTAACAAAGTGCTGGAAAATACAGAACCAATAACACAGAAAAGCTGATCACAACAGCAAGAAACACTGTCCCAATTAACAACTGGGGAAGCATTGACACCAGAAACAATAAGACCAGAAAAGAAAAGTGGAATGGAAAAACAGCTACATGGACGTTTAAAAAGAATGACCAGAGACGAGACGAACCAGTATTACTAGTCATGGCTAAGAAAAGCACACCTGAAAAGAGAAATGGAATC
The DNA here is from genome assembly GCA_963556195.1 of Sepiola atlantica. Taxonomy (NCBI): domain Eukaryota; kingdom Metazoa; phylum Mollusca; class Cephalopoda; order Sepiida; family Sepiolidae; genus Sepiola; species Sepiola atlantica. Next base: position 7,099,168 of record OY744537.1, on the reverse strand, counting down.
TCTACTGACAGCTACACAGAACAATGCGATTGTGACAAAATACAATAAAGCTAAAATGGATAAAACCCAGAGAAACAGTAAATGCAGACTGTGTAGACAAAGAGACGAAACTATGAACAACATAAGTGAATGCAGCAAACTAGCCCAAAACGAATACAAGAACAGACACGACTGTCTAGGGAATTCAGTGCACTGAGTACTATGCAAACGACTGCATTTCGAACACGCGGACAAATAGTACAAACATAAACCAGAGACAGAAATACTGGAAGACGAATATCACAAAATCCTCTGGACCATGGAGGTGCAAACAGATAAAATCATACAAGCAAGAAGACCGGATGAAATAATAGTCAACAAGAAGTAAAAAAAAACCTCCAATTCGTAGATTTTACCATTTTAGCAGACCACAGAGTTAAGATCAATGAGACGGGAAAACGAAGCAAATACACGGAACTCACCAGAGAATTACAAGAGATATAGAGCATGAAGAGAGTCAATATAATACCAATAATCGTAAGAGAACTAGAATCAATCTCTAAAATTTAAAAAAAAAAAGACTGGAATAATTGGTGCCAAGGGAATCACTGAAACCATACCAAGGACGGCAATGATGAAAACAGCTGCAATTTTAAAGAAACTCCTTGAATGCGGAAACCAACCAGTATAAACTACGAACAGAAACTAATCACATGAAAGCTACAATAGACAAACACCAAGATATTGAAGTTTTCAAGCAATGTCTGTACGTGAAGCTTTTTTAAGTGAGAGTATCATTACACATAACCTATTTCATTGTCTAAGCGAATGCTACTCTGACTCCAAAAGAAAATCAAGTCTACATCACTGGAAGCAACAGTCGCTGCATGTTTTCTTTCGTTCTTTATAATGACTGCCCGAATGAAGGGTGAATGAGACACTTTAGCCGATGCTTTTACCGCTCCGTCAGCAACGTGCATATAAGGCACACGTATATAAAGCCCCACGTATATAAGCACACGTATTCGAGAGCTGCTGCGCTGGTTAACACAATAAGGGTAACCGTAAAAAATGTCAATGCTTTCTAAACCATCATCAAATCGAATATAATTGGACCCACGATAGTAACGTTTCTATTTACAGACCGCAATGTGGCGCACATTATAATATGTTATCTATATAATAGCGTTTATTCAGAACTGGCGCTCTTAATTCAATTATATTTTATAATTATAGATTCAGGAGGCATAATTATTATTGATATCAATCAACTTGAGAATGATAATGATAGATGCAATGAAGTTAAATTAAACTATGTCGCATGCATCATACATCAATAGATAACGTCACTAGCAAGAACACCCGGTGTAGCACGGGATTGAATAGGAAACCTTGTATCTTTTTGGTATCAATCCCATAAACCATATTATTGATTTTATTCTAATATTTACATTTTCAAATGTTCAACTTTTGGGGTCGGAACCAACGCATGTGTTCAGCAGTAATTGGATGAAAGACGCTCAAAGTAAAGTTACATTAATTAAAATAAATTCTTATAAATTTATTGTAGTAAATATCCTCGACGAAAATCCAGCTTTTTTTCTGAAATCAATTAAGATCACTGTGTACTCACGCTCAAAGCGCTGAACACGTTATTAAGTTTCAAGTTATAAATTGAATCAAATGAACTAAACGGTCAATTAGTGAACCTTTATGAATGCCAATCGTTAACATAGACCCAAACGGATAGGCTGTACACCTTTTAATCGAAATGTAATATACTTATCAAAATACTCTGTGTAATAAAGTTAATGTATGTATTGCTATGGGGGTTATCCTGAAAAACGTTGTAGAAATTCATAGACAAAAAAACAAACAGAAACTATATATATATATATATATATATATATATATATATATATATATTTATTTGATAATAAACATTTGATTATTACCCATATTTTCTACATTTAATCTTAACGGAATATTTTGTTATCATCAGAATACGTATATGTTTCACCATATCGGAATAGTCAGTGTGGAGGTAACTGTTCAAGCTGGTCACATAGTAAGCCGTCTTAAAAGTGTTCAACGAATCACGTAGAGAGAAACTTGAATTTAAGCTTCGATTAGACAGCCTATATTGTTTCTCTTAAAAAAAGGCTATAAATAAGTATTTAATAGTAAATATTTAATTATTATTTACATACCTATATGTTTCATCCTCACGAATTCTACAGTGTTGAAAATAACTGTTTAAACCGGTACATTTAACACTAATCTGACTCAAATGCAAACCTTTATGCAACAACTAGGGGACGAAACCCTATATATATATATATATATATATATATATATATATATATATATATATATAAAGTGGTGAACTAAAAGCGAACTTTTAGGAAAGGTAAAACCTATTGTGAAAAGTATACAGCTCAATATCCAGGAAAAATTTAACTTGAATAAATTGCCTTTTTGCGGAATATACCTTGCTCTGAGCAACTGAATAGAAATACGATTTGACTTCTGTTTTTCTAATTCCTTTTCATCCTTCTACATATATATATATATATATATATATATATATATATATATATATATATATATATATATATATATATATGTGTGCGTGTGTGTGTGTGTGTAAAGGTATGTGGTTACATGCTGAAAGGTATTGTCTCCAGTATTGTCTGAATATATGTTTTTTCATATAATACTAGAACCTGATGTTTTATTAAGGGACTTTTGTATGTGATGTTATAAAGGGTGCTGACGAAGTGACGATTTAGAATCTTTAGAACAATAGTACCGAAAAAAATATTTCAAAATTGTCTTGGAAACGATCGTACGCAATATAAGTTGTTGGTTTTAAATCATAAGAATAATGTATTTTCGTTTTTACTTCAACTCACTTTCGCATCGAAAAAATAAGAGTCAAAACAATAAAACCATGTCAAAACAATAAAACCATGTCAAAACAATAAAACCATGTAAAAACAATAAAAGCATGTTCATCATTCACGAAAAACGCCGAAAGAGCTACGGGCATGAAGAGTGTTGGGGTTGCTATATATCTGTTACATGTAGTGACTCTAGGATATTTATTATTATTTTAAAAGTGGAAAATGAATTTTAAAAAATCGATGAAAAAAATGAATTAAAAACATCAATGTAAAAAAAAAGTAATAAAAATAACCCGGCTTTAAATATAATGTAAGATATTTTTAATCAACACAGGTTTGCAATTTCTGATTTCAGGTAAGGCGGCCATGGACAAGAATATATTTTCAATTTTAACATTAAAGAAATTATTGAAAACAAATTATTATTTGCGAAAAAATAAATCCGGCCTAAAATTAAAAGTAGGATTTTTCTTTTGATGAACACTGATTTGCAATTTCTAGTTTCAGATAGGGCGGCCATGGGCAAGTGGCTATTTTCTATTTTACCATTAAAGAAATTATTGAAAACAAATTCTTATTTACTATTAATGCAATATTTTCCATGTCTATAAGTTTTTAAGATATTTTATATTTCGAAATGAGACAAATCACGCAATGTATTTATTACGTTTAAAACATTGTGACAGTCGAACGGACACATATACAAAACTTCTATTTAAATAGTATATGCCACGCATTATTTATCATTAGCGCTGTTTGTTTTATAAAAGACTGCTAGGATTACTTACTATTAAATTGTTAAGGGCTATTACGATGTCTTCGTATTTGTTCGTGAGTTGCGATTGCTATTATAAATTTTAATAGAATGGATTATCATGTTTTCGTAAGTGGCTATTATGTGTATGTTCTTAATTAATTTATTAGTGGCTATACCTACGTTTACTTTCTGTTATTTGGTGGTGGCTGTAACGATGATTTTTTATTCATTTGATAGTGCATTCTCCCATGTATCTTTTGTAACTATTGTTAGGGACTGTGATCAGATGTTGTATTTCTATAGCTCATGCCATACAGTTTTTAATCTTTTGAGAGTGGCTATTACCATGTTTCCTATTCATTTTGTAGTAATAGCCACTACCCTTTTGTTTAATCGATTATGCACTACTTGTTCCCTTGTGGCATTCACACTATTTCCCGTCATTAAAATTACATTCTATCGTCTCCAGGTTCTATTGATTCTAATATCATTACTGCGTTAATCTCAATTCTTCGGTAATTCTAATGAATCAGCTCATTTAAGACAACCGAAGCTAATGATTTAAATTGAGAAGATTCGACACCAGAAAACAAGCACCATTTCTTTTCCAAAATAAAGGTGAAGGCAAGGCCAACCGAAGGCCAAACCAATTAACTAGAGGGAAATTTATTTAAAACAAATATGTATAGCAACGGCTACGTTAAAAATGTCTTATCCCATAGTTTGGAAAACAAAGAAAAATGATAAAATCTGATTTATTTTCTTTGCATAGAAATTATATACAAAATAATCTACGTGATGATTGTATAACATTTATAACAACCTATTCATGCAAAACATATTTCCTACACTCATCCAAAAATCAATAATGACTGTGCTATATCAAACACTAATCGATGAAACTATCAATGTATGTTTAAAGATGTGAATTATTGCCTAAAAACGTATCCCTGATATTTTATATTGTTTCCCTAAACACAAGTTTTATCAAAGATCATTATTATTAGTGATATAATGTTTGTTTTCACGCCAGCAAAAGGGAAACTGATGGAAGTTCCTTAAGCAAATGACAACAAATTCTGCCGACTTTAAGATTTGTTTCTCCTTCGAAAATTTTTATATGTCTGTGTGTGTAAATGGTTTCGGGTCTTTTTCTTATTATTTCACAAGCAGAAAAAAGGCGGCTGTATGATACCCATCAGACTGCAAGTATACCTTTGACTTATTGGTACATTAATTATTCTTATTCTTACTCGCGTGAAGATAAAAGTGGTAGTTCACTGGCAAAAATAGATGATGTTCCTTGAAGCCTGAGTGACAAACATTTTCCAAGATTTCGAGTAAAGACTGCTATTTTCAATCACCATTGAAACTTACTTTGCTTTCTTGCAACAGACGTTTACAATTGAGTTTAAGCTAGTAGCTGTCATTGGCTTTTACTGAAATTGTGCTCTCTTACCTCGCTATGTTTATTTTTGCCGACATTTCACGATTATTTTATGTGTACCAACCGGTGTTGGTATAACTGCGATTTCTTAGTTATTATTATTATTATTATTATTATTATTATTATTATTATTATTATTATTATTATTATTATTATTATTATTATTTGTACTCACTAGGAGTTCTCATACAGGTCATCAGTGATTGCTCACAGACAATCGGTGGTATTCCCTGGAGTCTAAGTGGCAACAAGTCTGATATTTTCTGTATTAAACAACGTCGAGAAGAGAGGCCGAATTGTCTTATACTTCTGTGGCATCTTAATCTTTTACTTGTTACTTATTAACTTCTTTCTAAACTGGAGGACTGTTTTAGTATAAAACAGACAAACAGAAAGACAGACAGACAGATAGGGTGGATTTGCCTTCTTCGTCTCATCCGAGACTTAACTTACAGGTTCAGCCCATCGTGGCACGTCTGCTCGCTGCAAACTCCATTGCAAAGACCCTCGTAACGTATCGTTTTTTTTGTGTGCGAACAACCACAGTTACGTCATCGCGCCTCGAACTATCGGTTTGTATTCTGACATTTATTGGTCCCCAAATCCTTTGTTCTTTTGATCTTGAGGTCACATGTCTGTTACTAATACATGGGAAAACATATTCTTTTCCCCAAAATTTGTGTCAGTCTGACATAAACCCAGTTAGATTATTTTAATCTCGGTCACGATCCATACTAACTGAAGTACATATTTTTCAAATAGGGACACTTATCATATTATACCTTCACGTTATATTTCCAAGCGTTCGAATTAAAACGGGAATCATCTTGACTTCTTTACATTTCTATAGTCTAACTCATTCCCATTTTAGATCTTGGTATTTATTTATTTTTCGTGTTCTTTCTCCTGTACTCTGGTATCGAAGGGACAGGCTATATCAATAATTAAGCAAGTTCTCCTGTTTTTGTTTGGAAAAATTAAGTCGGGTTTTGAATATTCAAGAACTTTAACAGTTTGTATGCGCATGCCCACAAAAGTATGACATTGTCGTTATCATGTACCACTTCTGGCCTATGCTCATACTACTTCTCATAGTGGTCAATTCATAAAGTTTGCATATATTCCAGTGTAGTACCTGAGCGACTTTGTTGTGTCTCCATTTTTATACTGATGTTGTGCTAGCATAACACATTCAGATACAATATGCGCTAAGGGGTAATCATTCTCATTACAGTCGGCCCATCGGTGATTCTGCAGTGTTGTCAATGTAATGTTTGATTGACCTAATCCGAGTGGCTTGTGCCTGGGCTGCTATTAAGGTGTTCTCGGTAAATCTTTTGAGACCACTCCTGATCAACCAATTCCTACTGTCATTATCTCTAAACGCAGTATTTAAAGAATACACTGTGTAGTTAATTTTCGAGTAATTCTATTCCTATCTCCAGCAATTTTTTATTCTTTTTCATTAGTTAATATTCTTTTCTTTTCACCTCATGAACAAGAATGTCATTACTTTCAGAAATGTATTTATATAGACAATCTTATTCTATGTTAATATTTTCAACACTAAGTAAATCTCGACTTCCTTCTCTTTCTACGTAGATAACATCAATATTCGATCTCCTTTCTTTGTAAAAGCTCCATAAATTTAAAGCATCTAACGTGTTTGGGTTTCCAAACATTTTAATTCATCTACATTCCAGTCAAGTATATCAGAAATATATCGCTACTGCTCTGTCATTGATAGCATAGATTGTATTTCGACTGTAGAAGTGCGATTAAAGGATAACCGTTACACTTCTGTTGTACTCAGAATTGACCTGAATTTTCATTCTTTTGTTTCTAATCTTATCCGCCTCCAATACTCCCAGGGATTTGTAGCACCTCTCTCTTTCAACGTTCTTTATCGTATCTGTTGTGGGAAGTTTAAAGCCATCTGAGTAGACAAGTGTTCTGTTTTTATAACAAAAATAGTACATTTAGTGATGTGAAATTCCATGTGTACCTCGTCACTAAATAATCTAACCGTATTCATTAGGGTATTTAGTTTTCTTTTTTTCTCAAAAAACTTCAAGGTCATCAATGAATAGTAAGTGGTTGACTGTAGGAAGTTCTTTTCCTAAGTCCATATCCTGCCTTCACATTACGTATGTGAAGAAACCATGATGTTGCATAGCCCCTTAAAAATTCATACCTTCGTTTCTTCTTGGTTTGCTCTGTCGTCTAGTGGTTGAGTACTTTCTTCGCCTCTGCACTGTAGTGGCCATCTCCGTGAGTTGTCTGTAACAAAAGACCTTTCTCCCCCGCTTCATAAGACAACAATCTTTTCATTTTAATTACTTTTTATTCGGCGTCAGTTTCTATTGCCCGTGGAGATGTTTTGCTATCGTTGAGAGAGAGAGAGAGAGAGAGAGAGAGAGAGAGAGAGAGAGATAGAGAGAGACTTATGAATATCGTGGTTAATTCTTAGCTAGCTTATTGTCTAATCAGTCCTTTGTTATTTGAGGAGACAGGGGGAAAAGGACATCTTGTGCGCCAGTATTCTTTCTTAGGGAAAACATTTCCCGTTCTGACTTGGCTACACCTTAATTCCTTCGCCGACTTCTACGCCTCCTAAGTCCGAACTGTTTTTAAAACTCCAATTTTCCCACATCTCAAAACTGTGACGTAATATCACGTGATCCACACAGGTGCAGGATAACCTTTTGCACCAGGGTCAAACATTGTTTCGTCACTTGTCACGTTTCGATTCCCGGAAACAGCATCGCACTCTATGCACTCGACGGCACACACTTAAGTCGCACCAGCCAAACCAACGACCCCACACCCGTTCTCCGCCACACGTAATCCCACAAGTTACGTCCATCATCATATAACATTCTCATATAGGTTTTTATAATCCCACAAGTTACGTCCATCATTATATAACAATAATAATAATAACAATAATAATAACAATAATAATAATAATAATAATAATTATTATTATTATTATTATTATTATTATTATTATTATTATTATTATTATTATTATTATTATTATTATTATTATTATTATTATTATTATTATTATTATTATTATCATTTGTACACGAAACGGTCGATTTCATGTATGTATTATTCATCAAATATGTACGATCTCTGAAAGAGGACACTTATCAAAAGTAAATCTGAAGATTTTTGCTGATTCATTCAATATCGTGAATTACAATTATTTTTTAAATGTATCTTTTTGTCTTCATGAGTCGCAACACTCGTGTGCATATCAGCATGTCTATCAAGGCTAGTTAAATAAGATATATATTTTATTGATTTGCTTGCATATAAATATCCCATAGTAGATTAGAATTTTTGTTTTGCAACATCTTTCAGGTTATATCACTAGAACGACATGTTTATTTAAAAGACATATTTCATACACAGACGAGAGTGCGCTGCGAGCCAATTATTCTACCAGGAAGTCAATAGAAAATATGTAAGTTTTTTGTCGAGCAAATGTTAATCAATAATTTGTGAACTAGATTATTTATATTTTTAATGACGTAATCAATAACATTGTGAGAAGCAATTTTGTGCCAATTCTTACATATTTTAAATCCGATTAACAAACTCGAAATAAACCTGTTATTTTCACATTTATGTAAGTAAAATCACTCTTTACACACTATCCACTTTTCATTAAATATTTACATACATATATTATAGGGGAAAGTTATCAATAGTGTACACACATTCATTCAAACATTTTCTCGCATTCATGTTACTGTGTTAAAAAAATGGTATTCTAAATTTAATTTACTATTTTTATACAAAGGCCCGATATTTAGAAAGTTAGTAAATTAGCGCTTTTTAAACTATAAATTATAATATAATATAATCATGAATTATAATATGTGTATGTGAATATTTAATGTACGGTGGATAGTATGTGAGAGGTGGTTTCACTTGTGTCTGGAACATGAATGTGCATACATTTTGAATTGCTTGTGTTAGATCTAATTATGCGTGTTGACTTGGTGATGAAGAGTGATGATGGGGTGGGGCGGTGATAAGAAGGTTTCCGTGAAAGTTAAAGTGTACATAGGCTCGGCAAATGTGTTTGAGTAGGGGGAGGGCCGTGTAATCGTAGTAAGAATAAATGACATGCTAAATGAACGTATCTGTCTGTTGGCACACCCAATTTTTCTGTCTGATTTCTATTGGAAAATTTCAATTTTAACTCCTTAAATCTCTTCAGAGTCCTTAACGAGACGTGTAAGCACCGAAACGTTGATTGATCAGCGTAGACTGTTACAAATGTTTATTTTATTTTATAAAGCTCTAATTTATATTGAGCACTTTTGAAATAATAGTAGTTTTAAGTTTATATTACTAATATATTTGAACTTATTTAATTAATATACATATACATATATATATATATATATATATATATATATATATATATATATATATATATATATATATATATATATATACAGGAGTGGGAAAAATAATGAATACACATTGGAATTTTAAATAAATTCATTTTAATACGACGTAGGGCCGCTTTTTTTACATCTATAACTGATGAAATACGGCGTGGAATTGATTTATAAAACGCTTGAATGGTTTCTAGATGAATTTTGTACAATTCTCCAACTAACACCATCCCTAGTTTTTTCAATAATGAAGGAGGGAGATATCGACTTCCTACGTGTTTGTCTAAAATACACCACAAATGTTCTATAATATTTATATCTGTCGATTATACTCGCCAGATTACAGGTCCATTTGACTTAAATGTTCTTCGTGCCTTTTATTTACAACTTTTGCCGTGTGTATGGAAGAATTATCATCCTAAAAGATGGAAATTCCGTCTGATAACAGTTCTCTGACCATATGATAAACCTGGTCACCCAAAATGTTAAAATAATCTTGGCTATTTCTTGTTCCATGCAGGAAAACTATATATCCAGAGGATTATAAATATAAGATATATCCCCTTCCCCAAATAATTACCGATCCACCTTCATGTTTAATAGTTAGAAGAAGGCAGTCTTGATTAAATGCTTATTTCGGCTGTTTCTAAACATACACACGGCAAGAGGTTCGGAATAGAGTAAAGGATTATTCATCGGGGAAAATGACTAATTTGTAACGTTTCTACACCACGCTAAACGTTATTCAACATTGGTGTTCGAAAGCAGTGGTTTTCCGATTGCAGCTCTCACATGAAACCCAGTCTTGTGAAGCTCTCGGCAAACAGTTTTTGTTGAAACGGGATTATCCAGATGATATTTAACCCTTGCTCTAATTTTGGGTTTTATGGTTTTGACCTCTTTCGTTGACAATCCTTACAAGGGCTCTACGATCTCTTTCAGACAGCGTCAACTTTCTTCCAGAATTTCTTTTAGAGGAGGATGCTTTTCTTTTCTTTTTAATACGCTATTATCACCTTCGGGACAGTTCCTCTCGATACGGCAACCATCTCATCCACTTCCGTTACAGCAGCACCTGCCATACAGGCACCAACAATCAACCCTCTTTGGACATCTGATGAATCTGTCATTGATGAAAATTTCACAAGGTGTTTCTATTATTTTGTCAAACTCGTTATATATATATATATATATATATATATATATATATATATATATATATATATATATATATATATATATATATATATATAGTAATCCAGGTAGAGTAAAAATCCACAGGGTAGAAATCCAAAGGGAATCAAACCGGGCTTACAAAAGAGTGCTCAATTAAGATATAGAGCTGTATTGTTAATGCTTTTATTCGAACATGTACAAGGTCTGCTACACTGGCATGTCGATGTTATCGATCTACAGCTATCGAGAGCTGAGGTCTCATCAGGCAGAAGTTTTTCCTTGATCCGACTCGGTCGGTGAAGTCCAGGAAGTTAGCTAATAAGTTACTAAGGAGGGACTGTTAGTCCTGTGCGGGTAATAAGACTAGCCGGGCGTTATTTAGTTAGTTAAGTAATCTAATATGTCAACTCATCAAACTTTGTGGGATATGGAGCAAAATACCTGCACGCCTTCTAATCCGTTTTCGAATGATCTCTGCGGTCCACCTCAATGGTAAACTAAAATTATTGATGGGTAGGTAATATGAATTGTAAATTCTTCCTATGAAAACACATCAATTAAATATATCAATGTATTTATATGCGACCGCTCAAATTGGAACTGATAGAAATATCGAAATTATTCTTTTGCTAATCTATAGAAATAATCTGGAATTTGGAAAGCGCACAATTTGGAAATTAAAATGTTTCTGATATTCATGAAATTACGACATCATAAGACGTAGTATCAACACCTTTATAACAGAATATTTATTTCTTTAAAAATAATATTTTAAAATCAAATTTGCGTCTGTTAAATTATTATCTATCTTGTTTTAATCACTTTCTATGTTTTCTTTATTCCTATGATATAAAAACATATCAAGGGTGAAGAGGCAAACAGAGATATTTTTAGTTTGATGTGGAGAAAGTTCACCTCATAAAAAGCATATGCAAAATGCCATAGACTCTTAATACTGAATGGTAAAACTTGATGCACACACACACACACACACACACACACACACACACACACATATATATATATATATATATATATATATATATATATATACATATTAGGGCGTACGGATATCTACAGATTTAGTAATATATCCCTCCCCTCCCACATTCACGTATCCAACTTTACCTGTGATGATCCCAATGTTAAATATTACACTTTGGATCAAAAGGTTTAAAAGGACAAACAAAATTAGCATTTAGACTTAGGTTTAATAACCAACCCCTTAGTATAAAACGAAAACACCCTCCCATCAAATAATCAAACATTTTAACCAAACGGAATATAAAATAGATAGTATTATCTGAATTTTAATGGACAAAAATTCGCGTCAACATATGCAGGAAAGCAAAAAAAATTGTTAATTACAAAAAAATAATTTGTTTTTAACGGTAATAAGAACAAGTTAAATACTCGTTTGCCGTTGATATTAAAATAAAGAGACCTTTTTGTTGCAGTTAAAAAGAACAATTCAATGTGCGTAAAAAAAGAAGCGTAATGTAAGAACTTTACAAATAAGTATTGCAGGAAGTTAGAAAATGTTACTTTTTTCATTTAAAAACAGTTTTATGTATATGTATAATTATTATTATTATTATTATTATAATTATTATTATTATTATTATTATTATTATTATTATTATTATTATTATTATTATTAATAATAATAATATAAATAAAAATAATAATAGCAATGATAATGATAATAATAATTATAATAATAATGATAATAATAATAATAACAACAATAATAACAACAATAACAATAATAATAATAATAATCATAATAATAATAACAATGATAATAATAACAATAATAATTATAATCATCATCATAATAATAATAATAATTATAATAGTAGTAGTAATAATAATAATAATTATAATAATAACAATAATAACAATAACAATAAAAATAACAATAACAGAAACAATAACAATAACAATAACAATAACAATAACAATAACAATAACAATAACAATAACAACAACAACAACAATAATAATAATAATAATAATAATAATAACGATACTAATAATAATAATAATAATAATAATAATAATAATAATGATAATACTACTAATAATAATAATGATAGGCAGGGTCTCGTTCGTTGGTCAACATGGGAGATCCGGTCTGAATACTGCAAATATTGGTTCCGTTAATTTGATGAGCAAGATCACGGATCAAAGATAGGTAAATAACCTCTCTAATTCCAGGTACGACAAGGACACAGACCAAACACAAGAAAGCAGGAATTAAAAAAAGTAGACTGGTAACGGAATGCTACTACAGAAGCCGCAACAGAAAAGGGTTATCGGAAACGAATTTAAAAATATATGGGGCATTTCTGTTGACCACCGTACACACGAACATAGTAGCAGATCAAGCAAGGGATATATCCAAGAGCTGGAATTAATGAACATCAAACAACAGATAAATGACATAACAGATCAAGAAACGTCACAGGTAAAAGATAAAAGCCACAGGTAGAAGGTGAAAGCCACAGGTAGAAGCTGAAAGCCACAGGTAGAAGGTGAAAGCCACAGGTAAAAAATGAAAGCCCTAGGTAAAAGATGAAAGCCACAGGTAGAAGGTGAAAGCCACAGGTAGAAGGTGAAAGCCACAGATAAAAGATAAAAGCCACAGGTAAAAGATGAAAGCCACAGGTAGAAGGTGAAAGCCAAAGGTAGAAGGTGGAAGCCACAGGTAGAAGGTAAAAGCCACAGGTAGAAGGTAAAAGCCACAGATAAAAGATGAAAGCCACAGGTAAAAGATGAAAGCCACAGGTAGAAGGTGAAAGCCACAGGTAAAAGATGAAAGCCACAGGTAGAAGGTGAAAGCCACAGGTAAAATTGTGGCAAAACGTAAACAGTGAAACTGAGGTAGCTTTAGACTACGATATCACAGAACTTAATGAAGAAAAAGAAAGAGAAGTTGAAAATATCAAACGGTTCATAAACGAGAACAAAACAAAACTTTCATCTCCAAAGAAATGGAAGATGGGAAGAAATTAAAATTAGAAAAAGAGAAAGTGAACAGACTCCTCGCGTACATCTAATAAGATACTATTACAGACCTAACAACTTAATATATGCAGGGGCAAAACCAACAAGTATGTGACAACAAAGGAAATAAAAAACTATCCAAAAAGAATGGACCGACAAAGTCTAGATGGGAAATAAGGCTGGTCATCTCTGTTTACCTTCTTTTTGCTTCATCTATTGCAGTCTTAGAATGATTTTTCTGGCGCTATAAGTTTCTGTATATTTGTAACGGTTTAATTGTCGGAATGCTTGCCGGGTTTGAGCAATAGCAGCTATACGGTTCGAGGTGAACCATTGTAGAGAGTGGGGCTTTTCACAGTGAGACATGTGCTTCAATGCCTGCTTTGTCCCATTCAGATATCTCATTTGCGTACTGATGATCAGGAATAGAAGAAATTCACTCCATGGGGCGTATCTGGTGTGATATCTTATAGATTCCCAATCAGCCCACTTGTATTCGTCGTTTTGAGCAATGGCTCATCAGCTTTGAGATTTTAGAGTGATATCAATCATTATCACAAGGTGATCAGTATTCTCGAGCGATGTATGGTCATTCGTCGCACAAGCCCCGGGTAGTGAAATCAATAACCAGTCGAAAAGTGACGCTTTTTGGTCCACCTGATCAGGGAGGCGGGTCTGTGAGAGGGAGTGCGCTATGGAAAACTATAGTTGAGTTACCAGCTGCGTCTGTATGACAAGAGAATCCAAGCCAGTCACCGTGATGTACATTGAAATCCTCAAATAAATGTATTTTGGCACTAGAGTCAAGTGAGAGTGCTGTATCTATACTTTCATAGACAAAGTTAAGCAGTGTACAGTACTGGACCGAAGCAGAACGGTAGATGACATATTAGTAACTAACGCTGTGCTGTAAATTTAATCTAAAGCACATGTAGGCTTGATCGTTTGATTCTAGCCTATGTTCTCTAGTCAATGGGAGGGTGTTCTGAACATAAACTTATAACCCGTGCATATATTTTTCAGAGTCTTTATGGTAGAGTGGGAGGTATTCAGTCATGTCAGAATTGTGTGAGGAGATTGAGGATTGTAGGTTTGTTTCACTTAGTGCTAGAATAGCCGAGGAGTTCATAGAATAAAGGTTTCTACATCATTGATGTCGGTTTAAAGCCCTCGGAGTTTTGTGAATGCTAGCTTCAAGGGCGGAGGCGAAGATGTTTTTTGGTTGGAGTCTGGTTTAGGGTTGTTTCTTTTTATTTGTATTCCCATTTTGGTTTTAATTATAGTGGGGAGGGCAAAGTGGGTGTTTGTTTAGTGCCATCTAGTCTATTAGGATTATATTTCCATGCGCGACATGGCACGTAGAGTTACCAACGATATTATGAAATTGTTGATAGAGCAACCGCTCGTAGCGCTACCTACCAGTGAGGGCTCCTGTACGACCAATCAAAAACAGCAGCCAGACAAGCTGTATAAGCTTTACCCTCAACCTGTCGGTACAAGAGCGACCCAAGCTAATCAGTGACAAAAATCTTACCCAAGTTGTTGAGAGATAGAGTAAGAGAGACGGCGTTCATTGTTCTAGTCACAAAACACACCAAAGCACTGGGTGTCTTTGAGGAGTCATAATAATAATAAAGTCTCTCTTTATCATTGAGAACTTTTATATACGCACAGTAAGGATTCACTAAAGGTTACTCTGTTGTCATAAACGTACCTGGATTAATATGTGTGCGGAAACGCACAGTAATGTTATATATATATATATATATATATATATATATATATATATATATATATATATATATATGCATGCGTTTCGAATGTTATTTGCCTACATTATTTTAAAAAAAATTTTATGTACGGAATCTAGGAATAACTATGAGAAGTACTTTGTGTTATAGATTTTCTACAATTGTTTTTTCTTTTCGAGGAAAGTATATCGGTGACATCAACTGTGGAAGCTATAATTAAAAGTTGCATTTATTAAATTTAAATATTATTCATAAAATACAGTTTATTCAAACAATACTGAGTTTGAAAAACGTTATAAATAATTTTTTAACTTATTTGAAATCAAGCGAAAATTGACACACGTAGGGACAGCATTTTAGATTTAATTCCAATGTACGAGATTTTCATTCGAACTGAATACACATACGGGACACACAACTCGTTGGTTTGAAGATTAAATCTACGTCATTTTATTCTTGATTCCCTAGACAAATACACGCATCTATAAAATAGGTATATTTCTTAAACTTCAATGTATATATATATATATATATATATATATATATATATATATATATTATTAAAGAGTATCTTCATAGATATTTTTAACTGTAACATGAAGAAGTTTTTATACGATAAATTTATGCTGAATATTAGGAATAGAGCTTTTTATTGGTTGAAGATACTCACATACACACACATATATATATATATATATATATATATATATATATATATATATATATATATATATATATATATGTTTATGTATAGTTACGCATTTCTTTTCACACTTTCTTTATATTCAACAAAAGAATAGCAGAAGAAGTAACGGCCAAGTTATCTAATGATTCTCAAATCTAAATAAATAAGTCAAATTTAAGTTCTATTATTTTCGATACCAAATCTAAAAAATAAGTCAAATTTAAGTTCTATTATTTTCGATACCAAATCTAAAAAATAAGTCAAATTTAAGTTCTATTATTTTCGATACCAAATCTAAAGAAATAAGTCAAATTTAAGTTCTATTATTTTCGATACCAAATCTAAAGAAATAAGTCAAATTTAAGTTCTATTATTTTCGATACCAAATCTAAAGAAATAAGTCAAAGTTAAGTTCTATTATTTTCTATACCAAATCTAAAAAATAAGTCAAATTTAAGTTCTATTATTTTCGATACCAAATCTAAAGAAATAAGTCAAATTTAAGTTCTATTATTTTCGATACCAAATCTAAAAAATAAGTCAAATTTAAGTTCTATTATTTTCGATACCAAATCTAAAGAAATAAGTCAAAGTTAAGTTCTATTATTTTCGATACCAAATCTAAAAAAATAAGTCAAATTTAAGTTCTATTATTTTCGATACCAAATCTAAAGAAATAAGTCAAATTTAAGTTCTATTATTTTCGATAGCAAATCTAAAAAATAAGTCAAATTTAAGTTCTATTATTTTCGATACCAAATCTAAAAAAATAAGTCTAATTTAAGTTCTATTATTTTCGATACCAAATCTAAAAAAATAAGTCAAATTTAAGTTCTATTAATTTCTATACCAAATCTAAAAAAAAATAATCAAATTTAAGTTCTATTATTTTCGATACCAAATCTAAAAAAATAGGTCAAATTTAAGTTCTATTATTTTCGATACCAAATCTAAAAAATAAGTCAAATTTGAGTTCTATTATTTTCGATACCAAATTTAAAAAATAAGTCAAATTTAAGTTCTATTATTTTCGATACCAAATCTAAAAAAATAAGTCAAATTTAAGTTCTATTATTTTCGATACCAAATCTAAAAAATAAGTCAAATTTAAGTTCTATTATTTTCGATACCAAATCTAAAAAATAAGTCAAATTTAAGTTCTATTATTTTCGATACCAAATCTAAAAAATAAGTCAAATTTAAGTTCTATTATTTTCGATACCAAATCTAAAAAATAAGTCAAATTTAAGTTCTATTATTTTCGATACCAAATCTAAAGAAATAAGTCAAATTTAAGTTCTATTATTTTCGATACCAAATCTAAAAAATAAGTCAAAGTTAAGTTCTATTATTTTCGATACCAAATCTAAAAAATAAGTCAAATTTAAGTTCTATTATTTTCGATACCAAATCTAAAGAAATAAGTCAAATTTAAGTTCTATTATTTTCGATACCAAATCTAAAGAAATAAGTCAAATTTAAGTTCTATTATTTTCGATAACAAATCTAAAAAATAAGTCAAATTTAAGTTCTATTATTTTCGATACCAAATCTAAAGAAATAAGTCAAAGTTAAGTTCTATTATTTTCGATACCAAATCTAAAAAAATAAGTCAAATTTAAGTTCTATTATTTTCGATACCAAATCTAAAGAAATAAGTCAAATTTAAGTTCTATTATTTTCGATACCAAATCTAAAAAAATAAGTCAAATTTAAGTTCTATTATTTTCGATACCAAATCTAAAGAAATAAGTCAAAGTTAAGTTCTATTATTTTCGATACGAAATCTAAAAAATAAGTCAAATTTAAGTTCTATTATTTTCGATACCAAATCTTAAAAAATAAGTCAAAGTTAATTTCTATTATTTTCGATACCAAATCTAAAAAATAAGTCAAATTTAAGTCCTATTATTTTCGATACCAAATCTAAAAAATAAGTCAAATTTAAGTTCTATTATTTTCGATACCAAATCTAAAAAATAAGTCAAATTTAAGTTCTATTATTTTCGATACCAAATCTAAAAAAATAAGTCAAATTTAAGTTCTATTATTTTCGATACCAAATCTAAAAAATAAGTCAAATTTAAGTTCTATTATTTTCGATACCAAATCTAAAAAATAAGTCAAATTTAAGTTCTATTATTTTCGATACCAAATCTAAAGAAATAAGTCAAATTTAAGTTCTATTATTTTCGATACCAAATCTAAAAAATAAATCAAATTTAAGTTCTATTATTTTCGATACCAAATCTAAAAAAATAAGTCAAATTTAAGTTCTATTATTTTCGATACCAAATCT
This sequence comes from Sepiola atlantica, assembly GCA_963556195.1. Classification (NCBI taxonomy): domain Eukaryota; kingdom Metazoa; phylum Mollusca; class Cephalopoda; order Sepiida; family Sepiolidae; genus Sepiola; species Sepiola atlantica. Next base: position 7,080,738 of record OY744537.1, on the reverse strand, counting down.
AAAGAAATAAGTCAAATTTAAGTTCTATTTTTTTCGATAGCAAATCTAAAAAATAAGTCAAATTTAAGTTCTATTATTTTCGATACCAAATCTAAAAAATAAATCAAATTTAAGTTCTATTATTTTCGATACCAAATCTAAAAATATAAGTCAAATTTAAGTTCTATTAATTTCTATACCAAATCTAAAAAAAATAATCAAATTTAAGTTCTATTATTTTCGATACCAAATCTAAAAAATAAGTCAAATTTAAGTTCTATTATTTTCGATACCAAATCTAAAAAATAAGTCAAATTTAAGTTCTATTATTTTCGATACCAAATCTAAAGAAATAAGTCAAATTTAAGTTCTATTATTTTCGATACCAAATCTAAAAAATAAGTCAAATTTAAGTTCTATTATTTTCGATACCAAATCTAAAGAAATAAGTCAAAGTTAAGTTCTATTATTTTCGATACCAAATCTAAAAAAATAAGTCAAATTTAAGTTCTATTATTTTCGATACCAAATCTAAAGAAATAAGTCAAATTTAAGTTCTATTATTTTCGATACCAAATCTAAAAAAATAAGTCAAATTTAAGTTCTATTATTTTCGATACCAAATCTAAAAAATAAGTCAAATTTAAGTTCTATTATTTTCGATACCAAATCTAAAAAATAAGTCAAATTTAAGTTCTATTATTTTCGATACCAAATCTTAAAAAATAAGTCAAAGTTAAGTTCTATTATTTTCGATACCAAATCTAAAAAAAAATAATCAAATTTAAGTTCTATTATTTTCGATACCAAATCTAAAAAATTAAGTCAAATTTAAGTTCTATTATTTTCGATACCAAATCTAAAAAATAAGTCAAATTTAAGTTCTATTATTTTCGATACCAAATTTAAAAAATAAGTCAAATTTAAGTTCTATTATTTTCGATACCAAATCTAAAAAAATAAGTCAAATTTAAGTTCTATTATTTTCGATACCAAATCTAAAAAATAAGTCAAATTTAAGTTCTATTATATTCGATACCAAATCTAAAGAAATAAGTCAAATTTAAGTATTATTATTTTCGATACCAAATCTAAAGAAATAAGTCAAATTTAAGTTCTATTATTGTCGATACCAAATCTAAAAAAATAAGTCAAATTTAAGTTCTATTATTTTCGATAGCAAATCTAAAAAATAAGTCAAATTTAAGTTCTATTATTTTCGATACTAAATCTAAAAAATAAATCAAATTTAAGTTCTATTATTTTCGATACCAAATCTAAAAAAATAAGTCAAATTTAAGTTCTATTAATTTCTATACCAAATCTAAAAAAAATAATCAAATTTAAGTTCTATTATTTTCGATACCAAATCTAAAAAAATAAGTCAAATTTAAGTTCTATTATTTTCGATACCAAATCTAAAAAAATAAGTCAAATTTAAGTTCTATTAATTTCGATAACAATAGCTATTACCAGTCTTTCTTCCATATTCTCCTTAATAAAGCCTTACACTTTGCTAAAAAAATTCACATATATCTTTTTCCGAAATTAAACTAGACTTCCTCTCTTTTCATTCTAGAATAAGATTTGAACTAGGACCGATACCGCTAATGATTACAACATTCTGATGGGGGCCTCGAATTCAGTAAAATTGATTGATTTAGTTCGATTCTTCTTGAAACTATAATAATATCATAATTTTAAATCTCTCCAACCTTTTTAGGGATAATGCAATTTTCACCATAAGTACTCGCGCTAGGACATCTAATAAAACAATAGTACATATCCACATGTTTCTTTAATTGTGATATTATAATAAGAGTAGATCCTTTGAAAACTACTTTTAATTTCCAGAATGAAACTTTAAATTTAATTAAAGAATCTTATGCAACATAACATAAACCAAATCTTATTTATTTTACGTCCATAAAAAATCCGACCAATCAATAATTAGTTCCAGCAGAAAGGAATTACAGACTATCTGTTAACAAACACATTTTGACAAGAAATCATGATTCTTTTACAAATAAAAAACTAAAACAGCATATAATAAAACACCTCACAGGGTCGAGGAGGGAAAGCGCAAACCATACCTCCAGTGGAAGAGCGCAGACAGCTCTGGGACCTTGGGAAGGCTTGTTGCCACTCGGGTCCCAGAGGGGACCAATGGCCCCTATCAGCGGGAAATCGGTAGTAGGTGGCTGTTGCGATACCGCAAGGTCATCAGCGGTGATGTACGAAAAGAGGTGGAGCATACTGGAAGTCTGAGGAGACTTGTTGTCACTCAGACTCCAGGGAATACCACAGGTTGTTGGCAGTGGGCGATCACTGACGATGACCAGTGTGATAACTCCTAGTGAGTAAATAATAATAATAATAATAATAATAATAATAATAATAATAATAATAATAATAATAATAATAATAATAATAATAATAATAATAATAATGACAGCTGGAATTGGTTGGTCAGGTGTGATCTCAACATATCTACTGAGCACCTTAATGGCAGCCGAGAAACAAGTCACTCGCACTAGGTACATTTTAGTTCCTTTAAATACCGAATTTCTCAAAGAAAATATTTTCTCGTCAAAAGGGAATAAGTTGATATTGTAAATAATAATAAACTTCAAATATTCTTTTGAAAAAAACAAATAATCTATAGTTATTATGTAATATTTTTTTTAATATTTGAAGTTTATTATTATTTACAATATCAACTTATTCCCTTTTGACGAGCAAATATTTTCTTTGAGAAATTCGGTATTTAAAGGAACTAAAATGTATTTCTTTCTTTTTCTCTTTCAGTTATTTGTTGAATATTGAATATTACAAAAGTATGAAAATAAATATGCTACTATATACATTTTAATATCTTAACTTTCATGTTTCCGTTACAGACATAGAACAGCGTCTTTTCTTTACAGGTTTATTTGATAAACAAGACAAGATAACTTACTTAATTACACACGTGATCAACTTATAAAGAACAAAATCAGATCACTAGGAAATATTATCATACGTGAAGTTTTTTTAGTTGTTAATTAATTAATTAATTAATTTTACTTTTTTAACTGGCCTACATTTAAAAGTCACGGTTAAAACCAGAAAGAGATAACATTCTTTAAACAACCGATCGTCTGTGACGTGTACACGTGAGCAGACATATATGTATACTACGCACAAACACTAACACACACACACATAACACATGTACACACACTGATGCACAACACTCGCGTAGACGCTAAGTCCAAATGAAACAACATATAAGGCATAAATAAATATATTTAAAAATAAATTTTCAGTTGTTTTGGGCTTCACAAATGCACACACACACGCATATATATATATATATATATATATATATATATATATATATATATATATATATATATATATATAATAGAATTCATCTTTTTTAATTTATTTTATGTTATTAATGCAGTCCTGTCTTGATTGATTTTTATTTATATTCTGTTTATACTTTTTTATTTTTATTTATATTTTATTTCATGTATTTTTTACTGATTACCTATAAAACATATCTATTTTGTGTTCAAACACAGTAAAGATTCACTGGGCGTTCACTCTGTTGATATAAACGTTCCATATTTGCTTTCAGTCTCAATGGATACACTCTATAATATTACCTGCTATTGGTGTCTATAGTGAAGGAAGGGTTACGCAATCTCAACCACAACTCTCATAAAATAGCATCACTTATGTCAAGCTGGAAGTCAACGATGACTGGATATAATACAGCGATTATTCCCTGCTAATCCCTGTTACAATGATTAGAATTATCTCGGAGTTTTCTTTTCCTTTTTTCTTTACTGGTTTTACAACCTAGATTTCAAGGTCTAGTCCATTTTGCCATACCTTGCTGGATGAAAAACTAACAGCATATTAATCGCTACCACCACGTCACCAATGTCAAACTACAATGCGTCAACCAGTGAAGTAATATCTCATGCAACACACCCTGCTGACGTGTATATAAACTTATAATTACAGATTATCCTATCACTCTACCAAACTCACAAATCAGAGTTGAACCTCTCAATCTAATATGCCACTGTCCCAAAGACATCTGTTATATGTATTACAAATATTGCACTGAGGGTATATAGATTGTGGAGTCAAGAACTTAGTTTCGTCTGAAATGCAACAACTACAAAAAAGCAGTCATGGATAATGTCACACATTAACCAGTGGCAAGGCACTATAACCTACCGCATTCTTCCAGTGGTTGTCTGATTTAGTCTCTCCCTTCTTGGTCTGTCCATTCTCCTCCTTGAACATTCACGACTATTTTGTGTGGTATCAGCCAAAGCTCGTGCGATCGCATTGTGGGCGCGTTTTCTAGGGGTGCAGTTTATGACATTTCTTGTAGTTTCAGTTCCGTTCAGGATTCGTGTGGTGGTTCACTTTCTATGTTTTTCTGTTTTATTTTTGTTACAACTTCTATGGGGCTAGTCAGCGTTTATAGTTTATGGGGGTTGGTTTCCGCATTCGAGGATGTTCCTAAAAAATTCAGCTGTTTTCATCATTGTCGGTCGTTGTATAACCTTAGTTTCCACTTTGATTCTTATTTTATATTATTCTTATTTCAAGAATTTTGGGGACTTTTCTTCGTGCTCATAACATTAGTTGTATTATATTGACTTTTTCATGTTTAATATCCAGTTCAGTTCTCTGGCAGATTCGGTATATTACTTAAGTTTTTCTATCTCCTTGATATATACGCTGTGGCCTGCTTGAAACGTAACATCTAATATTTTGCATTTTTTTCTTGTTTATCAATATGCGATCCTGCCTGCTTGCTTAGATGAGTTTATTTGTTTGTGCCTCTATATCCTACATAATTTTCTGATTTTCTTTTCCGCGTATTTTCACCGTTTTGTGTCTGTACAATTGGTCTGCAGATTTAAAATGCAATCGTTTGTATAGTTCCCAGTGTACCGCCTTCTCGCGTCTGTTCCTGTATGGGGCTAGATTGCTGCATTCGCTTATTATGTCATTTACCATTTTGTCTCTTTGTCTATAGTGTCCGCATTTACTGTTTTCTGGGGTTTTCTCTAAAATTAGCTTTTTTAGTTACTTCTGATCGCATTGTTTGCTGCAACTGCCAGAAGCGATTCTTGTTCTCTTCTTGTGTTGTTTTCGCAGCTGTTTCTCTTCTTACTTACCCTGTCGCCGGGGCCACGAATTCGACTTCCTCTCATGCAGAGTCGTAACCCCGTCCCCTTCAAAACGTGGCTACTTGTTGGCCGTGTCTGTCGACGCGTGGTGCCGTAGGACAAGATCCTGGTGGCTAGACATTCGTCCACTTCGGCCATTACTTATGCTGGACGGGAGGTCGGAGAGGCCCGATAATGTAAATCGGCTGGTCACGTCATGCCCTAGTATCCTCAACCGTATTTTTCGATCTGATTCTTTAAATAACAAAAACCTTATTTCTCCTTTTCATTTTTCTCCACAAATACATACTTAAAAGAAGTGGTCAATAACGTTGAGAACAAAAAAGATTACTAATGCCAAAGAGTAATGTTTTCAAAGAAGTAATGATTTTGTGGGAGTAGTGTTTTCTGAGAATAATGCTCCCTACTCTCAGTGGAATTATCTTCTATGAGTAATGTTCCCAATTAAAATGAAATAACTGCGATGAGCAATGTATTTTAAGAGCAATATTTTCTAAGAGAAATGTATTCTGAGACAATGTATTCTGAGTACAATGTATTCTGAGAGAATTGATTTTTGAATCAATGTATCCCGAGGGCAATGTATTCTGAGAAAAATGTGGTCTACGAGCATAGTATTCTGGTTATCTAAAATCAATGTAATTATCTAAGTGATGCATTATGTTTATATAAGAACAATGTATTCTAGTTATCTATGAGCAATGTATTCTGGTTATCTAAGAGCAACGTATTCTTATTGTCTAAGAGCAATGTATTCAAGAAATATAAATAATTATCTTACATATAGAATGATAGTCTTTCTACCTCTTGATGTGGGTATTCTCAAAGATGGGCCTTTTCAAGGAGCAATGTATTCTAAGAGCAATGTTTTTAACGAGTAATGTATTGTTAGAGCAATGTATTCTGATGGCGATGTATTTTAGAAATATAAATAATTATCCTACCTATAGAATTATATTTGACAATTTTATTCGGCGTTAAATAACACACAGATGGTTGACATGTCGTAAAACAGACCAAACCGAACCATAGCTTCTTATATGTTTTCCCCGTATTTTCGTTTCCTGTTTCGCTGCTCCCTTCTTTGTTCATGTTTGCGGTATCTCTTGCGTCAGTAATACGTTCTTTCATGTTCTGGTTTATGTAATTTTCCAATTTTTTGTGCCATCCCAAAATTCTCATATACTTATCAGTCTTATTTCTCCTTTTCTTCTGTATACGTAAAGTCGCTCAATACCATCCTTTGGGTGTAGTGCATTATACAATGTTATTAGTTGCCTAGATTAAGATGCCTAAATTGTTATTTTGTCCAGCTTATTAATTAACAAGAATATCATACTCGTGAAGCTGCCCAACTGTTTTTAGATTTTTGCTTATTAATTTAGTTTCTAAGCCTTTTTTGGTACTTGCCATGTATACTTTTCCAAATATATTTTCCATTCCTGTTGATTTGATGCTGTCTTCTTATATTTATGATCATCATGTTAGCCAAGCCCTCTCATCCACTCTACGTTAAGCATTACCATGCCCTCTGGTGGTACCAGTTTTCTTTGTTTCATTTCTAGAAGTACACACTTAATTATTATTATTATTATTATTATTATTATTATTATTATTATTATTTACTCACTAGGAGTTATCACACTGGTCATCGTCAGTGATCACCCACTGCCAACAACCTGTGGTATTCCCTGGAGTCTGAGTGACACAAGTCTCCTCAGACTTCCAGTATGCTCCACCTCTTTTCGTTCATCACCGCTGATGACCTTGCGGTATCTCAACAGCCACCCACCACCGATTTCCCGCTGATAAGGGCCATTAGTCCCTTCTGGGGCCCGAGTGGCAACAAGCCTCCCCAAGGTCCCAGAGCTGTCCGCGCTCTTCCAGTGGAGGTCTGGTTTGCGCTTTCCCTCCTCGACCCTCTGTCCATAATTTTCGTGGTGTCAGCCTATGCTTGCGCCTCTCTCGTGCGGTTGTATTTTCCCCGGTTCTGTTGTCTTGTGCTTCCATGTGTTTGTTCTCCATTCGTTGCTTATGTGGGTTGGTTTCCGCATTCGAGGACATTTCTCAGGATTGTAGCTGTTTTGATCATTACTGTCCTTTGTATGGTCTCAGTTATCCCTTTGATTCCTATTTCACCTAGTCTTTTCTCCATGTTTTTGGGGACTGTTCCTAGACTGTTCCTTATTATTATTATTATTATTATTATTATTATTATTATTATTATTATTATTATTATTATTATTATTATTATTATTATTATAGGTAGTAATTTTACAAAACTATTTAAAACTGTCTTCTCATTTTTCTTAATCATCATCATTATTATATGTTACTTATATAATTATGTGTTTCTTATGTTTGTCATAGATAATAGTGTAATTCTATAAAACGTTCGAAAATATTTTCTTTTAATTTTTCTGCTATAATCCCTAACATATCATAACATCACAAATCAGAACAACTGATGATTTTGCAAGTCACGTTAGAGTATTGTCGTACACATATACACACTTACACTTTATATGTTCACAGCAATTATAAAAACCCTTCTGTGTGTATCTGCTTTTTTTAAATAACATCGAGCAAAACAATGCCTACAAAAAATCACAGACTTCCATGAGGTGGCGGTATTATTGCAAATAGTCTGAAGCTTATAAGTGTTAATTATTTTAGTATTGCCAACAGTATTTGCCAGATCAGTAATAATATTAACATTTCCCACAACCTGTTACACAGACAGCTAGCAATCAAATTTATATGCTTTTTAAAGTTGTTGTACTTATATCGAGTAGTTTTGGAACCTACATTTTACAGGATAATATATAAAAGGGTTCAATTGTTATATAAATTTCGAACGTTATCGCCCAGTTATTAAACTGAATCGTTTAGATATTTGCTCATTGAAATGCGATTCTTACAAATAGAGTTTCAGTTATAACAATTTACAAATAATTTGGACGCTATAATAAACAGGTTAATGTCCAGGAGAGCGTTGTAATTGAATTACATCATCTATAACTGATCTTGCAATAATCACGCATCTAAATTTACCCATAGATTTCTTCTTATTACCTGAGCGATCGATTATGAACTTGCAAGCATTAGTTAATGTAATTACGATGGATTAATGACGTAAGTCAGGTACATCGTCACAGCATTACGCAGTCAGCAAACGTTCAGCAGTGTTGAGGTGAGCACGTAAAATATGGAGAACCTATCGCTATCGATTTATGAAGGTGCATTTGTCATGCCCTACGCGCGAGAATTGTGATTATGTCAAAGCCCTGAAGAGTTTAGACTGATTGACTAGGAACGTTGTATTCACACTTGCCTGGGAAGCGACGTCAAATGAACCGACATGTTTGGCATATATATAAATTTCTTTCAAAAGAATTGTGTTTTTGTCCAATTGTTATTTAAGACCAACTGTGGGATTTTCTTTCAAGATTAAAAGGAAGAGTTTAAATATCGTTATTAAAAATTTATTTTATTTGATAAGCGACTATTAAGTCAATTAATTAGAGCTGGCTTAGCTTGAATGGATGAATAAAAATCGCCGTCTTTAAAAAAACAGTGCCCCAAATACTTTACGTAAGACCACATAAGAACGTCTGTAATGCTCCTCAAATGATAATGCTGGAATTTTCTTCTTATAGTCACGTGTCATAACGCTTCTATTTTCGTAGATAATGCCACGTTACATGGAACTAGAAAAAAACCCACTAACTTAATTTGTTCAACTGGTAATTTCGGCTAGCATTTAGAGAAGCATTTTAAATGAACATTTTTTATCCCAAATACATACTCGAAACACAAAAACTAATTTTGTATTACTTCTTTTTATTTCTGATGTAGGTCGATAGTATTTGATTCTCTCACCCATTTCTCTAGGTTCGCCGTCAGGAGCAAACTAGACGAGTAAAGCAGAGAACTTAACAACTTGGTGGCAATCGTTTCTCGGTCGTTTTCCTACAGCGAACTATGTTTAGTTTTACACATCTTCTTTTCTAAAACAAAGGGCAAATATATATTTTCAATAACTCCTAACATGTCAAAACAGATTCAGCTTTTAATTACAAAACGCAATAAGAAGTGAATTCCAATCTACGCCTATATTTATTACTCCATTTTTGTATCAGCCCTAGATCACTCGTCATCGTAATAGTTGTTACGGATTATTCTTATTAGTATTATTATTATTAGTAGTATTTACCTAACACCACACGGGTATAACTTCATAAATCACGAATCAAAATATCGGTTGTTTCATACATTACCTAGAGTTCATTCTCTTTTACAAGTTATACATGAAGCAAGATTGTTTACCACCTCGCACCCACACCCTGAATTAACTTATATCAAAATACCCATCTATAATTCCACGTGAAGTTAGCTGGTAAATCAGAATATTTATTATATATCAGCCTCCTCCACTATCTGAAAAATTGGCAGTTAAAAAACCTGGAACTATTTGAATTCGAAGTATTACCTTCCTTTCGAATAATGGCGGTATTTATTTCTGTCTAATGAATCCGTATACAGTGTCTGCACAAAACAACTCACACTAACTCTTTTATCAGAAAAGTGCCTTCTTTGTTTATCTCTCGTTTAGTAAAATATTTAAGATGAAACGCAGTCTAATTTATATAATCGTTGGTCAAGAAAAAGTACAGAGTTGATTCTATGTTCTATACTAAAAAGAGTGAGTGTAATAACGTTTGATGAGCTTTAGAAAAACAATAAACTGCCGCAATAGATTTAAACGGATTAAAACCGTCTATCACATAGTATTAGCTTGGAAAAAGTTACTATGACAAAAAAGTTATCTACAAAGACCAAGAAGTACAACTGGCAGAACGAAGATTATACGAAAAGCAAACATAATAAAAGTCGGAAACATTTGTATAGCTACACGAGTTCAAATAAACACACGTGGTGTAAATGTAGCAATGAACACCCGAAATGTTTACATACATTTGTTTATTTCTTTCTAAAAAATAATTAGGGGTTCCTTCAAAAATCGAAGTCCTTATCAAAATTCACAGACACGTGAGAAGGATCTAGACGTGCATCGGTAGAAATGTTTTTGACATCACAACCATAAGAATTTTCGATCAGCCATGGAAGATAAACCTCTTCCTGGTTTTCGTCCACCTGATTGGTGACTCATTCGGGTTTTTTTGCCATAGTCGTCACGCTAAGCACTGCGGCTTTATAACGCTATTAGTCTGTCATATCCTATGTCTTATACTTTCCTTCTTTCTCTATCCCCATCTGTCTTTATTTTACTCTTATTGTCTCTATCTCTTTATCGCTATTGCTCAGTTTCTCTCTCTCTTTCTCTTTTATCCAACTCTCGAACTCGCTGTCTATTTCCCCATCGATCTATCTCTATATTTTCCTTTATCTATTTAGCTGCCTACTTTAATGCTTCTTACTTCCGTAGTTGGTTCCGTGTTTCTCTCTCAATCCATCCGTTCCTATTTTCCTCTTTTTATGCCCTTCTCGTGATCTCTCTCTCTCTCTCTCTCTCTCTCTCTCTCTCTCTACCCTTCTGTATTACACCCCTCTGTTCTAACTTTCTCTATTCATCCGCTCTCTATATCTTTCGCTCTCTCCTCTATCTCTAGTTCTCTTTCTCTGTCTCTCTTTTACCCTTTTCTCTTTCTCTTTCGTTACATACATATATATATATATATATATATATATATATATATATATCAAGGGAGGCACGAGACCGCTCTATCCCTTAATAGACTTCACGAATGGCCTAGTCAAGGCAACCCAGAGATCCAGAAAGTTACATCATGAAATTATGTTATATGTGTGTACGTACGTACGTATGTGCCACCCTGTATCTCATCAACTATTTGATGGATTCAGCTGATTTTTGGCAGAGATTGAGGTTCTAGGGTCTAGTTGATGGCATTTTAATTTCAGTTTACCATATACCTTAGTTTTCCAGAAAATAAAAAAAACCCTTAAAAATGACCATTGTATTGAGGCATAGCCTTTACAAAAGTAGTGACATTCCATAGAAAATACCAGTATACTGAAATCATATGCCCTTAATAGTGTTAAGATGAAAATTCATATACACTAAATGTACGAAAGCAAGGACATTCCCAAAGTGTTACACTTTTATTGTCATTAAGGGTATGCAAGCACAACAGGGCTATGTATTTTACTGGTAGGAATTTTTCTTCAGCGCACCTCACACACTTCATCCACTCATGCATAGAGATTTAAACTGTAGTGATGTGATAATGAAATGGTTTGGTTGATATAGTAGTCATACCCTTAATAACAATAAAAGTGTAAAATTTGGGAATTTCCTTGCTTTTGTACATTTAGTGTCTATGAATTTTCATCTTAACCCTATTAAATGCATATGATATCAGTATACTGGTATTTTTCATGGAATATATATATATATATATATATATATATATATATATATATATGAAGAAAGTTTGTATGCATGACTAGAAATATTAAGTTTCTGTACTCTTATATTCTGTTTCTGGATAATATAAAAGTAAGGATTCATAATTTGCATACGTGTTTACGGTGTGTAAAGGCACACTATATAAAATAGCTGAAAACAGAAAGTCATACTTTCTCTCACGTTTACGGACACAGGAATACTATTAAACAATGGTCGAATCCAATATATAATCAGAGAGGAAGAGAGTGATAGACAGAAACTGAGTAACAGATGGATCACTCGGTTAGTTAATTAAACATTGCTGCTAATTACACTAATTAAAATTGAATTCTTTTCAAACATAACCCAATTTAAAAATTAAGATATATTCTAGCATTATTTTAGGCGATTAGAATATAAAAAGGAAAATGCTTAAGGAGACAAACCCAAAAATAGTATAATATATAGCATAGTATATCGGCACCTAGCCTGATGATTTCCTTGAGGAATGAAACATGAGCACTTTTGTGTAGCTTACTTGCCATAAATATATGTTCATACTATAACTAAGCTCTACTCGTGTATTAAGAACTGTTGAAGTAAATACTTAAAATATGTATGCACAATATATCTTATAACGCAATAATATTATATGTGTATATAATAGTTATTATGTATATATAACAGCTTCTCTTTTTCTTCATCATTCGTTCACTGTTGTTTTTATTTCCGATCGCTAACAACATGAGAAATATATATATATACATATATATATTTAAATATATATACATTAAATATATATACATATATATTTATATATATACATTAAATATATATACATATATATATTTAAATTCCCGAAACAGTTTTTCATGGTAAACAACTGATGATCCCTTAAAATAGTGTTAGAAACAAACTAATATAATAACTGTAAAAAAATAAATTGACTTACATGAGTGATTTTCTACTGAAAGACTTGGGACTATAAGTTTTTTTTTCTTTTAATATAGTTTTAATGGTTGAGAAACTTCCGAGACTATATATATATATATATATATATATATATATATATATATATATATATATATATATACATATGCATATACTTTGGAGATTATCATATATATATATATATATATATAGTCAAGGTGTATACTTAGCTATTTGTCCTCTTTAGCTTCCATTAAATTAAGCATTGACGAGAAGGAACTTTTCAATAAAACATTTGCGGTTGAAGTGACTACTGGTCACCAGACTCTTTGTCTGTCACCGGGTTCATAGTTACCGATATTCAGAGATGCGTCCTCGTATCGCACAAGCGTTGATCATTATAATTCTGCTGCTGTGTTTATACTTTTTTGAGTATTTGATCTTTAAGTAGATAACATCTATATGCACAGCTTGCTGCATGGTTCACCTCTTAAATGTTAATGCGTTAGGGTGTGGTCGCTACACCTGGCCTGCATAGTTTGCATTTTGGTAACTGTTGTGGGGTACAAATCACCCCTATTGAAGAACTAATGGAAGCAACCATCTATAATAAATACCATGGTTGCAAAGAGTCAAACAGAGGACATTCCTATTCATGTTTTACCGCATGGTAGGAATCCGGTCATCTCCTACCACATTTAGTGGCGTTACTGTATTGCTATGAATAAATACATTGTATATTTTAACCTGTCACAATTTGTGGTTGTTATCTTTGTGACCCCTAGCACGGGTCTACAACAGTAACCATGTCACGTGTCGCCATATATTGCATGTGCAGCAGAATAAAGCACGTGCAATATGGTTTAAATTATGACACCCTATCAAATCATCACAACACCTGCCACATCGGTTGTGTAGACTGTAAACGTCCTGCAGCCATATCCGCGTTTCTCGCTCGGAGGTTTTACGCTAGTAGCACATTAATACGCAAAAGTGGTCATAATTGAAAACGAGTAAACATGCACAATATATATATATATATATATATATATATATATATATATATATATATATATATATATATATATATATATAGTAAGCAATGAAAATATATATGGCAATCAAGCTACACAGAGGCTCCCGTGTTTCATCCCCGGGGGAATCGTCAGTCTAAATGCATGGAGTTATTTTTGTCAGGTGTTTTTATATACATGGCTTGCTATATATATTTTCATTGCTTACTACCTAGCTCTACTTACGTATCGAGCACTGTTGAAGTAAATACTGAAAACTGATACATAAAAAATGATATCCCCTTATAATATTTTATGTGGATACATAAAGTACTAATATATATATATATATATATATATATATATATATATATATATATATATATATATGTGTGTGTGTGTGTGTGTGTGTGTGTGTGTGTGTGTGTGTGATGGGGTTTGGTGTGTGTGTATGAGAAGCGAAAAGAGCGTGGGCAAACGGTAAAAATCAATGTTTGGCAGAGTGAATGAAAGAAATCAAAGAAAAGCTGAATATTGGTAGAGACAGCTGTGAACCTGAGAATTACCTTTATGAGCAAAAGTGCTAGCCTAAATTGGCGAGGAAATGCAAGATAATTGGTCGAATAAGGAAATCAGAATTTTGCAGTCAAATGTCACTACAGAAAAGACTGAGATCTTCGCATTTAATATGGCTGCGAAAACTTGCAGCAACAAAGTTCCACTAGTGAAAAGTAAGGAAAGGTCAAGACACCATTTCCAATTTCGACTTAGTCACAATCTTGACATGTGATCACCGACCACATTCGGAATACCGTCAAGTTTGGTGGGAGGGAGCGCCCATTTTGTGGCCAACCTCAGATACAAATCTTTATTTGATTCCACTCGCTTTTAGAGACGTCGTCTCGATTTTTCGTTTAAGTGAGCGTCAAGATTAAAAGTAAAACTGACGGCAACTCAAGATTCTGATGGCAATGGGAATGGTGTGTTGTGAGGGCATGATGCAACTTTGGCCAGTATTTGAAGAATGGTAGAACCTTGCAATATCATGCCAAATATAGTATATATATATATATATATATATATATATATATATATATATATATATATATATATATATATATATATATAATGTGTGTGTGTATATGAACTTGTCTTATAACCGTGCACACTTTTTATTTGTACATGAACGGTGGAAGGAAATAAATGTTAATAGTGTCGATAAGACATGAGAAGTGTTGCGATAAATGGGATTATTTAAAAAATAAAAAAAAATAGATAAGAAGTGATGATGAGGGGGGATAAAGAGATAGAAAAGAAGAGAGAGTGGGAAAAGAGAACAGGATAGATTAAAAGCTAGAAAATGGGTTGAAAGAATATCGAAAATAAGTGGAATTTTCTGATATAACAATTTAATGTAAACATGTGTTTCAACACGGTCAGTTATATGTTGGGCCAAGCAGAGACAAACAAAATGTGTTCTGATGTCATAATTAACACACTTGTACTTTGTGAAAATTATAAGCATCGGAAAATCAAGAAATAGACTTTTGTTTCCTTATCAATCAATCTATTTATTTAATGTACGGGGTTTAATAAATACTTCATTATATCTATATAATAAAGTAGAGTCGATTCTCCCCTGCCCGCATTTGGACATAATAAGTTAATAACAAAAACCTGTATATGCTAATCTGTTTCGCAATTAAATCAGCCTTAGCCTTTGTGCGTGTTTCCCAAAATTATGCATTAATTTCTTATTCGTTAAATATTTTTTTCTATTTTCTCCCGATTACACAACTTTCCCAAAATAAACGTTCCAAAGGAAAGGTGGCTGTTATTTTTACTCACATCTTATTATCTATAACCCCCCCACAACTAGTGTGCTCATTTTTCATGAATGAAACGAACACTCAACAGGAGCTTCACATTTGCATTTCTGAAAAACAAAACAAATGTTCGCTAAGAGTTTAGATGTCTGCGTCGGTAAGCTTTTCCGATTATTTTTTAATTTTTAAAATGTAATCAATATTATATATTTTCCCCGCACAACACCGGGACACGTTCTGACTATTTGCGGAATAAAGGATTATCGGATTTAGATGTAAAATTCACGAAATCCAGGACATTTTATGACTATTCGCGGAATATACAAATATTAGATTGGATGTAAAATAGACGGACCATTATTCGTAGTGAGCACGACAATTATTGCACTGTTCAGGTCTTCTTGGAGCATTTTTCAAAATTATTTTACAACTTTTCTTACAATTTTCTTCCTTGCGAATTACCCTACTCGAGAAGGATTTATATTTCCTTGACCGACAACAGAACAGATAACGTATAATATCTGAACAGAACATATTCATAAACGTAAATATGTCAGAGTTCGTTTTTTACGTCGACAATGTTTACATAACTAAACTAGCAAATAACATCTGCATCTTATCTTAAATGTCTTTCAGTAAGTTATACAAATAGTTATTAAGAAATCTGAAATATTGTTAAAATTATGTGTTTGGCAAAAGTGGATACTCAGCTTTCTGGGGTATTGAAATGTAAGAGAAATATGAAACTTTATTAAGATTTAAAAATGTTTTCAGTTTTTTTTTAAAGATAAACTTGCGTTGCGAAAACAAGAATTATGTTTTGAAACAAATACTTTTCCTTATACATATTTGTTATTCAGTATTTGCGAAATAAAGGAATTTCGTATTGGATGTCAAACACACGAGCGCCAAGACACGTTATGACACGTTATGACTAATCACGAAATGAAAGAATATCTGATTAGATGTCAAATACACGGACCGTTATTCGTAGTGAGCAGTCAATTCTTCAACTATTCAGCTCTTCTTTTAAAGTTATTTTATAACTGTTTTCACCAATTTATCATTATGAATTTCCATAACGAATTTCCTAAGTTGAGAAAAATTATTTTCCCTGACTGAGAACAAAACAGATGACGTAGAGTATTAGAACAGAAATTACATAGGTTTTTATTAACGCCAATAAGATACAGTTCGTTTGTTTTCACTTTGAAAATGTTAACGTGACCAAACTAGAAAATAAAAACTTCGTCATATATTAAATTTGGAATTAAAAATTTTTTAGTAGGTTATACAAATATTTTATTTAAAAAATTAAAATATTAATGAAATTATTTGTTATACAAAAGTTGATTCTCAGCTCTCTGGGATATTGAAATGCGAAACTTTATTTAAAACGTTAAATGTTTGAAATGTTTTCTTAATTAAAGTAGTATTTCAAAAACACAAGAAATGCGTTTTAAACCAATACTTTTATTCGTACATATTTTTATTTAAACTACTTTTATATAATTCACTAACAGAATTTACTGAGTTTCATCGAACCTGATCCAGGGAAATATTTAATCTGGAAAATAACCAATAACCTTAACATATTTACTCATTTAAAACGTGTTTTCTTCAGATTTCATACGTAATACTAAATTGATTTTAACAGCCAGCACTTTTTATGCCCGCCACTGCCGGCCTCTAACTCTGTCCTCCAATGCATAAATATATATTGGATTTTTTAAAGAAATAAAAATATAAATGAAATAAACAATTATTCTTATACTTTAATATTTATTTTTAAAAGTTAAATAATTCTTTTTTTTATTTTACTCAAGCAACGCTGGGGAACATGACCTGCTAGTCTATGTAATAAAGTAAAGCCGATTTCCCCCTCCTCCCCGCATTCAGACATAATAACTTAATAACCAAAATTTTCATATACTAATATGTCCCGCCATCTAAATAACCTAAGCCCCCATGTATGCTTCCAGAAAGTATGCTTTCATTTCATCTCCTTTAAAAATTACTTACATTCAGTCTGGATTATCTGTTTTCCCCAAATAACACTTTCATAGAGAAAGTGTTTGCCATTTTTACTCGCTTTTTATTGTTAACTACGTCCGCCACTAGGAACATAGCGGTCTATTTTTTCATGGAATAATAATGAAATGAACACCGTTTGTGATTCATTTTTGACGCTACTGATTTATTATTATCTACCGTACATTTTGAATCGAAAAAATGACCGCTCCCAGTTTTATGGAATAAAAGAATAAGGGTTTTACATTCTTTTCGAACACTTGGCCATGAATAACCTTTTTCTAAAATCAGTTCTTACTTATCTTTATTTCTTTAATTAATTCTTTTTATTAACGATACTTCTGTTAGCGGTAAAGTAAGTTAATTTTTTGTCACATTTACTTTTTTTAGCTGTAGTTCTTTTTAAAATTATTTTTATTAGTAGTATTATAAAAAAATAAAGACGAACACATTTCTCTGTAAGGAATGCGAATATTGAAATAGAATTTAATCATTTTGTAGAGAACGGGAACTTAGTGAAATCTATTTTCTATGATTTAAAAAATTAAATAGGATTTAAAAAAATAAATAGGATTTAAAAAAATAAATACGTGGTTAACTTACCTGCTCTTTCAGCATTTAAATATATAATAATTATCTTATAACATTTTTTACTAGCTTACTTTGAACGAATCTCCTTACTCCAGAAGGATTTCTCCTTCGGATTACTGCTTCGGATTTCTCATTCTTTGAACACGTACAGAACGGATGACGTGTAGTATTAGAACATATAATATATGTTTTATATACGAATATAGGCCACAGTTTCATTGTTTAGATTTATTTGTTTCTTTATTTTTTACGTACGCTGACAACATTTTGGTGACTATACTTGGAAATAACACTGTCGTCGGGTATCTTTTACGACGCTCAGCAGACTAAAAACGCTCAAAAATTAAATATACAACAAATAAAAGTAACTGTAGGTGATAAAAGTTATTTTCAAACTTACCTGTGGCATTTGTTTGTATTTTTAACCCGTTCGAAGTGCTATTTATTAGAAACTAAATTGTTCGTCACACCAAAATCGCAAAATCCAAGATGGCGGTCGTGGGGGGCTATGTAAGAGAATCACGACCGACCGTCATTTTGTTTTTGTGCAAAAACAAAACAATAATTTTTTTATTTTACATCGAAAAAAAACCATTTATACAATGTAAAAATATAAACAAATATAATAGCTAAGTAAGAAAATATCTATTCTCGACCTAGGTCGCCTTTACTTGTTGCATATTTATGTTTTTAATCACTTTATCGTTCGTTTTCTTGAACCCGTTCACGACTCTGCTGAGCGTCGTAAAAGATACCCCTGTCGTCATATATTCCATTTGGATTTAAAAGTCTTTCGTGTGTTATACAACTATTTTATTTTAAAAATTAAAATATTAATAAACTTATTTCTGTCAAATCAGTGGATACTTAGATATCTGGAATATTGAAATAGGAAAGAAATACGAACGTTTATTTAAAACCTTGAGCATTTAAACATATCAAAATTATTTTATAACATTTCTTACAAATTTTCCTTTAAAAATTGTCCCAGTATAAAAGAGTTTCTCCTTCCCTGACCGGGATAAAAAAGATCACGTATGCTATCAGAACAGATATTACATATGTTTTTATTCACACAAATAGGTCAAAGTTTAGTTGTTTGGGTTTATTTGTTTTTTCATGTCCATACGTACGGCGACAACATTTATGTGACTAAGCTAGGAAATAACACTGTCGTCATATACAAATGTTTTATTAAAATAATAAAATATTTATAAACTTATTTTTTCACAAAAGTTGATACTCAGATTTCTGGAATATTGAAATGTGAAATAAATACGAAATTTATGACTTTCAACTGTTTACGGTGTTTAAAAAAATACATTTGCGAAAACACAAGAATTTTGAAAAAAATACTTTTAGAAATATTTTAATTTTAAACCACTAACAGACTTACTTATTCTAAGAGAACCTGATCCAATGAAACCTTTCGTCAGCTAGGAAGTAAGCCGATAACGCTAGCATATTTACTTAATTAGAAAGAGTTCTTCTGCAGATTTCATACGTAGTACTAAATTAATTTTAACTCAAATACACTCAGCATGTCGAACACACTAAACTGTCATTTAATCTACACGTTTGCTAAGTCTTTACTATCGCATGCATCGTAGTTGTAGGGTTAGAGTTAGGGTAAATAATAATAATAGGGTGAATACTACTACTACTACTACTACTACTACTACTACTAATGATAATAACAATAATAACAATAATAATAATAATGATAATGATAATGATAATGATGATAATAATAATAATAATGATAATAATAATAATGATGATAATAATAATAATAATAATAATGATAATAATAATAATAATAATAATAATAATAATAATAATAATAATAATAATAATAATAATAATAATACCTATTTAGTATTTTACTGTAGAATAAAAAAAATAGTGTAGTAACTATTAGAGATATTTTTTTCACTTCTCAAATATCTTTTATTTCTCTGCTTGAACACTCAATTAACACATGAAATTCAACACAAATAGAGGGGAAACTTTTCTTGTGCTCAAGCGGTGGAAAATTTATATATTTCGATAGGGTACTTTTTAGATAGCCTGTTAGAAATCTAACCCTACTCACCAAACTAGCTTTAACCTAAACTAACCCTAACCCTAACCCTAACCCTTAAAATAAGTAGAAAGAAGCGATGTAGCTGAACGTAAAGATTGTTTCGGAAACCGGGTGCAATTTAGAAATTTGTGTAACAATATTTTCGAACACAAACTAAAAAAACAAAACAAATGGATACACGTCTACATTTACAGTTAAATGGGCAAGAAGTGGGTGCTCAGTTTCAGTTAAACTTATATAAGAAAGTGATCCCCACGCAAAAATCTATATTTTTTAACTTTTGTTATTTCTTTCTTTTCTGTGAATGCTTTTCAGGCTGGTAACATGCGCTCGCTTACGAGTGTGAAAGTAAAACTACCTTTACTGTCTATTTTAGTGGTTGATTTTATTCAACCTCTTAATTTTTAAATTGAATAAATAAATCATTTAATTTCACTCGTCCACTACACGGCGTGTTCATTGATTACACTTGTGCTACAAATCCGACTGTCGGATAAGAGAATAAGCAGGTTATTGCTGTTCTGGTGTCAAAGTTATCCTTCCAGATTTAGGTACACCTACCCAACCATTGATAACACTTCGAATTATTCACTTCATTTCTTGAACACAATTTTCGGCGTTATAATCAGTGCTTCAATATTACCAGCTTTGGCGCATTAATAAATACGTGATGATATATGGTTACCTCTAAAGTTTGAGGACATATTTGTCATAGAATTGGTCCCTTGCTTTCCATCGAATGTGAAATCCACAGTTCTTCAAATATATTTTATGGGTGATGAACAGAAAGAAGCAACGATTAGATGTAAATCTGCCTCAAACACAGAATTATATATTGTTCTTGAATCGCAGAATGATCTCTACTGAGAATATAAACACATTCAATACATTAAGATGGATAATGAGTATGCTCTAGAACATATCATTTAACTGTTTGAAAACAAATCCTTAAACCAAACAGTTAGTAGAAAAAAAAGATATCTTCTAATGATTTCTATGCGTATACGTGAAAGGAGTTTTAACACATAGGAAGCTAATCTATCCATGTATAGTCGATATGCATGCAAGAATAAAGCAAGAGAGGCCTATTTAGACAAAGACTCATGAAATAGAGCCCAGAGTTGCAGATTTCATTCACTTGAGGGACTCACTAAGTATTTATGGCAATGGTGAAAATGTTGACACACTGACAATTTTACCGGTAACATTTACTGGGGGATATGCATCAACGCACACACTATGAGATGGTCTATGTTAGAAAACATGAAACTGCAGATTATTTTATTACTTTTAGCTGCAATCTAAAATGAGATTGTTAGTGAACTCCTCCCCAATCAAAACCACATTATCGGCATGCCTTTATAACAAGAGTTTTTCATCTACAGTTCGGTATCTTTATCCAACTGCGAATGAGAGGAAACTTTTTTCGAAGTGATAGTAACGTACCTGTACACTGTTGGGTGCTAGAAAAGAGCATTGTCTGCTTTAGCTTGAACACAATTTTAGATCCGATACAGACTCAGTTATCAATGCGTAAATTTCAGATTTAATGGCAGCTCGTGTTTTGCATGATACTATTAGACATCCCATTAATTATGGACCATGTTGAAACATAACCTACTGTTCACCATGTCTCAAAAATAACCCTACTGTAAGAGAAATCCCAGACACTATCTGAATGAAACTCAGTCTGATGCAAATGGCTACCCACAATATCGCCGACTATCTACTGTAGCTGGAGGCCTTGAGACGACAATTACCCTATCTGGCAACGTAACAGTTTCTGTGGACAATCACTGGATTGTACCATAAAATGAACTCCTTTGTAAGCTTACTAATGCGCATATCAATGTTGAATATTATAACTGTGTGAAATCATGAAAATGCATTTGTAAATATGTAAATAAATGCAGTGATCAAGCTATCCTAACAGTTGAAAGTAATGTTCATAATAAAGTTAAGAGATATAAACGGGCCGTTACATATCAACCAATGAAGCCTGTTGGAGAATAACTAACATTCATATACACGTATATCATTCCCCGGTTATTCACATATCAGTCGTCTGGTGCTACTAGATCAGGCTGTCTGAAAGTTCCGGCTTTTTTTACTTAAAATGCACCAGACATTGATTTTATAGTTGTTTTGCCTTTCCCTTTGCAAAACGCAGTTATGTTCTGCAAAGCTAAAAACAAAAACAACATTTTTCCTCTACAAAATAGAAAAACCAAACACGATGAATAACTATTTGAAGATATAAAGAACTTTAAGCATAGATACTCTTACCTAAATGCCCGGATTCGACATTAAATACCTCGAAAAAGCTTAATATGCAGTAAAACAAAATACAATCAAACCAAGCACCATGAATAACTATTTGAAGGTACAAAGAACTTTAAGCATAAATTATTTTACCAACATGATATGATTAAGCATTAAATAACCCGAAAATGGTTGATATGCAGGAAAAAACAAAAAAACAAAGCACCATGAATAAATATTTAAATATATAAAGAGCTTGACGCATAAAAACTTTTACTAAAATGACCTGATTCGGCATTAAATAACCCGAAAAAGATTAATATGCGGTAAAACAAAACAACCATCACCTGTCAGTCAATTTAGAAAATGATATACTTTACTGAACGTACTGCAGCAGATAGAGTTGCAAATGCACCTGCAACCACTCTGGCGGCTTTCTTCAAACTGCTTCAAACAGATGTTTATGCACGTACCCTTTTGTACAGTAAAGGTCCCGTTTATCATACTTGGAACATTTAAAATAAAGTCTTCAAGCAACGATTACAGGGGTTGTTTGGTTCTAGACGACCCGTGCGTAAAAAAAACAAAACAGAAGTGTTGGGCAGGGTACATCCGAACCAATTTGAATGCTTCTGTTTGAGACCGCTTCTGCACAATGATAAAGGTCCACGGAACTTTAATGCCCCCTAAGCTATCAATGGTCACGTTATGAATACATCCAGGGATGCATGTAGTGCATGTAGTGCATGTAGTGCATGTAGTGCATGTAGTGTATGTAGTGCATGTAGTGCATGTAGTGCATGTAGTGTATGTAGTGCATGTAGTGCATGTAGTGCATGTAGTGTATGTAGTGCATGTAGTGCATGTAGTGCATGTAGTGTATGTAGTACATGTAGTGCATGTAGTGCATGTAGTGTATGTAGTGCATGTAATGTATGTAGTACATGTAGTGCATGTAGTGCATGTAGTGCATGTAGTGCATGTAGTGTATGTAGTGCATGTAGTGTATGTAGTGCATGTAGTGCATGTAGTGCATGTAGTGTATGTAGTGCATGTAGTGCATGTAGTGCATGTAGTGTATGTAGTGCATGTAGTGCATGTAGTGCATGTAGTGCATGTAGTGCGTGTAGTGCATGTAGTGAGTGTAGTGCATGTAGTGTATGTAGTGTATGTAGTGTATGTAGTGCATGTAGTGCGTGTAGTGCATGTAGTGCATGTAGTGTATGTAGTGCATGTAGTGCGTGTAGTGCGTGTAGTGCATGTAGTGTATGTAGTGTATGTAGTGTATGTAGTGCATGTAGTGCGTGTAGTGCGTGTAGTGCATGTAGTGCATGTAGTGCATGTAGTGCATGTAGTGCATGTAGTGCTCGTAGTGTATGTAGTGCATGTAGTGCATGTAGTGCATGTAGTGCGTGTAGTGTATGTAGTGCATGTAGTGCATGTAGTGCATGTAGTGCTCGTAGTGTATGTAGTGCATGTAGTGCATGTAGTGCATGTAGTGCATGTAGTGCTCGTAGTGTATGTAGTGCATGTAGTGTATGTAGTGCATGTAGTGTATGTAGTGCATGTAGTGCATGTAGACAACGTTAGAATTGTGACAACTGTGATGCTACATTACATGAATCATCTATATCTGAATCTTTGGAGACATTTGTTTGCCATAATGTTGACTACATGTGAAGTGTCTCATCCAAAACGACTTCAACAGGCGCACAAAAAAGCATTTAGTGAATATTTCTCTTTCCCCGGGAACGCAATCAACATTCCCAGGTTGCTTAAAATTTTCAGACGACATCCTCAATATTGCTCGGGTTCATATAAAAAATAAGACTTATAATATGAAAGATAAAACACTGACAAAATTGGGTCTTATTTCACGTGATCGATCTAATACACATCCGGTCATTGCTGACGCGTGGAATTATTTATCAACCGCATGAGCGAGCACCAATTTTTAGGGATAGTATCGCACAACTAAATAATGAGTAGATTTATGTTTTTTGTTCTGTAGTTAATACTGTAGAAAATCATCAAGGTGCCCTTATATTCCTTGATTCAGCGGAAGTTACTAAGTTTATTCTTGCAAAAGTTAGGCCAGAAGGCAAAATAGCTGTGTCTGTAGCGCCATCGGGTATTGCAGCCACTCTTCTCCCAGGATATAGAACAGCTCACTGGACATTTAAATTGTCATTATTCTTAACAAAAGATGTTGATCCGATTATCAAATAGAAAGAGGATCAGATTAATCTAAAGTTTGGCAAAATTATCCCTTTTTCATATGGGATGAATGTAAAATAGCACAAAAAGTGTTTGAAGCTCTAAATAAATACTTGTGTGATCTCAAGATTC